>CM065482.1:12639492-13894492 GCA_032873175.1 Leptopilina drosophilae | reverse complement strand
AAGTGATATATTCCACATAAGAGACGTTTTTCGTCAAAAATAGTAAAATTTTCCAAATAAAATTTTTCTGCAAATCTTCCATTTAATGATGATTAATAATTTGTTAGGGACAAGTATTGTTTCGTTACTCTTACAATTATGAAACTCAAACGAACCATATATTTCACTATAAGGTAACGTTTGATAAAAAAAAATTTTTTTAATTAAGCAAAACACAGAGAAAAATGAAAAAATGACATTATCATTTCGCCAACATAATAAGAATTTGCTAATAATATATTATTTGATGACTGTTCTAACTGTTAATGCACTATTAAAGTTGAAAAAAATAGTTTTTTGCGTATTTATTTAATATTTTAGAATTGTTCGAAGGTAAAACTTGGGCTAAAGGTTTGGGACACTCATGACATAATACAAGATTAATTACATTCGTTGGGAAAAAAATAGTCAACCCATTTAAATTAAATTGTTACATTAATTCTCCAACAAACTTTCTGTGGTGAAAATTTTTTATACATGTTTGTGTGCATTTTTAATTTCATAAAGAGTAAGAATCTAAACTGAGCTTTAGGGACTTTCATAAATAAACAAAAAGTTTTTAATTCTAATGGTCGAATCCATTTCAAATCAGGCAAGTCAAATAACTTTAAGTCGTAAAATTACCTGTCGATGAAATATGTTATTTTATATTTGAACTTCGAGCGGTAAAACCCTAAAAAACGGTGAAAAAAATGGTTTTACTTGTAATTTTTTTTCTACTGTGTTAAAAAATTTTCCTTCTTAATTCTTATTCTTTTCTCCTGGACATGGAGAAAGAAAATTTTTGTACATTAGTTAGTATCTTCAAATGTTTTCTGTTATTGTTGTTATTTGAGAAGACAAAGATTTTAGTAAAGTTTTGAGGTAAATAGTCGTATGAGTCTCTTTGTAACGTGAACGTTGTAAAATTTCTGTTTTTAAATAATCGACAAATTTTTTTCTCGGGGTGTTAAAATCATCGAAATTAACCATTTTAAATTAGTAAAAATCGTTATAATTATCTTTATATATTGTACAATAATATTCCAAATGAATATAATTATTATTGTGCTTGAAAAATTTTTTTCATTAATGTTTAAAAAATTGTGTCTTGGCCCTAAGGTGGACACTTTTTTGGCCACAAGGTAGTCATTTTTGATTTTCTATGAAAATGTGTTTATACGCTATATTTATCAACATTTATCACTATGAATGTGAATTTTATCAATTTTTAAGTTTTATGATGAATAATAATAAAATACAATTATTTTCAAAATTTTACCTGTCCAATACATACACTAAACGTATCATTTTTGACGAAAGGACAAAGTGCAAAACAAAGTGAAAGTGAAAAATACACAATATTTTTCATAAAAATGTTACATTATACAAAAACAAAATAATGTTATTTTAACATTTAACTTTTTTGCCGGAGTTTGTTCAAACATTTATTTTTATGATTTTGTAGGGGAGAATGGGGAGTTATGAAGCACGCTTTGTTTATGAGTTGTAACTTCAAAAATAAATTTTTATTTCAAATTTTCTCCACTTGAATCTCTAGAGGGTCTTCAAATATGCTTACTGGTTAAAGAATTTGCATGAAATAAAATAAAATCGACAATTTTTTTTAATTGGACTAAAAAGCTGCTTTTTCAAGTTTTTAAAAATCATGGGGAGTTGTGAAGCACTAAATGAAATTGAATAAAATTTGGTGAGTATGCAGAAAAATTATGTCTTTTTGAATTCTAATAAAAATTGTTATTAACCGTTATTGTTTATGCAAAATAAATTGTTTATTTAATAAACAAATTAATATTTAAACTATTTCTTGAATGTTTAGGATAAAATTTCAAAAACGACAAAAATCTACACTTTCTCTACTTTAATTTAAAAAAAAAATTCTTAGTACATTTCAAAAATGAGTGAGTTACGCGAATTTGAAGATGCGCGTGCAAGCGCTGGACCAACCGCCACCGCCGCGCGGCATGCTACAACGCGTTGAAGCTTGTTCGCCGTTGTCGAATTATTCACTTTAATCTTTGAACAAATTTTTATGGTTATATGTAATTATTTCTGAACATATGAATTTTTATTATTGACATAAATTTTATATCCTGTTTATAAAGAAAGTAATACTTCTTCTCTAAGTTTCTGTTCTGCGTTTACTTACCCACTGATTTACCAGTAATTTTTAACTGATTATTAGATAATATTTACTTAGGAATCAGTGAATTGATATAATTGAAAACCGAGTATATCTTACAAATGTAAAATATATTTCAAATGTAAATTATTTTCGTAATTTAATAATAATATAATGCGTGTAGTGCAAGTGCAGATATGTGTGAAATGTCAATAATTCCTGCAACGTGTTGAAACTTTCTTTTTTTATGGATTTAATTTTAATCTCCCTAATAAGTGTTTTATTTGATTTGTGATCAGTTTTATATGCTTTGTTTGATCTGTTTTTGAATAAATTTTAAAAATGACCCCTCCTCACAAGTGTTGTAATCCTTTTAACATTAAAGGTCACAATTGGTATACAAAAAATCTGAATTTAATAACAGAAAATTGTGACAAACGATTAAGTGTTTTTATAATTTGTACATGTGCTCAAAATGCAAAACTAAAGCTTATAGAGTAAAAAATAATGTTTAATTCGAGAACTGCAACAATAGAGAAAAAGAAGAAATTAATTTAGAAATAAATAACACTAACGAGACTATTGAAGAATCAGTAGAAGCAGAAAATAATGACGAAGATTATGTTTGCGTTAGAGTTGATAACAATGTAAAGAAAATGAAAATGATGAAAAATGTTCAAGAGGCAATTCTTACTTCTAATGAATCTCTAAAAAATTTATCAACCATTGATAAAACAATGCTTTCAAAAACTGTCACTGAAATTCTGACCAAATGCGGAGAATCTAGTTGTTCAACAGAATTAGAAAACGATAACTGGATTTCTGATTTTAAAACTGCACTCAATAAAGCATCGACAAAAGCAGACAAATCTTTTCTCTTGACAACTCTTCCTGTACAGTGGAGCATTAGAAAAATATCAAAACAATTTGGATTGTCTCGACGTATGGTCAGCACTGCCTTAAAACTGAGAAAAAATGAAGGTTTTGCAACTGCACCGAAAAAGAAAAATGGTCGACCAATGTGTGAAGACATCAAAAGCAAAATTAATGAATTTTATCTTTCTGATGATATAAGTAGAGTATTGCCAGGAACAAAGGATTTCAAATCTGTCGTGATTGATGGAAAGCGACAACACGAATCGGTAAGTTCTTATTGCTTAAGTAAATTAAATTTTATTTTCTCTACTTCAGCCCCCACAGCACCGAAACTTTCCTAAATATTTATTAAATATTTACTTGCAATATTTGGAATATTTAATTGCAATGTTTATTGAAACTTTCCTGAACATTTCAATAAAATCTTCGCATAATTATAATTATGCGAAAATTTTCAGGAAATGTTCAGGAGATATTCACATTAAATATTTATTTAATCAGGACACTTAAATCTTTACACAATTTTCACTAAACTTTTCAGTTAAATATGCCGAATATTGCAAGTAAATATTTAATAAATATTTAGGAAAGTTTCAGTGCTGTGGGGGAGGGCGTCTACTATTTTCATTCAACAAAATTTTTGGTTATTTTATGGCTTTATCTTAATTTTTCCCGGTTTTTCTTCTCACCAAATTAAATTAAATATTTATTATTTACCTTATTCTACATAATTTTTAATTAATATTTTTAGAAACGTTTGCTGTTAGGAAACCTACAAGAAATCCATTCTAATTTTTTAGCAAAAAACCCAGAAATTTCAGTTTCTCTATCAGCATTTTCAATTTTAAGACCACAGCAATGCGTTTTAGCTGGTCCCAAAGGAACTCACAACGTTTGTGTGTGTAAAGTTCATGAGAATATGCGATTAAGATTTGGAGGACTAAGACAAGAGTCAAAACTGATAGGTTCGTATATTATTTTGAAAATATAAGCTTTTTAGAATTTATTATTTTTTATAATATCTTACTGTTTTATATTTTTAACAGATGCCAATTGCTGACCATTATTGAAAAAGTCGAAACATTCATGAAGAATTTTGCGGACGAACTTCCTGATGTAATGAAACACGACTTTCTTGCCAAATCACAAGCTGAGTATTTAGAAAAGCTTAAAAATTCTCTTGCAGAAGGGGAGTTTATTGTGACAATGGATTTCTCAGAAAATTATTCATTTGAAATGCAGGATGCCATTCAGTCTCAACACTGGTGCAAAGAGCAGGCTACTTTACACGTTTATGTGGTATATTATAAAGAAAGCGAATTGATAAAGCACAAAAATTTCGTTGTATTGTCTGAATGTCTAAATCATGACGCTACTGCTGTGCATTTATATAACAGCAAAATGATTGAATTTTTAAAAGAGCAATTCGGTTCACAAAGAATTAAAAAATTGTTCTATTTTTCCGATAGAGCAGGTTCGCAATATAAGAACAAATTTAATTTTATGAATTTGCTATGGCATCAAAAAGATTTCAACTTACCTGCGGAATGGAACTTTTTTGCGACTGCACACGGAAAAGGGGCGTGTGATGGTGTAGGGGGCAGTGTAAAAAGGAATGCATATCGCACAAATTTACAAACAAAAAACAATACCCAAATTACAACCACAACAAAACTTTTTGAATGGGCACAAACTTTTTTCAAAAAAATCAATTTCTCATTGTCATCAATAAAAGAATATGAAAATCATAAAGAATTTTTAAAAACTCGCTTTTTAGCAGCTAAAACAGTTAAAAACACTCGCCAATTTCACTGTTACAAACCCGTTGATGAGAATCAATTAGAATGTAAAATTTATTCAAATGATTCTAATTCTGTTATTTGCAAAATAATTCAATGAACATTTTTAAGGAATTATCAAAAATCAGACTTGCTGAAAAATTATATGATTGTTAAGTCAACTCGAAATCAAAACTACATAATGTATTCTACACATAAAAATAATAAAGTTTTAAAATTTAAAGTGAATAATTCAATAACAGTGAATAAGCTTGGCGCGTAGTTGCGCGCTGCGCGGCGGTGGCGGTTGGTCTAGCGCTTGCACGCGCATCTTCAAATTAGCGTAACTCCCTTATTTTTGAAATGTACTAAGATTTTTTTTTTTTAAATTAAAGTAGAGAAAGTGTAGATTTTTGTCGTTTTTGAAATTTTATCCTAAACATTCAAGAAATAGTTTAAATATTAATTTGTTTATTAAATAAACAATTTATTTTGCATAAACAATAACGGTTAATAACAATTTTTATTAGAATTCAAAAAGACATAATTTTTCTGCATACTCACCAAATTTTATTCAATTTCATTAACAAACAACGGAGTAATTGCAAATTTAGTGGAAAAGTAACAAAATTTTCAATTGTTAATAAATAATTACAAAATTAATTTCTTTGAAAACGCATTTCAGGAAAGTTTTTATTTAGGCTTACCACAAAAGATTATGAAAAAAAGAATTTTAAATTTGAAAATTCCGCTTCAGGTGGCCCAGTTGGGAAATTTTCACCCTACTAAAAATCGCTAAAAATTATATTTTTTGGTAAATATTCTTTATTGAGATTTTGTATAAATCGTTTTAAATTTCGAGAACCTAATCATTGCTGTGTATTATATGAGTGAACTTATCTTTTTGATTTGTTCGCGAATTTTGTAAGAATTCTGCAAAATGGAACACACAAAAAAACTTTATAAACGAAAACTTGAACACATTGTCTTGAAAGATATGCAAAATATCTGCTATCGGAATGAATCCAATTACAAAACAAAGATATTAGGTGAAAAAATATTCAGAGTAAGTGACATCTATCATAACAATTACTATGCGAGATCTATGGCCGTGCTTCACAACTCCCCATGCTTCATAACTCCCCATTCTCCCCTACATTAATAAAAAAATGTAAAATTTAAATGTTATTTTGTACAAAATAAATTTGTGTTATTTTATTCATGTTATTTTCTACAAAATTTTTTGTTATATTGTACAAAAAAATTTTGTTATTTTTTACATTTATGAACAAAATTTTGTCTCACTTATTATTTTGTACAAACTTTAAAGTAGGAGTCGGTATCAAAACTACACAACATTTTTCATAAAAATGTTACATTTTACAAAAACAAAATAATGTTATTTTAACATTTAACTTTTTTGCCGGAGTTTGTTTAAACATTTATTTTTTATGAAATATGATTTTTTACATTAATAAAAAATGTAAAATTTAAATGTTATTTTGAACAAAATAAATTTGTTTTATTTTATTCATGTTATTTTCTACAAAATTTTTTGTTATATTGTACAAAAAAATTTTGTTATTTTTTACATTTATGAACAAAATTTTGTCTCATTTGTTATTTTGTACAGAACTTTAAAGTAGAGGTCAGAATTTGTAAATGGCTGAGTCTCACCGAAAACTCTAATTTTCTTTTTAGCGGTGATGCGGATATTTTAAATAATAGTTTATTTATTATAGCGCATTTAAAAAATTGTAATGCTAAAAGATTTTGTTTAAAAATTTTTTTTGCTAATGTTATTAATTATTGAAAATATTGAAGTTTTGAATTTAAAAAAATTAATTTCTTAGTAATTTATTTTACGATTTTAATAGATCAAGAGCTATTTGATTTATTTTAAAATAAAGTTTTATCTAATACTTTTCTTTCAACTATACATATTATGTGGGTGATGTTACCAATTATTTTTTTCTATACGCTCTAATTCTGAATTAGTACGGATTATTATTTCAAATTAGTAAATTTTCTACTAATAATTAGTAAAGCAAGTTGTGAATTAAGATGTTCATTGCATGAACATTTTGCTTCCTCTTTACGATAAGCAAAAAATTTGCTTCCTCGTGGAGGAAGCATTAATCATAAAAAAAATTTTAAACATATTCCATATTGTTGTCCTAAAATCTAATTTAAAATTAGATTAAAATTTTTAATTAAAATTTAATTTTCCATTAATTAATTTTTTAATTTTCCATCCATTAAAAATTAATTTAATTGTATAATAATACAATTTAAAAAAAAGAAAAAAATTTTAATAATAAAGTGAATTTTTTCATTTTATTTAATTCTATTAATGCTAATAATATATATTTTTTTTATCCATCAATCGATTCGTCTCGATGAAATGAAGATTTTTAGTTTGTTTTTAAGTCAAGAGTAACATTTTATTATAAGGCAACATGATTTTTAAGAAGGAAATAAATTTCTAATAAAAGTGCGAATTTTTGGTTTTAATTATGTTTAATTCTATAAAGTCAAGTACAATATATACTTTATATATACCAATCGATCCGTTTTAATGCAACGGATAAAATTATTGAATAAAATGAGTAAAATTTTATTGTACTGCAATATAATTTTGATGAAAGAACTAAAGTTTTGATAAAAAAAGGTCATTTTTCTGCTTTAATTGTCATTAACTCTATAAACTCTCATACAATTTATTCTTTTTATATACCAATCGATTCGTCTTGATGCAAAGAATAAGATTTTATTATATATTAACTTCAGTAACAAACTTAAAAAAAAATTTTAGAAAAAAGTCAAAAAAAATTTTTTCTGAGAATTTTTTAAAGTCTATCAATCCAGTTCGAGATATTTTTATGATAAATATACCTGGTAAATTTTAGCCAAATTCGTTAAAACCTCTTCGAGTTATCGTGTTCACAAAAATCGGGATCCACACACACACACATACATACATCCGGACAATTGTTCAGGGTCTTATATAACATAGTCCCATATAGAAGAAAATTTGTCAAAAGGATTTTTAAAAATTTTGTAAATTAAACGACTACAAAGCTTCCTCACGAGGAAGCAAAACTACTAAAAATTAGTGAAAACAGTTACTAATTCAATTGGTAAACGAATCCGCACTATTTCATTAGTAGAAAACTACTAATTCAGATTTAGAGAGTATATTATAACAATTCCAGACAATGTTGCTTTAATATTGATACATTATTGATAACGTTTTTCAAATATTAGTGAATAATAATATAATAATTAACTTCTAGCTTGGACACTATTTCTACACTGACTCTTGCGGCACGCCTGAAGTCGTTATATATGAAGTAGATGAGTAACCTTCGTATTGAACTATATTTTGCCTTTTCAGCAGATAGGATTGTAGTACCAATATAAGATTAGTTGGTAAGTCTGAAAGGGAAAGCTTAGGGTAGTTGAAATCCTGCGCTTCGTTTGCGCTTATGTTGCGTTTCTACACTTCCGGGACTACAAAAATTTCCTCATTCACATATATTATTCCAAATAAAAAAAATTAAATTTCCAAAAGTTTCTAGAAGGGCCACGTTATTCGGGCGCTAGATAGGCAAATTAAATAACCGATTTTTAAAATAAAACAAATTCCGGGACTATAAAAATTTCCTACTTCACATATTTTATTTAAAATAATAAAAAATTAAGTTTCCAATAATTTTTAGACGTGCAGCGATATCCGGGCGCTAGAGAGGCAACTGAAATGACCGATTTTTAAAGTAAAACAAATTCCAGGACTATAAAAATTCCATCCTTAACATATTTTATTTAAAATAGTAAAAAATTAAGTTTCCAATAATTTTTAGACGTGCCGCGATATCCGGGCGCTGAAGAGGCAACTGAAATGACCGATTTTTAAAGTAAAACAAATTCCGGGACTACAATAATTTCCTCATTCACATATTTTATTTAAAATCGTAAAAAATTAAATTTCCAATAATTTTTAGACGGGCCGCTATATCCGGGCGCTAGAAAGGCAACTGAAATGGGCGATTATTTTAATAAAACAAATTGCGGGACTACAATAATGTCCTCAATCACATATTTTATTTAAAATAATAAAAAATTAAGTTTCCAATAATTTTTAGACGGGCCGCGATATCCGGGCGCTGGAGAGGCAACTGAAATGACCGATTTTTAAAGTAAAACAAATTCCGGGACTACAATAATTTCCTCATTCACATATTTTATTTAAAATAGTAAAAAATTAAATTTCCAATAATTTTTAGACGGGCCGCTATATTCGGGCGCTAGAAAGGCAACTGAAATGGGCGATTATTTTAATAAAACAAATTGCGGGACTACAATAATGTCCTCAATCACATATTTTATTTCAAATAATAAAAAATTAAAGTTAAGGAAGTGAATCTATCATTCGGAAATTATTACTAATATTAAAGTGAAAGAATTTATCAATCATCCGAATCAATCTCAAAATATTTCTTAAGCTCTTAAATTTCATATGTATCGACAGCACAGCCATCCTGAATACAGAAACCTGCTTTTCAGAAAATATTTTTTCGAAATTAATTAATAATTTAAAATTATCAAAGAACTCAGAAAAAATTGGTTAGCATGGTGGGATACGAGCCCACGACCTTTCTATTGCCGGTAGACTGCTCTGACCACTGAGCTACATGCACCCCAAGATTCTCCGAGTTCCTTGATTTACTATACCTCCCTGCATTATTTCATGATAATGTAGGGAGTTTCTTGAAGATGATAAAACCTAATTTTTCAATTACATAGGCCAATTATAGTTAAGGAAGTGAATCTATCATTCGGAAATTATTACTAATATTAAAGTGAAAGAATTTATCAATCATCCGAATCAATCTCAAAATATTTCTTAAGCTCTTAAATTTCATATGTATCGACAGCACAGCCATCCTGAATACAGAAACCTGCTTTTCAGAAAATATTTTTTCGAAATTAATTAATAATTTAAAATTATCAAAGAACTCAGAAAAAATTGGTTAGCATGGTGGGATACGAGCCCACGACCTTTCTATTGCCGGTAGACTGCTCTGACCACTGAGCTACATGCACCCCAAGATTCTCCGAGTTCCTTGATTTACTATACCTCCCTGCATTATTTCATGATAATGTAGGGAGTTTCTTGAAGATGATAAAACCTAATTTTTCAATTACATAGGCCAATTATAGTTAAGGAAGTGAATCTATCATTCGGAAATTATTACTAATATTAAAGTGAAAGAATTTATCAATCATCCGAATCAATCTCAAAATATTTCTTAAGCTCTTAAATTTCATATGTATCGACAGCACAGCCATCCTGAATACAGAAACCTGCTTTTCAGAAAATATTTTTTCGAAATTAATTAATAATTTAAAATTATCAAAGAACTCAGAAAAAATTGGTTAGCATGGTGGGATACGAGCCCACGACCTTTCTATTGCCGGTAGACTGCTCTGACCACTGAGCTACATGCACCCCAAGATTCTCCGAGTTCCTTGATTTACTATACCTCCCTGCATTATTTCATGATAATGTAGGGAGTTTCTTGAAGATGATAAAACCTAATTTTTCAATTACATAGGCCAATTATAGTTAAGGAAGTGAATCTATCATTCGGAAATTATTACTAATATTAAAGTGAAAGAATTTATCAATCATCCGAATCAATCTCAAAATATTTCTTAAGCTCTTAAATTTCATATGTATCGACAGCACAGCCATCCTGAATACAGAAACCTGCTTTTCAGAAAATATTTTTTCGAAATTAATTAATAATTTAAAATTATCTAAGAACTCAGAAAAAATTGGTTAGCATGGTGGGATACGAGCCCACGACCTTTCTATTGCCGGTAGACTGCTCTGACCACTGAGCTACATGCACCCCAAGATTCTCCGAGTTCCTTGATTTACTATACCTCCCTGCATTATTTCATGATAATGTAGGGAGTTTCTTGAAGATGATAAAACCTAATTTTTCAATTACATAGGCCAATTATAGTTAAGGAAGTGAATCTATCATTCGGAAATTATTACTAATATTAAAGTGAAAGAATTTATCAATCATCCGAATCAATCTCAAAATATTTCTTAATCTCTTAAATTTCATATGTATCGACAGCACAGCCATCCTGAATACAGAAACCTGCTTTTCAGAAAATATGTTTTCGAAATTAATTAATAATTTAAAATTATCAAAGAACTCAGAAAAAATTGGTTAGCATGGTGGGATACGAGCCCACGACCTTTCTATTGCCGGTAGACTGCTCTGACCACTGAGCTACATGCACCCCAAGATTCTCCGAGTTCCTTGATTTACTATACCTCCCTGCATTATTTCATGATAATGTAGGGAGTTTCTTGAAGATGATAAAACCTAATTTTTCAATTACATAAGCCAATTATAGTTAAGGAAGTGAATCTATCATTCGGAAATTATTACTAATATTAAAGTGAAAGAATTTATCAATCATCCGAATCAATCTCAAAATATTTCTTAAGCTCTTAAATTTCATATGTATCGACAGCACAGCCATCCTGAATACAGAAACCTGCTTTTCAGAAAATATTTTTTCGAAATTAATTAATAATTTAAAATTATCAAAGAACTCAGAAAAAATTGGTTAGCATGGTGGGATACGAGCCCACGACCTTTCTATTGCCGGTAGACTTGGGGTGCATGTAGCTCAGTGGTCAGAGCAGTCTACCGGCAATAGAAAGGTCGTGGGCTCGTATCCCACCATGCTAACCAATTTTTTCTGAGTTCTTTGATAATTTTAAATTATTAATTAATTTCGAAAAAATATTTTCTGAAAAGCAGGTTTCTGTATTCAGGATGGCTGTGCTGTCGATACATATGAAATTTAAGAGCTTAAGAAATATTTTGAGATTGATTCGGATGATTGATAAATTCTTTCACTTTAATATTAGTAATAATTTCCGAATGATAGATTCACTTCCTTAACTATAATTGGCCTATGTAATTGAAAAATTAGGTTTTATCATCTTCAAGAAACTCCCTACATTATCATGAAATAATGCAGGGAGGTATAGTAAATCAAGGAACTCGGAGAATCTTGGGGTGCATGTAGCTCAGTGGTCAGAGCAGTCTACCGGCAATAGAAAGGTCGTGGGCTCGTATCCCACCATGCTAACCAATTTTTTCTGAGTTCTTTGATAATTTTAAATTATTAATTAATTTCGAAAAAATATTTTCTGAAAAGCAGGTTTCTGTATTCAGGATGGCTGTGCTGTCGATACATATGAAATTTAAGAGCTTAAGAAATATTTTGAGATTGATTCGGATGATTGATAAATTCTTTCACTTTAATATTAATAAAAAATTAAGTTTCCAATAATTTTTAGACGTGCCGCGATATCCGGGCGCTGGAGAGGCAACTGAAATGACCGATTTTTAAAGTAAAACAAATTCCAGGACTATAAAAATTCCATCCTTAACATATTTTATTTAAAATAGTAAAAAATTAAGTTTCTAATAATTTTTAGACGTGCCGCGATATCCGGGCGCTGAAGAGGCAACTGAAATGACCGATTTTTAAAGTAAAACAAATTCCGCGACTACAATAATTTCGTCATTCACATATTTTATTTAAAATAGTAAAAAATTAAATTTCCAATAATTTTTAGACGGGCCGCTATATCCGGGCGCTAGAAAGGCAACTGAAATGGGCGATTATTTTAATAAAACAAATTGCGGGACTACAATAATGTCCTCAATCACATATTTTATTTAAAATAATAAAAAATTAAGTTTCCAATAATTTTTAGACGTGCCGCGATATCCGGGCGCTGGAGAGGCAACTGAAATGACCGATTTTTAAAGTAAAACAAATTCCAGGACTATAAAAATTCCATCCTTAACATATTTTATTTAAAATAGTAAAAAATTAAGTTTCCAATAATTTTTAGACGTGCCGCGATATCCGGGCGCTGGAGAGGCAACTGAAATGACCGATTTTTAAAGTAAAACAAATTCCGGGACTATAAAAATTCCATCCTTCACATATTTTATTTAAAATAATAATAAATTAAGTTTCTAAAAATTTTTTGACGGGCCGCGATATCCTGGCGCTAGAGAGGCAACTGATATGGGCGATTATTTAAATAAATCGTATTCCGGAACCACAATAATTTTCCCATTTACACATTTTATTTTCAATAGTAAAAAATTCCAAAAGTTTTAAGGCGGGCCACAATATCCTGGCTCTAGATAGGCAAATTAAATAATTGATTTTTAAAATATAACAAATTCCGATACCACAAAAATTTTTTCGTTGATCTTTTTTTAATTCAAATAGTAAAAAATTAAATTTCTAAAATTTTGTTGACGGGCTTCGATATCCGGGCGCTAGATAGATAAATTAAATGATCGATTTTTAGAAAAAGTAAAATTCCTGGACTAAAAAAATTTCTTCCTTCACATATTTTATTCTAAATAGTAAAGAATTATGTTCTAAATAGTTTTTGGACGGGCCACCATATCCAGGTGCTAGATAGAAAAATTACATAACCGATTTTTATAATAAAACAAATTCCGGGACTAAAAAAATTTTTCATTTACATATTTTATTCCGAATAGTAAGAAATGAAATTTCCAAAAGTTTTTAGAAGGTCCTTGATATCCGGGCGCTAGATAGGCAATTTATTTTTTATTGTTTGAAAGACTGGACCAAGCAACAGGACCCTTAATAGACAGATTGGTAAACTGTATTTTGTTTAAAACTAATTCCTGAACATGAAAACGTTTAATACACCAGTATGTAAATTAAAATGACAATTAATTATCATTTCTATAGTTTTTAGTCGGGAAACGTAACCGGGCTTTACAGAGACTATTTAATGATTGATATTTTGTATCAAACTAACTTCGGAATAGGGAAAATTTCATTACTTTGGTTTATAACACTTACAGTTAACTAATTCGTACTCCTAAAATGTTTAGAAGGGCGCCATATAAACAAATTAGATGACGAATATTTTGTACAAAGTCAATTCCGAAACATGAGAAATATTTATTTATTTAATATGTATTTATTTATTATACTCTAGTATCTTTAAAATAAAATTTCTTATGTTCGTACCTAACTGTATTTTTAAAGCAGAAAAAATGTTTTCAGTTTTAGACGACTCTTGTTCTTTTGCAGCATTTTTTTCTATTACATATGAGCTGTAAAGTATATTCGTATATTTAAAATAAAATTTAAAAATAATTTTTAATCGAAATTTTCTTTTTACTTTGAAATTTTATTTTTTCTGTGTATATTACAAAAGAATGAACGTGATAAAAGTTTTTTATTCTGTCATTTGTTTTTTCAATAAAACATTTGCCATGTATCTTTTTGCTAAAATAAAAATGTAATTGATTTTTTATTATAATTTTATAATGCCGAACATCAATTCATCCTTGGAAGAAATAAATATTGATAGACAGATTTTAAGTTGGGCTTCTGCAATATCACACAATGTGGAGAACATTAGTGAAGTAGATTTTTCCTCTTGCAATCAATTATCTCTATGTGGAAAGGTTAAATTTATATTTTACTTCTATTTTATAAAATATTAGTAATCAATATTATTTTCTAATTTTGTTAATCTGCTTTAATCTTGAAGTGTTTTAATAGTTGTACTTTTGTGGTTACTTTATTAACAAACAATTTTGTTAAAAAATCGTGATGTATATCAAATTAATGTCTATTTATAAGTTTGTTTTGATTATAAATCTACTCAAAATACACATGTACGGATAATATTTTGCTATTGCCTCGATGATTAAATATTTTTTTATGTAAAATTTAGGGTATTTAACCTTGAAAATATTAATATATCATAATGTCATAAATTGAAAATGATTTTAATAATTAAATATTATTTTTAAGGGAATTTACGATATTTATAAATATGTTTGGAAAATGAAATTAGACAAAATGTATTAAATTAAAAATATTTTCTATTTTAATCTTTCATTTGTGTAGATTTGCAGGCATTTGAAAAAACCTTACGACAAAAAATTGGTTAAACGAATCGTTTGTGCGTGGGAAAGAAATACATGTGGAATTCGTGAACTCACCTCAAACCTACTACAAGATCAAATAAAAGTAAATGTAAATGATGATTATGAGACTGTACATGGCAAGATTAATAATGACAGAAGCAGTGAAGAATACTCTATGTCAATTAATGAACATTTAGGTAACAATTAGTAATTTTGTAATGAATAAATTTTTATTTTTTATAGTATTCAATTTTTTTTATATTGTCCAATCTAGTCACTTTCTGGGTTGAAAAAGTAATTACTTAATCCTCCATCCGTCGCATCTTTTTTCTAAGGTGGTCCGTCGCAGGTGAGGGAAATTCTCACCCTCATAAATTAGTTCAAAATTGTTATAAAATGCCCAATTTTTTTTTTGAATGTTCCTTAGAATTTCTAAACAACATATTGGTAGTAAAATTAACTTTTATTTTCTTTTAATTATTTAAATAAAAAAATAAGGACAAATGAAATTGAGTTTATTTATTGCCTTCAAATTCAATAACATAAAAATAAAAATATAAAAAAGCAAAAATTATTTTAATAGAAAGAAGAAGAGTAGGGGAGACCGGGGCGTAGTGGGTTAGGGACGTAATGAATCACTTGAATTTATTCAAAAGTCATAAGTCAGAATAATTTCGGTTTCAGATCAAAATAATGTCCTTGGTTCACTGTAAGTTTGTACCAAGTTTCATTATTATTCATTCATTATTGTTGAAAATATGATAGAAAAAGTGATGCTGACATTTGAAAGTAAATTTTTAAAGTGTTTGTTTTTTTGTTATATCTTTTTCAAAAATAGTTGTAAAAAATTTTTGTATATCAGGTTTTGAGCTTTAAACATTTGTTTTTAAAGAATAATTGACGATTTTTGACTAACACTTACGATATTAATAAAAAATAACAAAATATTCAACAAACACCTCCGGGAGTATTGGTTCGCTTATTCTACTAAGAAAATCCTATTATTTTTGAAATGTTAATAAAATAATCCTGTCTAGCTTAATTTGATGTAATTTATACATTAATAAGTACAAATGATAACACTTTATTAAAAAAAAACTAGATATTAGATTTTTAAAATAAATGTAGATTGTATTACGGTGCAACTTTTAAAAATTTGATAATTTCACAAAAATGTTTAAAGTTTTAATTAAATATGTTCTATTTTCAATATTTTTTATTACAAATTGACAGTAGAAACAAAAATTGTTAATATTATAACCATATTTCATGTTCTAAATTATAATTTCCTTCCTGATTCAATACGCCCCGGGCTGGGGCGTAATGGATCACCTTGCATTTCTCCAAAAAAATTGTTCTAGAAAAAAAGTATGAGTGATATTAGGACTTACTTTTTTTTAATTGAAAACTGAGATGTTGGACTAAGTTTTCCATATGATAACATTTTAATTAATGCAAGTATGAGGAAGTTAAACAACGAAAAGTGAAAAGTGATCCATTACGCCCCGGTCTCCCCTACTGTGAAAGGTACTGAGAATATGGAATTATAATTTTTTGTATTTTAAGAGTTATAAATAAAAAAACAAAGTGGATGAGGGAAATTCTCACCATGCGCGACGGATGGAGGGTTAATTAACATATAATTAACAAGAAGCGGCCGATAATGTTTTCCTATCTAAAATGTAAATATTTTAACTAGTTTTAAACAACCCTTTTAAACGTTATCATACGTGGATGTCCTACCGTCATCTTAGGGAAATCCTAATTTTCGGATACGCTTAAGACGTCCATACGATATCCTGAAGTATCTATTGTTAATGGAGGAATTTCTCATTTTACATATCAATAATTTTTATTTTCAGTAGATAATGAAGAAGTAATCGAGACATCAATTTCGAAAAAATTATCAGAAAATGGTAATAAAGAAGTATTCAAGACATCAACTCCGAAAAAATTATCAGAAAATGGTGTCGAGAATTGCTTTCAAGATTTCTTTAGAGATAATTTTTCCACGGAACTTTCAGACATTACAGTTCATTTGAGAGATAATTCTTTTAATTCATCTGAAAAAACAGCTTCTAACTATGAGAAAATACCAAATGAAATTAAAGGTAGTAGAGACTTAAGTGAAAAAATTAATGAAAAATCTAAAGAATTATCGCAAGTTAATAATGTTAGCAATTCTTCGTTTTCATCTACTGAATCTGAAAATTATGAAGACTATAATGAAAATGATAATGAATCTGAAGCCAAAGTTAGTAAAATGCAAAGGCACGTAACTCCTAAAACAATACCGAAAACAGATGTGAAGTACAATTGTGAGTTAGGATATTTTGAAATATTGACTGAACTATTTAAAGATGAAACGGGTAATTTTTCGGATGAATATATGAAACATGAACTAGATAAAGCGTTGATAAATCTACTACCGAGCAGATGTCTTGTAAGGTATAAGAGAGGATTTAAATTTAATAAAAATGGAACCTTGACAGGTTATGGATATTGTGCCTATGAGTCACACGATCAAGATTTTAGATTGATATTGACAAATATGTGGACTGAAACAACCAATGTATTTATTTCCTGTACAAAATGGAATAAGGCAAAACACTTAGGGCAACCAATATTTCAAACACTCCGTGGTAAAGAACGGTTGAAGGTTCAACTACAGATGCAGAAAATGACTCCTAAACAATTACAATTGAAACTCACCGAAGAAGTTGACCCAGAAGTAGCGCACAGTGGACACAATCAACACTTGAGAAGTTTAACAGTATACCATAAAGCAAATTCAGAATTTAGGCATCGAAATGATTTAGTTCTTGCATCTAAAGATTTAAGTAATTTATTTCAACAAAAAATTGAGGAGTCAAATAACAATAATGTTTATATCCAACAATGCAGTTTACCAATAAACATTCAGATGTATTCGAAAAATCAATTAGTAATTCTTGGCCCTGATGATGAGATCCTATTTTTTGATGCTACCGGTGGAGCTGTAATGAAACCAAGAGATATCCCTGCTTGTAAAATTCTTTATTATACTCTCCTTCTGAAAAAAGGCAAAATATCTCTCCCTCTGGCTGAAATGATAAGCGAAAAGCATGATGCTACTACTATTGGGAACTTTATGGGAAATTTTTTGTACTTCGCCAAAACTAATGGATACAATTTGTCTAACGTAAAAGTAATTGTTGTAGACTGGAGTTGGGCTTCAATCATTGCAATAAATAAGGAGTGGAATGGACTGTCAACATCGCAATATTTAGATTTGGCTTTTAATTGTCTCTTAGATGATGGTATTTTACCTAAAAATATAAAAATAGTTCACCTTTGCTGCTTTCATATAGCAAACAACTTTAGACTAACAATTCGTGCAAATTTTAAAAAATGTTGGCCAAACATTGATTTTTATTTAGACTGCTTATCACGCATGATACTTTGCACAACATTGGAAGAATTAGATGTAGTTTTTAAAGCGATTGTAACTGTCTTATTGACTACTAGCCGCGAAGAAGCTTCTGCTAGTATTGCAATTTTAGCAGGTTTTGAAAAAGAAGATATCCCTGAAAAAGTAGTTGATCCTGCTGCCTCAGAAGAAAGAAAAGTGTTATATAACGAAAACAAAAATGCACACAACACAATTTATCAAAAATCAGAATTTTGGAAAAGATATAAGAAAATATTGGATTCCGTACAAGAAAGGGTTTCAGCTGATGAAGTTAACAATGAGTTTCATTGCCCAGCATTAGCGCATTTTATAACCAATAATTATATGCCATATGCATGTATGTTCACAGCTTTACTTTTAAAAGGAAACCTCCCTTCAGTACCACGACTAAGTAATGGAACAGTCGAAGGATTTTATGGATTTTTAAAAACAAATTTATTTAAAAACCAATTACCTACGACAATTTCGGAGTTTGTGTTGGGAATGAAATCGTATACTAGTCAAAACTGTCGTATATTTATAGAAAAGTTGTGTTTAAATGGAAGGAATCATGTAAAAGTAAATCGAAGGGCAAGGAAGGGCGAATTAACTGAAAAAAAAATTAGTCACGAAGGAAAAAATTCTAAACAATTTTTGAATGAAGAGTTGAACCGAAATGTGGAAGAAGAAGAACCAATAGAAAGTAAGGAGATTTTAGTACACCACCATCCTCCAGCAAATCCAGAAGAAGAATGGAATAAACCAAAGAAAAGAAAAATTCCTACACATTTTGATTGTCATACTCTGAAAAAAGTTTGCAAGAATCTAGAAGAGGTAAAAACTCGCCCTCTAAATAGAAATGATTGCTCTACACATGAAACAGCAATGAAAAATACTCTGTTTCTTGACAGAGAGTATTATAACAAGTACACTTCGGACAATTACATAATTGGAATTTATCCAAGTGCAAAGTCGATAGGTGATGTAAATTTTTATTTAAATGGTAGTGCATATCGAACTTTAGATACAAAAAGTGGAGGAAAATCAGCTTGGATTGATGGAGATGTCATAGATTGCTTTTCAGCAATTAATTTGCCGACATGGAAAAATGTAAAATATATTCCAACAACCTTATCCTGTTCTATCGTAGGAGATTTTTCTGACAAAATTATGGACGAAGACAGTAGCATATTTAACGTATGCCTACCAAAAAGTGGAAAAGTTTTCATGCCTTACCTATATAAAGATCATTGGAGAGTCATGATTGTAGATATTGACACAAATGAGGTAATGGTTGTCAATCCTCAAAATATACAAAAATGTCTTGATAGTGAAAGGGCATTTACAGCATTTAAAAACTACATTGAATCTGGAAAACACAAATTCAAATTACTCAATAAAAACTGGGTATTAAATGATCCACCAAGAGGGCGTCCTTTGCAGACAGATGGATATAATTGCGGCGTACATGTAATGTATTACCTAGATTGCATAGGGAAAAATAGAGCGTTTAATTTTAACTTTAAACCAAACCAATACAGAACGAAAATAGCTGAAAACCTACTGAAGAAATCGAAGAATTTAAAAGATAGCTGTCAATATTGCACAAACACAGACCCAAATAAGACAATGGTAATGTGCGATTTATGTAGACGATGGTCACATACGATTTGTTTAAAACAAAAATTTCGGGACAATACAGACTACAAAAAAAAATCGGCATTCTATACTTGCGAAGCTTGCACAAAGGCATGTAAAGTGTGTCCTCGTGAATGGATGTATGACAAATAATTTCTACTCAATGTTATTAAAGATTAATTTTAATTTATTTGTAGTATTTGAAGCAGTACTTGAAGCATGTAAAACCTTATTGGTTGCATTATCAGTTTAGAATTATTAAAAAATAACCTTTAAAATGTATATATTTTGAAATCAAAAAATGTTTAACATACAGTTACGTTATATTATATTTTAAATTCAAGAAATATTTAAAATACAGTTACGTTATATTTAATAAATTCAAAAAAAAATTAAATAATTTGAGTTTTTTTATTCTGATATATAATATCAGTCTTCTAGAAACCTTGTCCTTAAAGTAATCAAGGGGGCTATTAAAATTTTTCACGTCATGGGATTAGTTTTATACAAAATATAAATCTTTGTATTTGCCTGTCTAGTGCCTAGTTATGATGTCCCTTCTAAAAACTATTTGAATGAAAAATACGTACCATTTAAAGTTTTATTTTAAAAATCAGTCACTTAATTTGCCTATCTTGCACCAGCATATGGCGGCCGGTCTAAAAATAATTGAAAATTTAATTTTTAAATATTTAAAATAAAATATGTAAATAAGAAAATTATTGTGGTCCCGGAATTTGTTTTATTAAAATAATCGCCCATTTCAGTTGCCTCTCTAGAGCCAGGATATCGCGGCCCGTCTAAAAATTATTGGAAATTTAATTATTTACTTTTTTTAAATAAAATATATGAAGGAGGGAATTTTTAAAGTCCCGGAATTTGTTTTACTTTAAAAATCGGTCATTTCAGTTGCCTCTCCAGCGCACGGATATCGCGGACAGTCTAAAAATTATTAGAAATCTAATTTTTTACTATTTTAAATAAAATATGTGATTGAGGACATTATTGTAGTCCTGCAATTTGTTTTATTAAAACAATCGCCCATTTCAGTTGCCTCTCTAGCGCCCGGATATCGCGGCCCGTCTAAAAATTATAGGAAACTTAATTTTTTATTATTTTAAATAAAATATGTGATTAAGGACATTATTGTAGTCCCGCAATTTGTTTTATTAAAATAATCGCCCATTTCAGTTGCCTCTCTAGCGCCAGGTTTTCGCGGCCTGTCTAAAACTTATTGGAAACGTAATTATTTACTACTTTAAATAAAATATGTGAATGAGGAAATTATTGTAGTCCCGCAATTTGTTTTATTAAAATAATCGCCCATTTTAGTTGCCTCTCTAGCGCCCGGATATCGCGGCCCGTCTAAAAATTATAGGAAACTTAATTTTTTATTATTTTAAATAAAATATGTGATTAAGGACATTATTGTAGTCCCGCAATTTGTTTTATTAAAATAATCGCCCATTTCAGTTGCCTTTCTAGCGCCCGGATATAGCGGCCCGTCTAAAAATTATTGGAAATTTAATTTTTTACTATTTTAATTAAAATATGTGACGCGACACGAGAAAAGGGACCTATCGATAAAAAAATCATTTTTGAGTTTCTAGTCGTATTCCATAGATTTTGAGTCGCTCTTTCACGTAAAAAAATCAGAAATTAAAAATCTGAAATAGTTTAATTAATATAAAGACGGAAGTTGAACGTGTCCGCGTAAATACACGGGTTTTCTGCTCATGGCGTCACTTTAAACGCCCCCCCTGTAAAATTCTCTTTTGAGGCGATAGGTCCCTTTTCTCGTGTCGCGTCACATATGTGAATGAGGAAATTATTGTAGTCCCGGAATTTGTTTTATTTTAAAAATCGGTCATTTCAGTTGCCTCTCTAGCGCCCGGATATCGCGGCCCGTCTAAAAATTATTGAAAATCTAATTTTTTACTTTTTTAAATAAAATACGTAAAGGAGGAAAATTTTAAAGTCCCGGAATTTGTTTTACTTTAAAAATCGGTCATTTCAGTTGCCTCTCCAGCGCCCAGATATCGCGGCCCGTCTAAAAATTATTGGAATCTTAAGTTTTTATTATTTTAAATAAAATATGTGATTGAGGACATTATTGTAGTCCCGCAATTTGTTTTATTAAAATAATCGCCGATTTCAGTTGCCTCTCTAGCGCCAGGATACCGCGGCCCGTCTAAAAATTATTGGAAATTGAATTATTTACTATTTTAAGTAAAATATGTAAAGGAGGAAATTATTGTAGTCCCGGAATTTGTTTTACTTTAAAAATCGGTCATTTCAGTTGCCTCTTCAGCGCCCGGATATCGCGGCACGTCTAAAAATTATTGGAAACTTAATTTTTTTTTATTTGGAACAATATATGTGAATGAGGAAATTTTTGTGGTCCCGGAAGTGTAGAAATGCAACATAAGCGCAAACGAAGCGCAGGATTTCAACTACCCTTTTTTCAGAGTAAGTTTCTTTGCTCATAACTCATGAAAAAAAAATTAATTTACATGGACATAATATCGGAAAGACGACCTAAAAAGATTCAAATCCATTCCAAATATTAAAGAATCATAAAAATGTAATTTGGGTGTAAATAAGCAAAAAGAAGAGGTGGAGAAACGTGCAAGCAGTAAAGTAAGTAAATCTGTAATTTTAAACACTATTTTTAAATCGATGTAAAAATATTAATTAATGATATTATCATATGATATTATCACTCGGTTGTTTCAAATATTAAACATTGAATTTAACGATCAATTCCGAGTCAGGAATAATAAATAAAAAACAACAATAGTTGTTTAACGTTTCGACAGCGCGGCTGCCCTCTTCAGAAACTAAAATTTATTTAACAAAAGAAAAAAATAATAAAAATTAAAATACATTCTTAAAAAATAATATTAAATATGAACTTATTTTTAAAAACAATTTTTTACCGAAAATTAAACAAAATTGAAAAACATCGCAAACAAACGTCTTGTACGTAGCGATTACAATTGGACACTGGCGAGTAAAATGTGTATAGTTTCCGAAATATAGGTAACTGACATGAGGTGAATGACCGTGTCAGTAAACAAAATTCAGGAAATGTCAAGGTAACTCAGAACAGATTAAGAATATTTCATTTCATTTATAAAATGATTATAGCAATTACTAAGATTTTTATTTTTTATTAACCGGATTTTTTTGTAAATTAATGTGTACCATTTCTGATATTAAACGTTTATTATAGTTTGCTTCTTTGTCCAATATAAGAAAATTGTTCCAATCAAACTTGTGTCTAAAAAAATCATTGTGAGTAGCAATTACATTAGAATTTGAATTTTTATGTTCCTTAATACGAACACCTACCATTCTTTTTGACTGACCCACATACATACATCTTTTTGTATGCAAGTAATTATGTCATCAACGTATCTATAGAAAAAAGTGGTTTAAAAGATAATTGAGCATTACAATGAGTCTCAAGATCTTCCATGACCATATCCGCAAAAAGACCAGAAATTGATGATCCCATGGGCGTACTATAAATTTGCTGGTAGTATTTATCATTGAATTTAAAAAAAGTATTATCGAAAAGAAATTGACATATGTCAAGTAATTCATCTAAATCAATACTAAAATTTTGAGATATTGTTCTATAACGTTTGATGATAGAATTACGTACATGTCCAGAACTAACGTTAGTAAACAAAGATGAAACATCAAGACTAATTAAAATATGGTCATCGGGAATAATAAAATGTTTAACTTTTTCAATAAAATCAAAACCGTTTCGTACATAAGATTTTGGTTTCATAATAGATTTATCAAGTATTTCGAACAATTGTTTGGATAAAAAGAATGTTGGAGAACCAATAGTTGACACGACAGGTCTTAAAGGAATATCCTTTTTGTGGATTTTTGGTAATCCGTAAATCCGTGGAAGGGTTGTATTAGTTAAGGTCAATTCAATATCATTATATCTTCTGTTTAAAAGTCCATTATTATTTAAATGTTTTAAAATATTAGAAGTATTATTTCTTAATTTCTGTATTGGATTTCTATTAATAATTTTATATGTTTTTTTATCTGATAGTAAAGTTTCGAGTTTTTTTGTGTATTCCAATCTATCCAACGCAACCGTGACATTTCCCTTGTCCGCAGTAGTAAAAATAATGTTTTTGTGTTTTTTAACAAATAACTTTGTGTCATTTAACATTTTAGCGAAAATTCTATCCTTGACATTAATGTGACGTGATTTTTTAAGATTACAATCATAATTTCGAAAATTAATAATCAATTTGTTTCTTATATTGTTCGAAATGTCATCATTCAAATTATAAAAACTAATAAAATTTTCTATTGATTTAATGTAGTCAATTTTTGTGTTCAGATTGTTATTGTTTGAATTAACATCATACATAAAATCATTACCCAAGGAAATGACATTTGAGACATTTTCAGGAATTTCAAAATTAGAAAGATTCATAAACCAATTTGGTTGTGTGTTAAGAGGATTATTATTATTTATGTTAGGATTACGGTTGTTTATCAAATTTTTAAACTTTTTGTCATATCGGTTTCTACAATTACTCGTAAAAGAAGCATGTTGCAAACTGTGTGTATTGTAGATAAACTGAGAAGTGTTAGAAAAATTATCATCAATGATAGATTTCAAATGATTGATCTTTTTAAATAAATAATCATTGTGAATACATTTATCTTCAATAATAATATTAAGTAATTTGTGTTTGATGTGTTTCAGTAATAATTTGAAATTTGCTTTCCCAGTACGACTATGGAAGGTTAAATGGTTTAAGCTAGAACCAATAGAGTCAATATGTTTCGGTGTCAAATCATACGCACGACAGTTCAAAAGAAAATGTAGTTGAGATGAGAACTTGGTGAAGTCTTGATTAATGTTAATCCACATCTTAAGAATATGTTGCTGATGAGCAGTAGTAGCAAATTCAAATACGTTCGATGCACTGTCATCACATGACCGTTCCAGATCCATGGTCATATTAGTAAAATTATCATCTGTTCTGAGTTACCTTGACATTTCCTGAATTTTGTTTACTGACACGGTCATTCACCTCATGTCAGTTACCTATATTTCGGAAACTATACACATTTTACTCGCCAGTGTCCAATTGTAATCGCTACGTACAAAACGTTTGTTTGCGATGTTTTTGAATTTTGTTTAATTTTCGGTAACAAATTGTTTTTAAAAATAAGTTCATATTTAATATTATTTTTTAAGAATGTATTTTAATTTTTATTATTTTTTTCTTTTGTTAAATAAATTTTAGTTTCTGAAGAGGGCAGCCGCGCTGTCGAAACGTTAAACAACTATTGTTGTTTTTTATTTATTATTCCTGACTCGGAATTGATCGTTGAATTCAATGTTTAATATATTAATTAATGATATTTTAAATCTCCTTTTGCATCATCAAAATTTATTGAAAAGCAACTCAGAATGAAATTGTAAGTTAAATTATCTATAGATAAAAATATTTACTTTCTTTCTACCGAACGACAAACAACTTCAAACAATACAAAAAAATAATAATTAAACAATTAAAATGTCATAAACAGTGTCCAGCACAAATTGACAATTGTCAGACTTATGTGATTTTATTAGAAAATTTAAGAGATTAAATGAAATTTTCAAAAACTGTAATAATTAAATTGTAGTGTACAATGGACAGCACCAATCTTCAACTATCAAAACTTTGTGTTTTTTAGAAAATATAAAATTAAAAAAATTCAAGGGTGTTTAAAAGGTCAAAATCAATGCAGCAAACTTATAAAACATTTAATACAAATCTGAAAAAAACTCTGTCTTATTCTAAGCCATTAAATTTTCTAAATATAAATATTCTAAAAAAACACGTAACTTTGACAATTAAAGATAAGTGCTGACAATTGTTTATAACAATTCAATTTTTTAACTTAAAAAAAATATTATAAACGTTCTCTTTCTTCTACAAATATGCCGACGATTTCTACCCACTTATATATATATATATATATATATATATATATATATATATATATATATATATATATATATATATATATATATATATATATATATATATTTGTAATTTCAGATTTTCTAAAAATACACAAAATTTTAGCAGTTAAAGTTTGGTGCTGGTCATTGTTTATAACAATTACATTTGATTTAATGTGAAATTTGTAAAATTTCATTAGATGTGACGCTCCACGGTGAAAGGGACCTTAGCTGCAATAGACTACAGGAAAGGCATTTAAAGTAGAACCACTCTGATTGGTCAAGGCGTTCCAATGAAATTCAGCCCCACTATTCATTACACATTGATAGTGGTCCGTGTTACACGAAGTGCACGAATTGTACGTGCATGGCCAGTGTAGTAGTATTAGTAAGTAGAGGGGCAGATTTTCTGAATAACCACGTGTAAACATTGAACAAGCTCATTTTTAAACATTAATAATAAAAAAAACCCGTAAGTAAAAATTATTTTTTACTTTTGCATATGAAAGAACAACTCAAAAACTATAGAATGACATAAGTAACTCAAAATTAATTTTTTTGCAGCTAAGGTCCCTTTCACCGTGGAGCGTCACAGATATGTTTTCCATGTCATCTACAAAAAACTCGACGTTTTCTTTTCCGTCAGATATTTTTTTAAATTAGAATTGACTAAAAAACACAAAATTCTGTCAGTTTATGATAAGTTCTGACCATTATTTATAACAATTAAATTTTCAAACTTTTAGGGTTTTATTATATAATTCGTCAGCAACAAAAAAATTGCGATGTTTTTTTACTTCTATAGAATGTTGCAAATTTCAAATTTACCCAAAATAGCACAAAAAAATTGTTCAGTTCAAGATTGTTGTTTGTCATTGTTTATAACAATTCAATTATTAAACTTTTTGAAATTCATTATATTTGTTATGTCATCTACAAAAAACTCGCCGTTTTCTATTCCGTTAGATATTATTTAAATTACAGGGCTGCCAGTGACTCACTTTTCTCACTTTTACTCACTTTTTTTCAGGTCACTCACTATTACTCACTTTTTTAAAAAAAACTCACTTTTCTCACTATTTTTTGTAAAATACCTTATTTCTCAATTTAAAAAAAATAAATTTTATTTAAGGGCAAGTCCAAGTTGAAAAGTGTAAACAAACAAAACATTAAACAAACCAAACACTAAAATCGCAATTGTTTGGGAGCATTTATTACCATAAAAATTAACATTTTTACTCTTTCTATACAAAAATAGTAAATTAGGGTGTCAAAGTTTTCAATAAAATCACATTTTTGACTATGAGTAGAGAAAGGTAGATTATGCGACTGCATAATTTTTTAAAATCGAGTAGAAACATTATAATATTACGTTAATTCATGTTTTAAACCTTTAACAACATGTTCCTAGAGCGCACAATATTTCACAATTTTTACTGATTGCATAATTTTACTCTTTTTGCATAATGATCGCATAATAGGCTCGAAAATTCCAAAATAGTGTTTTTTTAACTAAGCAATGTAAAAAAAATTTCAGTTTCTTTATTTTTTAAATAAAATAATAAATAGGTAAGTTTTTAAACCACGTTATTAAATTTTAGTTTAAAAATTTAAGATTTATTATAAATTCTAAAAGAGATGTACTTACATCTCTTAAAATAAAATAAGAGTAACAAATGTTACTAAAAATTTAGATAATATTTTTATAAGTTACTTTTAGCTTTTATTGTTGGTTGTGATTATTATACGATTCAATCATAGAATATCAGAAAAATATGAAATATAAAATTTTCAGGAACGTTTTACGCTACATTTTCGCTTATAATAGAGTTGTCGAAAATGTAATTTAAATCATCAGGAATCAGGAAAGTTTGAAGCTAAATTTTTGGTAAAATTTGACTATAAACATTTATTGAAGTGCGAGAAAAATAAACATGACTGGGTGCTGTCCAGACAGGAATGGTTCCTGTCCAAAAAAAACAATTGAGTTTGGCAGCTGTCAGTGCTGTTTGGACATGAACGATTAATGTCCAGACATTACTGATTCCTTTATAGACAAGAATAGTTCCTGTCCAGAAAGCAAAGAGTACTGTCTAATTACAAAAATTTTTTTGACAGGAACCACTCCTGTCTAGACAGTACCCAGTCATGTTTATTTTTCTCAGTGTGGGACATTTAAGGGGACTTTCTGGTTTGGAATAGACAAAAAATACACTTTTTTAAACTTTTATTGTGAAAAAAGTATTACAGTTTTTCCCAAATTTCTTTTTGGACATTGTTACACATTACGTGGAAAGAATATTGAAAACTTTTTGAAGTAAATTTAGTTACGTATGGCAGATGTAGGTGGCGTCTTCCAAAAGGTACCTTTTTCGGGGAGTAACTTTCCGAATGACCAGTACCTCATAAATTAAAAATTCAAACTGGATTCTGTTCATAAGTATTTGTTCTAGGTAAAAAACCTAAAAAACGATTTTTAAATGTATTTTTTAATATTTTATAAACATTTTACTTAAAAAATCGCAAAACCGCTACGTTTTAGGGTCAATTTACCCCGCATAAAAAAGGGGATTTGACTGTGAAATCGGTTTGGTAGATTTCGAGAAAAGTTACTCCCCGTTTAAAGTTTTCATGTAATGTGTACTTCTACTACAGTCCGTTAAGAAACGGACATAAAAATTGCTATAACTTTTTTCTTTCGCATATTTTTTCATAATTGTTTTGGGAAAGTAATTTTATGATACTAACGAACATTTTAAAGCAAAAAAAGAAAAATCGCTTTTTTTAAAATCCTAAACCAGAAAGTCCCCATAAATCTTTGCACAATTTTCACTAAAGTTTGCAAGTAAATTTTTCAAAGTTTGCAAGTAAGTAAATCTTTTATAAATTTTTAGGAAAGTTTTGGTGCTGTGTAGAAATACTCATAGTCAAATATGGTTTCATTGCAGACTTTGACAATCAATTTTGCGATTTTTGGTAAGAAAGTTTAAAAAAAATAAAAATTAATAGTAAAAGTATTAAATATCTGTACCTATTATTTATTAAATTGAGAAGAAAATTGATATTACAGATTAATTATTAATTTAAATCTTCAAAAATATGCCAAAATTAACCTCACTTTTACTCACCATTTTATTTGTAAATTCACTATTTACTCACTTTTTTCAATCAAAAACTCACTTTTTTCACTACTTTTAACCTCTAAGTACGCTGGCAGCCCTGAAATTACAATTGATTAAAAAACACACAATTCTGTCAGTTTATGATTGTTGCTGGCCATTGTTTATAACAATTGAATTGTTTAACTTTTGGAGATGGATTACATATGTTTTCTGAGTCTTTTACAAAAATTTCAACATTTTCATGACTCAAATTAAATATTAATAGACTTGCAAGTGGCACCACTGGTGCTATATTCGGTACTGCAAAAGGAGGGGCTCCGCATGTTCACATTATTTTCCTGCCGGTCAAGGTTAGGCTTGGTCTGTGCCCATGTCTTTAGAAATTTTGCTTTGTGCTTTCACTTACGCGTCAGATTTACAGTAGCTACTGTTTGCAGTATTTTATCGTTTCCAAAAGTGTTAATCGTGTTACAGCTTGGGAAACATTTCCATTTTAATATGAAAGTATTTTTTTTATTAAATAAGAGGCAATAATATTATCTATTGTAGCGATTTTCATATTCCTCTCGATGGGAAATTGCATCGATTCGGTAAAAAAATGGCGATTGATTTTTTTCAACACTTGTTGGGTTTGTTATTTCCACACTTTGAAATAAGAAACCACTCGGCGATCCGTTTTAGGGAACTTCCCCGGCGCAAGGTAGGTGAACTACCCGGATCTCGACTGCTTTTCCGATGACACAAATTCTCCCGCACTAGCTCTGAAACTCGGATTTGTGATTCGAATATTTTAATTTCAATGTGAACTCGAAATACCCAGGATAGGGATCACTGTACACAAAGGAGAGAGAAATCCAATAAAACACATATTCAATGAACTTTAAACTCGTATTTTACACTTGAAATCCGTTTAATTAATTAATTTTCTTTTCAATTGGCTCGAGAATTAATCCTCTACATAGTAGAGTGAGAGAGGGAGAAGAAGAGAACACCACGCCTCCGTGTATCTCGATGCTCGGTGAGATCAGCCGGCGACCGAAAATGGCGACGTCCTTCTACAGAACCATGCGGTCGGCCGTTGAATATCACGAGAGCACCTGTGAATCGGCATAGAAAGAGAGTGCAATGGCAGGCGAACGGTAGTCCGCCAAGCGGAAGTAAACTACACAACACTAACCTCGGACTCTCTCCAAGATGTCTCGATAATCCATTATCCTGCTCGGTGTAAACTTTCCCGGTATCGATAACGGTGGCCAAGCACAAACTGGAAAAGAATTGACTGGGGACCCGTCTCGTGCTTCCAAGCCGGCGCATGCGCACTTCGGTTCGCCCCTGTAGCATTGCTTCCGTGGTCCCAAATAACACTTCGGTGTAGATTGGTTTCCGACTGTCGGTGACTCCATCATCGGTTCAATATCACCCGGAATAATTGCATTTTCGCACCAGCTGATCATTATTTTATTCATTAATACCCACTTGGGGTATTTTACATAATCGTGTTGTTGCTAAATTTTGCAACAACCTGAAGATTAGAAATTCTCTCTCTCTCTCACGAATATTCGATTGATTAATTTTTCTCAACTAAGATAATTTCTTTTACAAGTAAAATATTATTTTCCTCATGACTCAATACAACTCAAATATATCAGATATTTGAGTTTGTGCCTGGCTCTCGTATAAAAGAAATTACCAATATATTGATTTAAATATCTAATAAGTTTCAATTTTCGGCAAAACCAAAAAGAAATCGTTTTTGAGTGGATTTCAGAGATAGAAAAAGTAAAAATCCACGTCACACTATCAAGTCGCCATAAGTATCCAGGTAGAAAATTACTTTTTCTCAGGTACTGACACAGTCACAATAGAACAAGAAAATCAGTATTGTGTCGGTAACGTATCACAATACGATATTATTCTCGACGGATGAAAAGTATCGTGCAGCGACACGATAAGGACACGTCATTATACGTAAAATAACGTGTCGCCCATGATTGAGTAAAAAAAGGTTACTCAATCAATTGTCAGTACATAGCGTGTGTACGGCCATCTTGAAAAAACCAAAAGGTATTTATTTTAATGTAGGCAGTATATGGGGCTGAGTAAAAATTACATAGGACCCTAGGAGGAGGGGGTGTGTGTCAAAGCATTATGACCAGCAGAAAAAATGGCGCTAATGTATGCAAATATTCTTACGAAAGGAGAGGTAGGATTAAAATTTTGGAATATAGTTCTTTCGTAATTTGCACATGGACGCTATACTACTATTACATTTGGACATGCGCAGTGGTTATTTATTGATGCGCAGAAGTGTAATTTATTATTTATTGCTGCGCTGTGGTCCACCATTGCATTTAAACATGCGCAGAAGTGTAATTTACTAGTTATTGCTGTGCTATTGCCCACCATGACATTTGGGCATGCGCAGAAGCACAGTGTACCATGTGCTTTTGTTATTAATTATTATTAATATACAGTTATTTTTGCACAGTAGACTGCAACTGCACTTGGACATGCGCAGTTGTGTAATTCTTTATTTATTGATGCGCAGTAGTCCACTTTGACATGTGGTCATGCGCAGAAGTGATATTTAGTAGTTATTGTTGCGCAGTAGACTACAACTACATTTTGACATGCGCAGTTGTGTAACTTTTTATTTATTGATGCGTAGTAGCTCACTATGATATTTGGTCATGCACAGAAATGTAATTTAATAGTTATTGCTGCGCAGTAGCTCACTATGATATTTAGTCATGCGCAGAAGTGTAAATTAGTAGTTATTGTTGCGCAGTAGTCCGCCATGATATCTGGTCATGCGCAGTTGTGTAATTTTTTATTTATTGATGCGCAGTAGCTCACTATGATATTTAGTCATGCGCAGAAGTGCAATTTAGTAGTGATTGATGCGCAGTAGTCTACTATTGCATCAGGACATGCGCAGAAGTGCAATTTAGTAGTTACTGTTGCGCGATAAGCTACAACTACACTTCTACATGCGCTGCAGTAGAGTTTAGTTGTTATTGCTGTGCAGTAGTTTCCCAGTAATTTGGAAGAAGCGCAGTATTGCAGTTTAGTTTTCTTATAAGAAATTTTACACTGCTGCGCATAGTAACAACATTCTGTGCATAATATTTTTGAAATTTCACTTCTGCGCATATTCCAATGTAATGGTAGACTACTGCGTAGCAATGACTAATAAATGGAATTAATGCTCTTATCTGAGTGTAACTGTAGCAAACTGCGTATTATTAACTACAAAATACTGCGCAATTAACGCGATAGGTTACTTAGACGACACTGTCCTTTCGGGCCGGTTTCTGCTTTTTCTACAAGAAGTACAAGTTTATTGTTATATTGTGTTTGAAAAAACTGAAATTAATTATTAGTAATGAATAAAGATAAAAATAATATATATAGCACATCAACTGAAGACAAATTGAAATAATATGGCATATGTAGCGATATATTTCAAATATTTATACCAGGTTGAAGTCCACAAAGTTTATCAATAAAATTTTTTTTCTATAAATATTAATCAAATTGAAGAAGTGCAAAAAAATAATAATTAATTATATGGCACTTTAACTGAAGCCAAATTTAAATATTACTCACGATATATCGATGATTATAAATACTTGTTATGCAGAAAATGCTTTTTCTTTATTTTAATGATTTTCAATATCTACTTTAATTACTTCAATATATTTTAATAAAATTTTTCTAAAAGAATGCACTTTAAACAATGTTTAAAAAATTATACCTAAATATTTAATTATTTTAATACGTAATCAAAATTTCACGTTAGTTTATTAATTTATCAATTTTTTATCCATTTTTTATCAAGGAAATTTTTTTAATGAAAAAAATTCTATTTAGAAATTCAATTATTTTCATAAAGATTTAAAATTATCGCAAAATTTTCCTTTTTTTTAATACCATTATTTTTTATCAAATTTATCCAAAAATAAAATAATTTTCAAAAATTTTATTAAAATTCGTTAAAAGAATTCAATTATTTAAAAATTTGTTTATAAAAATCTTTACAACAATTAAATTTTAATAATTATTCAATTCGAAATTTTTTTTGTTTTTGTATATAAATATAGATTTTTCAAATAAAAATTAATTTAAAAATAAATTTTACTTAAAATTTTATATAATATTTAAATACTAGTGTCGTTGTTCTCGCTCGCTCGGAAGACATTTTACTTGTTTATTTTCACTTATATAAATTTATTAAATAGCATCTTCATTGATAATATACATAAAAAAAGTTTTATTTAAATACATACATATGTATGTGTTGTGAATTTATGTGTGAATTGTTATTTTCTTTTTAAAAATTATTTGTTTGCTTTGAAATATTTGTTATTCAACATTTCTATTTGTTCATAAATTAAGATTTAATTATTTTAAATATTGATATTTTATTTTTACCTACTTGTAGTTAATTTTAAAGTATTAATTTTCTAATTATAAAATAAATATATATATATATATATATATATATATTCCATATATTTTGTAAGTCTGAAAATATTAAGTTTAGGAAAAAGTTGGCAATAAATGAAAGTTTTAGTTTCATTTTGACTTTTAAGAAATGTAAAAGAAAAATTTTTTTAATAAACAAATTAATTTTTTTAACTGTAGGTTATATTATATTAATATAAACTGATTTAGAACATGTGCAGTACTGGAATCTAGAAATAAACGTTTACTTTAAAAGGAAAACTTAATTTTTTTATAAAAAAAGTTTTGTTTACATTTCTTAAAAGTCGAAATAAATCAAAAATTTTCATTCTTTGACAACTTTGACCTAAACTCAATATTTTCGGACTTATAAGCTACTGAATATAGGTCTACAATTAAGGCTTCCAATTTAAGAACCGGTCGGATGCTCGGACGACACGCACTAGTACCAGTCGGGTAGCAGTGAGGAGCCCAGAGGAGCTCACTGCTCACTGACTGGCAGTTGCGCCTGTCGTCCGAGCGTCCAACCGGTTCTTGAATTTGTGTTATTAAAAATAATAAATGTTATTAATTAAATGTAAAAATTAAATGTTAAACTAAAATGTTATTAATAAAATTAATAATTGTTATTAAAAGCTCTGATGAGTAATATTATCCATTAATATTACTGTAACATGACAGTAACATTACTTTAATATTACACGCTTATAGAAAAATTGCAAAACTGTTCCCAAACAGCACGTAAGGTTATAGTGACATCACTGTAATATTACACTGAAGATTCGTAATGTGCACTGTAATATTACAGTGATCTTACTGGAATATCAAAATGTCCGCCTGGAGGTAATATTATGTTGTACAATTACGGTAAATTAATGGGAATAATAAGGTAATATTACCTCACAATGTTAAGGTAATATTACACTGTGATCTTATTGTAATGTTAATGTAATGTACAGATAAAATTAGAATAATTTTATATTTTAGAAATAAAACATTTCACCAAGTCTGGACTCGAACCATGAACCTTGTGTTCAAAAATTTCAAGTAAGTAATTACAAGCTCGAGTAATAGTACTGGAATGTTAAATTAATTTTGCTTTGAAAAATTTACTGTAAGATTACTGTAATTTTATACTAAAATATTACAATAATATTACTGTAATAATAATAATAATAGGGGACAGTATATTAAACTTAAAATTATTTATTTTAATTATTAAATTATTAGATTATTATTCTTACATTTCTTACTCTCATTTTGTACAAAATAAAAAAGAATTATTTTAATAAATGTTATAAATAATTTAATGTAAAACTAAAATTGCACATTTTGAAATATAGAACTTTGGGAGTATTAGCATAAATGATTATTATAACAATATATAACCTTAATATATTACGATCGCTGCGCATGACAGTAGTGACGTGATCACACACTCAGGTGTGCGTGGTAGCGATACGGATTACTACTTTTTCGAGCAAAAAGTTAAAAAGTAAAACTTTAAATTTTCTACAAGTAATATTTACAACATACTGAATGTAAAAAGTAATACAAAATTTAATGAAAATTACAATGACGATGTAAAAATTAAAATTCTTTAATGCAATTTTTGAAAGTGAATACTGCAATAATTACTATTAGTATTTTGCACTACAAAAAATAGCAATAGTTGGGTAGTTCAACAATCAAATGAAGAAAATAAAGAAAATTTTGACCCAATATGCTCATTTCTCAAAAAGTTTCAGAAAAAATCAATTTCTAGTATGGAATATTTAGCAATATTTTTAGCAAATTCGAATTACTTTGATCAGAATTCGTTATATTTTCCCTAAAAATAAAAAGTATATTTTTTAAATCGATATGCTGAAAAAACATTTTTATTTAACTTTAGGAATGCGTTTACTAAAAAACAGGAATAAAAATAATTTTTTATAAAAGTTACGGCAAATTGAATTTTTTGGAAGTTTTTAAACAAAATTTTATTTCTTCTAAATGAATGAACCGATTTAAATTAATCAAGCGGGCATATAATAAAGGGGATAAAATATTTATACTTTCGTTTAGAATTAGAGACTGCTTAAAGAGTTTATTTTTGAATAATTATTTAATTTTATAAAAAAAAAATTTTTTTAATGTTCTGCGTCTTTTAAATTTCTTTTGAAAATTCCAACATAAAATTAAAACTAAGAAATCAAAAATCGTTGGAAAGAATTATTCGAGAAACAATTTTTAAAAAGTTACTATCAAAATTATATTGCAGCGGAGATGCGAGTTTGATGTTTTTCTGAATTAAAACATTGTTTGCATCTACGAAATAAACAAAACACTCTCCAGTTAACATTTATGTAACCATAAAATTGATTAAAAACTAAGTACAGTCTTGTTGCACTATACATTTTGATTTCTAATAGTTTTAATTATGTTGAAATTTTTATCAAATTTTTCAAACGCGCAAAACATTTAAAATAAAATTTGTTTATGACAAATTTTTTAAATAATTATTCAAAAATAAACTCTTTAAAAAGTCTCTAATTCTAAACGAAAGTATATCTTATCCCCTTAATATTAATATTCATTTAGAAGAAATAAAATTTTGTTTAAAAAGTTGCATAAAATTCATTTGGCAATAACATGTGTATGTGTTTAGTGTATATGTGTGAGTATACATGTGTATGTATTGTGTGTATATGTGTGAGTATGTAGTGTATACTACTATATTTATGTATATGTTTTATATATTGCCGAACGACGAATCCGACGAAACGACTAGGAAACATTTGAATTTTATAGAGATTAAAAGAATGTGGTATGGCGCGAATTTTTAGAAATAATTGAATTTTGAAAACTTTTTAAAGTAACATTTTTGAAGACTTGTACTTTTCATACTCTTAACTGACAATTCTGTTAAATTAATTTCTTTGAAAAAGTTTAATTGATAAAAAAATTATTTTAAGTTTTTATTTTCTAATAAACTCTTTATTTCAAACAGCTTTAATTAAAAGACCCCAGCTTTTCCCCGTAGTAACTAGAAGTTTTTTTATATGAGAAAATAATAAAAGAATTGATCTAAATAACAGTGTGTTGGAGTAAAATGATATTATATTTGTCAGATTTGAGCTCTTTCAGAAATTCAGTGGAAAAATCATTTATTTTTATTTTCTCCTTTATTTTCTTAAAATTTTAAAAATTTAACTTCTATTTTCACTTAAAATTTGTAATTATTATTAATAGTAAATAAAATTTATATGGTCAGTTGAAGTAAATAGAAACAGAAAATAAACAATAAAAATTAAAAAAATAAAAATGTTATTTAAATTCCGAGGAACAATTTTATGGGTTAGTTGAAAATATGGGTTTTTATTAAATCGCAATAATCAATTTTTTCTATTTTAACTCTAAATTTGTCAACTTTTCTAAAATTTAGAGATAAATGGAAAAAATTTAGTATTTCTTACAAAATTTAAGAAAAATCAATTTCAAGTATGGGTAAGAATTCCTGAAGAATATCAAACTTCGTATCAATAACTACGACATTACACTACTGTATAGATCCTAATATAATTGTAGCATACTGCGCAATCAACTCGATGGGTTGCTGAGATCACACTTTCATTTCTGGTTGGTTTTTGGTTTTTCTACAAGAGTTAAGAGTTTGTTGTTGCAATGTGCTAGGAAAAACTATAATGAATGATTAGTGATGAATAAAATAAAATATATATAACACATCAACTTAAGACAAATTGAAATATTACGATATATGTAACAATATCTTTCAAAAATTTATTATCAAAAATATTTTGTCCTTGATTTATTCTGAGCTATAGTATATTATATGACTGTTGGTGAAAGTAAGTGATTTTATTAGAGTGAAGTTTACTACTCGAGAGCAGCAATTACTCGAGTAGAGGAATGATATCAAATTTTGAAAAAACCACTTGTTTTTAGCCAATGAAGAAATATACATTTTGTAAAATACTTTTCTTGAACCAGTGTGCGCATCGAGACTCATTTTTGAATTTTTTACTTTATTCTACTTCTTATAATATGAGATAAAATAGTGCACAAATTGTTTTAAAAAATAAATATGTTATACAATTTTTGTCTCAGAAAAATTGAATTCTCTAAAACGGGTTCTTCTCTTTTTTACTTCAGTCTACTCCCAGAAGTAGAAGAAAAAGTAGTGCGCCACTTATTTGTAGTTTAGAAAAAAAATAAATTTTATAAAAAATTGTAATTAGACATAAGTGCATAAATTGGGACAGGCTTCGATTTTGAATCCCCCTGCAAGCCTTTATAATTTAAATTTGTGAAAAAATGTTAAATGTTTCAAAAATGCTTCAAATGATTTATAAATAAATATTAATTAATATGTATATTGCATAGCTAATTAAACTTTTTCTTATTTTTCAATAGAAAATATAATTTGGGACACGTCGGTTGCCAGACGGATGAATACTAATACAACGCCAGTTGCTTATCGGCATAAAACCTGTAATCTCCTAGTCATGTTCCAGTAGAACACCTAAACAACGCCGGTTTTTAGGCGGACGAATGCCAGTACAGTTATACCGATGTTTGTACAGGCCTGTTTAAAGAACAACTTAACCTATTCGCATATTTAACAAAAAAACTTGTGGTGTTCACAAAAAATTTTTACCATGTAAGTAATACAAACTTTACAAGAGTTAAAAATTTAAGTAAATTTTCTTCAGAAGAATTTAATTATTGAAAAATCTCATGACAACATTCTTTATGAGAACTCTATTTAAATAAACATTCAATTATTCAATAAATTATTTATTTTTGATTTTAAAGAATTAAATTTTCTTCGACCTTTCTAATAAAATTTATTTAAAAATTAATTTCAGATAATAATTGAATCTTAAAAGCATTATAATGTAAATTTTTAATATAATTTAAATTAAATAAGATTTCAAATTAAAAACTTTGAAAATTTGTTTTTCTTTTAGTTTTAATCAACAATTCTGTAGAATCAGTTTTTTTGAAAATGTTTAATTAGGTTTTTTTGAGATCATTAACATTTTTCCATGTGAAGTATTCAAGGGATCTTAAACAATTAAACAGAAAAATTTGGCAAGCTACAGTTTTTTAAATGCCATTATGACGTCACAATTGATGCAAAGCATATATTTTGATGCTGTGACGTCATAATGGTTCAAATGCCCTTAAGGGTAAAAAATTATAAAATTAATGATTGTACAGTGAACCCATAAAATTTTGACCTCCTCCCTCTCGGAAAATATTGTTCTAAATAAAAAATAATTTTCATTTAAAATTACTGTCTATTAGTACTATAAAAACCCCGATTTTAAATACGATTGGAAAAGGAATTTTCTTTTTTATTGAATACTTGACTAGAAACGCTTGTATAAAGATTTTCCTAATAATCACAATTTCGTAAAACTGAATTGTAAACTAATGGATTTGAAAATTTGAGAAGAACTTGTTTAAAAATTATTAAATATAATTGATTTAAAGAAGAATTTCAGTTAAAGTTATAAAAAATAAAAATTGAATTAAAATTACACAGTGAAAATATTCTTGTAATATCAAATATTGATCTGCTTATTTATGTTTTATAAGAATATCCAAAAATTTTTATTTTTATAAGGTCTGAATTTAAAGTTTTTAAAAATCCTAATTCCTATAGAAAAATAATAATGATTAAATATTTATTTAAAAGAGAAGTTATTGATTTCTTTGAATAATTTTACAATTAACGAAATTCATAAATAAATGAATTGGAAAATTTTTTAAGTATATTTAATCATTTTCAGAGTAAATCAGAATATTTTTTTGGATTAAGAAAAAATAAATATTTTGTTTGAAAATCAGGGAAGAATCAGAAATCGACTTTTTCTCGTATCAAGTGTTCTGGTGCAATTTAGAAATTTTCCGTGTAACCAGTCATAACGACTAAAGAAATAGATTTTTTAATAACTCATATTTAGGAATATGATTCAATCTATAAAGGTAATTCCATATGAAATTTCTAGTGATTTTTTATTTTGTGATTAAATTTTTTTGAAATTGAAATTTTTTGAAAACTATCTTCTTTATATATATATAAAATAAAATTTAAAGTATAAATAAATTTTTAAATATCAGATTCAATTAACTACTTTAATTTTTTTCAGAATCAAAGAGAGAAAGACTGCAAGGTTCTTCAAGAATATCGCAGAACTTCAAATGAAGCAAGAAAGAGGCTTTAAAATTTTTTGAATCTCACAGAAAGCAGGGAATACACTACGACTGAAAATTCCTTCAAGATTCCATGCTGGTGTCTAATGATGGCTCCTACGTGGGACTTTATAAAAAATTGAAAAAAGTTTGTATATGTCTTCTATAGAAATGAAAGCAGGCTTATGGATATTATCTAAGAAAATTCTTTGTAGGATACTAAGTAGATATCTATAAAGGATCCTATATAGGATTTTTTTGGGGAAATATTAACCTGACAATAAAGAATTATGTATATATTTCTATATAGAATATTACGTAGGAGCATTTGAGATCAATAATATTTAAATATTATTGTTAATAATTTCAACAATTCCATGTTGGACAAAATAGTGACCATTGCGAAAAAAAGGTCAAAACTTATCGATATCTCCGTGCAAAACTAAAAACTCTCACTTTGTTTTTCTAAAAGAATCTCTTTCACGTTGGGGTTACAGTTGTAATAATTGTCATGTGATAAACGTTTAGAAAATATATATATATATATATATATATATATATATATATATATATATATAGTGGTAATTATAATTATTATATATAATAAAATTCCAGGTTTCACAATTTTCATCTAAAAAATAATATATTACTCATTTTTTATTAAAAATTTTTTTCACCTAAAATAAATTTTACACGATGAGATTTTCAACTTTTCATTTGACAGACTGCATATAATTATACTTACTAATTTTAATTTAATACATTAACATTTCACCAAAATTTAATTTATTCCAACAGTAACATAGAAAATTTATTATAAATGAACAATTTATTCATATTAATATTTATGTGACAAAATTAAAGCATAAATATTCATTCTTAGAAAATTTTGGTTGATGGAAGATTTAGTTATGTTAGGATTGAAATAAATTAAAATTTTGTTAAATGTAAAATTAATTAAATAAAAATTATGTATTATTATGAAGAATTAATTAAATGTAATTTTTCTAACACGTAAGTTATAACATTCTAAATTTTACTTCCAAATTAACTGTATTTACAAGTTAGTACAAGTTGTAGTCAATTTCATATCTTTGTAATTAAATGTTTGTTACATGACAGTAAATAAAGTAAAACATATTCAAAATTATATTATGATAATGAAATTACTTTCATTTAATTATTAATGTACTTTTGAATTATATAATAATTAAGTTCTACGACAAATCATATGTTCTTTCTGCTTAATATTCACTGGCAATGGACTGATTTGTTGCTTCTGATAAATGTACTATTTAAAACGTTGTGTAACTTTGAGACGCATGACTTAAGGCGTCTTGTAACTTTTTTAAGCCCTAAAATGGGAAGTTTATCAAAATTTTTTTTGCTGTCAAGTTTTATAATATAATTGATCAAAAGATTTTACATGTAATTTATATGTTAAGAAGTCTTAAAAAAGAATTTCAAACTTGAAGAAGTAGAAGTAACATCCTTTTACAGATGGCTCTTTATCGACTGGTAAAAATTACTGGTTGTCATTGTATCTCATAACAAAGTCATCTAAAATAAAAAGAATCTAATATCATTTTAAAATGGAGGACTTAATACAGGACCTCAACATTTGATTTACTACTAATATTTAAAATTATATTTTTTGTGAATTATTTATAGTAAAAAATGGTGTTTTTCACATTTTTGTTCGAAAGCTTGACAATTTTTTTAATTTTCGATGTTGTTTTAGTATTTCCAGGTTTAGACCCTGTATTAAGTCGTCTAGTTTGAAATTATGTTTAATTTTTTTAGATAATTCTTGGATGAGCTACAATGACAACCGTAATTGAAAGTAATTTTTACCACTCGACATATAAAATCTTCTGAACTATTATATTTTAAAACTTATGATCAATACTTTTTTAAAAAACTTCTGATTTTAAAGCCAAAGAATTATTTATAAAAAACATTTTTAAATTAACTGTATTTAAATTTATAAAAATTCTTACGTAGAAAAATATGCAAGTATAGAATTTGTAATTGTTCTTATTTTTTAATAATAATATATTATTTTTTAAATAAAATATATTTAAGGAAAATAAAAAATTTGCTTAAAGAAAATTAAAGTACAGACAAATTTATATCAAGGAATTATAATTTAAAAGATTTATCAGTTATCTACATTTTTGTATAGCAGCATTTATACATTATCAAATTAGTAAGTAACGTAAAATATATGTAATCGAATTATAATATGATAAAATTTAAATTTACCAAAATTTTGGAGTAGAATCATAAATATGTATTTAAAATTATATTTACAATAATTTTCATTTAACTAAATTTTTCTTCAACCATGTTTGTAGTTAACTTTATTTTCGTTTGTTTATATTCAAAGTACTAAATTTATAAAACATCGAATTTGTGACGCAATGAATTTTAGTATGTCGAATTTTCAATTGTTATACAGTACCGGCCAGAATTGTCAGTCCACTTACAAAATTCGTATTAAAAACATGCCTCACGTTTTTTGATAATATTTTAGTTAAAAATAAGTCTAGAAAAATTTAAAAATAATCATTGGAAAGCTAAATAAAATTTCGCGTGAAATGAAATAAAGTTCAAAACTATTCGTTAAATAGAAACTGAGATAGAGTGTGAGAAATATCGTCTAATTTTCTCATTTTTGAAAATTCTGTTATCCAACTTCAAGTTCAGGATTGCTCTAAACGAGGTTAGAAAAAAAATTCAAATTCACATATAATAAAGCTTGAGATCTCCTCTTTAAAAGTAGACTAAGTAGCTTAAAAAATATTACGTGGTTTAAAAGATATTGGAGATTTTGAAAAGGTCTGCATGATTAACAAGCAAACCATCATTCAAGCAAAACAGTCACATGGCGCCTCATAGCCAGGGCCGAATAGGACGCTTTATCAAAAACGGGCCCCATTATTATAATTAATTATGAATTATTATTAATTATTAACTATTAATTATTAATTATATTTAATTTTTAATTTAATAAAATTCTAGTTAACTAATTTATTTTTAATTTAGAGAAATTTATTAATTTAAAATATTGATAATTTATAATTTTGAAAAATTATTTAATGTGAATTAAATTAAATTTAAAATATTAATTTCTAATAAAAAAAATATAAAATGTGTTCAAATTACAGTTTTATTTAAAAAATCTCATTTAATTAATAATTAATAATTAATAATTAATAATTAATAATTAATAATTAATAATTAATAATTAATAATTAATAATTAATAATTAATAATTAATAATTAATAATTAATAATTAATAATTAATAATTAATAATTAATAATTAATTATAATGATGGGGCATGTTTTTGATAAAGCGTTCTATTCGGCCCTGGCTATGAGGCGCGATGTGACTGTTTTGCTTGAATGATGGTTTGCTTGTCAATCATGCAGACCTTTTCAAAATCTCCAATATCTTTTAAACCACGTAATATTTTTTAAGCTACTTAGTCTACTTTTAAAGAGGAGATCTCAAGCTTTATTATATGTGAATTTGAATTTTTTTTCTAACCTCGTTTAGAGCAATCCTGAACTTGATGTTGGATAACAGAATTTTCAAAAATGAGAAAATTAGACGATATTTCTCACACTCTAACTCAGTTTCTATTTAACGAATAGTTTTGAACTTTATTTCATTTCACGCGAAATTTTATAAACTTTCCAATGGTTATTTTTAAATTTTTCTAGACTTATTTCTAACTGAAATATTATCAAAAAACGAGAGGCATGTTTTTAATACGAATTTTGTAAGTGGACTGACAATTCTGGCCGGTACTGTATATTTTTATGTCACAAAAGTTTTATCTGTATTTCTTATTGTTGTGATTGATTTAAATTGTGCAAGAAATTTGAAATCATATGTTAAATTAAATATTGGGCTTAATTTTTATCTATCCTATCAACTAAAAACATAAACAATAAACTCTTATGACAAAAAAGTTTAAACAAATGAAAATTCGACATTCTTAAAGGTAAGTGCTTTTGAAATTAGAAGTTTCAAAACTTACATGTTTTATAAATTCAGTATTTTGAACATATACTTACACGAAAATAAGATTAACTACAAATACGTTAAAATAAAAGAGATTTAAAATATAATATTAAGTATATATTAATGGTTCGACGGCAAAATTTTAGTAAATTTAAATTCTGTCAGATTATAATTCGATTACATATATTTTTTGTTTTATAATAATTTCATAATGAAGAAATGCTAAGTTATAAAAATGTACATAACTGACAAATATTTCAAAGTATAATTTTTTTATATAAAGTTTTCTGTACTTAAAATTTTTTTAAAATTTCTATTCTTAAACATATACTATAAAAACTCTGTACAACTAAATGTTCTATTCTTTCATATTTTTTACGTCGGAATTTTTATAAATTGCAATACAGTTAAATGAAAAATTTATTTCATAAGTAATTCTTCAAGTACTAATTTTATGTGATAAAAATTCGTTGAAAAGAAATGTCGAATTATTGCAATTCTGATAAGTGTGCGATTCCATGGGAGATTTTAGTCTTTTCGGAGTAAGTAAACCAATTGCAATGAAATTCAGGAATGTTACTACACATAAAAAAATGTTTCCACCAAATATTACGTCAAAATCTACTGTATATTTTGACGTAATATTTGGTGGGAACATTTCTTTTTATGTGTAGTAAAATTCCTGAATTTCATTGCAATTGGTATACTTACTCCGAAAAGACAAAAATCTCACATGGAATCGCACAAGTAGAATTTTTAAGTTTTTCATTTTGATGCTACGAAAATTCTTTCAAGTTGTGGGTAGGCTTAAGTCATGCGTGTCTGTCATTCCTCTTAGAATATGTTTGTAGTATAAATGCCCAGTAATAAGGAGTGAATTATAGTAAATTCGCACTTTTATGCCTTTAAATTTGAGATCCTCTTCGTTTTTGTCCGCAATCTTAATGAATTACTTTTCTATTGTTAATTTGTTCATTTCCATCCAATTTAATTTTCTATAACCACGTTTCAAGAAATTAAATCACCTTTAATGCTCTTAAAACGGCATTAAGACGAATTTGGATTTTAATCACGTCGTTAAAGAGACTTAAATTAGATAGAAAGAAACAATTTAACAATAGAAAGAAATTTCATTAAGATTTAAGATTACGGTCAAAAACAAAATTGGTTTCGAATTTAAAGGCATAAAACTGTCAATTCACTTCAATTCACGCCTTATTACAGGGTAGTTTGGCAATTTAATTGAGCATAAACATGGTTTCAAAACTATTTCCGTCATAAGAATCATCCTTTTTTAAAGTGAGCAATACCGCTTTGCGATGAAAATGCAGACTTATACCAATCATTCATAATTGTTTTTTATCCTAACCAAAATTGCTTTATTTCAATCTATTCTTTTGTAAATAGTGTACAATACCGCCTCGCGATGAAAATGTGCACTTTTACAAATCCTTTATAAACAATAACATTTAAAGTACATCTTTTGTTACAGATTATAACCCAAATCTTCATTTTTTCCAAACTTTGTTAATCTGCTTTAATTGCACTACTATTATATTAATATGAAATGAAAAACACAAAGTGCTAATAGAACTTCATGTTAATATCCTTATATAAACAAATGTTTTAAAAAATACCTATTGTTAAAATTCTATTATATTTTGTATTCGGGCATAGCTACTTCGTTGCATGAATATTAAGTCATTCAAAATGTTATGCGCTATCTACATTTACTATTTATAACGTAATGTAAGTTTTGTTTATTCTGATTAATAATACTAAAAGAGTCGTGCATGTTTTTTTAATTCTTTAAAGTATTACTTATTCGAACTACAAAAGTAAAAGTATGAAATCCTAAAAAAAGTCCTTATATCAATCTATCCTTTTGTAAATAGTGTACAATACCGCTTAGCGATGAAAATATGCACTTTACATATCCTTTCTAAATAATAACATTCACACCAATTAAAGGCAATCCATATTCTGGATGACTGGGAACACTTAGGGTCACCCTACTGGGGATGGATGGCATCTTTTAAAGTATTCCATATCCACTCATTAAGCTTTTACTTTAAGAGAGGATAGTAAAAAGTCTGCCTTATCCATTAACATCAGCAATTTTACAATCCTTTACTTTTCATATTCATATAGACTCAAATGTACATATTTCTAATGACAAGTTATTATTATTATTCAGGATGAATATATAAAATGATATAACACATATATCTTATTGTCATATGTGTGTATAAGCGTCAGTTTCATTATTTAAAAAATATTTTGAATGCAAAGAACTATACTGTAAAAATTTTAATATACATATTATGTTAAAATCACAGTAACTGGTATTTGAAATTAAAAATTTATGTTTTCTTAAAAATATTACAGAAAATCCATATGTAGTACATGTTCATTTGAAAGGCACTCGAAACATATTATATCTTAAAGAACGCAGAATTGCTTCCAAATTTCCACTGACAAGTACTATTGAAATACATTTTTCATTTTCATAAGTATCCTTTTATACAGTGTGCAATACCGCCTTGGCGATGAAAATGCACACTTATACCAATCCTTTATAAAATTAATATTATACTGTATCCTTGTGTTTATTGATAATTATAATAGAATATATGCCTTTAAATTAATATTTCTGCCTAAAGTATAATTATAAAATTCTAAAAATTATTTACAAAATTTATATTGATGTATGTGTACTTCGTTGTATGAACATTAAATTATTGAAAATGTTGTAGGCAATTGGTATTTACGATTTACAACTTGATATTATGTTTGTTTATTCTGATTAATAATACTAAAAGAGCCGTGTAAGTTTTTAAATTTTTTAAAGTATTAATTGTTAAACTGCAAAAGTGAAGTTATGGAATTCTAATAAAATTTCCTTATATTAATCGATCTTTTTGTAAGTAGTGTACAATACCGCCTAGCGATGAAAATGTGCGCTTTTGCAAATCCTTTCTCAACCATAACACCCACAACAATTAAAGGTAATCCATACACTAAAAGAAAATGTATATTAAATTTTGTAAAAATATGAATATGGATTGCCCTTAATTAGTGTGAATGTAATTGAGGGGCTGGATGCTATATTGTGTTACGCGCCATTCATTTAACATGGCGCGTGACACATTATAGCATCCAGCCCCTCAATTATTGAGAAAGGATTTGTAAAAGTGCATATTTTCATCGCTAAGCGGTATTGTGCACTATTTACAAAAGGATAGATTGAGATAAAGACATTTTTTTAGGATTTCATACCTTTACTTTCGCAATTTGAACAAGTGATACAGGCCTGGGCAGAACACTGCTCCGGTGAGGGGAATTACCCCCTACTCTTTGGCGCGCGCCTCCTTTCTCTTTCTTTCCTCTCTATACCTTTTCATATTCGTGAGCGCACGTGGGTCTAAACTAAATCGCTCTAAGCAGCCGTCAACATTATTCTTTTTAATTTATTTATTATATTTTTAATATATTTACGTAAATTATTTTTAATTTAATTTGAATTTAAGAAATTAACAAAGTTTGAATCCACATATAAATATATCTTAATAATACCGTAATCTTTTACAGTTTTTTATTTGTTATGCTTTTGCTTTTTGTTATCATTTTTTTTAATTTTCTTTTTTTTCTTTTTTAGTTTTTAATTTTTTTTATAATTTAAATTTAACATTTTTATCTTGATCTTTTACATTTTTTATTTGTATTGCTTTTACTTTTTGTTATCACTTAATTTTTTTAATTTTCTTTTTACATTCTCATCACATGAGAAGGTATTAGTTTTGTTTTATTTTTTTAAATTTTTTAGTTTTTAATTTTTTTAATTTTTTAGTTTTTAATTTTTTTAAATTTTTTAGTTTTTAATTTTTTTTTAAATTTTTTAGTTTTTAATTTTTTTAATTTTCTTTTTTTCAATTTTTTTCTATTTAAAAAATTTTTTCTTTTTCATATTTTATGCTAATGAAAAATTTGAATCTATCAGCTCTTCAAGATTTACTTCAATATTTGTTGTTGAAATTCGCATCAGAGACGTTAAATTTTCGTCGGTCAATGATGTTCGAAAATTATTTTTTATTAGTTTCATTCCCGAAAAAGCACTCTCACATAAATAAGATGAACCTAACATTGATGCCATCTTTAATGCAAAATTTCGTAAATTTGGATACAAATTGTTCGGTAGTTGTTTAAAAAATTCTATGCCAGTCTCTTTTTTTAAAGAAAAATTTGGGTCCACACGTAAATTACAAAGTTCCAAACGAAAATAAGCTTTCTGATTTTCGATTGCCACAAGTAAAGGGTTCTTAAAAAGTAAAATATCCTCTTTGAAATTTAATAATTCTTGGAAACGAGAAACAAATTCCAATTGAACTTCGTTTATAATATCAATGAATTCGCTAAAATCAACATCATTGAACTCATTTTTTATTTCTTGGCAGCATGGAAAATTGTGAAATTTTTCTTTGGATAATTCTAACTTGAATAAGCCCAGTTGTATTTCGAAGCCACTTATAAAATGAAATAGATCACACACAGTTTTGTCTTTACTTTGCAAATTCAGATTTAATTTATTTAAATGTTCGGTAAAATCAGTTAAAAAAGCTATCTCACTCAAAGTATTCTTATCGGTGAGATCTTTTTCAAATTCTGTAGTATCCTTATTCACTACACCTTGATGAAAAAATTGCAGAATATCATTCCGAACATGAAAAAAATGTTTTAAACTTTTCCCTGTACTTAGCCAACGCGACTCACAATACAGAGGCAAATCTTTGAATTCTGCATCATTTTCAATTAAAAAATTTTTTAATTTTCTGTGTGTTAGAGCTTTCTTACCACCACGAAGAAGATTAATAATTGACATGACTAAATTCATTGCATGAGAAAATTTTACAATTTTTCCACAAAGAGCTTCTTGATGAATTACACAATGTATTGTAATGCAATGAATTTTTTTTTTTTAAGTGCCCACAAAAACCTTCATTTTTACCTACCATTGCTGGAGCCCCGTCTGTTACAATAGCCGAACATTTGTCAAAATTTATATTAAAACTGTCCGTATCACTTTCAAAAGCCTCAAAAATGTCCAAACCTTTTGTTGTATTATGAAGAGCTACTAAAGAAAGCATCTCTTCATTAACACTAAAATCGCTTTGAACTAACCTAATAAAAATAATTAGTTGACTGATGTTTGTCATGTCTGTGCTTTCATCTAAACAGAAAGAGTAATATTCGGCATTCTCAACCATTCCTCTTAATTTAGAACATAATTGATCATTTACATCAATTATCCTTCTCGTAACAGTACGACGGCAAAGGGGCACTGATTCAAATTTTTTTGCAGCTTCAATTTCTTGCAATGCATTTGCCATTCTTATTGCGCATGTTTTTACAAAAACCCCTTGCGAGAAGCTTTGTTTTTGTTTGGCAATTTCTAAAGCTACTTCATAAGAAGCTAGTATTTGTTCTCGTTTTAACTTATTATTTACTTCTCCTGTCGATGAACTCGACACATTTTCAGTGTAAGAAGATTTATTTTTACTAAAAGATGGCTCGTTTGTTTTATTTGAAGTCAAAGAAATTTCGCTTTTTAATTCTGCAATTTTTTCTAATCTCATTTTTTTATCACAATTTTCGTAGTCTGATTTATGATTTTTATCATAATGTCTCTGCAAATTATATTTTCTTTCACTAAATATTTTAGTTTTACAGACCAGACATACAAAAACATCTTCTATTTTTTGAAATAAAAATTTTTCTTCCCAATCTTTAATATTGTCATTTTTTCTTTTCAACATTTTCAAAACTATAAAATAAAAGAAAAAATTGTGAAAAATGAGTTTTTTTAAATATATTAAATAAATTTAAAAGAATAATGTTTACGGATCCTTAGAGCGACTTAGTTAAGGCCCACGTGCGTACACGAATATGAAAAGGTATGGAGGGGAAAGAAAGAGAAAGGAGGCGCGCGCCTGAGAGTGGGGGGCCATTCCCCTTACGCGCAGCAACCGGAGCAGTGTTCTGCCCAGGCCTGCTATAAACGCACCTCTTTAAGCCACACCACCACTGAGACTTGGTGAGAACTTGGGCTGATCTACTTTATGAATGCCAGTGTCGTATATTCTGTATCCAAATAACACATTTATTTGTCGAAATATTTTTTATTTGTATTAAATAAATGAAATATTTAAGTGAAATAAATAAATGAACAGTTTCAAGTAATTCGTTTTAAATAATTATTTAATTGATTCAAATAATTTTTTATTTGTCTTGATAAAATAGTGTATTTGCTTTGAATAATGAATTATTCGGATTAAATAATATAGTTTATTAGAATCAATAAAATAAATTTATTGTGTTAAATAAATCGTATTTGATTAGTAGGTATGCTAGGCGGGTTCTGGTCCACTCACCTACCGTCGGTAAGGTAGATTTCTCAATAGCTCACTTTCAATTGGCTTGGTGTTCTACCTTACCGACATCTGAGTTCTGGCTGCCACCGTTAGATGGCGCCACCGCTCAATTCAAACCCCCTTGGCGGGAAATTTTTGAAATTTCAAGTAGCTTGGTGTTCTACCTTACCGACCGAGTTTCGTCTGCCACCGCTTAATTCAAACCCCCCTTGGCGGGGTATTTAAATTTTTATTTTTAAACTTTATACATGGTTGGTGTGAGGTGTTCTGTTTTACCGACTGGGGTTTAATACCAGCTGCCTCTATTAAACGGCACCACTTTCGAATTTAATTTCCTTTGCCAGGAAATTATTATTTTTTCATTTTTTTAAGTCTATTTACCAATAGACTTGTGGTGATTTCAAATTTCACTATGGAATTATCTACCTACTCTCTTACAGTTTCGACTATAAGAAGGGACCACTAAAATGTGTTAAAAAAGGTTTTCTTATATAGAATAGGTTTTTTTTATTTTGTTGTATATTTAAATTTTTCCACCAAGTTTTCCAACCACGGTATTGTGTTTTCATTATATACATGGAATTGTGTTGTCCGCTATAGGCAATCACAGGAGTATTTTGAATCTTGAAACGATTAATAATAAAGGTTGTTTTCAATTATGTTTTGCTTTTTCTGAGCACTGACAAACGTGAACGTCGAAAAACACCAATAATGTTTCAATCCTAGTGGTAGAAGTGTTGGTAGCAATGATTTTATTTTTCATGACATGTGGTTGACTTTTTCATTCCTCTTTCGTAATTTGTCTGCCATAGTGATTGCACGTCAAAATGGTAAGTATGTTTAAATAAACAATTTTGTATAAATCTATAATACATCCGAGTATCCAAATAAATTTTTTGAAAAAATTGTTTTTTTAAATCTTTTATTATTATTGTAAAATGATTTTCGATTATTCAATTTTACCGGTCATTCTTAACATTACATTTTGTTTTTGGTTAAAAGATTAACATTGAAGTTCTAACATTCACGTGCTCTAAGTATGATAATTTTTTAAGTTTCACAAGAAACGTTACGTTTTAATATATTATAATGATTTTGAGAAAATGTCTTATTTAAATACCTAAAATTATAAATCGAAAATTTGTTTTATTTTATACTTTTTTCAATTTTATGGATAGATGTCTGCACCCATTAGTCAGGATATTTTGAATCCTTACTGTATTGCAATATATTATTATTTTATTGTATGTGTTTAATCTATCTTTTTTTCATTATTATTTTCAGAATTATAATCATAATAATTTCCGATACTGCGGAAGATGCTGCTTCTGCCGGTTCATGGTGTTAATAATGTATTGTATAGTAAACGTGTAACACGTGTTTTTGATCCGCTCGTATCAAATGTGATCTTTATGGTGTTTGATGCATTTCTATTAATGACCTATTAATGAGCAATGGTCGGAAAAAGTGTGGTCTCTTTCTTTCAGTGATTTAAATGGCATTAATTGCATAATTTGAAAGGAAAAGTGGATTTTTAAAGTTTTGTTGGTGAATTGCGTCTCAGTGAACTACTAACATTTCCACATACATTGACCATAGTACCAGGATCGTGTGTTTACTTATATGATCCCTGTCCTAATCATGGTGGATCCGCGCAGATGTGCGCTTTGTAACATTGATATCAAACTTGATGCGTATTGTTGTCCATGTGGTGCTTTTTACCACCCTGGATGTGCTGGTCCAGCAATTTAAAAGACCACTGGGAGAAGAAAATGCTGCTCCCATAAGCCGTCTTCCAGATCTGTTTCGCCCACTACTTCTGGTTCTAATGCTGTTACAATTGGTCAAATTAGTGAAATGTTAAGTGAACATTACGAAAGAGCTAAAGCTGACTCTGAAAAATTTATTGGAGACAAATTGGATATTGTTGAGGAGAAAATCTTGGAGATGGCTACATCGGTTTCATTATTCTCGAATAAATTGGACGAAGCAGTGGAGAGAATTGACTGTCTGGAATGTAAGTTACAGGAATTAGAAGATAATAATAATAAAATGAAGGATAATAATTCTGATTTGGTTGTTGAAAAGAAAATTTTTTCAAAATGTTTATCAGAAATGTCAGATAGATTAAATAGAAGCCGAAATTTAATTATGTTTGGTTGTCCCGAATCTATAATTGATCATGAATCCCAAGACTCAGTAAATAATTTGGATCTTAACAAAGTTAATGAATTTCTCAAATCACTTAATGAATTACATGTTCCCACTTCTATTGTAATCTCACGATTCGGTAAACGTCAACAGCTTCCTGCTACTCCCCGTCCGATACGAATAACATTCGACAAGGAGGCCACCATGTGGATAACTCTCCATTCCTTTTGGAAAAAAAAGAAGGAGACCCAAGATCGACTGCAAATATCACTCGTCAAAGATCGCACGCAAGTGCAAAGAGAACAGCAGAAGGAGAAGCATACGGAGCTGAGGGAACGTCTAGAGAGGGGAGAGACAAATCTTTTCTTAAGAGAAATAAGAGGGGAACCCGTTATTGTGAAGAGGCGACAGCAGAAACCACCAAACACAACTTAGAAACCACATTGCAGCTTACCGGTGAGAGTAGTGCTTTCAATTGTACTCATGTCGCGATTTTAGATTTGTTGAATGAAATAGTTATCTACTATCAAAATGTTAGAGGCATAAACACGAAACTAAATATTTTAAATTCTAATTTCGATGTATCTGAATATGATATTCTTATATTCACAGAAACTTGACTCACTAATAATGTACTAAATTGTGAATTATTTGACCTTGATTTGTTTCATGTTTATCGAGATGATAGAATTAATAAGGGAGGAGGAGGTGTTCTCACTGCAGTTAAATCCAGATTTGATTCAGTAAACTTTGATATATCAAATATAGTTTCTTCTGTTCCTACTTTTAATATAGTTGCAATTAAATTAATAATTGAGGGTTCAATCTTTACTATTGTGTCCATTTACATTCCTCCGAATTCGTCACTTAAAGAACTAGATGATTTTCTTGATTCGTTCTCTGCATCAGTTATGTGCTTAAATAATAAAATAATAATAATTGGTGACTTTAATATTCCTAAATTAAAAAGTTATATTGAAAAAGGTATTTCCGACCGTAAGTCATATTCTTTACATTCTTTTATGATTTTAAATGGCTTATGTCAATTCAATGATATTTTAAACATCAACGATAGATATTTGGATCTGGTGCTTGCTTCATTTCCATGTGATGTCACCATGTTATGTCACCGCTAAAACAATCTCCTAATGTAAATGAGTCTGTTAATAAGTTTTATAATTTGTTATTCGAAGTTTTAAATACTGAGGTGGGATTTGTCCCTAAACAATCTCCTGAAAATTCGTACCCTAAATGGTATACTAAGTGTTTGATAAATAAAATTCAACTTAAAAATAATTGTCGACGAAAATATAAAAGCACTGGTAATGAATTTTATCTTAAGGCATTTAAAGAACTTAGACGTGATATTAAGAGAATTATAAGCAAGCAACGCAATGTTTACCTTCGACATACTGAAAATGAGGTCATTAACAATCCGAATTCTATTTGGTCATATATTAATAGAACACCTAAAGTTTCGAGAATCCCTGGAGTGGTTTTGTATAAGGGATGTAAAATGGATAATCCACAGGATATTGTAAACGCTTTTGCGGATCTCTTTTTGAGTGTATATAAAGTGTGTTCCACATTTCCGGGATCAGTTGATCTAGGTACACACGATCTTCTAGGAGATGGAATTCAAATTAATGCTGAATTGGTTGAAAAAAATTAAAATTATTAAATAATAAATATACGTCTGGTACAGATAAACTCCTTCTTATTTTGTACGAATGTGTTATCTCGCGTTTATTGAGCCTCTATGCATAATAATAAACCAGTCGCTTAAGACTGGTGTTTTCCCGGAAATGTGGAAATCAGGGAAGATTATCCCTGTATTTAAGAATGAAGATAGAGCATGTGTTTCGAATTACAGACCAATATGTATATTGAGTAACTTTTCCAAAGTATTTGAGATGATTATTGGGGACATTCTTTGGTCCTATTTGTCACCCGTACTTTCGCTAGATCAACATGGCTTCGTTCTCAGCGCTCTACAACTACCAATTTGTTCACATTAATTAACAAAATAGAGAATTATTTATTGTACAATCAGCAAGTTGATGTAATATTCACAGATATCTCTAAAGCTTTTGACTGCGTCAACCATGAAATTATTATTCATAACTTAAAAAACTTATCTGCACCCGATAAATTGTTCGAATTGATCCGATCCTATTTAATGTATAGATCAATGACGGTATCATACAATGGTTTTGTTTCTAACTCGTTCATACCAACGTCCGGGGTGCCACAGGGCTCAAATCTTGGGCCTCTATTGTTTGTTGTATATATGAATAATTTGAATAGCATCATTCAAAGTGATTTTCTATTATATGCTGACGACACTAAATTATTTAGACCAATAAATTCTATTGAGGATTGTGAGGATCTACAGAGTGATGTTAATGCATTTAATGAATGGTGTGAAAATGGTTCTCTGGACATTAATCCAGGCAAATATAAAGTTATGACATTCACGAGAAGGAAGGAGACTATTCAATTTATTTATCATGTTAATAATGTTTCATTAGATAAAGTTCACTTAGTTAAAGACTTGGGAGTCCATTTTACTGCTTGTCTGAAATTTAACACACATATAGATACTATTGTTAGGGAGGCCAACAGAATCCTGGGTTTCATTTTTAGAAACTGTAAAAGATTTAGGAACGAATCTGCCATTAGAGTATTATTTTACTCATTGGTTAGATCCAAATTCAGATATTGTTCAATTGTGTGGAAAAATGAAACAGCATATTTATCAGATGAAATCGAGAAATGTCAAAAACGATTTTTAAAGTTTTTATATTATAAAAAATACGGCGTCTTTTTACCCCAGGGTTCTGAGTACTCCCAATTGTGTAAAAGATTTAATGAACTTTCCTTGGAAAATCAAAGAACCATTGATGGTATAAGATTTGTTTTTAAATTAATTAACGGTTTGATTTCTAGTCAAGATTTGCTATCTCTGATTCTTATTTCTGTTCCTCAATTTTACTCTATAGAATCGAAACAATTTTATACTGGAAGCCTTTGCAAATCTTTACCAATGATAAAAATATGTGATACTTATAATAAGTTATATTGTGAAAACATCGGCCATTTTGATATTTTTGATCAATCGTTAAATGTTTTTTTGGACAATGTTATTCGGTACTTTAAAGAGGAGTTGGTTCATTGACACAGTTATGCATAGTATTAAGTTTGAAATTAATCAATTATTTTGTATTATCATAGCAATTATAATTATATTAGCGATAACCCTGTAATTGGTCTTATGACTGTAGGATTTATTCAATAAATATATATATATATATATATATATATATATATATATATATATATATATATATATATATATATATATATAGGGCATTATTTATGAACGGAGCCACCCCATCTCTCCATTTTTGGTTTTATCAAAAAAACATTTATTATATGTCAAATGAAAGCTAAGAATGTCAGCTTTCTAATGGCGAGTGGGATTTTTATAATTTTTTAATGGCGGAGACAATATGGCGGATTAAATACAAAAAAGTAAAAATTAACATTGTATTTCTATACAGAAATACAAGATATATCCAATTAAAAAACTTACTTTAATGCCAAAACATTGTTTTGGTTGAGCACTTTCGAAATTCGAGGTGTTTTTAAAAAATAAAGATGGCGGATTCAATATGTCAGCCGAAAAATTGAAAAAGTGTATAGATTCGCTTGAAACTTGTTACTCGGGGGTTTTTGGGGTCGCTGATAAAGAATTTGAAGTTAGTTTATCAACATACAAAATGGCGGATGCAATATGGCGGCCGAAAAATTGAAAAGTGTCTAGATTCCCTGGAAATTTATTACTCGGGGGTTTTTGGGGTCGCTGATTGCGAATATGATAGTAGTTTTTAAAAATTTTAAATGGCGGATCCAATATGGCGGCCGAAAAATTGAAACAGTGTCTAGATTCTCTAGAAATTTATTACTCGGGGGTTTTTGGGGTCGCTGATTGCGAATATGATATTAGTTTTTAAAAATTTTAAATGGCGGATCCAAGATGGCGGCCGAAAAATTGAAAAAGTGGTTACATTCCCTAGAAATTTATTACTCGAGGGTTTTTGGGGTCGCTGATAAAGAATTTGAAGTTAGTTTATCAAAATACAAAATGGCGGATCCAATGTGGCGGCCGAAAAAATTGTAAAAGTGTCTAGATTCCCTGGAAATTTATTACTCGGGGGTTTTTGGGGTCGCTGATTGCGAATATGATATTATTTTTTAAAAATGTTAAATGGCGGATCCAATATGGCGGCCGAAAAATTGAAAAAGTGTCTAGATTCCCTGGAAATGTATTACTCGGAGGTTTTTGGAATAGCTGATTTCGAATATGATATTAGTTTATAAAAATTTTAAATGGCTGTTCCATTACACTGTTAAAAATCCGACTCCATGTTTACACCGAAAGATAGAAAATGGTATACTTTTAATCTCAAAATGTGTGAATACTTTCATTTGATTGGATTCACTAAAAATTGTCGTACATACTCAAACGCAATGCGACCCAGCAGCACCTGCAAGTATGCAGTTCTTCGGTCAGAGTAGAGCAAATTTGCTAAAATTTAAAGTCAAATCCTTATTTTCTTCTTTGTATTTAGCAAACAACCCTTTTAGATCGAAAAGGAGTAAACGTTTTTGCATCAGTCTTCGTGTACCATCAACTTTAACTGAGATCACATCATTTACACCTGGCATAATTCTGATATTATCATAACAATTATAAAATTCTATAACTTTTTCAGTGATATTTTTTGGCAACGGATTTCCAGTTTTCTCTTTAGGACTCGCTAATACGCCTTCTGACTGTCGTAATTCTTTGGCTTTTTTTGCTAATTTTCTAGAACATTTGAAGTCTTTAGCAATTTGTCTTATGCTCCAAGCAGCAGGATGAATTGTCAAAATCGATCATCTTTCTGTATCATTTGTGTTTAAATTTGAAAACTTTTCTTTTAATGGGTCGAACATAATTCCATTTCCTTTTGCGACTTACATTAAAAAATTTAAAAAACAAAGAATGAATATTGTTTTATTATAATGGCAAATAATTCTTAAGTAAAGAATAACGAAAAAATGGAATAAGAATTGCTAACTTAAAACAAACTCTTAAAACCAAAAAAAAGTGGAATTGATAAAAAATACTTTAATGCCAAAAGGAAATTGTATTTCTTGGCAAAATTAATTGTCAATAATTATTGTGAATCAAAATTTTACAAACAGTGATATATGTTTCTAGAAAATGAAAAAAATGACAATCTAATGTCAAACAAAAAATAGTTGCACATCTCAAGCATTTGTTTTTGAGATGGGCAATTATTTTTGTTTGACATAAGATCGTCTTTCTTTTCATTTACTAGGAATATATATCACCGGTAATAAAATTTGCATTTTGTGATAATAATTATCGTCAATTTTGCCAAGAAATATAAATTTCTTTTGACATTGAAGTATTTTTAGCAATTCCACTTATTTGTTTTGTTCGTTTCAAGAATTAGTTTGTAATTTAGCAATTATTGTTCCACTTTTTCGTTTTGTTATCTTTAAGAGTTATTTTGTGAGTTTACTATTATAATTACAGTTTTTTGTTTCGTTGTTTTTAAGATTTTGGGTCTTTGTATTCCAGATAAGGTAGCATTTTACTATTTTTTTCATTTATCTGTCAGTTTCTTAACTATGCCTAAAATACGCACTGATCAATGTTTCAATCCTTATGGATTAAATGGGCATATTGGAAAAGAGTTAAGAGTCGTCTCTGAAAAAATGACTAGAAAACATCCTGATTGGCCTCTGAATTTAAAAATTTGTTCCAGTTGTAGATTAATAGGTAACAAACGCGATAGTGATGCTGCTATCTCTGGAAAAATTATAGATTCTGAAGTTGATGAAAGTATGAATGATTCTGCAACTGAAAATGATTCAATGAGTAATGAAGAAACCAATGATTCTAATAACTCTGAGCCTTTAAGAAATGCATCATTTGATAACAGTACTGCATCTGCAAGTACTGTTAGTACTGATGAAAATCATCAAAGTAAGTCGCAAAGGGAAATGGAATTAGAAGGCATGTTCGATGCATTAAAAGAAAAGTTTTCGAATTTAGACACAAATGATCCAGAAAGATTATCGATTTTGACAATTCATCCTGCTGCTTGGAGCATAAGACAAATTGCTAAAGAATTCAAATGTTCTAGAAAATTAGCAAAAAAAGCCAAAGAATTACGAGTCAGAAGGCGTATTAGCTAGTCTTAAAGAGAAAACTGGAAATCCGTTGCCAAAAAATATCACTGAAAAAGTTATAGAATTTTATAATTGTGATGATAATAGCAGAATTATGCCAGGTGGAAAAGATGTGATCTCAGTTAAAGTTGATGGTACACGAAGACTGATGCAAAAACGTTTACTCCTTTTCGATCTAAAAGGGTTGTTTGCTAAATACAATGAAGAGAATAAGGATTTGACTTTAAGTTTTAGCAAATTTGCTTTACTCCGACCGAAGAACTGCATACTTGCAGGTGCTGCTGGGACACATTGCGTTTATGTATGTACGACACATCAAAATTGTAAGCTTATGCTAGACGCAATTAATGTAAAAGGAATGACTTAAAACACGGAAAATCCAATAACAGATTATAAAGATTGTTTGCAACAAATTACATGTAAAGCAGGAGGCGCAAGTTGCCATTTAAATGAATGCCCAAAGTGTCCAGATGTTTCCGAACTTTCTAGAAGAATACTCAATCAGCTCTATGATAATAATGTTTTTAATATATCTTTTAGCACCTGGACAGCAACCGATAGATCGTTTTTACAAAAACAGATTCTCAGCTCAGAAGAATTTGTTCAACAACTTAGCGAGAGATTAACAATTTTGAAACCCCATTCTTTTCTAGCGAAACAACAAGCAGAATATTTTGAGTATAAAAAGAGAAACCTAAAGGATGGCGAAGTGCTTATAACGTTAGATTTCTCTGAAAACTACAAATATGTAGTTCAGGATGCGTCGCAAGCTTCCACTTTTTTAACGACCAATGCACTGTATTTACTGTTGTTTATTAATATGGAGGATTCAGAATTAAAGCATAAAAGTTTAGTCTTTCTGTCAGATAGCACTGCCCACGATACAGCAGCGGTTTACACCATCCAACAATTGTTGTTGCCAGAAATAAAAAATCAAGTAAGAAATGTCGTGAAAATTATTTATTTTAGTGATGGTGCGAAACAACACTTTAAAAATCGCTATCAAATCAGCAATTTGATGCATCACGAAAATGATTTTAATATTGCTGCTGAATGGAATTGCCATGCTACAGCGCATGGAAAAAACGCTTGTGACGGAGTAGGTGCAGTCTTCAAAAGAGAAGCAGCACGGGAAAGTCTTTTGGCTAAACCGACAGAGGCTATTCTGACCGCTACTGGACTTTACAACTGGGGAAAAAATAAATTTTCCACAATCACAGTCCTTTTTTACAGTAAAGTAACACATGATAAAAATAAGAGATTTTTAAAAGCCAGATTCAACGTAGCTCCACCAATTCCTGAGATTCAAAAAAGTCATTCATTCACAGTGTTGCCTCAAGGTAAATTGTTGATAAAAAGATTCTCCAATGATTCTAAAGGCAGAATATTTCCAGAATAAAAAAATCTAAATCTCTTCAAGAGTTTTTTAATTAGCAATCTTAAAAACGTTTATGAATACTAACATTTCCACGAATCCAATAGTTTCAAATTTTTAGTCAACCATATTGGATCCACTATTTAAAATTAAAAAAAACTAATGACAAATTCGCACTCAGCGACCCGAAAAACCCATGAGAAATAAATTCCCTGGGAATCTAGACACTGTTTCAATTTTTCGGCCGCTATATTGGATCCGCCATTTAAATTTTTTTAAATTTAATATCATATTGGCAATTAGAGACTCCAAAAACCCTCGAGTAATACATTTCGAGGGAATGTAACCACTTTTTCAATTTTTCGGCCGCCATATTGGATCCGCCATTTCAAATTTTTAAAAACTAATATCATATTCGCAATCAGCGACCCCAAAAACCCCCGAGTAATAAATTTCCAGGGAATCTAGACACTGTTTCAATTTTTCGGCCGCTATATTGGATCCGCCATTTAAAATTTTTTAAATTTAATATCATATTGGCAATTAGAGACTCCAAAAACCCTCGAGTAATAAATTTCTAGGGAATGTAACCACTTTTTCAATTTTTCGGCCGCCATATTGGATCCGCCATTTAAAATTTTTAAAAACTAATATCATATTCGCAATCAGCGACCCCAAAAACCCCCGAGTAATAAATTTCCAGGGAATCTAGACACTTTTTCAATTTTTCGGCCGCCATATTGCATCCGCCATTTTGTATGTTGATAAACTAACTTCAAATTCTTTATCAGCGACCCCAAAAACCCCCGAGTAACAAGTTTCAAGCGAATCTAGACACTTTTTCAATTTTTCGGCTGACATATTGAATCCGCCATCTTTATTTTTTAAAAACACCTTGAATTTCGAAAGTGCTTAACCTAAACAATGTTTTGGCATTAAAGTAAGTTTTTTAATTGGACATATCTTGTTTTTCTGTATAGAAATACAATGTTAATTTTTACTTTTTTGTATTTAATCCGCCATATTGTCTCCACTATTAAAAAATTATAAAAATCCCACTTGCCATTAGAAAGCTGACATTCTTAGCTTTCATTTGACATATAATAAATGTTTTTTTGATAAAACCAAAAATGGAGAGATGGGGTGGCTCCGTTCATAAAGAATGCCGCATATATATTTAAAATAATACTAATCAATCTTAATTTACATTTTTATTATAATAGAAAAACCTAAGGGAACTGAAATTACTATTGTTTTTTTCATAGATCAATCAAGTCGTAAACCAGGTTATGAGTAGCTTCTTAAATAATCATCATCATCATTATCAGTCATCACTACAAGTTTCAAGCGGGATATAAGGCACTGTTCATCCTCAGTTTGTCCAATCTCAACCAACACCACAAGTTCACCTTGCTCAGCCAACACCACAAGTTCACCTTGCTCAGCCACCACCACAAGTCCACCTTGCTCAGCCATCACCACAAGTTCACCATGCTCAACAACACGTTCAACTTGCTCAAGCTCAACCGAAAGTTCAACTTGCTCAATCTCAACCACAAGTCCAGTTTCCTCAAGCTCAACCACATGTGCAGCTTGTTCAAGCTCAACTAATGAAAACAATCCAATTAATTGATATTCAACCCGAGTTACATAAAGTAAGGAAATCCAGGCAACCCAATAAATCTAAGAAACCTAGACAACCTAGGCAATCAACAAAAAAGGAAAAACAAACACTGTTGGAAACCAAGGATAATAATAAAGAAAATTGTAAACCAGCTGTTAAGGTTAAATTTTTTTTATTTTTTAATAATAATAATAATAATAATAATAATAATAATATTAATAATAATAATAATAATAATATTATTAATAATAATAATAATAATAATAATAATAATAATAATAATAATAATAATAATAATAATAATAATAATAATAATAATAATAATAATAATAATAATAATAATATTAATAATAATTAATTAATTTATTAATAGGATCAAAAAATGGACTCCACAAGGACAAAAACATCCCGTTAGGAAGAAACGGAAAAATATACTCCTACGGATTACAACAAAGTTGAGGACATTCAATATATCCCTACTCCAAAAGTGGAGTTCGTCTAGTCCCTCTAGCTCTTCCAGTTCGTCTGTGAAGGTACCGATTCCTTCGAGTTTGTCAACGGCCGCGGAAGTGTCAAATCCGACAGCTTCGTCATCATCCGCGGAAGTGGCAAATCCAAAGATAAATTTGTATCCTTGTGTACGGGTATCCACAAAAGTAAAAGCGATAACGGGGAAAAGAAAAACGGCTGGAAGTGATAAGGAAAAGGAGGATAAAAAAAGAATAAAGATGTCGTCATGTACTGGTTTTTACACATGAATTCATTTAGATTACAATTTTATTTTATTTTTTTTAAATTTTCTTCTCATATTTTAGTTTTGTTTTCTTAAATAAAAATGACATATTTCTATGTTAGTCGAAATCTTTTTCTGTTTAAAAAAAAACTTTTGGTCATTATTTTTTTTAATAAAAATATTTCAAGTTCTTGACAGTTTAAAACAATTATAATTTATTTTTTCTTTTCATTTTTTTAAATTTATTAAAAAAAGAAACTTTAATACGTCACGAAAATGAAGAAGGTCCAGACTAAATTTGGACCTAGAATCATACTTGAGATTGATGCTGATTTCGTCACATATTTACCAACGAGATTCATCAAACTCTTCGAGGATGAACCAGTCACCTTGGAAATGATGAAAGAAGCAGCAATTTCGAAAAAACTTCAAATGAAGTATTTTGGAGGATCGTATAATGTAACAACATTATACGATCCTCCAAAATACAATTTAAACTCAACAGAGTTTAAATTGTTACAATAAAATGTAAAAAAATGTATATAAATATTTAAAAAAAATTTTAATAAAATAAACATAGAAACTTTTATCTATAAATTGGTTTTAAATTCACTTTCCTTCTCCTCTTAGTGTAAGTTATGTTTCAGAATTAGAATAAGTTTTATTTTGAAGAATTGTAAAAATAAATATTTTAATAAAACTTTAAAGGATAGCTTGCTTTTTGAATTAAGAATCATTGTACTAAATTTTAAATTAATAATATTTATTTTGAAAACTTAAAAACTATATTCACAAAAAAGATTCACAATTTTCATAGAAAGATTTTAAAGTAGTATTAATCGTAGAATCAGTTTCATCAACACCAATTGTAATAGCACTTATGTAACGATTTGAAGGTTCTAAAAACCATTCTTGAAGAAGTTTAACATTTTTTGCGGCACAGTTTCCACTGTAAAGAGTATGGTGTTTACATGGCGTTAATAATAATTTAGTTTCAAGTTTTTTCAACGATGGACAGTTAAATTCTTCTAAATTTTGCACATTTAGTAAGTATTTCTCCAGCCAAGTCTTCTTTTCTAATCCTTTGACGTAGATTGTAGTAGCACCTCGTAGTATTCCTTGTAGAATAAGTCGGACTTCGTCGTAAGAGACATCTCCAGCAGCCCAATCAATTCCATGGTAATTATGAGTTAGCCATAGATTTTCACTTTTATAGCGTCCTGGTAATGAATTCCAAGGACAAGCAGGTTCGAACAGGAAAACAAGTGGTAGAGCATCCGATTGTAGTGGTAGTATTGCCAACTCTTTAAAGACAAACTCGTTGTTGGCTTTTTTAAAACCTTGAACGTCTACAATAAACTCCATATTAAAATGAATTTCTAGCCGAGAGCGGCAGCTTTTATATTAATTACCCCCACCACACTATCCCCACTCCTTTACAATAATTTCTTTACAAGGCCGCTGATTGGCTTATATTGTATGACGCGGTCATGGATAATTAAGCAATAGGCGGTGGTCTCGGCTAGCATGTTGATTCCTGCTTCAAATTCTAACCTCACATCAACTGATGCTTGTTTTAAAAACTCATTTTGTTTAGAACAATCAATAACAATTAGAGGAAATAGACTTTTAAAAATATCCTTTGTTAAAATAGGTTTTGAATCTTTACCATAATAGGATGATTGGAAATTAGCGTACATTTCATAAAGTAGAGAGTACAGATTTTGATTAAAGTTTAAATTTAAATTTTTATAAGGATAATATTGTGAATTTAAAAAGAGTTTAACATTTGTAATATTGCAATGGTCAAAATGACAGGCAGATTTCTCTAATTGCGTGGATGTTTTAATTTGCCACAAAACTTTTGAACTTGTAGGAATTAGAGGATATTCATACATTTTCCATGACTTATTGAAATTAAAGGATCTTTTTCAATATATTTCAATAGTTTTATTTTATTATTATCAGCAGGTAAAACGTATGGAACCATCCATTCAAGTTTATTGATGAAAATTTTGAATTCCTTATCCCCTCCCTGTCCTGTTTGAATTATAGCATTCATGTCAGAACGTGCTCTTCTTAAAATAAGTTCATGTTTAGCGTTCATAATTATTTTTTTATAATCTTCGGCAAAGCCAAAAATCATGCTGAGTGGTATTGTGACGTCAAAATAGCCATTTTCCAATACAAGTCTTGCATCAGCTGCAATCTTTGAATATCCAGCATTTTCAATAAAATTCAACTGAGTTGGAGTTTGTGATGTGTAATTTTTCATGATTGTAGTATGTCCAACGTATTTGCAGCGATCAATTTCTATACCATTCAGTTCATAGCGAATTTCATCAAACAAAAAACATACAGCATTATTACTTAAATGCACGTTTTCTGTAAGAGTAATTCCATTATTTTTAGCTAATCTGCCAAAAATGTGTAATGAACTTTTACTAGGTAAAATGCACAAGTCTTGATGTTGTACTGCAATTCGAATTTCATCGCTATTGTTAAAAGATGAAGATGCATATGGTTGATGAGCATGAATTTCATAATGAGCTATGGACTCATCGAAATTCACTGCTGCTGGAATATTGAGAAGTTCGTCCATTTTTATTGCAACAGCAAGCAAAAAATATGTAAATTAATTGTCTTGTTCTTTTATTTTCTATCCTCGAAGTTTGAGACCTAGTTCTTGTAGAAAGAGGCGATTCTGAGGCGATTCTTTTTTTTACCTTGTGAGACAAATGTAGACTGATTTGACTCTTGCATGTTGGTTGACTTTTATAGTTTCCACCAACAACAGCTCTTTGATTATAAACAATTCCTATTACAAAGACTTTATATGCAATCGAATTGTTATTGTTTCTCCACGAAAATTTATTAAATCACCGTCCTGATCGACAATTCGCAACTGTATATTATGTATTATCTTTGTGACAATCGGAAGGTAAATGACGTGAGCAGGCACTTCCACAATCTTATATCCTGGTGGAACACTGGGGAAGAATTCGTGAATGGTGTGGACTTTTTGATTATTTATATTCGCTCCAGATGTTATATTGCACTCAATTCTAACTGAATTAACCTTTAGAATAGCTACTGGTAAATCAGAAGTATGTGCTCTATGAGGTGCTAAAAGCTGCGATGTAAATCCCAACAAATTTCTACAGAATTTTGTAAATATGACTCAATATCTTTAATTTCATAACTTCCAGTTGAAATATCAATTACTTTATTTCCAACGTAAAACTTGTTATTTCCTATATCTATATTGGGAATTGAATTAAAAGTCAATAGTTCAACAAGACCAAGTACATAACTTTTATTTGAATTTAGTTCTATTGGTGGGAAATATTCAGCTTCAAGAACTGAAGAATTTCCTGTTAACGTTAAAGTAAACGAATCATTCATGTTGCTGTCAGATTTTATACTGAAAGCTTACAACAGTTACAGTCTTTTATAAAGGTTAAAGCAACTCTTAATATTTAGTTGATTACATAAAAATTTTGGGCATAAGTGTCCACATACAAATGAATCGAAATTTTGATATCTTTTATGATTATATTTTATTAAGCTACCATCACTCAAGTAAATGACAAAATCTGTTGGTGGAGGAAGATTACCAAAACTATCAAAATACATTGTTTCGTGTTTGAATTTTTTATATGTTACCCAATGTGTTCCTGGACCTTCTTTATTACCAAGATTAATTATTTCCGATTCAAACTGATGAGGGCCACTCACAGGTAGTTCATTTCGCATAAAAATACCACGAAAATGAGGTATTTTGGCAGCTTTGGCATACTTCAACAGATCAAAGTGACACAGCTTCCATAGTTTTATTGTGACGTTGAGCTTCTGCAAGCTGTTCACTAGCTGTTTTAGCTTTATTAACAGCCCTTGCTATTCCTGAAGCTCCTCCAGCAAGAGCTCCTAAAGCACTAAGTCCAGCAAAAATTGGAACTAGCGGTAAAATTCCACCTACTTTATTAGGTACAGGAAGAATTCTAGGCGATAAATTTTTGGATTTACCGCCAACATTTTTTATTGCTTTTCGTGCACCAATCATAGCTGCTCGAATTGATTCTTTAGCATTATTACTAGGAACCATACTTTTAAGTGCAGCATCCACAATTTTTCTTAGCGCTATTTGTTTCTTTTTACACATTTTTTTTACTTTTTTTCTTTTTGCTTCCTCGTGAGGAAGCTTTGTAGTCGTTTAATTTACAAAATTTTAAAAAATCCTGTTGACAAATTTTCTTCTATATGGGACTATGTTATATGAGACCCTGAACAATTGTCCGGATGTATGTATGTGTGTGTATGTGTGTGTGTGTGTGGATCCCGATTTTTGTGAACACGATAACTCGAAGAGGTTTTAACGAATTTGGCTAAAATTTACCAGGTATATTTATCATAAAAATATCTCGAACTGGATTGATAGACTTTATTTATTGAAAAATAAATCTAAAATCTTATTCCTTGCATCAAGACGAACAAATTGATGTATGTAAAATATATATTCTATTGAAAATTATAGAATTAATTACAATTAAAGATGAAAAATTCATTTTTTTATTAAAAATTTTATTTTGTTCATTTAGGATTAAAACAAATTTTATAAATATTTTTTTGATTTTATAAATATTAAATCGTATTAGAAATTACTTAAAAATTAAATATACTTAATATACTTAATATACTTAATTATAATTATAATAAATATAACAAATTTTTAAAATTAATTTTTAATTAGATTTGAAGACAACAACATGGAAAATATGTCAATACGTGACAATAAGTTAGTGCTTCCTCCACGAGGAAGTAAATTTTTTTGCTGATCGTATAGAGGAAGCAAAATGTTCATGTAATGAACATCTGGATTTACAACTTGTTTATAGATGACTTTCTTCTCATTCCCATGCCTAATTTTGATTTAGCTTTCATGGTTCTAGAAATAGCTAATGCAGCTGCTCTTTCACTCACACTAGAATCTTTAGCTGTAACACGTTCCCACGCTTTCTTAGCTAATACTTTATCTGCTTCGTTTCTTGCTTAAATATTTTCACGATTTTGCGAATATGCAATGTCGTGTTGTTTGCATGCAGCGTCTAGTGGATTAACTCCTTGATCACCGCAAGCTAAACGTTTTGCTAATACATTTTTTTCAATTTTTGTCATTTTTTGCGTTTTTTAAAGGGGTGTATTTTAAAAAGGGAGTTTTTGGAAAATGGCAAGCATATGTATTTATTACGCTCGTTCACCCCTTCAAATGAGACCTTAGTGGAGTTGATCCGTTAAGTTTTAAGAAATTTATGATTTTTTGAAGTAGGTGGTACGTATGTGTACCACTGGCCATTAAAGGGTTAAAGTAACGTTAATGTATAGTTAAAAATAGTTAAAGTAATGTTAAAAATAGTTAAAAAAAGTTAATGTAACTAGGTTAAGGTTTTTTTAAATAAATTAGACATAAAATAAAATGAACCTCTTTTTATTCAAACAACCATTTCTTTCTCCTCTCTGTAACAAATTTTTTTTTACAATAGTTTATTTATCCTCATTATCATCAATTTCTAAAATTTTACAATGACCCCATGCTAGGGTATCGGTGCTGTTTTCTATCAAGTATCTCTTGTCGTCATATGGACTAAGTGCAATTTTTGTTTGCTTTAATGTTTGTAGGTCGTGCAGTTTTGACCGAATACAATATTGCGTTCTTTATTGGATTTTAACATTTTGTAGACAATAAACATAATCATCAAAGTCGATATTTTTCTTGACAACTACTGCTTTGACACTAAATGGATCCTTTTTAATTATGACATCCTTTTTTATGAAATCTTTATCTTCTACACGGACGCTGTACATTTTGCTCCGCAAGTCAACAAATTCTGTTACAATTTTGCCACAGCATTCATCTTTCATGAGCCCTAAAATTTTTTCGTTGGCTTACGGAATATTATACACGTTATTAACCGGATAATCAGAAGTGTCGAATTTGTGAATGTCATGTTTCATATCGGCGTAAATATCTGAGCACTTGATTTTATAAATAAGGCTATCGGTGTCTGTGTACAATAGTTTCAATTTATCGTACTTGTTTAACATGTAATCGTAGTGAAAATCATAGATTAGCGTTTTTGAAACATCTAGCACTGTTAAACCAATATAAACTGATTTGTTTATTAGAACTTCCATTTTTCTAAGTTCCACAGCAACCAAGTTTTCATTAAAAATGGCTCTGCTGTGGAAATTCAGTTTGGAAATTAAAGCTTCAACTCCATACCTACCCTCCAGGCACTTTGTCACAAGTTTAATGTCAACATGTTTTCGCACGTTCTCCATTGTTTTGCCAAATACCGCGTTGTTCATCAACTTAAACAAATTTTTTTCAAACTCGTTACTCGTGTTTGTTCTTTGTAAAGTATTAAAGTCAATGTAACTTTTTAACCATGTGGACTAATTGAATTTCAAAACGCGATGAATTTTAACTAACACGAGACCGTTGGCAATAGCTTGTTTTAAGGCACGATAATGAAGAACGTGCTTTCGTTTCGGTAGAAGGGTAGTTAGGAGCTTTTGTTCTTTCGACCCTGGTGGCTTCAAGCGTTCTGGAAAAAATGGAAAATCACTATGTTTATCATGAAGCTGATCTGGAAAATCCAGATCAACTTCCAAAATGTAACCTATAGTTGCATCGTCTGCAACATTGAAATAAAAAGTATTATCAATATTTTCTATCCACTCGAAGGCACCATAAGGAAGTGACTGAACCATGGCCCAACCATAGAGGTTGTTAGCGTCAAAGTACATGATATAAGATATTTCCTCACTCTCATTGTAATTCTCCATATAAGAATTATTAGCTTTTGCGTAACGATTCATACACTGACTCACTCCACCTCTAATTCCACGTTCAATAAACATCATCATGTCAATATCAGTTAAAAGTTCAAGTCTTACATTTGTGTACTTAAACATGGCATCCCATGATAGTCCAGGTGTTGTGTGATAATGCGCTGCGTCAAGACCGTACGCGATTAAACATTGATATATAAAATTTTCAAAAATGTCCGCGAGTAACAGTATATCGGTTTGCATATATAAATACACGTAATCGCTGAGATTTTGACAATTGAATTCAGTCCAAATCAGAGACAATCAGAGAACATTCGAATCGTTTAAAATGCTATAAAATTTTTCTTTTGGTGGCAATTTGGTTTCGTCAAGTTTTTCTCTCGAGTCAATGTACTCGTAAGGAAAAACTCCTTTACGCGTTAACAATTGAATTTTGTCATCACTGCAGTTGAAAAGAACAGAATTAACAATTTTATACTCATTAAGATAAGATGCTAACTTGTCCAATGATGATGCCATAAACTTGAAAGAATAGATAAAACGAAATTTGGTAAAACTACCTTTTACATTTTTCGTAAAACTAATATATTTTTCTTTATTTATGGGGAGGAGATAAACATTACCTTCAAATTTAGTAGCAATAGATTCAATGATAAAGTGTGCATCATAGCCACTTACGTTATGGAAGACAACAGGTATGGTCTGTGATTCGTGATAATTAATGTTGCATTGTTGATGCGCGGGTCCACGAAACTTCCCTGTTAGATGGCAATGGTCCCTTATTTTTACTTGTCCACACTCGATTGTCTTTTTACAAATATGACATGTGCTATCATTTCGAAAAGCTACCCATTGCTGAGAACTTAGAGTGTCCATGGGCACAGGATTTTTAAATAAAGAATCTAAATTGTCAGCCAAGTATTTTAATTCCCTTGAAAACCACTTTGCTGGATACTCTTCATCTCTTGGAGACGCTTTGTATACAGACAAAGAATCATCAAAAGCGCACTTTAAGTAATATCGAATACTGAGAGTTTTGTGATTTTGAAAAACTTCTGTATTGGATATTTCTTTTGGTGCTTCTGTAGGAATTAAAAGACTCTCACAATCCGCATAGATAATAAAAGGCACACGTTCCTTGTTTTGGAAAAGTTGAAATTCAAGGATATTTTTTCCAAGTTGAGGCAATTTAATTCTTGTGTCGTTCATCACTCTACAATTTTCTTCATGTTCGTTAAGCTTTGATTCTTCTCCAAAATAGTGCAAACAGCGATCACAGATGTATTTTTTGTTCTTCTTCTTTGACAGTTCTGAACTGACGAGTCTCGACAAATCCTAGATCCAGACATAATGGTAGTTGAATGACATGATGGCAACTTGATCCTCCTCCTCCTCTTCCTCTTCGAGTTTCTTATCAATGTAGTGGTCTTCAACTCGTAAAAGGTTAACATGATGAATTTTCTTTTGTGATGATAGATGTAGAGGTGAAACACTAAATTTTTCATCTCTTTTGACAAGACTGTATACGTTGACTGAAATGTTGTTTAAAACCTCAAATTTTGAAATATCTTTAAGTGCAACTGGAAATTCAATTCCAGTGAAATCGAGTGACTCTTCGTATTGCCTGTATTTTGCAACTCTGTGTGCATGCTTATTTTCTGAGGGATGTAATGCTGACAATATTGCCCACTTAAAACACTGGTTATCAGCGTTTTGAATATTTATGCAGGCATGTTTTCTATTGATAGTAGATGGCAAATTGATATACGAGCTTGCACGCATTGGGTTGTATTTGTTAATGTTGACTTTCAATCTTTCAATAGAATGAAGTCTCCAATTTAAATCTTTTTGTTGGAACTCTTCAATTCTTTTCAAAGTTACTTGTTTTACATTCTCTTTGTACCATTGTTCTAACGGGGTTGTACTTAATATTTCAACTGTTTTTGCAATAAACGTCTTCAAGTCAGATATTTCCTCTTTACCATTATTTAATTCTTTTACAAATTTCGCGCCTAACACGGTATAAACATTTAGTGGACCAAACCTGTTTAAAACTTTTTGAATATTAATCTCGAATAAAGTATAGGCATCATCTATGAACAAGCTAATATCTTTATAAGACACATTCATAATAGCACTGGTTTTTAAACGATCATCGAATGCCTTACCAAAGTTCACCCATTTCAATCTTTCATTCTCCACTTGCACACCTGCACCGCGTTTCATTAACACATCGAAATGGCAACACAAGTATTCCAATTTCTGACTCAATTTCAAGCATCTTGATATTTGATAATGTAAAAAATCATATTTTTGCAAAAATTTACGCATTACGGTTTTGTAACGTTGACACTTGTTTTGCCATTCAAACGCATTAATAAATCTATCATTACCTGACATTGACATTGTTGTGACGAGTTCACGCACTGCAATTTTGACAAAGTTGTCAGCCTCCGCGCACACCTCATTGTACTCGTCGAGGCTGATTCGACGTCGTGATTTCTTCGAATCCTTACACTTGGGCATCTTGATACCTGAATCTGAAAATAAACTTAAAAAAAGTCTAAATCTAAAAAAATTCTGAAAAAACTCAAATCTAAAAAAAATCCTGAAAATAAACTAAAACTAAGAGAAATCCTGAAATAAAAAAACACCACTACCTTAAACCTATAAACACAAAAGAATTAAAAAATAAAAAGAACCTGAAAAAGTAAACTTAAAACTAGAAAATAAACCTAAAAAATAAGAAAACCCTAAAATAGAAAAAAACCACCACTAACTTAAAAACTAATGCAAACTAGAACACAAAAATTTAAAAAAAAAACTGTTATAAAAAATCAATAACTCCTAAATTCAAAACGAAAAAAAGTTAACATAACCCAAGTGGGGCATCGGTCGGTAATACAGAACCCTGACATACCGACCCGACCAAAAATCGGTGGTAACACTTACCATCGATCGGTAACTTACCATCAGTCGGTAATTTACCGGCATTTTTATAGGAGCATTATCATCGATGTCAGTAAGGTAGAACACCAAGCTACTTGAAATTTTAACCCTTTAACGCCGGGAAGGACACATATTTTACTCAACTTTTAGAGCCATCGTTCTAAACGATTTCGTAAGTTAAAAATTTGGTATGAATCCATCCCTATAGAGTTTTTATCGCTCTTTCAGAATCTGAAGTTTAAATTTTAAAAAAATTTAATTTGAGAAAGTTGTGAACATCTTTCCGACAAAAAACTGAAAATTTTTCTTTTTTTTTTGGAAAAATGAATTTTTTTTTAAGGTAGCAAGTAAGAATGCATGCGTAAAACCTACAAATATCGCGTCCGCAAATACCAACCTTCAATATGGCGAAATGTACATTTAAAAATTTCAAAATGGCGGCTTCAAAATGGCGATAGAAGATATTTTTTTTAAATAAACATCAAAGTCTAGTGTACGAATTTAAAAAAAAATTTGGATAATCATGTCAGTTTGTATGTAGGGGTTTTTGAGGTTGCTGATTACGAATCTGATATCAAATTTCAAAAATTCAAAATGGCGGATCCAATATGGCGGAATATATTTTTTAAATTTGACAAAATATGTTTGAAACCTCCTACTCAGGGGTTTTCGGGGTCGCTGATTACGAATCTGATATTAGTTTTTCGAAATTTAAAATGGCGGATCCAATATGGCGATCGTAAATTTAAAAAAACGTTGGATTTTATTGAAACCTCCTACTCAGGGGTTTTCGGGGTCGCTGATTACGAATCTGATATTAGTTTTTCGAAATTAAAAATGGTGGATCCAATATGGCGATCGTAAATTTAAGAAATCGTTGGATTTTGTTGAAACTTGCTACTTGGGGGTTTTCGCAATCGCTGATTACGAATCTGGCATCAAATTTCGAAAATACAAATTGGCGGATCCAATATGGAGGATGGTTTTTTTAAAATTTGACTGAGTATACTTAAAACTCCTTACTCGGGAGTTTTTGGGGTCGCTGACTTAGAATCTGATGTGAAACATTCTAAATTTAAAATGGTGGAATTAATATGACAAACAAAACTTGGTTTTTGATAAAATCTATATTTGATAGGATTGTCTTCAAACTAAAAGTTTCTAAATATTATATATTATTTTTGTGTCAAGATCATATCAAAAAGTCTCACTTTCTTAATCCACAAAAAAATGTTGATGTTTTTTTAACGACTCGAGTTCGACGCGCTATATCACTTGAATTTTTATTTGTGTATTACTTGTAAAAATCGGCCACGATTAATAGTTCGTCTAACATTAAAATATTTAAACAAATAACTATTTAACCAATAATTTATTTCTGATTTGTTGAAAGTTTTGGGACGATGAATCAATATATGAAGAGTTCTTCATGTCACTGGAGAAGGACATTTTAAAAATTATAAATTTGTGTAAAGTAATAAATCAATGTGAGTGTATTTCTCAAAGAGTTGACAGGATTCTGTTTGTACAATTCTTGATGATTTTGTTGTAGTCAAACACATTTTTCGATGATATTGTCAAATATATGCATTATAAGTTTCAGATAAAGTTTGTCCATCTACAAAGAAATCATCCGTAATATTGGAATCAATATTTTTGAGTTTTGAAATCTAACAACAGATTCGTGCTAGACGTCTAAAAAACCCCGAGTTACAAATTTCACCAAATTGCAACAATTTTTAAATTTTCGATCGCCATATTGGATCCGCCAATTTGTATTTTCGAAATTTGATGCCAGATTCGTAATCAGCGATTGCGAAAACCCCCAAGTAGCAAGTTTCAACAAAATCCAACGATTTCTTAAATTTACGATCGCCATATTGGATCCACCATTTTTAATTTCGAAAAACTAATATCAGATTCGTAATCAGCGACCCCGAAAACCCCTGAGTAGGAGGTTTCAATAAAATCCAACGTTTTTTTAAATTTACGATCGCCATATTGGATCCGCAATTTTAAATTTCGAAAAACTAATATCAGATTCGTAATCAGCGACCCCGAAAACCCCTGAGTAGGAGGTTTCAAACATATTTTGTCAAATTTAAAAAATATATTCCGCCATATTGGATCCGCCATTTTGAATTTTTGAAATTTGATATCAGATTCGTAATCAGCAACCTCAAAAACCCCTACATACAAACTGACATGATTATCCAAATTTTTTTTTAAATTCGTACACTAGACTTTGATGTTTATTTAAAAAAAATATCTTCTATCGCCATTTTAAAGCCGCCATTTTGAAATTTTTAAATGTACATTTCGCCATATTGAAGGCTGGTATTTGCGGACGCGATATTTGTAGGTTTTACGCATGCATTCTTACTTGCTACCTTAAAAAAAAATTCATTTTTCCAAAAAAAAAGAAAAATTTTCAGTTTTTTGTCGGAAAGATGTTCACAACTTTCTCAAATTAAATTTTTTTAAAATTTAAACTTCAGATTCTGAAAGAGCGATAAAAACTCTATAGGGATGGATTCATACCAAATTTTTAACTTACGAAATCGTTTAGAACGATGGCTCTAAAAGTTGAGTAAAATATGTGTCCTTCCCGGCGTTAAAGGGTTAAAAATAAAAATTTAAATATCCCGCCAAGGGGGATTGAATTGAGCGGTGGCGACATCTAACGGTGGCAGCTAGAACTCAGATGTCGGTAAGGTAGAACACCAAGCCACTTGAAATTTTAAAAATAAAAATTTAAATATCCCGCCAAGGGGGTTTAGATTGAGCGGTGGCGCCATCTAACGGTGACAGCCAGAACTCAGATGTCGGTAAGGTAGAAGACCAAGCAACTTGAAAGTGAGCTATTGAGAAATCTACCTTACCGACGGTAGGTAAGTGGCCCAGAACCTGCCTAGTATACCTACTTTGATTTAATTAAATAATTATTTGAATGAAATAAATAAAAGATTAGTTTCTAGTAACTGACTATTAGTATTAAATAAATTCATTTATTCAATTCAAATAATTATTTAATTGAATCAAATACGATTTATTTGGTTCAAATAAGTGTGATTCAAATAATTCAAGTTATTTGAATCAAATACATATTTTTTTGATTAAACTAAAAAGTATTTGAATCAATTAAATATTTTTCAAATAATTTAAATTATTTGAATCATATAAATTTTTTTTTCAGTGTAACGAACTCGATCTGTATTTTAACACTATTTTTGTGCATGCAATGATGCAAGTTAATGCAATAAGTTTTTCAAGGGTTATTGTAGGAACACCATTGTGTCTACAGACAGACACGAAGACAGACACTTTTTCTAGATTATGTTTTTCGGACTCAGGGGACCTCAAAACGTCGAGATTTTATGAAATTAGTGAAAGTCAATTTTCGACCAAAACTAATACTTTCTCATGTGCTGAGAATGTAAAAATTACGCCCTAATATCGCTTATACTTTTTCCTAGAACAATGTTTTTGGAGAAATGCAACTGAGGCGTATTGGAATCAGCAATGAGATTATAATTTTTATCATGAAATATTATTTAATATTGACAATTTTGGTTTCTATTGTACATTTATAACAAAGAATAGTGGAAATGGAACATATTTAATTTAAACTTGAAACATTTTCATGCAATTTCCAAATATTAAAAAGTTATAGCGAAATGCAAAATCCATTTACTTAAAAAATCTATTTTCCAGTTATATTTTTTTTCTGAAAGATTAACATTGTTACTTATTAATATATAAATTACAAGAAATTAAATTTGACAGGTTTTTTTAATATTTTTAATATAATAGGTTTTTCTTAATAAAATATGCAAAGTGATCCATTACGCCCCGGAGGTGTTTGTTGAAAATTTTGTTATTTTCTATCAATAATGTAAGTATTAAACAAAAATTGTCAATTGTTCTTTAAGAACAAATGTTTAAAGCTCAAAACCTGATGTCCTAAAATTTTTTACAAGTAATTTTGAAGAAGATATAAAAAAAAACAAATACTTCAAAAATTTACTTTCAAGCGTCAAAATAATTTTTTCTGCTATATTTTTAACAATAATAAATGAATAACAATGAAACTTGGTACAAACTTACAGTATGCAAAGTACATTATCCATTACGCCCCGGTCTCCCCTACCCTAAATTTAGAAATATATATTATATAAATTTAATAAATGTTCTAAACTAAATCAAATTTAAATTACATTAATTTCTAAAGCAGTTTCATAAAATAAGTGTCTAAATTTAACAAAAAATATGTTTAGATTTTACCCTATTTTGAATAAACAATTTCCCTATTCCCCTTTTTTGGACTTACTTTGCGCTGCACTGAACAAAATTTTGTGTGGCTGCCGCATGTATGGTGATGGCGCTACATTATCTTGCCTCGAGTGCTCTGCCCTTTAGTTTTCGGGTGCGTCAACAAATCTCGAGAGCAGGTAGCCTTCCCGAATAGACGGAAGGCTGTCATACCGATATTTCGAGATTGGTGCAACCTCGTACCAGTGTTGTAGGCTTCTCTCGCGGTGAGGTAATATTCCCTCGAGAGCTAATCTCCCTTCCAAAATCGGGATAGTACTTACCAGGGCCGGATTTACCGCGGGGCCAGTGGGGTTGTCGCCCCAGGGCCCCAACCATTTAAGGCCTCCACCAACTCAAATACAAATTTCATGATTTTTGCTCGTGTTTAAAAAAATATTCTCTAGTTCCTAATTTACGACCTTAGTAACGTTTGAAGAAATTAATTTCTTTAATTCGCCACCTTGCGATCGTTGTGCTCAAGGTGGTGGTCCTTTTTAGAACTATCTGTTTGTTCAAAATCTGAACCTTCTCCTGACATCACAGTTCCTTGAACTATATATATATATATATATATCAACACTGTTTATTATCTCCAGATGCTTTGTAGTTAGACCTCCATTTTGCACAAGCCATGTAACTAACAAAAAACCTCCATTTTGCTTTTGCTTTAATAAGAAAATCGTGAGCGAATTAAATAAAATTTGTAAATGTAAAGTATATATACGAGAAGAGATATAGTTTATTTATAGTGTCGTTTTTGGGTTAGGTTTTGTATATTATACTTACACTGTAAAAAGTCCTAAAAATATTACACAGTTTAAAAGTGTCATATTTTACAGTCAATGGTAAAAATGCTGAATTAATTAAGGTTATGTTGTCACATTAAATGTAGGACTTTTCATTTTTCAGGAAAATGTGACACTTTCAAACCGCAATAGTTTTAGAATTTTTTACGGTGTAATCATGTATTTTTTGCACATAACCTTACCTAAGGGATGGGAATTATGAACTGTGTCTTATTTTAGCTCTACATGCAAGATTATTTCCATTTTCAAGTCTAATAAAATATATTGTAGTGTTTGTGTTCGAATTTTAAATATTTTGTATGGAAAATACAGTAAGTATTACCTGTTAATAAAGGTTATTGAGAACACTTAGTTCTTAATTGTAATTTTTATCTCTATTTATAGAGCAGATTAAAATGTACAATCGAAGTGAAGATCGACATAAATCTCGGCGAAGTTTTCAAAGTGGTTCGCAAAAAAGGAAAATTGCTGCAGAAAAAGAACAAAAATTTGAACAGATACTTTGTAAAACTCCAAAAATAAGCAATTATTTTATTGATTCCAAAATTCCTGAACCTGCGAATATCGATAAACCAACTACTACTTCAAGTTCAACTATTTCTCAATTTGATGAAACTGAATCAAAAATTGACACCACTAACAACAGAAATCCTGAAGTCACAAGTAACGAACAACCATCTACTTCTTCTTCCAGTTCAAATATTTCAAAATTTGATGAAGTTGAAATAAAATTGGCCACCACTGCACACTTGTAGAAGATATCGGATAATTTTAATTTTACGACTGATATAGGTCTTTGGAAAGAACCTTTCACAGACGATATAATTAACTTTTGGATTAAAAAACGTTCAACTGAATTACAAAACTGCGACGAGGAAACTATCTATAAATTGTCTGCTACTCAGACAAGACAAAATGCGAATGAGAGTAAAAGAAAATTGCACATCAAGTCTCTTTTATCGAACTAATAAAAACAAAGAAGTAGTTAATCGGTTTTGGTTATGTTTTTTACCATCTACCGGAAAAATATATTGTTTCTTATGCAAATTATTGTCAACTTGAACGTATGTAACATTAGGTAAAGAAGGCTACTGTGATTGGAAACATGCATCGGAACGTGTACGTCAACATGAACTGTCGAAGAATCACTTGAATTTAGTTATAGTTTTTTCAACGCGTTTAAATGAAGTAAATTGTATTGACCGTAAACTTCAAGAACAAGTAAGTATTTACATCTAAATTGTTAAGTGCTATGTGTTGATAAAATATAGAACCACAAAGTTTAATTTTTGATAAAAATTTGCTTGCTTAGTTGCTTTCATTATAAATTCGAATTTTCATTAAATACAATTTTTAAAAGCTTGCTATAACGAAACTTTAAATAGTAGGTAACAATAACAAACATTTTTGGTTCTATAACAATCTAATTTTTCTGTGTAATAAATTATGAGTAATACTAATAACATTACAATTTACATTAACTGGGTTATTATGCCTCTGAAGTAGCTGGATATTGGCGAGAAGTCCTTAAAAGTGTTGTAAGCACCGTAACATTTATTGCTGAGCGTGGACTAGCTTTCCGATGTCTTGATGAAATTATTGGTTCGCCAAACAATGAAAATTTTTTGGGAATTATGGAATTAATTTCTCAGTTTGATCCTTTTCTTGCTGCTCATATGAAAAATATGGAAATAAAGGAAATGGCCACACAAGTTATTTATCATCAACAGTAGTCGAAGACCTCATTTTCCTTATGGGCAAAGAAGTATTTCGTGAAATAGTCGCTCGCATAAAAATAGCAAAATACTATTCTATATCAGTTGATTCTACGGCTGATGAAGGACACATTGATCAATTAACGGTAGTTATACGATACGTGGAAAATTTGAATCTAGTAGAACGTTTTTTAACTTTTATTCCGAATTGTGGCCATACCGACAAAGGCATGGCTCAAGCTCTTCTTGAATTTTTAAGTAAACAAAGTTTGAACATAATGGACTGTCGAAGTCAGTCTTTTGATAATGCAGCAAATATGAGTGGCAAATATAAAGGTATGCAGGCTTTAATAAAGGTGGAAAATCATCTAGCTGAACATCTTCCATGCTTTGCTCATTCATTGAATTTAGTAGGAAAATCAGCTGCTAATACGTGCCTTGCTGCAGTTCTTTTTTAGCTTTGTCCAAGAACTTTTTGTAGTTTTCACCAATTCGACTGCCCGACATAAAATCCTAATTGAGAAATTATCCTCTTCGAAAACAAAGGATACCCTTTTTTTAGAAGTTACCTTCTATACTCAAGATACTCAAGATACTCAAAGGATGACACAGTAGATGGCGACGGCTTTGACACTGTCATCCATAAAAAGGCAAAGGCCAAAAAGAAGGCCTTAAAAAAGAAAGAAGAGAGAGAGCTCCAAAAGTATCCCTCAAAGCCGAGAAATACAGAGGCAGTCAGGATTTCGGCAAAAAGCCCAAAGGCTATAGCTGACATCCTGACAGAAATGAAACGCTCTGTGAGGCCGGAAGAGTCTAATGTTGAGGTCCTCAGGATCAGGAGGGCACTCAATAAAGATGTACTCCTGGTCTTGAAAAAAGGAGGTGACACCTTGAAGTTTGCGGGGGCTCTGGCCTCGGCCTCACAAGGTAGGGCCGAGATTACAGCTCTTGTAAATAAGAGGTGTCTTGAATTAAAAGGCCTTGACGAAACTACGACCGAGCAGGATGTGGTTTCGGCTTTGAGAGAGAAACTGGGAAAGCCTGACACGGACATAGTGTGCAGACTTCTGCCACGTTTTAGTGGCACAAAAGTCGCGTTGGTCCACCTAGCAGAGTCTGATAGTCAGTCTCTGCTCAAGATCGGCAAAATAAAAATAGGATGGCTAAGCGTCCGAGTCCGAGAGCATCTGGAAGTTGTAAGGTGCTTAAAATGCCTTACATATGGACACGTGACCCGATCATGCAAAGGCCCCGACAGAACTAAGAACTGTCGGAGATGCGGCGGTGAGGGTCACATGGCGAAGAACTGTTCTGTCGAACAACCTAAGTGTTTAACATGCACGGATTTAGGGAAGACAGATATTGTCCATATCTCCGGGAAAAGCTCTTGCCCGGTTTACAGGGAATTGCTGCAGAGGCTTAAAAAGGCAAACCCTTAAAGTTTCTGCAGGTTAACCTGCACACCTGCAGGACGGCGCAGGCTCTCCTGATGCAGACGGTCAAGGAAAAAGGGATCGATATCCTGTTCTGCAGTGAGCAACACAGGAAGAACGATCTCGCTCCCTGGTACCAGGATAAATCAGGTAGAGCCGCTGTCCAGGTGTGCAATCCTGAGCTGCGGGTTGCCAGGTACCTGGAGACGAGCAGTGGATTCGTTTGGGCGGAGGTTGCCGGCATACGTATGTACAGCTGCTACTTTTCGCCGAACGATCCACTGACAGACTTCGAAGCCGACATTCAGGAACTCGAATCGAGCCTTAGAGAATCCAGGTTGGATGTACTCGTCACCGGTGATTTTAATGCTAAGTCGCCGGAGTGGGGCGAGTCAAGGCTCGATAAAAGAGGCAGAATGATCGGAGAAATGGTCTCCAGAAGCAATTTAACAATTGTGAACCGGGGAAGGACATGGACGTTTAGGAGGGGTGCAATTGGATCGATCATTGATCTTACGATTGCATCATCTTCTCTATTCAGACGCATAAACGAATGGCGAGTCTCTGAGGAGTATACCGCAAGTGATCACCAGTACATCGAGTTTTCAGTCTCAGTGGGAGACACAGAAAATGGCGGAAGACAGGAAGCACCGTGTCGAAAACGCCTCTCCTGGAATGTGAAGAAAATCGATAAGGAGAAGTTTGTCCGATCCCTGGAAGAATCCCGCCTCATTGAGGAATTGGGTTGGGTGTAGAGGCCAAATACCCTGGATGCAGAGGTACGAGCGGTAAGGAAAACCATCACCGCGGCCTGCGATGCATCTATGCCGCGTCGCAGATGTACCGCTTCACGTAAAAGCTCGGTGCACTGGTGGTCGGATGCGTTGGCCTCCTTGCGGAAAGCGTGCTTCAAAGCTAGAAGGAATTATACCCGTTCTAAGGGAGATCCTTTGCTGAAGGAAGCATTCAAGGAGGCCAAGAAAAACCTCAAGAAAGAGATTCGTACGTCACAACGCCGTTGCTGGAAAGACTTAATCGAGGATGTCGATAAGGACCCATGGGGTCTGGCTTTTAAAATCGTTACTAAGAAATTAGGAACGAGGCAAAAGACCCCTGGCCTGGACAGTCCCGATTGGGTCAAAGAGATAATACAAGCTCTCTTTCCTCCTGCGGAGCCATGGCTTAGGATGGACTGGAATGGCTGTGAAGTCGGTGAGGATGAACTCTTCACTCCTACCGATCTACGAAATGCCGGTAAAAGATTGAAAACAGGCAAGGCGCCTGGAATCGATGGGATAAGTAACGAGATCCTAAAACTGGTAACCGAAACTTCACCCCAGATTCTGCTTCGATGCTTCAATCTTTGCCTTGAGAGAGGAGAGTTCTTCCGCGACTGGAAGCGACAAAGGTTAGTCCTCCTAAGAAAAGGCGAAAAACCTCTAGATAAAGTCTCGTCGTACAGGCCTATATGCCTGCTGGATACGATGGGTAAACTTCTTGAGGATATGGTTCTGCAGAGAATGCAAAGCCACTTGACCGGAGAGAATAGTCTATCGGATCACCAATTTGGTTTCCGTAAAGGTAAGTCTACAGTTGATGCCATCCAGGCAGTTGTGGACATAGCCAAAGCCGGGAAGAATAGGTTGGGACCACAGAAGAAAAAGGGCTTCTGTGCTTTAGTGGCCATAGACATACGCAACGCGTTTAACTCCGCGCGATGGAAAGATCTCATCGAGTCGATGATGAGCAAAGGAATGCCGCCTTACTTGTTGCGTATAATGGATAATTATCTTAGCGACAGGTGGGTGGTATATGAGGGGGACACCTGGACTCTGAAGAAGGAGATGCAAAGTGGTGCCCCTCAAGGCTCGAGGGTGGGACCATTTGTATGGAATGTATCTTACGATGACTTCTTGCGAATGGATCTACCCGAAGGCGCGGTTATCATCGGCTTTGCGGACGACGCGTTGGTCGTGTGCACAGCCGAAAGCGAGGAAGCCCTTGGGACATTGGTGAACGAATGTCTGCGGCGAGCCAAGAGCTGGCTGGATGCCAGAGGTCTTCAAATGGCCCTGGAAAAGACCGAAGCTCTGCCCGTCACAGACAGACGTGGTTATACAGTCCCACGAATCGTGATAGACGAATTCGAGGTCAAGTGGAGCACGTATATAAAGCATCTCGGTGTGGAGCTCGATGGAAGGCTAAACTTTCATCACCACATAGCAACGGCGATGAATAAGGCGGTTGAGTGTGCTGCAAATTTGGCACGTCTTATGCCGAATGTTCGCGGACCACGCGAAAAGAAAAGGAGACTGGTGGTGAGTGCTGCCCATGCTAAGCTGTTTTACGCAGCAGCAGCATGGGCTCCCTCGCTCAAGTTCAGAAGCAAAACAATTTGCGAGAACATGCTGTTGGCCCAGAGAGGTATCAATGCCAGAATCGTATCTGCGTATTGTACGGTCTCGACAAGTGCTGTGCAGGTCCTTGCAAGTGTCCCGCCGGCCGATCTTATGGCGAGGGAAAGGGAGGAATTGTTTCTTCTTTTTAAAGAAAGAAATAATCCCCAGACCCCAGAGTCAGAAAGACTCAGCAAGGCCTGCATCCGCAAGAATGCGAGAAGCAGACTCGTCGAGACTTGGCAAGACAGATGGAATAGGGAGGAAAAAGGCCGATGGACCTATCGGCTTATTCCAACGCTCACCACCTGGATAAACCGAAAGCATGGAGAAGTCTCCTATTATTTGACGCAAGCATTTACAGGCCACGGGTGTTCCCTGTGGACAACGCAGAGCACACCCTCTTTCTATGCAAGAAATGGGACTTGGAGAGGCGGGCCATGTTCGAAGGTGTAAACAGTCAAGTTACACCGGAGAACATGGTATCGCTGATGACCCAGTCAGAAGAGAATTGGCGACAAGTCGAGAATTTCATAATCACGGTCATGTCGAGGAAGGATCTCGACGGCCGCCAAAAAAGCGTAATTTAAACAGCTTTTAATTTGTTTGTTTTTTGGTAATTAATTTATTTTGTGATTTACTTGTCCTTATACACTTTTAATTTATTTTGTGTTTTATTTGTCCTTATACAATTTTTACTTTTTGATATTATGTCTGTTGGTTTTATATGTTTCTGTTTTAGACCCGTTTAGTATTTTATCTATTGACATTTTAAATTATTTTAACATTTGTTTTTTTTTAATTTTTGTTGTGCTGTTAATTCCGCTTTTATATTAAAATGGTTTTGAATTTTTTAACTATTGACGCAGGAGAACCGCAGGTAAAGAACAAAGTCGCAGCAGCGACAGAGTTGGAGCGCCACCCTCGAAGGCTAAAGTCTTACGACAGTTCCGAGGGAGGATAAAGGGCTCCAAAAGAAGGGTTACGGGTTTTAGTGGGTCGGGCTGGCAGTAGGTCGCCAGTATTCTAAATTTATTATAATACTTATTTATTTTACTTTTTTTTAATTTTTTCTTCTGTTTTGATATACCAACCCCACATAACCTTGGAGTGCGGAATCCAAGGTATCTGTAGGCAGATTTCCCAAAAGTCCCTAAGCAAAAAAAAAAAAAAAAAAAAAAGATTCATTAGCTCAAATTTATGATGACGTTGAACAAAAAAGTATCGTAAGAATCGAAGCTCTCGGTCTTTTGCAAAAAATGTCTAAACTTGAAACTACAATTTATATTAAATTCTGGCATGATATACTTGAAAGGTTCAATTCAACAAATAAAATTCGGCAAAGTTCCACAATGATTCCGTCTACAGCAGTAAACGGACTCGAGTCTTTAAAAACATTTGTAGAATTGAAAAGAGATGCATTCGAAACGTACGAAATAGCGGGTAAAGAATTATCTAATACTGAAGAATATGAATCTGTACGTGTGAGAAGACCAAGTGTGATGCTCCGACCTCTTGATTATGGACAAGCACCTGCAGTTCAATTATCGGCGAGAGACAAATTTCAAACCGAATGTTTTCTTCCGGTTATTGACCAATTAAATTTGGCATTAGCTGAACGAATAATGGCTTATGAGGCTATTTGTGAAAGATTCGGGTTCTTGGCCGAATTGAATGATATAGAACCTTGCGAATTAGAATTAAAAGCAAATAATCTTGTAGACGCCTATCCTGAAGATCTCGACCGGAATCTGACAAATGAACTTGTTCACCTTGTGGCTTTTTCTAAGCAATATGAAAAAAACCGGACAAGTGCGAGTAGAACTCGTACTAAAACCGAGGGTTCCGTACTATCCATAAAAACATCTAATTTTTTTCTTACAAAAAATTTGAGTTTTTCGCTAAATAAATTTGAAGATCAAATCTAATCATGTTCGCTATATTTTTCATGAAATCTACAAATGGAAATACATAAAATAAAAAAAGCAGTCCAATAGGCAAAGAATTGTGAAAACCAAGGGGGGTACACACTTTTTTTAAAACGAATTTTTTTTTTAGTTTTTCGCAAAAAAAATATGAAGATGAACTCTAATATTTTTTTGTGTATGTTTGTTAAAATCTGCACGAAAAAACAAATAAAAATGTATAACGCCAGTCCACTACATTAAGAATTGAGAGAACCATCAAGGGTTACAGTATTTTCGACTTTGCAAAAAGAGATTTTAATTTTTCGATTAAAACACCATGAAAATAAATTCTAATCACTTCCGCTTTATTTTTCCTGTAATCCATTTTTGAAAATACATATGCATACCAATTTTCAACTTTCTAGGTAAAAAACTGTGAGTGCTAGGGGGGGGTACATGCCTTTTTTTGTGAAAAATGACCAAAATTTGATGTTTTTCGTCGAAAACTCTATGAAGATCAATCCAAATCACGTCCGCTATATTTTTCCTGTAATCTACGCGTGAAAATACATAAGTGAACAAAGTTTTAGCTCTCTAGATGAAAAACTGTGAGTTCTAGGGGGGGTACATGCCTTTTTTTGCGAAAAATGGCCAATATTTGATGTTTTTCGTCGAAAACTCTATGAAGATCAATGCCAATCACGTTCGCTATATTTTCCTGTTTTCTATGCGTGAAAATACATAAGTGTACCAATTTTTAGCTCTCTAGATGAAAAACTGTGAGTTCTAGGGGGGGGACCATGGTCATTTTTGTAACCGTTCCAATAGGGTTCCTACCGGGGTACGGAACCCTAAAAAGGGAGGGAGAATCTACAGAAGTATTCCTTTATAGATTAATTTTAGAAAATAATTTTAAGTCATCATTTTGCAATGCAGAAATAGCTCTTCGCATATACCTGACCTTAATGGTGACCAATTGCAGTGGAGAAAGGTCATTTTCTAAGATGAAAATAATAAAAAACATATTGCGAACTAGCATGGGACAAAATCGTTTAGAAAATCTAACGCTTCTAAGTTTGGAAAATGACATCCTTCGCAACTTGAGTTTTAATCAAATTATAGGTGATTTTGCCAAAGAAAAATCACGTAAAGTTCATCTTTGATTAATATAAGAAGTAAAAAAATAAAAAATCACCAATTATTTTATAATTTCATATGTACGTATTTTTTCTACAAAAATAAATGCACTTACGTCATTTAATGACATTTCCTTTCAAATAATTATAATTTAATATTTCCTTACATTAAACAAAATTTTAGAAAGGGCCTCCACATAAATTTAGCCCTGGGGCCTCCACAACTGTAAATCCGGCCCTGGTACTTACCATCTAATCTGTGTGGTAGCGACATTCGTAGGTAAGGTAGCGACACATAATTTTTTAGTGTGTGAAGCCTGTTAACGCTATTATCACTGAATTGTATTTTTTAAAAGTTCTGTTACGGTGTGCATGATTTTCTCAAAACCCTTCGTTCACAAACTAGATAACATAAACAAACAAAGTGAACGCATTTTGATCTATTGATTATTTTTAAAAATGTTGTAATATTCTGTTATAATCAGGGACCGTCACGAAAATGGAATTTTGATTGCGTTACGATATTTCAAAACAAAACGAAATTATCAATGTATTTGGATTTTAATTCGGTAACGAAACAAAAGTCTATTCCACTTTAGTTTCGTTTGCCAAAACAGTAACAAAAATTACTTTCTACTTTGATTCTGATACCGTAACGGTACAAAATAAACTTCCTATTTAACAACAAAACAAAAAGTCTAGTAACGTTACATTCGGTTTTCTTATGAAACCAGAACTTGACTCATACACAGTGATACTCTGTGTACTTTAGACATACGGAGTAGTATTGACCTAACTAAACTAATTAAACTAACTTACGCTGGAAATATACGTAATTTACATAAGTTACGTAAGCTTTACTGAGAACTCAATTTACGTCACTCACTTTAGTTACGTAAGTTACACAACTCACTTAGCTCACTTCAGATACGTAAAGTTACTCTATTTACATAACTCACTTCAATTACTATCTTATTCTACCTGTATAAGTTACGTAAGTTAGTTAGTTTGTTTGTTAACTTCAGTTAGTTGCGCATGTAAAATGTACACCAAACATAACTGCGCATATTTAAAGTAAATACAAAATTACTGTGCATGTAAAAGGTACACTAAACATTACTTACAATACACGCAAAAAAAGGTTGGATAATACATCCAATTTTTATTGGATAGAAGGAAATTAGCTGATATATCTATGTAAAATCATATATGAACAAACGGAGTTGGTTCCAGTGACATTTGTAAATTTATACTTATGATTAGTCGTTCTATCTATTTAGTTGGATACGGTTTCCAACAAGTTGGATGTAGCAGCCAACTGAAATTTGTAAGTCCTGATTCCTACGATGTGCATGTGCTGTCAATAAGTTACTACTCGATTCCGACAATTTCGTACGTGAACGTGAACTCACAAGACAAAAATACTATAATGGACGAAAACGTGATAAAATTTTTGAAAATAATCGCGCCAACAAACTGTGAACATTTAATAACATTGATGAACGAAAGTGATTAAGTGAAAGTGTCAAGTAATAAAGTAGCAAAATTGAAATCAAAGTTTGTGAAATTCCGTCTTCGTTTTTACAAATAACCTAGTAGATTATCAAACACTATTACCTCTTAAAGAGAATATGATTTTGATAAATTGATTCATTTGTGACGCTCCACGATGAGGAATACCTAACGCAGAAAATTATTTTAAGTTATGTGTGTTCATTTTAAAGTAAAAACATCATAAAAAGGATTAATTCTCATTGATAACTAATGATATTTAAATCTTGATTTTATCTAAAGCATTTAATAAGAATTACTTTTGGTTTTACAGAAAACAAAAATGCTTTTTAATCCAGATAAAACGACCACAATCACTACCTGAAGTTTTTTCCGCGTTAGGCGTCTTTTACTGTGGAGCGTCACATTTATAGATTAATGTAACATAAAAAAGGAAAAATTAAATAAACAAAGATTTTTATTAATATTCATGTGTAAATTTGATTAAATATGTAAAATATAAATAGTTATTTCACTATTAGAAAATAATTGCATTATCCAACTTAAAAGTAGTCATAACCAAAAAAATATACAGTTCACAAAACAAATTAACCCCCCTATATAACCGAATTGGATAGTTAAAATTGTTCTTTCGTTTTATTATAAAATACAGATTTTTCTAAAAGTTTTAAGATTGGTCGGGCCCAAAAACTTAAAAAAAATTTACGAAGAATAACTCGAAAAGTTTAGTGTTGGGCAAAAAGTTGTCAATAGCAAAGTTGTAGCTGATGCAAAGCGGCAAAAAAAGTCTCTGGTCACAAAATTGCATATGCAAAAATGTCGGAGATAATGGAGTCGGAATATTGATTTTTTGTCAAAAAAGCTCACAAAATATATATAGCGTGAATTTTCTGGAAATTACGACTTGTTTGTGTATATGTATGTTTTTTAAGTATATTAGAGTGATAATAGGTTAAAATCAATGGACTAACTTTTTTTCCTTTAAAAAATTCGATTTTAAGTGTTATTTTGAGATTTTTTAAGTTTTTTTGACCATTTAATGAACTATTACTTTGAAAATTGAGTTTTTATCAAGTAATGTTCTGGAAGAAAGTTGTTTGCATTGTCCTAATCTAAAATAATATAAAATTAAAAATTCTGAAATTAAAAAAAATTGAATCTTCAAAATTTTGAAACTACCGTAGTTTTTGTAGTTTTTGGCGAAAAAGTCTGGTTAACGAACATAGCCTTCATTTTTACACTAACTGTAAGTGTGTTAAATTTAAAAATGTTCTGATAAGTTTTTCAAGAGTTATCGTGGGAACAACATATACCGTCTACAGATGGACAGACGCACACGCCGGACCATGTTTTTCGGATTCAGGGCACCTCAAAACGCAAAGATTTCATAAAATTAGCAAAAGTCAAAATTTGACTAAAACTAATACCTTCTCATGTGATGAGAATGTAATAAATTGTATTATACATTAATATAATAAAAAAAATCTGCCCGCCCTTCGGGCGGACACATTCTCATCCGCGCTTCGCGCGGAGGCTCGCTTCGCTCGCTAGTTTCAGCGCGCCTCGGGGCGCGCGAATACCGGTCGTTCGTTCGTTCTTGATCTTCTTCCTTCTTGTATATAAAATATTATCTATATGTTTTAAAAAAATTCGGCTACAATATACTGACTCCTAGCCAATAAACATTTCGCTGTAGATCTAGCTCAATCAACTAAGACTACGTATCAGACACGCCATATCTTCCTTGTGCCCCTAAATGATTTATTTGTCTTAAAGTTACTACGACTTTAAGGTTTACATTCTCATCAAATGTGTGTTAATTTGAAGATTATCATGACAATTAATTCTACTTTCATCGAAAGAAAAAAATTATATATATTTAATAAATCACCATACCCTATACGAAGAGAAAAATAAATAATAATAATAAATACAGATTCCTGCATTTCTAGTATAAACGGTACAAACAACATAAGCATTTTATAATCTTAGTACAACAACAAAAAGAACAATTCATGCAATAGAAATAATTTATTTTCTGGACATTTTGAAAAATTTTTTAAATTTGTATAATTTATGTCTTATTATAAATTGTCTGGTGGTCGAACTACATTACTTTAAACTTAATTAGATCATGTGCATTAACCGAATAAAGAAAAAAACGTCCTTTCATAAAATTATATTAATTTGCTCAAATTAAAAAATTATAATCAATTAATATCTTATAAATCGGCCTTCAGTGACGTCCAATTTAATTTCAAACAAAAAACAATCAAATCGGTTGAAAATTTAAGGGTATACTTATTTCTGAATTGAAAATTATTGTTAAAAATTTTAAATAATATTATTCCATAAACAAATTATTTTAAAAATGTTTAGAAATATGCAATGCAAATAAATTTGGTAGAAATAAAAAGGACCCAAAATTCTATAAAAAATTTTATAATTTAACAATACTGAAAAATAAAAAAAAATTGATCTGCATAACAATTACAGGAAAACATTTGAATCATGTTGAAAGTAAAAAAAAAACTTATAAAAAAAGTCTGGCCCAAAAAAAAATCCAAGACTTTCTCATTTTTGATGAGAATGTAAAAAACAAATTTCACGGAAAAAATTAAAAAAGAGCAAAATTTTTGGATATTTTGAGTTCTTTTTTGTTCATAATTTCTTATATTTACCTAAATTTGTCATCTAAAATAAAAAACCGAAAGTTTTGATATTTTTTTAATGTTTCTTCATGTTTCTGTTAATGCTTCACTCACTATAAATCTCAATTTTTTGCACTTTTTTGACAAAAAAATTTATAACTTTTTTGTTTTTTGTTGTACAAAAAAGTGTTGAAAGGAAAAGTTGTTTGTTTTTGCGCATATTTTATGGAAAAAAATAAAAAAAATTTTTTTTTTGAAAATTGCAAAAAAAATTTTTTTTTGAAAGTTTGAAAATTTTTCAAAAATTCATAACTTTTTTGTTTTTTGTTGTACAAAAAAGTGTTGAAAGGAAAAGTTGTTTGTTTTTGCGCATATTTTAAGGAAAAAAATAAAAAAAAATAATTTTTTGAAAATTGTAAAAAATAAAAAATTTTGAAAATTTAAAAATGTTGTATTTTTGTTGTTTTTTGTTGAAATGGGCTGCCCAACGAACTCAGGCTTCATTTTAGTGGACTAAAGAAATCCCCCAAATTGCAAGTCGATTCATTAAAATTTACTCGAGTTATCGTCGAGACAAAAATTTCTACAGACAGACAGACAGACAGACAGACAGACAGACAGACAGACTGTCAGACAGACACTTTTCTAAAAACCATTTTTTTGGAATCAGGGGGTCATGAAACGTAAAGATTTATGAAAATTAGAAATTTCTCAAAATCGCACAAATCCAAGACTTTCTCATTTTTGATGAGAATGTAAAAAACAAATTTCACGGAAAAAATTAAAAAAGAGCAAAATTTTTGGATATTTTGAGTTCTTTTTTGTTCATAATTTCTTATATTTACCTAAATTTGTCATCTAAAATAAAAAACCGAAAGTTTTGATATTTTTTTAATGTTTCTTCATGTTTCTGTTAATGCTTCACTCACTATAAATCTCAATTTTTTGCACTTTTTTGACAAAAAAATTTATAACTTTTTTGTTTTTTGTTGTACAAAAAAGTGTTGAAAGGAAAAGTTGTTTGTTTTTGCGCATATTTTATGGAAAAAAATAAAAAAAATTTTTTTTTTGAAAATTGCAAAAAAAAATTTTTTTTTGAAAGTTTGAAAATTTTTCAAAAATTCATAACTTTTTTGTTTTTTGTTGTACAAAAAAGTGTTGAAAGGAAAAGTTGTTTGTTTTTGCGCATATTTTAAGGAAAAAAATAAAAAAAAATAATTTTTTGAAAATTGTAAAAAATAAAAAATTTTGAAAATTTAAAAATGTTGTATTTTTGTTGTTTTTTGTTGAAATGGGCTGCCCAACGAACTCAGGCTTCATTTTAGTGGACTAAAGAAATCCCCCAAATTGCAAGTCGATTCATTAAAATTTACTCGAGTTATCGTCGAGACAAAAATTTCTACAGACAGACAGACAGACAGACAGACAGACAGACAGACAGACAGACAGACTGACAGACAGACACTTTTCTAAAAACCATTTTTTTGGAATCAGGGGGTCATGAAACGTAAAGATTTATGAAAATTAGAAATTTCTCAAAATCGCACAAATCCAAGACTTTCTCATTTTTGATGAGAATGTAAAAAACAAATTTCACGGAAAAAATTAAAAAAGAGCAAAATTTTTGGATATTTTGAGTTCTTTTTTGTTCATAATTTCTTATATTTACCTAAATTTGTCATCTAAAATAAAAAACCGAAAGTTTTGATATTTTTTTAATGTTTCTTCATGTTTCTGTTAATGCTTCACTCACTATAAATCTCAATTTTTTGCACTTTTTTGACAAAAAAATTTATAACTTTTTTGTTTTTTGTTGTACAAAAAAGTGTTGAAAGGAAAAGTTGTTTGTTTTTGCGCATATTTTATGGAAAAAAATAAAAAAAATTTTTTTTTTGAAAATTGCAAAAAAAATTTTTTTTTGAAAGTTTGAAAATTTTTCAAAAATTCATAACTTTTTTGTTTTTTGTTGTACAAAAAAGTGTTGAAAGGAAAAGTTGTTTGTTTTTGCGCATATTTTAAGGAAAAAAATAAAAAAAAATAATTTTTTGAAAATTGTAAAAAATAAAAAATTTTGAAAATTTAAAAATGTTGTATTTTTGTTGTTTTTTGTTGAAATGGGCTGCCCAACGAACTCAGGCTTCATTTTAGTGGACTAAAGAAATCCCCCAAATTGCAAGTCGATTCATTAAAATTTACTCGAGTTATCGTCGAGACAAAAATTTCTACAGACAGACAGACAGACAGACAGACAGACAGACAGACAGACAGACTGACAGACAGACACTTTTCTAAAAACCATTTTTTTGGAATCAGGGGGTCATGAAACGTAAAGATTTATGAAAATTAGAAATTTCTCAAAATCGCACAAATCCAAGACTTTCTCATTTTTGATGAGAATGTAAAAAACAAATTTCACGGAAAAAATTAAAAAAGAGCAAAATTTTTGGATATTTTGAGTTCTTTTTTGTTCATAATTTCTTATATTTACCTAAATTTGTCATCTAAAATAAAAAACCGAAAGTTTTGATATTTTTTTAATGTTTCTTCATGTTTCTGTTAATGCTTCACTCACTATAAATCTCAATTTTTTGCACTTTTTTGACAAAAAAATTTATAACTTTTTTGTTTTTTGTTGTACAAAAAAGTGTTGAAAGGAAAAGTTGTTTGTTTTTGCGCATATTTTATGGAAAAAAATAAAAAAAATTTTTTTTTTGAAAATTGCAAAAAAAATTTTTTTTTTGAAAGTTTGAAAATTTTTCAAAAATTCATAACTTTTTTGTTTTTTGTTGTACAAAAAAGTGTTGAAAGGAAAAGTTGTTTGTTTTTGCGCATATTTTAAGGAAAAAAATAAAAAAAAATAATTTTTTGAAAATTGTAAAAAATAAAAAATTTTGAAAATTTAAAAATGTTGTATTTTTGTTGTTTTTTGTTGAAATGGGCTGCCCAACGAACTCAGGCTTCATTTTAGTGGACTAAAGAAATCCCCCAAATTGCAAGTCGATTCATTAAAATTTACTCGAGTTATCGTCGAGACAAAAATTTCTACAGACAGACAGACAGACAGACAGACAGACAGACAGACAGACAGACAGACTGACAGACAGACACTTTTCTAAAAACCATTTTTTTGGAATCAGGGGGTCATGAAACGTAAAGATTTATGAAAATTAGAAATTTCTCAAAATCGCACAAATCCAAGACTTTCTCATTTTTGATGAGAATGTAAAAAACAAATTTCACGGAAAAAATTAAAAAAGAGCAAAATTTTTGGATATTTTGAGTTCTTTTTTGTTCATAATTTCTTATATTTACCTAAATTTGTCATCTAAAATAAAAAACCGAAAGTTTTGATATTTTTTTAATGTTTCTTCATGTTTCTGTTAATGCTTCACTCACTATAAATCTCAATTTTTTGCACTTTTTTGACAAAAAAATTTATAACTTTTTTGTTTTTTGTTGTACAAAAAAGTGTTGAAAGGAAAAGTTGTTTGTTTTTGCGCATATTTTATGGAAAAAAATAAAAAAAATTTTTTTTTTGAAAATTGCAAAAAAAATTTTTTTTTGAAAGTTTGAAAATTTTTCAAAAATTCATAACTTTTTTGTTTTTTGTTGTACAAAAAAGTGTTGAAAGGAAAAGTTGTTTGTTTTTGCGCATATTTTAAGGAAAAAAATAAAAAAAAATAATTTTTTGAAAATTGTAAAAAATAAAAAATTTTGAAAATTTAAAAATGTTGTATTTTTGTTGTTTTTTGTTGAAATGGGCTGCCCAACGAACTCAGGCTTCATTTTAGTGGACTAAAGAAATCCCCCAAATTGCAAGTCGATTCATTAAAATTTACTCGAGTTATCGTCGAGACAAAAATTTCTACAGACAGACAGACAGACAGACAGACAGACAGACAGACAGACAGACAGACAGACTGACAGACAGACACTTTTCTAAAAACCATTTTTTTGGAATCAGGGGGTCATGAAACGTAAAGATTTATGAAAATTAGAAATTTCTCAAAATCGCACAAATCCAAGACTTTCTCATTTTTGATGAGAATGTAAAAAACAAATTTCACGGAAAAAATTAAAAAAGAGCAAAATTTTTGGATATTTTGAGTTCTTTTTTGTTCATAATTTCTTATATTTACCTAAATTTGTCATCTAAAATAAAAAACCGAAAGTTTTGATATTTTTTTAATGTTTCTTCATGTTTCTGTTAATGCTTCACTCACTATAAATCTCAATTTTTTGCACTTTTTTGACAAAAAAATTTATAACTTTTTTGTTTTTTGTTGTACAAAAAAGTGTTGAAAGGAAAAGTTGTTTGTTTTTGCGCATATTTTATGGAAAAAAATAAAAAAAATTTTTTTTTTGAAAATTGCAAAAAAAATTTTTTTTTGAAAGTTTGAAAATTTTTCAAAAATTCATAACTTTTTTGTTTTTTGTTGTACAAAAAAGTGTTGAAAGGAAAAGTTGTTTGTTTTTGCGCATATTTTAAGGAAAAAAATAAAAAAAAATAATTTTTTGAAAATTGTAAAAAATAAAAAATTTTGAAAATTTAAAAATGTTGTATTTTTGTTGTTTTTTGTTGAAATGGGCTGCCCAACGAACTCAGGCTTCATTTTAGTGGACTAAAGAAATCCCCCAAATTGCAAGTCGATTCATTAAAATTTACTCGAGTTATCGTCGAGACAAAAATTTCTACAGACAGACAGACAGACAGACAGACAGACAGACAGACAGACAGACTGACAGACAGACACTTTTCTAAAAACCATTTTTTTGGAATCAGGGGGTCATGAAACGTAAAGATTTATGAAAATTAGAAATTTCTCAAAATCGCACAAATCCAAGACTTTCTCATTTTTGATGAGAATGTAAAAAACAAATTTCACGGAAAAAATTAAAAAAGAGCAAAATTTTTGGATATTTTGAGTTCTTTTTTGTTCATAATTTCTTATATTTACCTAAATTTGTCATCTAAAATAAAAAACCGAAAGTTTTGATATTTTTTTAATGTTTCTTCATGTTTCTGTTAATGCTTCACTCACTATAAATCTCAATTTTTTGCACTTTTTTGACAAAAAAATTTATAACTTTTTTGTTTTTTGTTGTACAAAAAAGTGTTGAAAGGAAAAGTTGTTTGTTTTTGCGCATATTTTATGGAAAAAAATAAAAAAAATTTTTTTTTTGAAAATTGCAAAAAAAATTTTTTTTTGAAAGTTTGAAAATTTTTCAAAAATTCATAACTTTTTTGTTTTTTGTTGTACAAAAAAGTGTTGAAAGGAAAAGTTGTTTCTTTTTGCGCATATTTTAAGGAAAAAAAATAAAAAAAATAATTTTTTGAAAATTGTAAAAAATAAAAAATTTTGAAAATTTAAAAATGTTGTATTTTTGTTGTTTTTTGTTGAAATGGGCTGCCCAACGAACTCAGGCTTCATTTTAGTGGACTAAAGAAATCCCCCAAATTGCAAGTCGATTCATTAAAATTTACTCGAGTTATCGTCGAGACAAAAATTTCTACAGACAGACAGACAGACAGACAGACAGACAGACAGACAGACAGACTGACAGACAGACACTTTTCTAAAAACCATTTTTTTGGAATCAGGGGGTCATGAAACGTAAAGATTTATGAAAATTAGAAATTTCTCAAAATCGCACAAATCCAAGACTTTCTCATTTTTGATGAGAATGTAAAAAACAAATTTCACGGAAAAAATTAAAAAAGAGCAAAATTTTTGGATATTTTGAGTTCTTTTTTGTTCATAATTTCTTATATTTACCTAAATTTGTCATCTAAAATAAAAAACCGAAAGTTTTGATATTTTTTTAATGTTTCTTCATGTTTCTGTTAATGCTTCACTCACTATAAATCTCAATTTTTTGCACTTTTTTGACAAAAAAATTTATAACTTTTTTGTTTTTTGTTGTACAAAAAAGTGTTGAAAGGAAAAGTTGTTTGTTTTTGCGCATATTTTATGGAAAAAAATAAAAAAAATTTTTTTTTTGAAAATTGCAAAAAAAATTTTTTTTTGAAAGTTTGAAAATTTTTCAAAAATTCATAACTTTTTTGTTTTTTGTTGTACAAAAAAGTGTTGAAAGGAAAAGTTGTTTGTTTTTGCGCATATTTTAAGGAAAAAAATAAAAAAAAATAATTTTTTGAAAATTGTAAAAAATAAAAAATTTTGAAAATTTAAAAATGTTGTATTTTTGTTGTTTTTTGTTGAAATGGGCTGCCCAACGAACTCAGGCTTCATTTTAGTGGACTAAAGAAATCCCCCAAATTGCAAGTCGATTCATTAAAATTTACTCGAGTTATCGTCGAGACAAAAATTTCTACAGACAGACAGACAGACAGACAGACAGACAGACAGACAGACAGACAGACAGACAGACAGACAGACAGACTGTCAGACAGACACTTTTCTAAAAACCATTTTTTTGGAATCAGGGGGTCATGAAACGTAAAGATTTATGAAAATTAGAAATTTCTCAAAATCGCACAAATCCAAGACTTTCTCATTTTTGATGAGAATGTAAAAAACAAATTTCACGGAAAAAATTAAAAAAGAGCAAAATTTTTGGATATTTTGAGTTCTTTTTTGTTCATAATTTCTTATATTTACCTAAATTTGTCATCTAAAATAAAAAACCGAAAGTTTTGATATTTTTTTAATGTTTCTTCATGTTTCTGTTAATGCTTCACTCACTATAAATCTCAATTTTTTGCACTTTTTTGACAAAAAAATTTATAACTTTTTTGTTTTTTGTTGTACAAAAAAGTGTTGAAAGGAAAAGTTGTTTGTTTTTGCGCATATTTTATGGAAAAAAATAAAAAAAATTTTTTTTTTGAAAATTGCAAAAAAAATTTTTTTTTGAAAGTTTGAAAATTTTTCAAAAATTCATAACTTTTTTGTTTTTTGTTGTACAAAAAAGTGTTGAAAGGAAAAGTTGTTTGTTTTTGCGCATATTTTAAGGAAAAAAATAAAAAAAAATAATTTTTTGAAAATTGTAAAAAATAAAAAATTTTGAAAATTTAAAAATGTTGTATTTTTGTTGTTTTTTGTTGAAATGGGCTGCCCAACGAACTCAGGCTTCATTTTAGTGGACTAAAGAAATCCCCCAAATTGCAAGTCGATTCATTAAAATTTACTCGAGTTATCGTCGAGACAAAAATTTCTACAGACAGACAGACAGACAGACAGACAGACAGACAGACAGACAGACTGACAGACAGACACTTTTCTAAAAACCATTTTTTTGGAATCAGGGGGTCATGAAACGTAAAGATTTATGAAAATTAGAAATTTCTCAAAATCGCACAAATCCAAGACTTTCTCATTTTTGATGAGAATGTAATAATATTTTGTGAACATTTTTTTTCAAATCAGAATAAAAACATCAAGAATTTCAAGTTAACCTCAAAAACGCATGTTTGACTTGTAAACCTTGTTTATGTCTCTCCAGACACGTCACAGATCTCTTACGTTATTTTTGTATGAATGTGAATTTAAACTTACCAGTCTTTGCAGATTTTTTTGCTTCCCCAATCTCAGGATGAACCGCAACACAATATAACCAATAAAAAAAACAAATGTATAATCATGACTAACTTAAGGTGTGGACAGAATGAATGAATACGACGATTATTATACACAGAAAAAATTAGTTGCTGAAATTTTCCTCGACTTTGTAGAAGACTCTCGGATATAGTCGAAAGTATTTAAAATCACTGTTTTAAAAATCATATTGAAATCGAAGAAAAAATGTACTACATTCGAAGAGAATTTAGAAAAAGGATTTGAAACTTTCAGCGACAGTCGAGGAAAATGAAAAATTCTGCGGACCAGTAAAAAAAATTCTTTTAGTTCTTATATATTTCATTCCTTTTATGCCTTATATTTAATTACAATCCTACATTTATACATAATCATATCACTCATCACATGTACTTTGACACTATTTGATCACTAATCACCTACCTGAAACTCAATAGCTAACACCAATACGCATATTATCCTACACTTTCGTTGTTTCGCACGCTATATGAATCTACTTTTTCATCGTCCTTATATACTAAATGGAATCTTTCTTTACCGCTTGCGAGAAAAAATGCAATATTTTGAAAATTAAAAATCTCAAATATTTCTCTTCAACATACTTTAGAATTTTAAAGAGTATTTCAGTATACGTTGAAGACTGTTTTACAATTATTTTTAATTTATAAGATAAATAGAAAAATGGCAATATTTAATTAAAATAATAATTAAGTCAATAAAATTATTTTAAACTTATTTAACGATTAATAATTATATTTTATATTTACAAAAAGATTTTAATCCTCCAATATAATTCACAAACACTGTACAGAAGAATTTGTAAATGAACAGTGTTAAAATGACTGCAGGTCGCGTTTATCGCCTGAGAGTATGCGCATCTTTTCTGTTCACCGTTTTCCTCGACTCGTCGACAAAACTTTCTATCAAAGTGTTACAACAATTCCACGACTTTTTTCCGCTACTAGGTTTATAAAGTTCTCGACTTTTTTTAGAGAATTTCAGCCAAAATCATAGAGTATTTCTATCAGTTCATAAAGAATTTTTTAATATCCGAGAGTCTTCGAGTGGTAGTTGAAAACTTCAACGACTACTTTTTTCCGTGTAGTTAATTTTGAAACCACTATTTTGAATTTTTTAATTGACCTTGTGACATAGTAGTTTAGTCACTAAATTTCCAATATTATTTTTATTTATTATTTCCTTTTTGTTAGAATACGAATACTATTTTTCTCTTTATTTTCTTTAAATTTCCAGCGGGAAATATTTTGATATTTTTTATTTTTGAAATATTTTTTTTTAATTCCCCTTTATGATCACTTCATATCGCGCATCTCCTAGCAGACAAAAAAAAGGAAAAAAATGTGTAGAAAAGGATTATTATGAGAACCGTCTAATGAGTAGGACTAGAGAAATTTGTGATAAATTGACTGGGGAAAATAAATGTGATCTAGAGTGTACGGAGATGTAAAGTTGATAATAAAAGTTGTGAAATTGAATTATTTAATGGCTAATTATTTAGAAATTGACTTCGAAAATTTGACTGGAGAATTCTAACTTGGATTAAAAGAAGTAAGTATTTCATATCATTAATAAGAATCGTGTCTCAAAGAATTAAGTATTTCCCTTCTTAATTTTATGTTTCTCAACGGAATTTCCTTTGAGATAATTATTGAAAAGTTTACTGTTATTATTTATATTTTTGGATATTAATTTTTGTCAATTTTATATAAGAAAATTGACTGGCGTCTAACATTCGCGTTGGTTGTTAAATTGATTTGTGACTAAAAAGGGAAGGTGATTAATTGAATTTTATATAATATTTAATTTATCATAAATAAACCGTCATAACCTGAAAACTTCAGAGTAACCAATTTCAAATGAATCTGATGAAGTTTTGAAAATATGTGCACCTGGTGTATATTATTTATTAAAAAGTCAACTTTGAACGCCATTTTTAATATGCCATTTTGGTTTCCTTTAATTTCTATGTTACTACAGTTCAGGTCCGACATTTTTGACGCGATATTTATACCTTTGAGATGTATTGCTTTTCCATAAATTCAACTTTTTTCCTTGGATTTTGTAATTTTTATTAACGATATTATTTGTCGATTTCTGATTTTGTTGAATTTCTTCGCTTGTAACATATATGGGACTTACATGAACACGATAAAACACGAAAATTTGTGTCGTGTCCGTGTCGTGTCTTGATACGACACGATTAACCATTGCCACAATGAGACAGAACCACTAAATCCTGGTCAAAATATGAAAACGTGTTTCAAATCAATTGTAACTTATTACTCAGGGGGTTTTTAGGGTCGCTGATTACGAATCAGACATTATTTTTCCAAATTCAAAATGGCGAATCCAATATGGCGGATAACAAAATAAAAAAATTGATTGAATTGACTTGAAACTGAATACTTGGGGTTTTTTGAGGTCGCTGATTACAAACCGAACATTATTTTTCCAAAATTCAAAATAGCGGTTCCAATATGGCGGACGACAAAATAAAAAATTGAGCAAATTGACTTAAAACTAAATACTCGGGGATTTTCAGGGTTGCTGATTACGAAACTGAAATCAGTTTTTAAAATTCAAATTCGCTGATACAGTACGGCGAATGACAAAATAAAAAATTAATTAAATTGGCTTAAAAGTTACTTAAGGTTTTAGTATTACGTAGCTGCATGCAACGACGCGTCTAGTATATAATCTAGTATATAAAAAAAGTGTTTAAAAATTAAAAAAATGTAATGTAAAATCCTATTACAGCCTCCTTGTAGTAACTTCTGGGGTCGTTAATTTAAAAAATTCAATAAACTATAAAAATTAAATTCACCAGCTAATGTAAGGGTATTTAACGAAATTTGATTTAACCAAAAATTATCATACTGATGTCAGATTAACTAGTTTCAAACAAATTCAATAAATTTTCCCAAGTATTTAGTTTCAAGTAAATCTGATCAATTTTTTATTTCGTTTAAATTTTGGAAAACTAATATTAGATTCATAATCAGCGACCTTTAAAACCCCCGAGTAACCAGTTTCAAGCAAATTCGATGAATTTTGAAAAAATTTCCGCCATCTTGAATCCGTCATTTTGAATTTCGAAAAACTGATCTCAGATTCGTAATCAACTTAACTTAACAAGTATTTTTTTTTTAATTTTAATAATTTTTTTTAAATTGTCGACATTTTGGATCCGCTATTTTGTTTTTTTTTATTTTTAATTTCAGATTTGTAATCTGCGACCCTAAAAACCCATGAGTAATAAGTTTAATTTGATTTTGAAACCGCTTTTAGATTTTAACTATTTATTTGTTCTTATTTCCCACTGCGCTCAGGTAGAAAATTGCTTATTAAACTTTGTTAGGCAGTTTATGGCAGCTCTGCTTAAAATATGTCAAAGTAATATTATAAGGTACAAATCACAGGTAGAATGAAAGCATAAGTTTGCATAAGTTTTTTTAAAAACATTTTTTAAAACAGACTTTTATTCAATCACTATTTACAGAGATACGTATATTTATTTTTACTTACGTCAACGTGGATTAATATTAAAGTTATATAAAATGTTTATATATACCTTTAGGAAGATTTTCCACTTTGAGAGCGATTTAAAAAGACCAATTTTCTTTGTTTCTCTACACTTTTAAAGTTCTTAATATCACAATTAGTGCAACGCGTCGTGTGGACGCGGAACGAAGGCTAACTTTGCGATGAACAACTAGCTTAATCAAACCTTACATAAAATCGTCCTTCTCGGTATTAAAGTTTGGTTAATCACGGTAACAAATCACACTGTTTATAGTATGAAATAAAGAAAAATTCCATTTTGTCCACGTTTTGGTGATATTGTCCCACTGTGCGTGCCTGGGCACGATACAAAGTACGCTTGGTAATTTGTGTCGTGTCAAGGCACGTTTTAAAGACACGCATAAAACACTGTGTAGAATCTTGCAAGCGTTATGTTATTTAGGCACGACAAGAATTTTGAAACGAACTTTGTATCGTGCTTTGGCACGGCACGAATTACAAAACGTTATTTCTGTCGTGTCAAGGCCCGACACGGGCACAACACATATTTTTTGTGAAAGTCCCTGATATTTTTTGACATATAGGTTTAAACGAGAATAAATAATAACTCCATTCACTTTTCATAAGCAGGTTTAGGTTAGCGGATGCGGCGTCGACTTTGCAGCCCGAGGGTCCTGAGTTCAATTCCTCATGTCTTCAGATTTTTCGTTAATAATTAATAATAATTCATATGTTTCAGCATTCTATTTAGTGTTTACAATTAAATTAATTAATAAATAATATTGTTTAACGTTTAATATATGTAAAAATGTATAATAATAATAAATATTTTTTTTACTACCGGCCCGGTATCGAGCCGGTGGTTTACCGGCACCGGTAGTGATGCACGACGAGACTCTGTCCTTTCATAAAAGAAAAGAGATGAAAATATAACATTCAATTGTTTTCATTGTTTTTCTCGTGAGATTCTCAGTTTTTCGAGACGAGACTCGCTCGAAGTGCATCACTAGGCACCGGTGCGGAGATTTCCCGGGTTATCATTGTTGACTGGACCGGTTTCAGGCCGGCGGTAATGCCGGTCTCACGCCGGCACCGGCAAGTCCGCCCTTGGTACCGGGCCGGTACCAAGCCGGTCGTTGATTTCTGCCTGCACGGAAAAAAATAGTTCACGAATCTCTCGTGAACTAGTATATCACTTTTGGATGGGACACAAAATTTCAAAATTTTCATTCACTTTTGATTAGAAATGGCGAACGTCAACGAAAAACTGAAACAAAGTTAATGAATTTTTGATGAACTTGTTAAGGATGAGTAGTTCGTCAAAAGTAGAGGTACAAGTTGACGAAAAAGTCGTGAACTCGCGAGTCTCAGTAGTATGCGCAGTTCGCAATGCGCATCAAATATGGCTGATCAAGAATTCATCTGTCATAATTCAGTCGGTGTCATCAGTGTTTACACTCGGACAAATTCTTTGTTTGATTAAATTTATTATTTAGAATCAATGTTTTTATTATTCATTGAATATTTTTGTGTGCTAATTTCTTTTGTGAAACAAATAATTCATAAAATAAATTAGAAGTTACGACAAGGATCGTTTTATACTTTGCACGGTCCTGAGTTTTGTAGCAGACAACAGGACAAAGCTAATCGTGTCGTTTGCAGGAGTACTGTCAGTGTATATAGATTTAGCCGTGTCGGTTAGTTGTTAGGAATATTATTAGGGTACTAGGTTCGAATCCCGTGAAGCGAGTTGCGAATTTTAATGGCGATAAAATTGTGTATTCTGTGTAGTTGGGTGCGTATAGGCGTCAAGTTATCAAATTAAATGAAATACTATCAAAAAAGTAGTGTCTAGAAAATTTTTTTTGTTTTTAACATTTTTTAAAAGTTCACGAATTTTTCGTCAACTTTGACGAAAAGTTCAGAAACCGTACTACGTTTCTAGTGAAGGAGTTGATGAAATTTTGATGAACTGTGTTTATAGATTTTGAAGAATTTTGTGTCCCATCCAAAAGTGATATACTAGTTCACGAGAGATTCGTGAACTTTTTTTTTTCCGTGTGGGTATTTTTGACCTAGGTCAAAAAGAGGATAAATAACGAATAAAAATACACGTTTAATTTTACCTATTTTTTTGAGCTACGGGTTTTAAAAGGAGCCTTAATGTGGGCTTTCACATTTCGTCAAAATTTGATCTGTGTTTTACCAACAGGTCAGAGCTTGCCCCCTCAAATAGAAGCGCGAAATAGGACGTCAAAGTCTATGCAAAAGAAAACTTTTTTACTTGCAGGCTGGTATTTTACCTTAAAATTGATGACAAAGATTGAAAATTTGAGAATGGCTAATATCATAAGATCGCATTTTACAATGTTTATATTATTAATAAATAGAAGTAAATATAAAATCAGAGAGTTGGCGCGCGAGTCGCGCAGGGGGGCAGAGCCCCCCTAGTATCTACCTATATTACAAAAAGATATCGCTGCCGCCACCGCCGTTGTTGCAAGATTCTGTAAGAGCGCCCCATCCCAAAGGGTATGTCAAAACTTATGTCAAAATTGACCTATTTTTTGACCTGTAGGTCATAAAGGGGATAAATAATGGTCTTACATTACGTTAAAATCTATGTCAAAACTAACCTAGGTCACCTAACTAATTATTATATTTATATTAATATTTAATTTCAAATCATGTTCTCTTAATATGAATGCATGCTAATAAGTTAGAGTAAATTATATCACGTGATACTAAAAGAAAGCACTTAAAAAGAATTTAACTTTACGGACATGATCTATACGGACATCTTATAGTGCCCTTACAGAAACTTCTTTATACCTAAAGGTAAAAAAATAGTTAAGTTTGGCATAGATTTTGCAGTATCATTAAAGTCATTATTACGACCCTCTTTACTTGCAGCATTAACAATAAATCAAATCTGACATAAATTTTGACATAAATTAAGGGCCATTATTAGGTCGTTTATGATTTGTAGGTAAACCAAGAATGTAAAATTACATGTAGATTTCGACGTACTGTAACAGACGTTTGTGGGCCTCTTTTTACCCATAGGTCAAAACTGCACTAAAATCGACCTATATTTTGAGGGTTGCGGGAATTGTTTGTCAAATTTTGACGTTTAAGTCAAAACTGCCCCCAAAATTGACGTAAATTTTGAGGGTTGCAGAAATTGTCAAATTTTGACGTCTAGGTCAAAAATGCCTTCAAAATTGACCTAAATGTTAAGGGTAGTGGGAATTGTTTGTCAAATGTTGACATTTGTGGATGTCCACATAAAAAGGGCCCGTTTTGGCACTATTGGACTTATCTATATGGGCGAATACCTTGCAAAATTACAAAAATTTTGAGTCGATAAACAACTTTTTTGGTCAAAAATTCGATGAGTTACAGAATTTCAAAGTTTATATTGACAAATACCTCATTTCGAGAAAAACGGAATTAAATATTGTGATACCTATTAATTGTGATTTCTCTGGTTCTTCTGAGAAGAAATTCAGATAATAATTGTTTTCAGTCCAGGGCACCTTAAAGATGAAAAACCAATAGGTTTCAAATTTTTAAAACCACCCCCCCTTAATTTTGAAAATACATAAAACCGACAAAATGGGCCCTTTTCTAAAAAAGACGATTTTCTTATAAATAAACCATTTTTTTTAAAAGGTTTATGATTGGAAACGATTTTATTGTGTCATTTGAAGGTAAGGAATAGATATTAAACTTATTAAAAAATTTTTAACAGGTTTTATTATAAAACTTTGACGAAATATCGACATTTTTTACATCTACGACTACGTAATCAATGAATCTAACATTAATATCTCTGGTTCTTCTGGGAAGTTATTTAGATAATAATTGTTTTCAGTCCAGCGCACCTTAAAGATAAAAAACAAATAGGTTTAAAAGTTTTAAAACCACTCCACCCCCCCCCCCTTTCTGTTTGAAAATACGAAAAACCGACAAAATGGGCCCTTTTCTAAAAAGGCGATTTTCTTATAAATAAACCAATTTCATACAATATTAATGATTAGGAACAATTTGATTGTGTCATTTGAAGGTAAGGAATAGATATTAAACTTATTAAAAAATTTTTAACAGGTTTTATTATAAAATTTTGACGAAATATCGACATTTTTTACATCTACGACTACGTAATCAATGAATCTAACATTAATATCTCTGGTTCTTTTCATAAGTTATTTAGATAATAATTGTTATATGTTCAGGGTATTTTAAATATGACAAATCAAGAGGTTTTAATTTTTTTGACCATCCATTTCAAAAATACGGAATATTTCTGCAAAGGACCGACAAAATGGGCCCTTTTCTTTTTCTAAAGAACTGCCCTTAAAATTGACCTAAATTTTAAGAGTTGTGGGAATTGTTTGTCAAATTTTAACGTTTAAGTCAAAACTGCCCTAAAAATTACCCTAAATACCCTAAATCTATAATACCCTAAATTTTGAGGGTAGCAGACATTGTCAAATTTTGATGTCTAGGTCAAAACTGACCTCAAAATGGACCTAAATTTTAAGGGTTGCGGGAATTGTTTGTCAAATTTTAACGTTTAAGTCAAACTGCCCCAAAAATTGACCTAAATTTTGAGGGTAGTGGGAATTGTTTGTCTAATTTTTACGTTTAGGTCAAAACTCCCCTCAAAATTGACCCAAATTTTGACATAAGTTTAGATGGCCCCTTGGTAAAGGGCGCCCTTAGAACTTTCTGAAACAGTGGCGGCGATATGATTTTATATTAATAAGGATAGATTGGTCTTATTTGTATCAGATGATTACTATTAATTTTGCAAATTTTTAAAAAGTAAATTAAATGTTTTATACACATTACTTGTCTTAAACAAATGTCAAATATTATACTAAACTATTATTAAATTTATTATATGGGACAAAACCTAAGCGGAAATTGTAAATATTTTGTAAAAAATTAAAAAATGAAATGTGAATTTAATTTTTATAATGAGTTAAGAAATTCAAAGAAGTTAGAGTAAATATTCAAAAACCGTTACAAAAGTAGCTGTGAGGAAAATGGTTCGTTACTATATGAGAGTTAAAATACAATTTGAACCCTTTGGGAAATTAAAAAACTTCAGATGCGTGAAATAATCTAAAGCCAAAGCTATAAGTAAAACTCCGATTACGATCCAATTTGTTTTTGACATGTTTATTAATATGGAGCCTAAAATTTAAAACATAGATGCTTAAATAAATATAATGAATAAGTTTTATTATTTAAAATTGAACATTAATTTTTATTTTAATCACACACTTACTCAAACATAAGTTTTATTCCAATACCGTCAACCGGGGCTATTTTGTGCACCAAATAGCATTTTTTTGATTAAATGATTTATTAAAATTCAGAATTAAAAGAAAAAAGAAAACCAATTTTTGGTGTGTGTTGTGGGCATCCTTCTAAAGATTTCCTATGAGTTGAGCAATGAAAAAAAATTTTTTTTGACTGTGTTATAGTCATTGAAAGTCGTGCACAGAATAGCCTCCTGGATGGGGCTATTTTGTGCATCAAACTTTGTCTTTGTATAATGTTGCCTAAACATTTTTTTATCGTTTCTGCTTCATTACACCTTTTTGTCTAGATACTTCAGAGTAAATTAAAAAAAGAATGAGTTAGAAAACACTTTTTTTGAAGATATTATACATCAAAATGTCAAATAAAACACTACGATTTTCCGAAAATCTAGATTTACTAAAAGTTAACAATCTTTATTTGAATTATTTATTACTCTGGCATTAAATAACATTTTTTTCTTTTTTAGTATATATTTTATAATAATATATTACAATAATTATAAAATTATAATTTAAACACTTGTAAATAACTTGAAAATATCATTTCAGTAGGAGCTTTTTTAAACATTTTTAATGAAATTTTTCAAAAACTTGAAATTAATTTTTTTAATGCTAAATAAATAACAATTTAATATCTAATTTACTTTTCAAGTTATTTTACGAGAAATGAGAGAAATAGTTTTCAAACTAATTTTAAAAACTTATAAATATTAATAAAAGTTATTCTCTTGAGGTGGTGTTGAGCACCGGTTCAAGTTTTAAGCATTTTAATGATTTTAGTTAAAATTATTTATGGTTTTTTGACAAAAAAGTAAGACAGAAATGTATAAAAATGATGAACAGAACCTTCTTTACTTACTAAATAAGAAATTTTTGAAAAATATTTGATTTTTTGAAGTGTACAAAATAGCCCCATAGAATCCTGGTTTTTCAGTCTTTTCCACTTTTTTCTTAAAATAATCAATAAAAAGTTAGCGCATTACGTATTTATCATCACAACACAATGGACAATAAATATCTAGCACAGTTTATGAGCCACATTAAAACTCTAGAAGATCTGGTATAATTTTTGAGAACTTTCAAAATTTTTCACACAAATTTTCCGTTTTTAGGAATTTTTTTCTGTTAATTGACAACGAATTAAATAATAAAATTTATTGCCCTCTATTCTCATAAAATCAAAATTTCATTTCTTAAAATAGCAGATTAAAATAATGCATTTTAATAATTTTATTCATTAAAAATCTCGCGTGCACAAAATAGCCCCCGGGTGCACAAAATAGCTCCGGTTGACGGTATAATTTTTTATTTTCAAAACTAATTGTACCAGACATTTTTTTCTTTAATATAAGTAGTCTAACACTTAAGCAAATAGTTTCTATAATTTATAATGTACTAATCTTTATTAAAGAGTTGTTACCCAGACATCACAGTTTTTTCAGGAAGTTATATCCGAGATAAGTTCGGAAGCTATCTTTGTTAACTTCCCTGCACCTCTAAATGTCCCACATTTTAAACTTCACAGTATTAACTTCCAGGAAGTTAACCACGTAAATTTTCTGAAAAAATTTAAAGAAAACTTTGTGAAATTATTTAATGCAAATGAAAGAGAAGTTTAACTGAAAATTTTTTTAAAACTTATCTTCGCAAATTCACAAATATTTAATTATATAAATTACAATATTAAATAAATTATTTAATTTACGTCGATAACTTTCTGGACGTTAATATTGTGAAGTTTAAAAAGGTAGGACATATAGAGGTGTAGGGAAGTTAACAAAGATAGCTTCCTGTTAACTTCCTGAAAAGAACTGTGCTGCCTGGGTAATTTTTATTTTATTGCTATTGATTATTTATATAAAAATGATATAATTGATACAAATATTTCTCAATTATTATAATATTGTTGCCAAAATATTAATATATAGTATATTAAGTAGCATGATTGTGCTATAGCATATGCGGCTGTGGCCTTTTTTATTTCGTCTGAGGGGTGCGTTGCGCTTCGACTGTGGTTGGTTCATAGAGGTTGGCGGGGGGTTAGGGCGTGCAGAAACATGTTCGATCGACCAGCGAAACTTTAGCCCATTCTATCACTGCGACAGAGTCGGCAGTCACACGGCAGGCCTGTAAAGAATCAGATGTTTATTTCTGATGTTACTAGCTCACAAAAACACACTTTCATATTGCCGGCTTATTGAAAATTTTTTTTGGTAAAGAATATTATTGAAAATTGTTAAAACACAATATTTCTTTAAAAGTTGTTTAATTTTTTGGAATAAAATAATTTCTTTAGTTTTCTCTTTTAGTCTTGTGACACAATGCTGAAAAGAATCACGTGTCTAATTATGTGATAAAGGCAAAGGAATGCTGTTCAAAGGTATTTTTAAATCTATCCCTAGTTAACAAAAGTTGACTCAGATATTGCACCACTTTTTAGACAGTAAATTTGTCACTACTTTTTGCATTTTGTTTTGCTAAAAGTGTTGAATGAATTGTTTCTGTAAATAATGTTCTTTACTGTTTTAGAAAATGTTATATGATAATTAAATTGCCTTTATTTAATTTTGCACAAAAATGTTCTGAATATTTTGAGTTACTCTATGAATCTGAATCAGTAGTATGCATACACGGAAAAAAAAGTTCACGAATCTCTCGTGAACTAGTATATCACTTTTGGATGGGACACAAAATTCTTCAAAATCTATAAACACAGTTCATCAAAATTTCATCAACTCCTTCACTAGAAACGTAGTACGGTTTCTGAACTTTTCGTCAAAGTTGACGAAAAATTCGTGAACTTTTAAAAAATGTTAAAAACAAAAAAAAATAATTTCTAGACACTACTTTTTTGATAGTATTTCACTTAATTTGATAACTTGACGCCTATACGCAACCAACTACACAGAAAACACAATTTTATCGCCATTAAAATTCACAACTCGCTTCACGGGATTCGAACCTAGTACCCTAATAATATTCCTAACAACTAACCGACACGGCTAAATCTATATACACTGACAATACTCCTGCAAACGACACGATTAGCTTTGTCTGCTACAAAACTCAGGACCGTGCAAAGTATAAAACGATCCTTGTCGTAACTTCTAATTTATTTTATGAATTATTTGTTTCACAAAAGAAATTAGCACACAAAAATATTCAATGAATAATAAAAACATTGATTCTAAATAATAAATTTAATCAAACAAAGAATTTGTCCGAGTGTAAACACTGATGACACCGACTGAATTATGACAGATGAATTCTTGATCAGCCATATTTGATGCGCATTGCGAACTGCGCATACTACTGAGACTCGCGAGTTCACGACTTTTTCGTCAACTTGTACCTCTACTTTTGACGAACTACTCATCCTTAACTCGTTCATCAAAAATTCATTAACTTTGTTTCAGTTTTTCGTTGACGTTCGCCATTTCTAATCAAAAGTGAATGAAAATTTTGAAATTTTGTGTCCCATCCAAAAGTGATATACTAGTTCACGAGAGATTCGTGAACTTTTTTTTTCCGTGTAGTTCTGATTTGTCTGTAACTCTCACTGTATATTCATTGACAAATATACCACTGGTTCCTATCAAACACTAAAAATGGACTAATTAATGAGTAGTTCTTTTATAAATTTAGTACCTAATCAAATTGTTTGATAAATCATATCTTGTAGTATTATACATTTTCTTATTACATTAAATAAAATTTTATCCAAGTGAAAACTTGCTCTAATAAGTCAGATTTTGATAAAGAAAATTATTATAAATAACTGTTTTTAAATAACATTTTGAAAGATTGTTATTGTAAGATTGTAATTATTTACTAAGAAGTTTCCAAAACATGACAAATTAATTCTGTCTGTGAAGTAAAAAGTCTGTAAAGTAAAAAGTCTGTAAAAAAGTAAATAAAAATCCATATATATTGTACATATGGATTTAAGATTCGTTTTAGGTTGATTGTCGGTTCCGTGACTACGGGAAATACTACCTGAAAGTAAATGTTAATTATATAAACTTTTCTATTTTGCTCCAAGGCAGAGTTATTCTGACGTTAACCGCAAAAAACAGAATGAAAAACAAGAAAACGAATTAGAAGTATAAAGATTCTCAAGTAAATTAATTTAAATTAAAATTATTTTGATTTATTAATTTTAAATAAATAAAAATGATTGGTTTTAAAAATTTTAAGTAAAGTAAAATGATTGGTTATATATCGTAGTCTCTATCGGTTTTACTCTTTAAGAGGGTATTCTGGTCTAGAGGCCTCAATTTTAGGTGTTTTTCCGAGTCGGATAAAAAAGACAGTTTAACATTTTTTAACTTTATTTTTTCTGCAAGTTGTTTATACATAAAGAATACAGAAATAATTTAGAAAAAAATCAGAATTTTAATAGTTATAAATCGATAAGGTTTGAAGTTTTCGAATTTTTTAAAAATAGTAAAAGTAAATATTTTTCTAAATTCCAGGTTCCGACCACAAAGAAATATACAAAGAACATTTCTGCAAAATTCAAAGCAAATCGGTCGAGTATATTCTGAGATATCATGTTAACCAGGTCAAAAAAAGTAGCTTCGAGAAAAAAGCCTTTAAACTTTTAGACAAAAGAGCCTAGGCAAAAATACCACTTTTTCGTTTATAATCATTTATATTCAAACAATAAGGTAAAAAAATCAAACAAAATGGTTCCTTTAAGATTTTTGGCTGCTGAATACGAATCTGATGTTCTTTTTTAATAGTTAAAAATGACGGATCCAATATGAAGGGCAAGAATTGTAAAAATTCATTGGATTAACTTGAAACTTGTTACTCGGGTATGTGGAACAGGCTCTCTTCCTCAAGGCCGCAACAAGGGCAGTCTTTATTAGAATCAAATCTATATACAATTCGGTAGGTATTAATTCTACAAAAATACTCATTGAGCAACCTGGTTTGAGCAAAAATTCTTCTCGTGGTTAGGGGAATTCGAAATTTTAAAGCCTTTGGGGGACCTGCATCCTCTAGGAGACTTGAATATAAGAGAAGACTGCTGGATTTGGAGGATTGCTCCTGATCCAGTGCCTTAAGACGTTCCTGATAATTTTTTAGTAAAGGGTTTTCAGTTTTGTCAATACACTCAAGAGATAAATCCTCCCACCAACATCCAGAACCCAGCATCTCAAACGAAGTGGCAACTTGGCGAAGCCAGTTTGATCGGTAAAACGGAAGCCCCACCGCCAACTTCTGCATTCCCTCGAAACATTGCCTGGGAAACCTTGAAACGTCCATAAGTGAAACTTTTAAAGTCCAGTTCAATATATCCGAGAAGATTTTGCAAGATAGGCTCATGGCTCCCGCCTCCATCCGAACTGCATAGTTCGGAGTGTTGATGGGGAGGGACCAAAGTTTTTTATAAAAAGATAATTGAACTTTTTCGATCTTCTTAAGGAAGCAGATACTCCAGACTTAAATTCCATACCAAAGTACACGTAGACAAAGACTCCGAAATAATTCGACATAGGAACTCCAAGGGTCCACTCCCGAAGAGTAAATAATTCCAAGAATTCTGCCAATTTCCGTATTTGCAGCACTAACCGCCCTGGATGTAGCCGAGAAAAACGAGCCAGAGTTAGAAAAAACAATTCCCAAATAAGTATACTTCTTTACTACCTTTATTCTGTTTGAGCCATAAGCAAAACACTTAAATCGTCTTGCCTTAGCATTCGCCGTCCTGGTAAAGATTAAACATTTGTTTTCTTACTGTTGACGACTAAGTGATTTAGATTAGAGTAGAGCGGGGTGAGGCAGCCAATTGCTTCTTATTTCTGCATAAATTTTTTAAATAATGAGCCATTGATAATTTAGAGTGCTTATGGTCTTTTCCTTTAGATGCTAAAAGATGAGCGTAATTGCTACAGGAGATTAGCAGTGACAGTGTAATTTATGAAAAACAGACTTTTGGATGTAACTTTTTTAAGAGTAATTTTTGTCATTTTAGTTGATTTAAGTTACACGAATAAAATTCATGTAAGTGTTTTTTAATGCAGAATTTAGTGCTGAAGACGATGGTGTAAATAAAATTGCGATATTTTTAATATTACGGTTTTTGTAAAAGTTTTCATGAAAAAGTGCTCGTGGGGTTAGGCAGCCAACGCTAAATGTGTTGTCTTTTTGTGTTGATTCTATTGGTTTTTCTAAATGTTTTTTTCTTTTTTTCCTACTCCAATCAATATAAAACTTAAAAACATTGAATTTTATGAACCATTTTCTTTTTAAGAAAAAAAATTTATATTTCCTTAAAATGTAGAATTAAATTTAATTAATGTTATTATTATAATATTATTCAAATGTAAATTTCTTCAACCAAAAAAAGTAAATTAAGGACAACTACCTAGTTATGTTAAACTGATTTTTATTTTAAGTTATGTTAATTCACTTATAAAACAGTTGGCTGTCTCACCCCACGTTTTTTGCAACTATGTCAAAAACGTGGTCCTTTGGAAAAACGGTTGTAGAAATTTTTAAGTGCAACCTAAGTCAGAGTGTCCTATGACGATTTTTTAGCCCAAAAGACAAGGTTTTTAACACGACATTGAAATTGAAAAAACCTTTTCAAATAACTGCCTCGCAAACCAAAATGTGTCGTCTTGGCTACCTCGCCCTGTTCCGCTCTACAGTACTTATTTAGACATTTAAGTTTTTTGTTTCCCTCCAGAGGGGAGTCTCAAAAAAGAGCGTAATTATCAGCGTAACATAATGCCAAAATTTCGCATTTTCTATTATTGCTATTCCCCTACAGCCCACGTCTATAAAAAACCTTTCTAAATCAGAGATAAATAACAAAAACAAGTAGGGGCTTCAAACCTCTCCCTGAAGTACACCTTTAGAAACTTGCACAAAGTCCGTAGTTCCTTCATTAGTTTTAACACACGAGTATGCATATGAATAAAAACTTTTAATAACATTAATTATTCTTGTGCTCAATTCCAATTTATGCCACTTGACCCAAAGCAATTCTTGTGATATGGACGGAAAAGCCCCTTTGAAATCCACGAAAATGGTATAAACTACAGTGCTCGGTTTACTGAGATGTATTTGAATGGTAGCATTTAAAGTAAAAAGGTTATCCAAGCAGCTTCTTCCTTTTCTAAAACCAGATTAAGTTTCCGGTATTAAATTTAGTTCAGATGCCCAGGAAACAAGCTGATTACAAATAATCTGAGTAAAAATTTTCGCTACATTATTAACTAATGTAATCGGTCTATAGTTTTCCGGGTCATCCATTGGCCCTTTCTTGTGTAGCGTGACTGTCGACAATTCACCCACCTCTCCGGAATCGATTCAGTAGACAAGATTTTATTAAACATATGGAGCAAATAGAAAGATCAGTTCTGAGTGAGATTTTTGTATAAAAGATAGCCAATTCCGTCGATTCCAGGGGCACTTCCGTCCTTACAATGAAATAAACTCGACACTAACTCCTCGAATGAAATACTGCCATCCAGAATAGGATGAGAAACGTTTAAAAAAGTCGTATCTATAAAACAATTTGTAATAAATGGGGGAAAGCACAAACGTAGATAGTTCAGCCAAGAAGGCAGATCGACGCACGAAGGTTGAGAGGAATGCGACCTAAATTTATTGACAATGGACCAAAATTGTCTAGATTGGTTACACTTTAATAACATATTAATTAAAGCCTTACGGTAATTTTTCTTTTTAGAAAGTAGAAGTTTCTTTAAGTCGCATTTCTCCATCGCCAATAGACTCTTCGAGTCCGCCGAAAAGTTACACTTTTTTTGACTCTCTACACTCAGCATCGAACCAAGGTTTTTGTCGAAACCTCTGGGCACTCGATCGACTTCGAAACATTCCCAATTCTTTGGAGACATATAAAATATTTTCCACAATGGGATCGCTCAAAACATTCACATCCCGGTCCAAATCGCCCACCCCCTCCTTCCAAGCCATAATACAAGAAAATTCATTGCTCTTATTTGAGTAGAAGAAAAATTTATAGGAAATTCTAGATGGGACATTTTCTTTATTATCTAAAAACATAGGATTAAAATACAGAGCTACTGGAAGATGGTCGGAGAGAGTAGGAGTGCAGATAACTCGCAGGTCCGAAAATATATTGACACCATTCAGAGTGCACCATATGAGGTCAATAACGCTGTGACCCTGTGTTCCAATAAATGTAAAATTAGCCGGAGTGTCATTAACAGAACGTCCGTTTAATAAAATAAATCCTCCAACTACAATTACTCAAACATTAAAGATGGCTTTTTGAGTAAAATTTAAAATTTGTTCCTATTAGGGTAAGACTCCGTCAGAAAATATGCGATTTGCATGGGGTCTTTGGATTCATTTAAAAAAAGAAAATCGATGGAGACTCAAATAGTTTTTGAGATATTGCAGTTTTTGTGGAAGCGCGACCAGGTTTCTGTGTCAGCAATGTGTGAGTGCCTGGAAATCCTAATTCTTACACTTTTGCTGTTCAAAATTGTCTAGAACCTACAAATTTTATCCGATTTTTATGTTCTTAGTCTTAAATAAAAGGAGATACATTTTCTAAGAGTTTCTCCGAAATTGTTGTTTCAATTATTAATTGTTTATATATTTTTTTGTTACTCAAAGTAAACAATTTACAAGAATTTTGGAAAAAATCGTGCTTATTTTTTATTTTTCCATTCCTCATGATGAAAATCAATTTAAATTAGTCTAGTATGAACACCTGATAAATAATAATGCACAATTCAATTTATTTAACAATTTCGTTAATTAACAAATAGAGAAACAGAGAAAAAAGTCTAAAATTTAAAGAAATTACTTGAACTTTCCATAATAATTATTTTAAGAATATTTAATATTTTTTAAAATAATAGTTTAATAGCTTTTCGAACTCTTCGGACTTTTTTTGACTTCCATTTGATTGGATATAAGCATTATGAGAACAAATTTTAATAGTCACTAATAATTAGGATTTTATTTTCGTTAATGTTTTAACGTTACGTTCTTCAGTTTAATAAAAGTATAATAGTAATAGGGGAGACTGTGGCAAAGGCACTAGGTTTACAATTATTGATGTATATTTTTTAAATTAAGCAATTAATTTATGCGGTCTTTGTTTTCAATTATTCTAAAACTAATCAACAAGAAATTTTAAAAGTTGACCGCGTCGAAAAAGAAGTATGGGCATTAAAGTACAGAATGTTATGTTCAAAAAACAGTAAAGTATGGTTTTTAAAGAACTTTTCCTATGAGAAGGTCTGAAAAAATCAATTTTTTTTGCATGTTTAGAAAGTACAATATTTTAGAAATATCGTGTAAAAGGTTTAGACAGATATTTGAAAAATTAACAAAGTTACAGCGCGTACAGTAGAACCTCAATTATCCGAGGTAATGTGGGGAGGAGGTACCTCGAATAATCGAAAACTCGGATAACACGGAACCAATGAAAGTTTCAGAATTTTAAATAAAACAGACTTCAAAATATTTAGCAAAAAATTTTGTTTCTTTGAGTATAAAAAGGTGACAAAGCATCAAAATAGGTGAAACAGGTGACAAATTTAAAAAAAGGTGAATAGGTGACTACCTGTGATGCCTGTAAAGAGTTATTCGCTATCTCCTAAATACAAAAAAAGTTCCCCCACTGCTGCAGTGATTGCGACCTTCTCAGTGACTGAAATTAAAAAACCAAAAAGATTATCAAACTAGAAGATATTTACTGTACTATGACTTTCGCATGTCAAAAAATATTAAATTGCAACAAAATGGCGAAGTTTTGAAAAAGGTTTTTAAATTTCGCCAAAAAAATCCGAGGCTGCTTGGCATCCCAAAATTTTATTCATCATTCGATAAAAAACTGGAGCCTTATAGTACGACAAATATCTTCTAGTTTAATAATCTTTTTGGTTTTTTTATTTCAGTCACTCAGAAGGCCGCAATCACTGCAGCAGTGGGAAAACTGGTTTTTTCATATAGCGAATAACTCTTTAAAAAAAGATATTTTTCTTTGAAAAAATTACAAAATGTTCACTATTTATACAAATATACATGTACAAAACTTAAAAAAAATTAGATGCAATAATTTCCCTGAAAAAAATTCCTGAAAGTCACCGTTTTTTTCAGTCACTCACACTAGGTGAGTGGTTTAGGTAACCCTTAAAGTGTTAGAATAATATTAAATGACAAAAATAGACGAAATTTCAAATGGAATGTTCACAAACAGCGGTATTGTAAAATTTATTTTCCAAATTTAGTCGCTTGATCCGTATTATCCGAGTTATTCCGCATTATCCGAGCATGTTTAGTGCCTCGGATAACTGAGGTTCTACTGTATAACTAAACAGTGCACTGACGCGAACTACAGGTACCAAAACATTTTACTATTTTCTAAAACAATTTGCTTACCAAAAAACGAGCACATAAGCGTTTCCCATACTTTGGAATGTACATGGTTAGCAACGATATTTAAAGTACGTAGACAGATCGGCAAAGTACGGGTAGAAAAAATAGGTTTTTGGGAATATTTCCGAATGGAGAACTACACCAAAGTATTGGAGGCCAGTTTTTTGAGTAATATTAAATATAAAAATTGAAATTCTGTATTCTTTGAGTTCGAAAAAGTACAGGAAAATACATCAAAGTATGGAAAACTAAAAAACAGTATATTGTGCATCTAGGGAGAAAAACGGGTGATTTCCACGAGTGTGAAGTTTGTAGTTCGAGGCGTACGAGCCGCAGGCGAGTGCTTGCGAGCGAAGCCGAGAACTGTAAACACACGAGTTCGAAATCATTTTTTCTCCCATGTTGCACATACTAGTTTTTCTAACACACGTATACCGAAAGTACAAATATTTAATGAAACATGAAATACATTAACGCAACGGTTGAATGCAAATAAAAAAGTTAGAGTCAGCTCTAACCCCACTTATTTTAGCTCATGCGCAGTACGCGACCAATGGAAAGATACTTAGATTCTCATTAGTTGAGTTCAAACAAAACTAACCAATCACGTCAATTTATCGAATTACGTCACAAACATAGGTTATGTCGGGCAAAATACAAATAAACGCGACTCTTTGTGTCGAATAGCGTGGTATAGTATAGACCCGTAGACAAGTGTTTATACCATAATGGCTTTAAGTTTTTTTATTTGTAAGAAAAAATTTAATATATTTGATACATTAATACAAAATTTATGCTTATGCAGCGTCAAACCTTGTGTGTGTTTGCAGTCCACTCAAGGTTATAAACAGTGGTTTACTCATGGTAATGCAACTTTTTATGGCAGCCACTAGAATTTTTTTTAAGTAAAAATAATCACTTTATTAAACTAAGACTATCAATTTTAATGTTCGAAGCAGTAGGAAAAAAATAATTTTCCTTTGAAAACTTAAATTCTACACTACTTTTACACCATAAATTCGAGGTAAAGGCTTTACAAAACAGGATAGACGAAGAAGTACTTAACCTGTATAATGAAATCTTCGGGTTTTGAGATTGATCTAACTTCTAATTGGGTTCCGAACATCATTTGTAATTACTGCAGAAAGATGATCTTTGGTTGGAAATCTGTTAAAAATAAGGAGATTATTAAATACTTCTATCCAACAGTTTGGACAAAACCTGCATGTAAAGAAGATTACTACTTTTGTATGAATGTGATAAAAGGTTTCAGTGTAAAAATTAAAATTTGTATGTCACCGTAACATCAGTGACATCTCCAATTTTAGTTTTATCAGATAAAGGTAAAACTAATTTAATTGATGCCATCATCACTGAAAATTATGAAAACGTAGAATCTGAGGAAGAATCTGACGAATACAGTTCGGATACCGATAATAATAACGAAAATATCACAGACTACGTGCCATACGCAAAGTGACAGTTTCACTGTCATTAACTTCACAATCGGAATTAAATGATGTTATTCGAAGTTTAGGTTTACTCAAAGATGGTACAAAGTACTTAGCCTCATATTAAAGGACTAAACATTGTTTAGAACGAAGCACCAAGGTTTTTTTTACCGAGAACGAGACAAGGAATTCTGTAAGTATTTTACAAAAAAATCTAATCTATTCAATTACCGAGATCAAGCTGGATATTCCCAAAAGAGAAAGTTGGCACTTAGATTAGAGAATCCATTGTACCCAGCTCCAGCTTGCTTGTTTACAACAACCCATTAGAGTCCTGTTCTTCTCCAGAAGTCCAGTATTTCCTCTATAGATAGGTTGCTCACCTGCATAGGGTCTATAATTGCTTGACCCCAGCTAGAAAGTCTGATTCTAGCTAATGCCGGGCATTCAGATAATATGTGAGACGACGTCTCGTCATTCGTCTCACACAGTCTGCACATAGGTGAGACTTTGTTTCCTATTTTATGCTGATGATAATTCAAAAGCCCATGTCCTGTAAAGAGGCGAACAATGGATTTAACTCTGATCTTATCGAGTTTTAGAAGATCGCTCGCTCGTCTCTTGTTAGGCACTAAACCCAACAGAGCCTTCGCTTGCCTTCCCACCCCAATGCCCGCCCAATACTTTTCATGTTCCCTTTGACCCCATCTTTCAATGGCTCCCTTTAACCAGACACCGCAATAATGCCACTGCTGGTTCACGACCTAAAAATACCTTTTCAGAACCTATTTTTGCCAAAACGTCCACCTTTTCATTGCCCCTGATTCCCGAGTGGCCCGGTACCCAGATCAACGAAAGTTTATTTACTGAACCTAACTCGTCTAGTACGCCATGACATTACCAGACAAGTTTCGATTCTATTGTAAGATTCTTTAGGGCACAAGTTTCATTTAGGCACAAGTTAAAATTGCGCAGATCTCGGTCTGCCAAACCGTAACATATTGTCCTAGTGACTGAGCCACTTTAATGCAACCAGTTTTTCGATATATTCCAAAGCCTGCACCGCAATCCATCTTGGAGCCATCAGTGTACCACACCTCGTCCCCAAGTGGAAACCCCTTCTTCCAGTCTAATCTGGAAGGTAATAGTATGTTAAGCGAGGTTTAAATTTTACCCTCTTGATCATCCTACCTTGCACCATACTTAATTCTGGAATTAATAGGATTGAACGTGATAAATTAGTGTGTTTACCACTTGACTTCCACTTTCCCTGCGCGTTTAGCCTGTCCATAGTAAGGGCTGCCTTTTTTACCGTAGTAATATATAGAGGTACTTCGGACAGTATGAATCTCAACGCCGCTGTAGGCGTGGTCCACTTGCCGAAAGGCTTGTATCCATTGTCATTGGGTTGGCCTCGTAGGGGCAGTTGGTTATAGCCTACATCGCTTGAGGATAGGGGCGCAATGAACGAACTGAAGCTTCGCAAAAACGGAGCAACAGACCTAGTAACAAGCGCTTCGACATGTGAGTGCCAACTCGGGTGGTTACCTGCAGAGTAACCAGAGATTGGAAAGGTCTCGCCCTCCTACCGAAGGGCCGCAAATGTTCTTATCAACTTTACGGAGATCGGAAGATGGTCACTTGTTGGCCATCGGCGTTGGAGAGCGTGATCTCTACCAGTTATGCTCGTATGCGAGCCGTGTAGTTATACTCTACATAGGTGCTGTAGGCGTGGTCTTCATGGCGCCTGTATACCCCTAAAAACCATTGCTTGGAGTTGGTCTAGTTTCTCTTTGACCGTGATCAATTGAGTCCTAGACCACCAAACCACCACCGCGTGAAGAAACCTGGGTTTTAGAATCATCTGATAGAGCCAATTGACCATATTGGGTCTTAGTCCCCATGATGACCCTATCGCCCTTCTACACTCCCAGAACGCCGTACAGAATTTCCTATACTGATAATCGAAATGTTCTTTTCAACTCAGCTTTTTATCCAGGATTACTGCTAAGTAAAGCCGATTCGGAAAATGAAATTTCTTGTCCATAAAATACTGGCTTCTTTAAACTCTATATCTTGTATTTCCTAGTGAAAACTACTATATTCATTTTCTCTGGATTCACAGAAACTCCAGTCTGACTGCACCAATTCTTGACAATCTTGACTGTACTTTCCGTGAGCTCTAAAAGGGTCTTAATTGAGTGCCCTCTTATAATTATAAAGAAATCATCCGCATAGCTTTGCGCATAATATGCCTGGTTGTTGAGTTTCCTAATCAACTCATCTGCCACTAAGCACCACAATAGAGGAGAGAGAACTCCTCCTTGTGGGCATCCTTTTGAGACGACGCCTGTTAGCCTGGCATCATCATATTTTGCTTCGAGAGCTCTCTCGCGAAGCATGCTGTCGATCCATTTAATTAGTGGCTCGGGCACGCCTCGCTTTCTGGCTGCCCTGCAGATAGCTTCGCTAGAGGTGTTAGGGAAGGCACCTTCAATATCAAGAAAGGTACCCACCGCATAACCCCCCCTGCCAATTTGCTCCTCTATTCTGCCTTCTGCAGAGTGGAGGTCTGATTCTACTGAGAAACCTGTTCTATACGCATATTATCCCGAGTGCAAGGGGTAACCCCTCAGACATTCCTGTCTGATAAAATTATCCACTAGTCTTTCTAACGCCTTTAATATAAAGGAGGTTAGACTAATTGGTCTAAAGTCCTTTACAGCAGTATACCTTGTGCGACCAGCCTTCGGGATAAATACAACCCTCGTCGTTTTTCAGGACTCAGGTGTATAACCAAGAGCAATACATGCTCTCATGATTTTACACAGAGGTAATCTAATACAATCCAATCCTCTTTGTAAAAGGACCGGATATATACCGTCCCCCCTGAGGCTTTAAAAGGTTTGAAAAAGCCTACTGCCCAATCAATACCCTCTGGAGTCACAACTCTGGCTGCAAGTTTCTAGTGTTCCCGGTTTCTTCGGGCTCTACGCGGACCCCCGCCAAAGTCATTAAACGTTCTCTCCTCAAAGTCCGGGAAGTTAGCTTCCATCAGATACTTTAAGCAGTCTTTTTTATCCTGAGCATATTGCCCATTAGATAACTTAATGATAGAAAGTTTTGCCAAAAGGTTTTTAGCCAGAACTTTATGGAGTCTTGATGCTTCAGGTACTCTTTCGATTCATTCGCAAAAACTCCTCCAGCTAACACCCCGAGCTTTATCTACCTCTTTCTTATAAGAATTACGAGCTGCATGGTAATTATCCCATGCTTGCTGATTCTTACGTTTCTTATCTTTATTAAAAAGCTTTCTTACTGTTTTCCTGTGACCCTCCAAACAGGAGCTCCACCACGTATTACTCCTGTTGGTGTCCACCTTTTTGGCTACACAGTTTGTCTAAAAAGAGCCGACAACCGAATCTCGCAGATATTCCGCTGCGAGTTCTAACTCTTCGTACGTTCTGTACGAGGTGGGGAAGTGACCCATGAAGACCTTGAGGTTCTGAGAAAATGAATCCCAATTAGTACTCCTAGGGTCACGTCTTCACTTATGTTCCTGATCTTTCGATTCCAGTCTGAATGTTATAAGTCTGTGGTCCGAGAGTGAATCTTCGTCAGATACTCTCCAGTCCCTCACACCACCCCTCACAGACTTGGAGCAGATCGTAATATCCAATACCTCCCTCCTATTAACAGTAACGAAGGTTGGCTCATTTCCCAGATTTAAAATTTCTACATCTGTATTTATCAGAAAATCTAGTAGATTTCTGCCCCTGTCGTTAATGTCAGTGCTACCACAAACTATATGGTGCGCATTGGCATCATAACCTATTATCAAAGAGAGACGTTGCTGTTGACAAAATTCTACCATTTTTTCCACCTCTTTTTGTGGCACAGGTTCTCCCTCCGAACCCGCAAAATATGCAGAAGCTACTATAATCTCCCTTTTAATTCCGTTCGACTCTGAATACTTAGCCTTCACAACAGCCAAGTCTCTAGTTTTCAATTCCAACAAAGGGAAAGGGACCTTTATAGATCTGACACGCCCTTGGAACCGGTTCATGTGGTTAGCAAACTAGCTCTCCGCATTTATTTAGACCTCTGATTCTCCCCTTGAACGAAGGCTAAAGCTGTCTGCATCTTTGTCAAGCTCTTGGCTAAAATCGCCGAAGCGCCTTTACATTGATGCAAATTGATCTGCGTACATTGAATCCCGGAAACAGCCATTTTAAGGCTGAGAGAGTAAGAGAGAGGAGACGAATAATTTAAATTGTTTGACTCTCTTACTCTTATGTATTGCCATGACGACCTGCAGGCAGCCGAGCTGTGACCGTACCATAACTCGCGTTTTAACCGAAGGGTCGCTCTACAATGATGCTGTCCGCACTAAACTACACTAAAACTTTTGACAATCCTCTTGATATTGCCCGGGTTTATATAGGACTTTTAGCTTATGCATCGTGTAAAGAAATAAGCAAAAAGAACGTTTTTGTCTAAAAGAATATAAGGCACATTTTAGCCAAAAGAGCATTCTAGTTTCTATTTATCTATTCATGAAACTTATAATCAATACTTGGTTCGATATCTATTGAAGTCAAACATTGATATGCGCCTTTAAATCATTAATCGAATCGACAATCCATTAGTTGATAATCGATTTTCGATAATCGATTAATTTTCGATTTTATTAATCTAATGACTTCAATTTAATAATCTAGCAATAAATAATAATTATCAATGATCGAATATCATATGGATCAAGTAGATAATTATTTTTGTTTATATTAATTAATTTTATAGAAATTATATTAATTTTTATTATCTTTTTAATCATGCGTTGATTCGTTTTACTCCTTCATTCATATGAGTAGTAACACGTGTTAAAGAATCACACGAATGAATTATTACAATATTTAATTATGATTTCGATCTTATTCCTTTTTAATTTTAGGACTCGTAATAAGTAATGCAATAATTTGAACCATGTCTTTGGCCATATTGGATCAGACATTTTGAATTTTGAAAATTAGATTTCAGATTCATAATCAGCAACCCCTAAAACCTCCGGGTAACAAATTTCAAGCCGATCTAAACACTGTTATCAATTTCGTTAAATTTTAAAATTTTTCTATTGCCCTATCATATAGATTATATATCTATGTCACGTTATTTGAAACATTTGGAATTATTTTAACGCTATTTCGTAGTAAAAAAATTGAAAGTTAAATAAAATTTGAAAAAAATTCAGACTTTTTTTATAAAAAACATTAATAACTATTTTTTGTAAATTTTTTACTTTTTTTAACGCCATTTGATATAGCGCAAATGAATACATAATTAATGATAATTCGTGAATTTTTCTATTGATTTTTAAGTATCGTAATAAGGCCTCAAACTTCATTGCCAAAATTTTGTCCATTTGGGCGTTAAAGGGTTAAAGCAAGAGCATCGATTTATTTTGCATTGATTTTTTGCCGGTTTGCAGTTGCATTTTTTTATACCTTGACTGCCACTAACTGATTGCATAGACGCAGCTTCTCTTAAAGAAATAAAATTTCCTTTAAAAACAATGTTTACGCTTACCACTTAAGTTCCAATTCGACGCCCCCCGTTGATAAAATGACTATTGGAAAGTCAGTGGAATAAAATGTTAATTGGAAAGTGGGAGCTATATGATTCTTATTGAAAATTTTGTGGAATATAAATCTAATTCAATTGTTAGTGTAATATGTTACGACCCGAGCTAAGGTTTAGTATAGTTTACTAAATTATTAGTAAAGTGGAGACAAGTGCTGATTTGTAAAGTTGGTAAGACTTGCCATTTATTTTTAAGTGTGGATTTGTTTGACTTTAAAGAAACTACGGGTTTCCGTTAAATAAACATATGCATATTCCTTATTTATGTGATAATTTATTAACAATGATCAGTTTTAAACAATTAAATTTACTTACAATTTGAAGATTTGTTTGTTGATGCGATTACAATGTGAACGGCAACCAGACTTGCGTCGTAGCGATACAGGTTGCAACGTGTATATGAAGTTTTTCAGTTCGTTTTTTGACACTTTTAGCACCAAAAACAACTATTTACAATTATTTAATAACTCTAAATGTTCTCTCTGACACTGTACCTTGATACAAAAGAAAGTTGTTTTCTTAGTAATCGGAAAGAACTTGCACTAATTTTAGAGAATAAAATTAGAAAGAGAATATTTAATTAAATAATTGTACGACGAAAGTGTTATTGAAATTATTTTATCAATGAGCAAGTTATTTCCTTACTAAGAAGTTCAAGTTTTCTTTAACACTGAATTTAATAACTCAAGTTCACGATCGAAGGGCCGACTCAACGATACCGTTCGGGCAGAAACACACCGGAGTATTTGACGACCGTTTTAAAGAGACAGGGGTTTATATAGTGGATTTTTCATTGATTCATTAACTTAAGACTCGTGAAATTTTGCAAAAGCCACGTTAGTGAAATTTTGCAATAGCCACGTTCGATTGAAATTTTGCAAGAAGCATGTTTGAATTTAATTATTTGTAATTTGCTTTGTTTTGATCCTAAGTAACATGACACCCGCTTTTACAATTTGTTATAACTTTAAGTCATCTTTTTATACATTCATATTTATAATTTTTAAATCTAATTCTCTGGTGTCTGAGTTATGAACCCTTTTTATGCTTATACCACTTATCACCGTTTATGATAAGCAGGCGACAACCGATCAGTTACCATGCGTGTTGGTAACGAATCGACCGCCGCCCATTTATCACACAAGTTTAGATCACGGTCGATTATGAATTCAATCATTGCAGATGGTAACTCGTTTACGCAACTTACTACCTTATCATACAGGGTTTCTACATTATACATATGCAGATACACGTGTGTATTTTTGAATCTTTTACATTAGTTTCCTATCAAATTCACATTGATTATTTATATATATATATATATATATATATATATATATATATATATGCATACCACATGTTTTATATAGTTAAAATAGAAAATTATTATTATTTTGGAAAATTTATATTTCGGGATGTAACATAATAAAATGCTTGTTGAAGTTGCGTGCAATAAAATGCTAATTGAACCGAAAATTCAATATAATGTTAATTCAAGTAAATAATCAATAAAATTATAAGTCTTTCTTTAATAATTACAGTGTTAATGTAAAGTTAAGTAGGAAATATTCTCTTTTTAACCTTGCATCTTTGAATCAGATTTTTTTACTACATATTTTTCAAAATATTTTAATGGATAGTATTTTTTAGTTTAAAATATTCGCCGTTGAAATAAAAATTAAATAAGAAATACATGGTAAAATTGTATTTATTATTGTGTTCGGGATTACTCTGAAATGTTTTTTTAAACTAAAAATTCTGAAAAAATTCGTCTTTCCACCTATTAAAGCTGCTCATATGCATTTATTATAGAACAAACATAAAATTCTTTATTTATTATTTAATAAAATTTTCTACAAACTAACCACAAATATATATAAATATGTATATTCGTCCTATTCTCATTTGTTGCTTTTTATAAAAGTTATTAACCTAATAATAAGTGACAGTTCTATAATTTCCCATTTTATGGAAACATTTTGATTTCGTTTCACATAATAAAATAATTATAAATATTAATAAACTATTAAGTAATTTTCATAAAATAAATAGTAAATTAATTATTATATTTATTAATAAATAAATTAATATTAATATATTAATTAATAAATTACAATAAAAATAAATAAAATCCTAAATATGAATTTAGACAATGTCATGATAGCAGATGATGATGATAGCAGATATTACTAGCGAAAACTGTTTTCTTACAAATAATGGTGAAAATTCTGCGCTGACAATAAATTCTAATGCAACTGATTTTCATAACAATGATTTACTGGTCACTAATAATCCGATTATTATTGGTAAGAACTAAGAAATTATATTTTTAATTTTTGATACTTAGTAAATAAATAAAATAAATAAAATAAATAAAATAAATAAAATAAATAAAATAAAATAAATAAAATAAATAAAATAAATAAAATAAATAAAATAAATAAAATAAATAAAATAAATAAAATAAATAAAATAAATAAAATAAATAAAATAAATAAAATAAATAAAATAAATAAAATAAATAAAATAAATAAAATAAATAAAATAAATAAAATAAATAAAATAAATAAAATAAATAAAATAAATAAAATAAATAAAATAAATAAAATAAATAAAATAAATAAAATAAATAAAATAAATAAAATAAATAAAATAAATAAAATAATTAAAATAAATAAAATAAATAAAATAAATAAAATAAATAAAATAAATAAAATAAATAAAATAAATAAAATAAATAAAATAAATAAAATAAATAAAATAAATAAAATAATTAAAATAAATAAAATAAATAAAATAAATAAAATAATTAAAATAAATAAAATAAATAAAATGAAGAAAGTTTGGCTGAAATAATTTCTGATGGTATGGGTGAAAAAGAAAAAATGAAGAAAAGAAAAAAACTTACAAGAAAAAGACTATGTAAACCTGAAAATTGGAAAAAGAATATTTCTAAAAAAGCAGCTAATCTCGGAAAGGAATATGTTTCATCTTCAACAAAAAAAGTTGTTCCAGCTCGTGCGATACAGAGAACTTGCGGTCCTGGGTGCAAATTCAAATGCGAAGAGAGAGTGTCTGAAACGGCAAGACTGAATTTCTTCAACGAATTTTGGAGTATTTCTGAACATAATAGAAAATACGATTTTATCTTGCGATATGTGTCTGATAAATTCAATAAGCAAAGTGAAGATGAAAAAACGAAAAGGAATTTCACTAGAACCTATTATATAATTGAGAGAAACGAAAATATTGCAGTGTGTAAAACTATGTTTTTAAAAACTCTTAATATAAGAAGACAAATGATAGAGACTGCAATAAAAAAAATTAAATCTGGAGATTCGAATTTAATTGATAAGAGAGGACAATCGAAAGTGAAACCAAGAGCTGTTGAAGAAGAGAAAACGACAAGTGTTATTGAACATATAAATATGTTCGCGAGAGTAGAGTCTCATTATATCAGAAAGGATTCGAGCAGAGAGTATTTAGAAGAGAGTTTAAGTCTCAGCAAAATGTATATCATGTATTTGAATTGAATGAAAGAAATTGACAAACCTGCAACAACAAAGCATCACTACTGCGACATATTCAACTCACAATTTAATATTGGGTTTTCAAGCCAAAAAAAGATTTGTGTGACAAATGCGAAGGTTATAAAAATTCCAAGGGCTTAGAAAAAGAAAAGTTATAAGAAGACTACAAAATTCATATAAAAAATAAAGAAGCATCCAGAAAGTTTAAGGATCAAGACAAAATTTTGAGCAAAGAAAACAATTTTAGCATGATATTTTTCGATTTTAAAAAAGTTTTAACAACTCCGAAAACTAAAGCTAGTTGCTTATATATTATAAGCGTAAATTGTCCGTATATAATTTCACGATTTATGACATCACAAGGCACAAGGGTTTTTGCTATTTATGGAGTGAAAATGAAGCGAAAAAGGGGTCTAACGAAGTATGCAGTTGTTTACTTCAATACATAGAAAAAAGAGCTTCCGAAGTTGTTACTAATTTTCTTTTATGGTCTAACAATTGTCCTAGGCAAAATAGAAATAAGCAAGTACTTGCAATGTTAGTATATGCTTCCTGCAAGTATAATGTTAGCATAAAATTATCATTTTTGGAAGTAGGGCATACCCAAAATGAGGGTGATTCTGTGCATGCTACGATAGAACGACACGCTAAAGGACGAAAAATTTATACTTTGGATCAGTGGTGTGAAGTCATTGAAAGCGCAAAAGTAACAAAACCAAGTTACCAAGTAATAAAAGTAAAACATAACATGATTTTTAATTTTAAAGATTTAGCGGAAAAAATGAATAGGTCAAAGGCAGTGGTACAGAAAAATAAGGGCCAATCAGTCTGTTTACTAATTTTAAAATTAAAGCAAGTGCTAGTATCAAAAGAAGCTCCAAATCAACTGCAATTTAAAACTACTTTTGATTCAGACTTTGAAATATTAATAAGAAGAAAAGGAAAAAGCAATGCGAATGTTAAAAAGTATACGTTGAAAACGCTTATTTAAGTAACCAAGGACTTTCATTAGCAAAAATTAAAAATCTCAAATCACTGTGTCAGAAAAATATTATCCCCCCAGAATATCACGTTTATTTTAATTCTTTTAAAGCAAGAAAATCAACTACTGTAGATGATGTGCGTGATGGAGAAGACTAATTGAAAAATGTTGATCAAAGAATTGATTTTATTGATAGGAATTTAATTCTGTTCATGCATCAAATAAAAAAGTAATATTTTATGAAAGTTTAATTTTTAGTTTAACATAAATATTAGTTTTCTTTAAAAAAAATAAATCTTATGATTATGCAAAATTAATTGTTTTTATTTTTACGTTTAAAATTGTGTAAAAGGTAAAATTGAATTAGAAAAATATTAAATTATATAAAATATGATGAATTGTTTTAAAATTTGCATTATATGTAATTAAAAAAATAATTTTAATTTAATTATTATTTGATTGATGAAATTTTGATATTTTTAACAAGAAAATACTAATAATTAAATTTTTTGAAAAATATGTGATTCTATAAGATACAAAGTTAAAAGAGAATAATTCCTTCATAACTTTACGTTAACATTTTAATAAAGAAAGATTTATAATTCTATTAATTATTTGCTTGAATTAACATTTTATTGAATTTTCGGTTTAATTAGCATTTTATTGTTTAAATAAAACGGTTTAATTAGCATTATATTACACAAACAATTGAGTTAGATTTATATTCCACAAAATTTTCAATAAGAATCATATATCTTGCACTTTTCAATTAACATTTTATTCCACTGGCTTTCCAATAGACATTTTATCAACAGGGGGCGTCAAATTTTTTTGTATGTCGGACCGAGGAAACTAACCATTGATTAGCCCATCTTGCGTTCAAATTTTGTTAACACCATTTTTAATGTTAGTCACTATCCCTAGTTAAGTACTTTCCTATAAAAATGAACGTTTGCTTTCTCATTACATTTCTACACATATTCTAAATCAGAATAAATTAATATAACATCACCTACAAATAAATAATATAATGATAAAATATTTAATCTAAATCTAATTATAAAATTAAAAAAAACATTTAATGTAAATATATATTAAATTATAATACTAATTTGAATTTATCACTCGGTATTATTTAATAATATTGATGACTTTATCGATAACTCCGAGTCATTTAAGGTAATGAAAAAAATTGAGAGAAAAAATTGTTTTCTTAACGTTTCAACGGCACAGCCGTCTTCTTCAGAAACTGAAATTTTATTATAATTTATAAATACACGTACATACAATACTTTTTACAAATAAAAAATTATTTTACAAAATTAAAACTATTAAACAAAAAAATTTACCATTGAAAAAAATATAAACAAAAATGAAAATTTGGACATTACTAAACAATTTTTCGATTGCTACAACGTCTCGCTTGACACGATTGCTAATATACACTGATCAATTATAAAGTCATTAGAATAAGTATGAAAATATTAAAAGTAAGTTCAATGAACTTATTACAATAATGCAAATAATAAATAGACAAAATGTCAAGGTGTCACCAAATAGAGAAAACACTACAATATTTTCTCTTATTAAGGAAATGGAGACAACAATTACTAAGATTTTGAGTATCATCTTTTTTGGTTTATTGCATTCTTTTGCAAATTAATATGAATCATTTCGGATATTAAACGTTTGCTCTCATTAGATTCTTTGTCAAGTATGTAAAAATTATCCCAATCAAAGTCATGTTTTTGTAAGTTTCAATGAGTAGCAGTGACACCAATTTTAGCTTTTTTGTGTTCGTTAATACGAACCCCCACCATTCTTTTTGTTTCACCAACATAAGAAGCTGAACAATCCTTACAGTTAATTTTATAAACAACATTAGTAATCTCAGATTTTTTATTTTTATTTTTACTCTTTTTGATTAAATTTTGATTCAAAACTTTATTATTAGTTGGTACAGTTAAAATATTATATTGTTTAAGAATTGATGAAGATTTTTCATATAACTTTGGTACATATGTTAAAAATACTTTTGGTGATTTTCTATATAAAAATCAATTTACATTGTTTTTTTGAATATTAGATTCAATAGAACAAATGCGTTTCTTAATGTATTTGTCTATGAAATCAATAGGATAATTATTTCTAAGAAGAACTGTTTTAACATATTTAATATTTTTATTATGGAATTTTTTATCTGATAATTTTATTGCCCTGTCTGTTAAATTATAAATAATTGCAATTTTTTGAGCTATAGGGTGTTGTGAATCATAATTTAAAGAACGTTTAGAAATCATCATCAACGTACCTAAAGAAAAACAACGGTTTAAACGACAATTTATTTAAACATAAGTCTCAATATCATCCATGAGGATGTCCGCAAATAGCCCAGATATAGAAGAACCCATAGGTGTACCATAAGTTTGCTGGTAAAATTTACCATTAAATTTGAAATAAATATTATCAAACAAAAAGGAGCATGCGTCAAGTAGATCATCGAGAGGGATATTTGAATTTTTAGAAATAGAAGAATAACGTTTTATGATGCAATCAGATACATGTTTACATCCGACATTTGTAAATAGAGATTTGACATCTAAACTAATTAATATGTGATTATCTGGAATAATGAAATTTTTAATCCTTTCAATGAAATCAAAACTATTGCGAATGTAAGATTTAGGTTTAGGTATAGATTCATTCAGAATATTTAACAGATGTTTGGAAAAAATATGTTGGTGAACCTACGGTAGAAACAACAGGTCTAAAAGGACAATTCTTTTTATGTATCTTAGGTAGTCCATAAAATTTAGCAATATTCCTATTAGTTTGCGTTAGAACAAAATCAATATATGATTTATTTAAGAATCCACTTTTATTCCAATATTTTAATAATTTATAAGTGTTGGATTTTAGTTTTGGGAGTGGATCCTTTTTAATAATTCTATAAGTATCTACATCAGATAACAATAATTCAGTATTTTTTAAATAATCATCTCTGTTTAGTGCAACCGTAACATTTCCCTTATCAGCGATGGTGAACATAATATTTTCATTATTTTTGACAAAAAGTTTTGCGTCGTTGAGCTTCTTCGTGAAAATTCTATAATTAATGCTAATGTGTCTATGGCAATGATGTTCAAAAGAGTTAATATTTTTTAAAATTTTATTTCTAATATTATTTGAAATTTCATTATTTAAATTATAAGAATCAAAAAACTGTTCTATAGATTTGATATATTCAATTGTAGAATTCAAAGAATTATTGTTACTATTATTGTTTAATCTATAACCATTGCCGAGAGAAACGACATCGATGACATTATTAGGAATGTTACAATTTGATAAATTGAGAAACCATTTTTGTTGTGGACAAACTAAATACATATGTAGTATCGATCACGAAACCATTTTTTCTCCCACCTATCCTTAATGTACTTTATATTTTCTCCATTAATTAAGCTTAATGCATCAAAATTAAAATAAAATAATTTTCATAATAATTAGATTAGAAAAAAATACAGCCTATTTAAAATAGTGACGCATGGACACTTTTACGTGAAAAAGCAGAGTTTAAGAATTATTTATATTTTTTTTCTTCAATCCCTTATAACACCAGTGAATTTAGGATATCCCAGGAAATTAAAATAGAAATTTTAAAATAATAATTTTAAAATAATCACAATAATAGAATAAAAATAAATACTTTATAATTCTTATTTTTTAGAGTAAAAAATTTATCTGAAATGAAGAAAAGAATTAATTTTTTTATACTTAACAATTACTTTAAATAATGGAAAATTAAAATTAAAGAAATCCCCTAACTTTTATGTGACTTTCCTGAGTGTTAGACATGCTATAGTTACAAAATATAAATTCTCTAAGGATAGTGACTATATATGAAAACAGAATATTATTAACACAAATTATTCCAAAATTTCCCGAAAGACATAATTTTTTATTTTTTTGTAACTTCTTTGATTTCCTAAATAAACTTTTATTGATGAAAAAGAACGTACTCTAGACAACGCTACATATAATTGTCCATGATTGAAAACATCTTTTCTTAAATCTATAGCAATTTTGTGAAAAGTTTGTCCCTTAAACTTATTTATAGTCATAGCAAATGCTAATTTAATAGGAAATTGCCTTCTTTTAAATGTAAACGGATAAACTATATCACAATGTAATGTAACACGGTGCAAAAAAACAATATTTCCAGCTTTGTCACCTGTTAATATTTGACATTTAATAACATTCTTCAATAGATCTAAAATTAACAATCTTAAACCATTACATAGTCCTTCATTAATACTCATATTCCTAATTAGCATTACAACTGAATGTATTCGTAAATGTAATTCATGTGGTGGTAAACCAGATAGTGAAAGTGTATTTTAATATTCTGTTAAGATAATATCACTGAAATTGACATTATCACAATTTTCGGTAGTATCGACACTATTATATATTTTTTCTTTATCGTTATTTAATAATGCTACAACTCTTTCATTTATTTCATTCACATCCACATTTCCAGAAACTAAAATTGCATAACTTGATAATTCTTCAAATATAGACTTTTTAATCAAATCATTATATATGTGTATATATATATATATATATAAAAAAAAAAACTTTATATATATATAAAATATATATATAAAAAATATATATATATATATATCTTGATCAATATCTATCTGACCTTTTTCAATAATTAATTCTGGTAATTGAATATTGTCATGTAGGTAATTAATTTCACCATTTCCCACTTTTAACAAAAAATTTATAAACTCAAATTCTTCAGGTAATGCTCTCATATTATAAGATAATGAAAATTTATGAAAACAACTTCATAATAAACTATTTTTTATAGATAAACTATTAATTTCGCTTAATATATTTTGCTCTTTTATTGGCAAGACTTGTATAAAATCGACAACAATCTTTTGTTGAACATTTAATTTTTCATATCTTTCTTTACCCATAACACTTTATTCTTGACAATTAATAACATGATTTACATGAAAAATTTTACATTATCTTCTATATCCATTAATCCCTTAAAATCTGTTAACTTGTGTCTATCTTTTGCAAGCAAAAATTTTTATATTTATATAAGCTTTACGCAAAGCCTCATTTTTTTCACATGTTCTTTTATAATCTTCAGACATTTGTTGCTTGAATTCATCCCAAATTTGATTAGAGTACACTGGACGACAACCAATTAAAATTCTAACAAATAATTGACGAAGCATCTGTGGCATCATCCAGACAACAGCTTCGCTGAAACAATTTTTCCACTCATTATCATCATCAATAAACCCTAAAGATAAACAAGCAGATGTGAATGTCATATGTACTGTTCCATGAACTGTTTTCAAAGTGTCAAAAGAAGTTGACCCATTTCTTGTAAGCAATAACAGTCTGAGATGAAACAATTCAACTTCCAAAGAATTAACAGAATATATTCTTCCCAATACTTTTTCACTACGTTCTCTAACTTTCCATTGTAGAGATTTCTGAACCCATGTGTAGTGTTCTGGTATTGGTGAATAATAATAATCTATTAACTTTGTTTTCTTATCTAAATCAAAAGAAACAATGTCACTTTTTCCTTCACGAAATAATAACATTTTGTTCATTTGGTAAATGTGTAGGTAAACGGTTAATACTATGACTTTTTTTCCCAAAGACTTACTCAATATTCTCCATACTGCTTCAACAGGTCCAACATATCTATTTTCTTCATAGTGATTTATTTCATCATGATTAATTACAGATTCGCTGTTATTATTAATTATAAGGATCGAAGCAGCATCATGGTCTTAATAAATATATTTGTATAAGTATTTAACAGACTTTATACTGGAAATAACTTTCACATTGATATGACAATTGAATAATTTAGAAAGACTTGAACTATAGGGAACAACATAACGATTATCAACAATGTAGTCATTTGGTCTTTCGTAAGTTTTTCCAGTGAATCTTCTACGATATTTCACATAAGAATCATCTTCAAATATAGTTTATTCTTCAAAAGATCTAGGAAAGTTTTTAGAAGATTTTCCATCAACTAAACACCAGTCGCCACAAGGACCGTGAATATAATGTTACATTATAATTTTGTGCAACTGATTATCAACATTTTCATATAAAATCTCGCCTGAAATATAACGATCAACAGTTTCTGATGTTAATAATTTCGAATTGTTTTTCAATATAACCAGTAAATGAATGTAGGGCAAACCACGTTTTTAAAATTCAATAACATAAACATATGATTTAACTTCTCCAAATAATTTATCGTTAACAATAGTGTTTATAAGGTGTTTAACTTTCAAGTAAAAAACCCTAACTACTAAATCAGGTCGATCAGAAGCCGATTGATGAATCAATAAATTTTCTACAATTTTTTTTCCATTTTGTATTGCATGTCATTGTTATGAATAAATCTGGCTTTTTAATCCCTTGATTGTGTAAGTGATCAACTAATCCTTTATACGTTTTACTTCTTAGTTTTATTTGATTATTTTGACAAAAAAATAGTCTATCTTTTTCAATTTTAACCTAGTTATCAACAACTCATTGTTAAAACAATCTTCCGCCATGTAAAAGTTGATTACACTTATGATCTCTTATTGCCATTTCATATTTTATGTAAGCAGATCTTGATATAGTATGATTTCTAGATCGCTTTTTACTGTCATTACGAATCATATCAATACCGTAACCCTTACTTTCTTGTGGATAAAATATTGGTAGTTTTGCTAAAGCAGTCTCTGTCTTAATTACTTCAGACATCATCAACAAAGACTTTGTGAAATTGGTACAATCTCTTATTAATTTTTCAATAATTAACAATAACTCTTCATCTAAATTGTCATGTTTCTTTAATCTGTAACTAACAGCATCGTCTAGATCATAAATGAATAACTTACCAAAAAGATATTTTCGAAATCAATTAATAATTTCAAAATTATCAAAGAACTCAGAAAAAATTGGTTAGTATGGTGGGATACGAGCCCACGACCTTTCTATTGCCGGTAGACTGCTCTGACCACTGAGCTACATGCACTCCGAGATTCTCCAAGTTCCTTGATATATACTATCACTTCCTACATTATTTTGATGATAACGTAGGAAGGTTCTTTAAGATGGTAAGCCTTATATTTTCAATTCAAAGGCAATTATAATTTTACAGAAAGTGAATTTATCATTCGGTTTACAAATATTAAATGAGAAGAAGCTATCAATTTTCCGAATCAAATAATTAAGTCTTAAATAAATCTCTATAAGCTCATGGGCTTCATATGTATCGACAGCACAGCTGCCCTAATACAGAAACCTGCTTAATCAGAAAAATATTTTCGAAATCAATTAATAATTTCAAAATTATCAAAGAACTCAGAAAAAATTGGTTAGCATGGTGGGATACGAGCCCACGACCTTTCTATTGCCGGTAGACTGCTCTGAAAGGACTTTCATGACTTTTGGTCATTTCTATCACAGCTTACACTATTTGTTACAATTTTTCGAACACAGCTATTGACAACATCTTAAATGTTTAATTCCTTTCGTTTTTTTCATATCTTTATTTATATTATTTTGAAAATTTAATGTCTTTTCTATTTCCTTACTACCCATCGCATATACACCTTTACTTGTTACTTCCACTTTCTGGACTTTATCAATACCGTTATAATAAATTGGGAAATGTAGAAAATAATCATTTATAAACATTAAATATAAATGATTTCTCATTGCTACATGGTTATATACAACATTTTCAGGTTTAATGTTACAATAAATGGAAGTAGCAAATACAATCGCCTATACACCGCAATTAACAAAATTAGGCTGTTGTTAAACAACTGAAAAACTGTAGTAGGTTTAAATGGATATAATTAATTTAAAAATTATATTTGATTATTGTTTAAACATTTTATGTTAAGACTATCATAAATGTATAGTTCATTTCCATTATAACATGTACAAATCCAATGTATTCTTGAAGCTTATACATGTGGCAATCATTTAACATTTTTCCTTCTGTTGGAATAATATTTAAATCATTTTCACTTAAATTAAAGAATCTCCTTTTTGATTTTGGGTTTTCCTTTATATTCAAAGAATTTTTCGACTTCTCTTCTTTTTTATTACCCGCACGTGCATAGTTATTTCCTTCTCTGACACTATTATCCAAAATTTTAGCATTATTAACTAAAATAGTCGGAAAATGTGATAAACAATTATTTGAAAACATTGTAAAAAAATGAGTTCGCAAAGCTGCATAGTTATATACAAAATTTTCAGGTTTAATGTTACAATAAATTGAAGTAGCAAATGCAATCGTGTATACACCGCAATCAACAAAATTAGGCTGTTGTTGAACTACTGGAAAAACTGTAGTAGGTTAAAATGGGTATAATCTATTAAAAAATTATATTTTATCTTTGTTTAAGCATTTTCTGTTAAGACTATCATAAATGTATAATTCATTTCCATCATAATATGTACAAATCCAATGTCCATTGTCGAAAGGGCCACTAAACAGAATTTTAATATGGGATTGATTTTTTATATATAAATATGTTGTGTTTTGCATTTGTAATATACCACCTGATTCAATTTCTAACAATTCTTGAAACTTATACATGTGACTTTCATTTACAGTACCGGCCAGAATTATTAACGAGAGGCATGTTTTTAATACAAATTTTGTAAGTGGACTGACAATTCTGGCCGGTACTGTAACATTTCTTCTTTCTTCCGAATTATACTTACATCACTGTCACTTAATTTGAAAAAAACTATGCTTTGAATAACGATTCATTTTTATGAACAATTTTTAAATTTAAATATAAATAAAAAACTCAAATATTATAATAAAATTGTATCTCTATTTCATTCTCTGTATATGTATCTCTATATTTAATAATCTTTTAATCTTTTTATCTATATATGTATTTTTCTCTTAATCTTTTAATATATTTATCTTTTAATCTATTTATCTTTTAATCTATTTATTTCTTTATTTGTTTTATCTATTTATCTCTTTTATACATTATAATCTCTTAGATTCTTAAACTGTTTATCTCTTTATCTATATATGTATTTATCTTTTCATCTCTTTATCTATTAATCTTTTTATCTATTTATTTCTTTATCTGTTTTACCTATTTATCTTTTTATATCTTTACCTCTTAATCTGTTAATATATTTATCTCTTTTGCTTCCTCGTGAGCAAGCTTTGTAGTCGTTTAATTTACAAAATTTTTAAAAATCCTTTTGACAAATTTTCTTCTATATGGGACTATGTTATATAAGACCCTGAACAATTGTCCGGATGTATGTATGTGTATGTGTGTGTGTGTGTGTGTGGATCCCGATTTTTGTGAACACGATAACTCGAAGAGGTTTTAACGAATTTGGCTAAAATTTACCAGGCATACTTATCATAAAAATATCTCGAACTAGATTGATAGACTTTAAAAAATTCTCAGAAAAAAATTTTTTTTTACTTTTTTCTAAAAAATTTTTTTTTAAATTTATTTTTAAGTTGGTTATTGAAGTTAATATATAATAAAATCTTATTCTTTGCATCAAGACGAATCGATTGGTATATAAAAAGAATAAATTGTATGAGAATTTATAGAGTTAATCACAATTAAAGCTGAAAAATTCGCATTTTTCTCAAAAAATGAGTTCTTTCCGCAAAATTATGTTGCTGTATAAGAAAATCTTACTCACTTATTTCTAAAATTTTATTCTTTGCATCAAGACGGATCAATTAGTATATATAAAGTATATATTGTATTTAAATTTATAAAATTAAAACCAATTACAGACACAAAATTTGCATTTTTAATAAAAATTCATTTTTTCTTAAGAATCATGTTGCTGTACAATAAAATGTTATTATTTATTGAAAAATAAATCTAAAATCTTATTCCTAGCATCAAGACGAATCGATTGATGTATGTAAAATATATATTCTATTGAAAATTATAGAATTAATTACAATTAAAGATGAAAAATTAATTTTTTTATTAAAAATTTTATTTTGTTAATTTAGAATTAAAACAAATTTTATAAATATTTTTTTGATTTTATAAATATTAGATCGTATTAGAAATTACTTAAAAATTAAATATACTTAATATACTTAATTATAATTATAATAAATGACAAATTTTTTAAATTAATTTTTAATTAGATTTGAAGACAACAACATGGAAAATATGTCAATACGTGACAATAAGTTAGTGCTTCCTCCACGAGGAAGCAAATTTTTTTGCTGATCGTATAGAGGAAGCAAAATGTTCATGTAATGAACATCTGGATTTACAACTTGTTTTTTTTATTATATGTTTATTAAAAATTACAACTTTAACGTTTTTATCTTAACACAATTTTTCTTATTTCAATATATTTCTTATTATAATAACACGTTTGATCACTTTTTAACAATATAAATAATTCATTATGATTCACATTAAATTATAGTCAAATTTATTTTATACTTTTAATTACTTTAGTAACCTTAAACACTTTATTAACCCAATTTTTACATAATTTAAGAATTTTAACAGTTTCTATAACTAAGAACTACTTTATTTACTTTAAATTATTAATTTTATACTTTTAATCACTTTAGTAACTTTAAACACTTTATTGACCAAATTTTTACATAATGTAAGAATTTTAACACTTTTACTAACTATTATGTAACTATAAACTAATTTATTTACTAATTTTTTATTACCTGTATTTCTTTTTAATTTCTTTAGTTTTTACTTTTATATTTTAATCACTTTTTTATTTCACTTCTTAAAAGGAAAATAAAAGGTCGATGTCGAAGTTAGTCTCGTGAGCATTCTTACTTGAAACTGAGTCCCGAGCAACACGCACATGAGCAGGGTTGCTCAGGACACAGTTTCGAGTAAGTGAACCGAATGGGGGAAGGCTACTTCCCTTCGCGGGACTATCATAGACTGCCCAATAAAAAGGCAAAAGGCATCCTTCAGCGTAGGCAGGTAGAGATTTGTTTTCTCTCTCCTGAGAATGATATAACAATAAGAGTTTTCTTTTTCATTCAAAATTTAACGCTTCGCTTTCCTTCTCGCACCTTACGAAATCACATAAGAGTTTCCTTTTCCGTTAAAATTTAACGCTTTACTTTCATTCTCGCATCTTACGAAATGACATAAGAGTTTCCTTTTTCGTTAAAATTTAACGCATTGTCGCCTCTCTCTCACTTAAGAAAAGTAGATAAAATAGAATAAGAGTTTCCTTTACTTCTACCTAATTTGCTTGGTCCAAATACGAAGTTATTACTAGGTTTAGTTGTGGGCGTAGTTTTTGACTCATAATTTGTGTCCTTGTAGATATTAAGCAAACAAATGTATATGTATTTAAAGTTAGGGACCTTAGCTAACTACTCGTGAAGAAAATAAATTGATTCCGTTGACTTAAAAAATTTTATTAAAAATTCAATAAAGTGGTCATTTTTGTAACAAAAAAAATTTTGGTTTAGTTGTGGGCACTCTTGAAAAATATATTAAAACTGCAAAAAAATTAATTAAGCAGCAATTCATTAACTACACAAGGATGATTCCTTCTGACATTACTAGCTCCCCATGTAAGGGTATATAAGATTTCTCACACTGAACCTAAACTGCCCAGTTACATCAATTACTATAACTGCCAACGACGTAAGGACATCAAAGTCTCATTATATGGATTTCCATGCAGGACCACGAAACTCTTAAAATTCATAAAACACTATTAAATGTTGTAGGGATTTACTTATTATTATATCGACAACTATATTTCACAATTTATCAAAAATAAGAGTGGTGTCCACAACCGAATCAATTAGGATGCCTACAACCAAATTTGATGATCAATTTAAAACATCATGAAAAAAATTTTACTTGTGAACATTTTTCTGATACTTGGTATTGGATCGTAAAATATAATATATTTACTGTGTAAATATACTTTGAACTTATCATTTTAATTAATACACTTGGATTTGTTAAACATTTAACAATGTTTAAAAATATATATAGTAAAAAGAGCAGGTGTCTAATCACTTTTGTATTCGCATAAAAGACTACGTTAGGTTACAAAACATACGTGATATTTAACAGATTAGATAAATCTCATTTCTGTCAAAAGTTCTGCGTAGGTGTCAAATTGTTCTGGTAGCCATATAAAATGAATATTCCATATTTATCCATTTAAATGATTGCTCTAACTTTTCCTTTTTCTTTGTGTGGAAAAGTGATGATGCTTATGTTTATTTGTGTTATGTCATTAAAACTGAATGAAAGTTACACAATAGAAAATGAAAAAGTTTCTTTGCTCTAAATGGTAAAAAAATAAGGAAGCATTTTATTTCATTCAAATCATAAATCCCCAGTCATGCTTCATTAAAACATTTTTTTAAATGAGATAGAAAACAAAGTTGAAATATAAATCTTTTAAAAGCCTAGAATTGTTCTTTCGACTGACTTTCCTCCCCCTTAAGCCAAGAAAATGTGAATATTAATATAAGGTAATAATTGTTTCAATTCAATTAAAAATTATTTTGTTTCAAACAAACTATTAATTAATTGTATAATTTCTTTTACTTGAATCATTTCTATATTTTTATGTTTCAAAAACATTAATTTCTTACGAGAATGTTATATTTTCTAGAATGAGATATTTTATTTATTAAATTCAATTGAGTGTAAGATCTTGAATTAAATCATTTTTTGACTCCTTTGAAACAAGATTTTACTTCATCTAACATCCATAGTCTTGAGCTAAGAAAATATGAAGATTAGTACTAGTTAATAATTGTTTCAACTCAATTAAAAATTATTTTGTTTCAATAAACATTTGATTTCTTAAAATAATATTATATTTGTCTTGAAATAAAAAATTTATTTTTGCCTGGAGAATTCATGTTTCTTTAATCGAATCATTTTATTCATTTGCTTTGAAACTTTTCCTACTTAATACAATGCCGGTGTTCTTGATCCCAGAAAATATTTTTCTTTAAAGGATGTGCAACTTAAATATCAGTTTTTGAAAACTGTCATTTGAGGCTAAGATGGCATAGTGGTAGCGTGACAGCTTCTGGTGCGTGCACCCTGGGTTCAATTATTCCTCCGACCGTGAAAAATTTTGTTTCAAGATATATTTGTTGTATTTGTGTTAAGTATTAATTAAATGTAAATATATGTAAAATAACAATTATTTAATTACTTAAATACAAAATTTAAATGATAATTAATTAAGTAATAAAAATGTTTGACGTTAGTATTAGACAAGATGTGAAGGGGCAAGGGGGGAGGGGTAATTGAAGTAAATAATTTACTTGCATTGAGAAAATATTTTTTGATTGAAATCTATAGATTTTCTCAAATCAAGAAAATATTTTCTTGGTCAGAGAACATATTTTCTTGTTTTGATAGATAAATGATTTTGATTTAATATATTCTGCATTTCTTACATGCTACTTAATTTCTTGATCGAATTCCATATTTTCTTGAATTAATAATATCTGTTCTTCCCACAAATACATGCTTAGAAAAATAAAATATATTATTCATTTAATATATTTTATTTTTCGTACAAGTCGATTAACTTCTTGGTCGAGTTCTGTATTTTCTTGGATTAAGAATATCTCGACGCCTCCGGTTGATATCACTTTGTTTCAATTGTCAAAATAATAAAACCGTCTTTTGAGCTCAGTTTAATGTGATCTCCATTCAATTATCAATTTCATATAATCTCGCAAAAGTTTTCGTGTAATACAATCTCAATTCAGAATAATTTTAAATTCACTTAAAAAATAAAGTATTAATTCGTTTTTATTATTATTTAATGTTTTATAATATGATTAAATAATGATTAATAAAATAAAATATAAAAAAATAAATAATATACAAATATAAATAATAAATTCTAACATAAATAATAATAAAAATACTAAACTAACCAATTTTAATTAATAAAATATATTATTCATTAAAAAGTATGAAATAATATTGCATAAGTAATAAAATTAATTAAGTAAAACAAATTAACAAAGTATAATAAAATGAGTATTATCTATAATATTTAAAAAATATATTAAGAATTAATTAGTTAATTTAAAGAATTAATTACGAAGTTTGATAAACTTATTAGAATTCAGATAAAAAAAATTATAAAAATAATTTCTGTATTAATATGTTATATAAAATTAAGTAAAATAGTTTTTAATGCATTTCAGACAATCTACTTCGACCGGAATGAATAATTATACCTAAAAAAGAATTTCAATTGAGAAATGTAGTGTAATATAATTCTTAATATATTTTTTAAATATTATAGATAATACTCATTTTACTTTGTTTGTTTTACTTAATTAATTTTATTACTTATGCAATATTATTTCATACTTTTTAACCAATAATGAATTTTATTAATTAACATTAGTTATTTTAGTATTTTTATTATTATTTATATTTGCATAATTTTATTATTTATTTTTTATTTAATGAATTATTAAATAAATTATTAAAAAGTATAAAATAATATTACAAACAAATTAATATTTTATAGTTAATAATTTATTATTTTTCTGATATTTTTAATAGTTTTAATAATTTTAATTTATTTTTCTGTATTTTATTTTATTAATCATTATTTAATTATTAAAAAACATTAAATAATAATAGAAACGAATTAATACTTTATATTTTAAGGGAATTTGAAATTATTTTGAATTAAGATTATATTACACGGAAACTTTTGCGAGATTATATTTAATTAACAATTGAATAGAGATCATATTAAACTGAGCTCTAAAGATGATTTTATTATTTTGACAATTGAAACAAGATCATATTAAAGGGAGTCATCGATCTGTTCTTCTCACAAAATAAATTTTACTTGTCGAAAGATTAGATATTAGTGTTTTTTCCGAATTGGGACAATTTTTTTAAATTTTAGTCACTTTAAGTCACTTTAGTTACAAATTTTTTTTGCTGGTCATCTTGGATAATTATTTTATTATACTCACATATTATTTTGATTCTTCTTTCGACGACGTCGTTTACTACATTAAAGTTTCTTGCTTTAGTGAAATCAAATTGTCAATTAATATTAGATAGCCACCCAGAATCGTCAAGATATAAAAAACATTTAATCTGGAAACGATTTAAAAAAATTCATTGTCAATATCTTTATTTATTAAATACGCAACACGCTTTTGAGCAATATACCATTTTCGTAATTTATCAACGACTATTTTACATTGTTTTTTTAGGAATTTTATTTACCATTTTTCGTTTTACATCATTTGTGAACTTGTTCTTAATATGAATCGCCTTAAAAAATATTGCTATTCAACCTCTTAAATTGTAAATATTAATATACTAGTATTCTTTACTGGGACAGCGACATGGCATATTCATTAAGCTTGTAAATGAAGCAAATAATTTCAAAAAAATTTGGAAAAATTGGATGATTTACCTTTTATCATGTACTAAAAGAAAAAAAAATTTTTGATAAATTTATATAAGCTAGAAATTTTTTTGTGATTTACAGGAAAAATTACATGTATTCTCCATTTTAAATTTCAGTCGACCAGAGGCAAGTCTTAATATTGTTCGATTTGCTTCAATCTTTCAGGAAAATTTTTTATTTATACTCTGATTAATTTTTTAGGGTAAGACTAAAAATTTGTAAACCTCACACAAATAAGAAACCCCCTAATATACATATACTTATTATGCAAAATGCTTATTTATAGAGTTTTGTATTGCATTAATCTATTTTATAATGTGAAAGGCTGTTCACTCTCGAATACAAGATTCGTAATAGAATGATTATTTAAAAACACTAGGAAATCTGTGAAGAATACGTCTGAATTTTAAGAAATTGTAAAGATTTATCTTTTATGAATCCTGTCGTTCAAATTATTGTTGAATTGGATTCTGAGTGATCAGCCCCTCGTTTATATTGAAAAACTACATTAATAATATAGTTAAAACATGCTTCCTACTACATTATCAACTTATTTTTCACTTTAATTTGGACCCTTTAGTTCTGCTTTTCACATTAAAACATTTATAAATTTTACAGTCAACTATAACTCTTTGAAAAATTCAATTATTTATCAATTAATAAATAGAAAAACTGTGTAAAATTAATGTTTTTTAGATTAACACCTCCTAATTTCAATTAATTCTGAAAATTGATAAGATTTTTAACTAAAATATTACTTACTTGAGTAACCAACTTACCAAAAAAAATAATATTAGTTGTTTCTTACGGCGACAACAATAATATATCTACCTATGTTATAAAAAGATATCGCCGCCGCCGCGGTTTCAAAATTCTGTAAGGGCGCCCTATCCCCAAGGGTCCGTCAAAACTTATGTCAAAATTGACCTATTTTTTGACCCATAGGTCAAAAAGAGGATAAATAACGACCTCACATTACGTCAAAATCTATGTCTAATTTGACCTATAGGTCAAAAACATAAGTCAAAACTTATGTCAAAATAGACCTATTTTTACCTATAGGTCAAAAAGAGAATAAATAACATTACATCAAAATCCATGTTTAACTTGACCTATTTTTTGACCAATATGTCAAAAAGTGGTCCCCGTGTAGGTCCTTACATTATGTCAAAATACAAGTTTAATTTTGCCTATTTTTTGAACTACGGGTTTTAAAAGAGGCCTTAACCCATTAACGCCTGAAAAAAGAAAATTCTTTGCGCAATTTTAACGTATGCTTCTATAAATAACAAGATCGTATTTCATACCACAAGTATGTTTCTTATAGGTTTTGAGTGCGCTCTTTCCGATTCCGGTGTCAAAAAGGAATTTCGTTCAACCGAAAATTAAATATGGCGGATTTAATTTCAAAAAGACCAAAAAAAATTTCATTTTTTCAAGTTTGATAATTTTTTTTACCTTTAATCGTATGTGAATAAAATTTAGTTTTCAACCATAGGTGCATAAAAATTGTATACTTTTAAGAAATGTTACAAGATTTCAAAATTTCAAGATGGCGACCAAATATGGCGTCAAATATGAAGAAAATTTTTGAAAGTTTTGGTCACTATTTTTCAAAATACCAAAATGTTATCGAATTCGCCCAAATTTTGTTACGCGGGGGTTTTTGGGGTCGCTGATTACGAATCTGATGATAGATTTTTAAAGTTCAAAATGGCGGATGAGAAATTTTAATTATCATTTAATTCAGTTTAAAAACATTACTCGGGGGTTTTCGAGGTCGCTGATTACGAATCTGAAGTTAGATTTTCAAATTTCAAAATGGCAGATCCAATATGGCGGACGACAAATTTAAATTTTTATCTGATTGAGTTTAAATACCCGTGGGGTGCCCGGGTGCAGAATAGGCCCCCTGTGACTGGCTACAGGTCGTAAGAGGCGATCATATGAGGCTCGGAGTGGCGCCACTGCTTGCGGTTAGTACTCGGTTCGTCCCAGGCTTTCTTATAGAGCAGTGGTATACGATGATGATGGGCAGTGCCGTGACGGCCCGGCAAGTCTAATTATAGACCGTCGATCTCACTTGCCGAAGCAAGGGTGGTAAGACTCTTAATCGGTACTCATACCAGAGTACTAAACGGTACCATGGGGACCGGTCCGAGCCCGGGGGACGTGCCGAAAGGCTTGTTTCCTTCCGGTCATTGGGTTGGACTCGTGGGGGCAGTGGTTATAGCCTACATCGCTTGAGGCTAGGGGCGCTATTAACGGACCAGAGCTTCGCAAAAACGAAGTAATGGACCTAGTAACTAGCGCTTCGACATGTGAGTTGTGGTGCCAACTCGGGTGGTTACCTGCAGAGTAACCAAAGATTGGAAAGGTCTCGCCCTTTACCGAAGGGTCGCAAATGTTCTTACCAACTTTGCGGAGATCGGCAGATGGTCACTTGTTGACCATCGGCGTTGGAGAGCGTAATCTCTCCCAGTTACGCTCGTATGCGAGCCGTGTGGTTATACCAGTATTGGGAGGTGCTGCACATATACTCTACCTAGGCGCTGATTGAGTTTAAAAATATTACTCGGTGGTTTTCGGGGTCGTCGATTACGAATCTGAAGTTAGATTTTCAAAATTCAATATGGCGGATCCAATATGGCGGACGAAAATTTTGAAAATGATTTTTCTTTGTCTTTTGCCGTTTTTTAGTAACGTTAACCGACTCTTACCATGTGGAGGTAAACAAAATTTAGAGTCTTTTTAATTTTTTTTATTTCAATATTTTTTTGTATTTTTTAATTTTTAATTTTTTTTTTACTTTTTAATTTTTTTATTTTTGAATTTTTTTTAATTTTTTTTACAATTTTAAAATAAATTTTTGTAGTTTTAATTATAGTTTTAAATTGTTTCTATCCATATATTTTTAATGAAGTTGGCTGAAGCACTGTTTGCAAAAGTATTTTTCACAGTTTCTGCAAAACTTGTATGTTCTTATGACACAGTGTTATGTAGAGTATTTTTTTGTTTGTCTTTGTTAACTGTTTTGTGTGGTTGTCCAACCTTCGAAATAGCGTTTCCAATATAGTGCTTAGCGATAGCAAGAACAAATTCTTTAGTTCCAACCTTATTTTCTTCCATATGAGCGGAATTAAATAATACAGTCGCATTTGTGATTGCAGATTGAATTAATTTGACAAAAACAACCCATGTCCATCGTTTTGATCGAATGCTTGGCAATACATTATTGCAATGTCCGTCATGGAGATCCACTCCTCCCATAAATTTGTTATAAACGTGGAACACTTTCGGAAATGGAATCTCTACTTTTGATCTTTCCTCTGCCTTGTACCTGTTTAAAGACATAAGAGGATTCACTCCTGTAGCTGTAGAAGCAATTGAAACTTGCTTAGAATCTATCATGGTTATATAATTAATCCGACTGTTTCTATCATGTTTCGCAACATACGTACCTCTAGGAGCATTTTTATCAATTACATTTTTTTCACGAACTCTGTTCTCCCGTATAGTGCCTGTAGAACGTAAACCTAATTTACTTAAATGTAAAATGAGATCAAAACTGGTGAAAAATTTTTCAAAATAGAGATGATATTCGAAAATTTTTCGTGGACTAGTATTTGAAAAAAAGTTTTTCAACAGAAGTATCACAACGCGAGTACCTAATGTACATTTAGGTAAAATGTCTCCAACTGAAAAGTTTTTTCCGCAATACAAATCTAAATCTAATAAAAATCCATTCTGCGTACAAAGCGCCCAAAATTTCAATCCGAATCTGATTGGTTTTCCTCTGATGAATTGCTTCAAACTCGTACGTGCGTAAGACTTAACCATCGTTACATCTACAGAGAGAGCAGTTTGAAAATATCCATAACTCTGAATATTTGTCCTAAATATTTCAAGAATCGCACGAATTCGACATCCCTTGTCCTTGTCATCTTTATCTATAGATTTAGAAAATTTTAATTTCGCTTTGATTCGATCAAAATCTTCACGTGACATTGCAATTAAAACTAGGGGGACTTAGCCCCCTGCGCCCTTCGCGCACCAACCCCCTAATTATTTCTTATATTTATTTAAACTTTTATTTTCAAAAGTTAGGGGGTTGGCGCACGAAGCGCGCAGGGGGTCGAAGCCCCCCTAGTGTATATATATGACGCTCCACGATGAAAGGGACCTTAGCTGTTATTGACAGAACTAAAATTGGAAGTACAAATAAATAAAAATGACTAATTTATCTTCACAAAATATTAATATTTAGTTCATTATTATATGCAATATTTTCAGAATAATATGCTTTTGATGTTAAATAATCAATAATACATTTTTAATGAAGCTAAAACTACTCTAAACATAACCTAAAATTTTAAGCAGCTAAGGTCCCTTTCACCGTGGAGCGTCACACATATATATATATATATATATATATATATATATATATATATATATATATATATATATATATATATATATATATATATATATATATATATATATATATATATATATATATATATATATATATATATATAATCGCCCATATATATATATATATATATATGGGCGATTCCACGTGAGATTTTAGTCGACCTCTTAAAATCGGCCAAAAATATATTTTTTCTATTCTGTATCGAAAAAAACAGATACATATTTTTTTATTTTTGTTTAATTGTCAAAATTTTCGAGTAATGAATTTTCGAAATTTTGCACTTTTAACCGTAGACCTATATTCAGTAGCTTATAAGTCCGAAAATATTGAGTTTAGAAAAAAGTTGTCAAAGAACGAAAGTTTTAGTTCTCTTTCGACTTTTAGGAAATGAAAACAAAAATTTGTTTTTCATTTTTTATTAAAAAAATTTATAAACAAATTAATTTTTTTTTAACTTTGGGTATAATAAATTTTTAATTTTCTTTTTTCAAAACATACCTGTAAATGATAAGAAGGTTTTGCAAAAAGTTTCAGAATGGGCCTGACAAGTTTAATTGATTAAAAAAGATAATTAAGCTGCCCGTGCAGGTCGCACGCCCGCGGCGCAATATGATTTTTTTTACAATTTACTATTAAAAATTGTCTAGATCCTACAAATTTTATCGGATTTTGATTATTATTATTATTATTTCTTATTGCCGAATGTAAGAAGAGCGCAAAAGATATCAAACTTACCATCAACACTGTATGTAAAACTTCATTAGGGTAATAGAAGACAATCGCAATATTAAAATTTTTATGTCTCGCCATCACTATCAAAATGATAAGATTTAAATTTCATCTGGACTATGAAAAAGTAAGGAGGGAGGACTGTTGCATCCCAGATACGTTTAAACTTTCATAAAATTGTAAAGGATATGTTTCATGTATTTGTAATGTAACAAAAAGTCGAAAGAACGTCTTTATCGTTATTAAAACATATAACACTCATGATAAAAAAGGAACTTAAAAATTCATAATATGAGATAGAAATTGTCATACTTATTAGCATAATGTCAAAATAAGAGATAGGCATTATTTAAAACACAAAGCTATGCGACTTATCAGCGCGTGAATCATGTAAGCTCAGGCTCGCCCGCTATGACCTCTTTTCATATCTAGGTATGTCGATTCGCTGATTGTACCCAGAGCTTGACTTATCAATATATGAGATAAAATAATTAGGTCAACCGTCAAGATTATTATAAACAAACTAAGTAGATTCATAATGAATCAAATCAAGGAGTTAACAATCGTCCACACCTATAATTGTCAACAATATCTCCCACTTTTTAGCATTTTTAAGGAATATACACAATAGCTTCTTTATAGAAAGTTGTAAAATGTTCCGGTGCGGTTTTATAGACCCATAGTCATAGTAGAGCAACCCTTCAGTTTTTACACATTTTATTGTATTGTTTCTTTAATCAAATCGCGATTATCGTGCAAGTCAACTTTGTTTTTCATTTAGAAACAAGTTTCTTTCTGTAAAAGGTGCAGGAAAGGCAAATTAACACTTGGAATCAATAATTCAAATGTATTAACTGTCGTATTTTGCGAATGAAGTTTCATTAATTGTAGTTTTTCACTAATTCTTTCTTTAATTGGCAATTGCAGGTTTGAATTATACTCGATTATTGTGCAAGTTGCTTTTCTCGCACTTAGAAACAAGTTTCTTTCCGTAATAGTGACGATAAGTAACTTTGAAAGATGCTTTTGGTAACTTCCTGGAAATTTCCTGAAAGTAACCAGGAAGTTTTCAAAAATTATTTAATATTTTTTTAGTGAAATTATTATTTAAAAAGCTTAAAAAAATTTTGACATATTTAAATTTTGCATTGTTTTGAAATAAAAAAGGGGATTAATTATAAAAAATATCTTTAAAACTACAGCACACATGAGGGTAAGGCGGACTCGACCCCAAGTCACATTGGATACTTCACAAAGTGAGCTGCTGGGATAGCGCTTTATGCGCTCAACCAAATCGCCACTTTAGTTTACAGGGTTAGTTTATATATAATATATTTCATTCTATATTTCAGGAAACTAATTTCTACTGATTTAATTAAACGTACTCATAACCATAAAAATAAGGTTAAGTTTTGACAGTTTAGTGTTTAAACCCTTTTAAATCGTTTAATTTTCAGTTATAAGAGTACTATTATTAACAAAAATCTAATTATGAATTAAAATAATTTACATGCTTTAAAATATTGCAGATCTAAAAAACTTTTTTGTAGCGAATTTACACTTCAAATTTGAATTTTTTAAATTGACTGTTTGCAGAATCTATTTATTGCTTTTAGTTTTGTGCTTTATAAAAATCATGTTAGCGATACAGGAAATGTCATGTTCATATGGATTCAACTTACAAATTTTTATGTAAAGCTTCATTACCTACGTTTTCATACTACTTATTGTTCAATATAAAAATTACTAACATGTGGTTTAAGTATCATTTTTATTGAAAGTTATCATTGAATCTGCTGCAAATAAATTTTAAATTATACTTTACCATTTATATTAACCAAATAATATGCTTAAAATTTTCAACTTGAATAATAACTAACCTAACCTGATATTTATGATACGGGCAAGACTCATTTTGAGTAACTTGAAGTTAGTCGTTTACTCATTTTGTTATCGAACTCATAAAAAATTGTAACAAAAATGAGTTCAGTATATTTATGTGTTTTATTTAGAAGAAAAAAATTTTCGATTATAATATTACAAAAAAACATGGTGAATGTAATTACGGCAAAGATTGAAGCAGATTTTTAGAAAATTGTTAAGGGGCCAATCACCTATTACGGGACAGATATTTTACTTCCCCCCCACCCCAAAATGTAGCATGTAATATGTAAATGGCCCTTAAAGTTTTTTTTTATTGTTTATACTTCTGCCCTATTAGCCTTGCGCACTTCGACAAGAGTCCCTGAGAAATACTTTTTTTAGATTAAGCATAACAATTCTACATAAATTTCTATATATTAACCTAATTTTGCGTCTACAGCCGGCTTTATTAAGAGTACTCGCATTCGCCTGGACCACCTGTTAATTAGTTACCTGGTCCCTTGCCAGAGGAGAGGGAAACTGTAGAAAACGTCTTCTGAGTACAACCGGTTTTGTCGAAAGTCAAGTTTTAGCCGAAAAACACCGCGCTAAAGCGGACACCAAGGCGGTCTCCCATCCAAGTATTAACCGCACTGAATGGTGCTTAACCTCAGTGATCGCAAGCCACAAAGTCTCACCACTGTGATTTATCATCAGTTGCCCCTTAAAGTTATTAAATAGAGAACAGCGGGAAAGAACTCATATATATGAGCGATTCCACGTCAAGTAATCTAGGGGTTTTATGGTGTAATGTTTACTTTAATAATTTTTTACTTTTAAACAATTAAACATACAAATTTGACAAAGTACATTTTGGAAATATTTTTTCAAGATCTTTCGATTGAAAATAAGTATTTTGAAAAAAAATTTTTGACTAAAAAAATTAAAAATAAATTTCAATTTTTGGCAGGGAAAAATACGATTTTATTCTTTTTTAAACGAAAGCTGAGATTTTTTCTTAAAAGGACATATATATGAAAAAGTGGGACTAGAATGTTTAAACATTGAAAAAAGAGGTTTCTACTCACCGGAGCGCTCTAAACCCGGTTTTTAGCTCCGTTTGGGAGAAAAGTAATTTTTTCAACGTTTAAACATTCTAGTCCCACTTTTTCATACATATGTCCTTATAGGAAAAAACCACAGCATTCGTTATAAAAAACAAAAAAAATCGTACCTCTCCCCCCAAAAATTGAAATTTATTTTTAATTTTGATTTTTTTGTGTCAAAAAAATTTTTTTAATGCTTTTTTTCAATCGAAAGAGCATGAAAAATCCTTTCCAAAATGCACTTTGTCTTTATGTTTAATAGTTCAAGAGTAAAAAATTATCGAAATAAGTATTGTGCTGAAAAACCCAAAAATATAACACCCTCCCCCTCGGAAGATATTGGACTAGGTAAAAAATATTTTCACGAAAAATTACTATCTATTAGTGCTACAAAAGCCCCAAGTTTTAGAACATCTACAGCTCTGTGTAGAAAATTTTATACAAATGTAGTGTTAATTTTAAAATATTACAAAAATGGAAAAAAGCGTTTATTCAAGCAAAAATTAAATTACATTCCGATTACACATTTATATTCCATATTCAATATTCAAATTCCACATTCAGATTCCACTTTCAACATTTTATTTTCACATTCCGATTCCACTTTCAATATTCAGATTTCACATTCCAATTCTACTTTCAATATTTCGATTCCACATTCTGATTCCACATTTAATATTCCGATTCCACAATCAGATTCCACTTTCAACCTTTCGATTTCACTTTCAATATTTCGATTCCACATTCAGATTCCACTTTTAACATTCCGATTCCACTTTCAACATTTCGATTCCACATTCCGATTCCGCTTTCAATATTCCGATTCCACCTTTAACATTCTGAATCCACATTCAATATTCAGATTTCATATTCCTATTCCACTTCCAATATTCCGATTCCACATTTAGATTCCACTTTCAATATTCCGATTCCACAATCAGATTCCACTTTTAACATTTCGCTTCTACATTCAGATTCTAGATTCCGACTCCACTTTCAACATTCCGATTCCACATTCAGATTCCACTTTCAACATTCCGATTCCACATTCAATATTCAGATTTCACATTCCTATTCCACATTCAGATTCCACTTTTAACATTCTGATTTCACATTCCGATTCCACTTTCTAATTTCACTTTCAATATTCAGATTACACATTTCGATTCCTCTTTCAAATTTTCGGTTCCACTTTCCGATTCCACATTCAGATTCTACTTTTAACATTTCGAATCCACATTTCGATTCCACATTCCGATTCCACATTCAATATTCAAATTTCACATTTCTATTCCACTTCGAATATTCCGATTCCACTTTTAGATTCCACTTTCAATATTCCTATTCTACATTCAGATTCTACTTTCAACATTCCGATTTCTCATTCAATATTCGGATTTTACATTATGACAACCCTAATGTAAAATATTTAAAAAAAGGGGGATATTCGTGGGTAAGATTTACATGGGGAGCATAAAAATTGCAAGGAAACGTGGATTCACTTACCATTCCTGATTTAATGGAATTTCAAATAAGCAGCTATTGATTATTCAATAATGCGGCATCCATTGAAAGTGAAATTGATAAAAACTCACCAAGAATTATTCCTTTCGTTTATCTTATGGTTTGCGCAATGTCCTTTAATGAATCCAGAATATTGGAAGGCCAGAGATAATTGAAACACTCGTGTGAACTTAACGATTTTTTTATTATTCAAGTATAAGAGTTTCCTTTTATATATATATATATATATATATATATATATACTATTTCGACGAGATACTATTTTCGAAAATACAATGCTTCGCGAGTCGAAACTCTCTCTGTACACGTTTTTGCGGCGAGCCAGAACGTGCTTTTGTCGTCTGCTAAATTCTCATGCGCGTTAACATAATAGTTAGGTTGGCTATGGCGCGGTAAAATTGAATTAATATAAAATGATAATTAATTAGAGAAACCATCGAAAACGACACTTTCAATAAACTAAGAGTGAGTAATGATTCGGTTCGTTACAACATTTAGATGCCACAATCAATATTCCGATTTCACATTCAAATTAAACTTTCAACATTTCGATTCTACATTTAGATTCCACTTTCAACATTCCGATTCCACATTCAGATTCCACTTTTAACGTTTCGATTCCACATTCCAATTTCCACATTCTTGATTCCACATTCGGAATTCCACATTCGGAAATTCACATTCCACATTCCGAATTCCAAATTCCAATTTCCAGATTCCGAATTCCACATTCCGAATTCCAATTTCCAGATTCCGAATTCCACAATCCAGATTCCTAATTCTACATTCCGACTTAAACATTCCGAATTCTACATTCCGGTTTCCACATTTCAATTTCCACATTTCGGATTCCACATTCTGAATTTTACTTTCCAAATTCCGAATTCCACATTTCGGATTACACATTTTAATTTTCACATTCCGGATTCCACATTTCGTTTCCACATTCCGATTCCACATTCAAATTCCACTTTCAACATTCCGATTTCTCATTCAATATTCAGATTTTACATTTAGATGTCACTATCAATTCCGGAAACCACATTTCGGATTCCCGTTTCATATCCCGGATTTCACATTCCGAATTCCACATTCAAACTTACACATTCCGAATTCCACATTTCAATTTTCACATTCCGGATTGCATATTCCAATATCTACATTCCGGATTCTACAGTCCAGATTCCAAATACTGAATTCCACATTCCGAATTTTAGTTTCCACATTCCGGATTCCACATTCCGAATTTTATTTTCCAGTTTCCGAATTCCACATTCTAGATTTCACATTCCGCATTCAACATTCTAGATTCCACATTCCGACTTACACATTCCGGATTCCAAATTCCACCTTCCGAATTCCACATTCCGACTTACACATTCCGGATTTCACATTCTAAATTCCACATTTTGGATTACACATTTCGGATTCAATATTCCATATTTCGAATTACACACTCCGGATTACACATTTTAATTCCGGAAGCCACATTCCTGATTCATGTTTGATATTCCGGATATCACATTCCAGATTCCGAATTCCACATTCTGAATTTTACTTTCCAGATTCCGAATTCCACATTCCGGATTCCACATTTCAAATTCCACATTCCAAATTTTGCTTTCCAGATTCCGAATTCCACATTTCAATTTCCACATTCCGGATTCCACATTCCGGTTTCCGAATTTCACATTCTAGATTCCACATTCCGGATTCCGCATTCTAAACTTCACATTTAGGATTCCACATTCCGAATTCCACATTCCAAATTGCGGATTCCACATACCAAATTCCACATTCCAATTTCCACATTCCGAATTCCACATTCTGGCTCACACATTCCGAATTCCACATTCCGACTTACACATTCTAGATTTCACATTCCGGATTCCACATTCTAGATTCCACATTCCGACTTACACATTCCGAATTCCACATTCCGGATTCCACATTCTAAATTCCACATTTCGGATTACACATTTTGGATTCAATATTCTGGATTCCATATTTCGAATTACACACTCCGGATTACACATTTTAATTCCGGAAGCCATATTCCTGATTTATGTTTGATATTCCGGATTTCACATTACAGATTCCGGATTCCACATTCCAATTTCCACATTCCACATTTCAGATTCCACATTCCAATTTCCACATTCTGAATCAATATTCTAGCTTCCACATTTCGAATTCCACACTCCGGATTACACATTTCAATTCCGGAATCCACATTTCGGATTCACGTTTCATATCCCGAATTTTACATTCAGTATTACAAATTCAAAATTTTACATTCCGGATTCCACGTTCTACAATCCACATTCTGGATTGCATATTTTACATTATATATTCTACATTCTACATTTCGGATACCACATTCTCACAAACGATTATACTTCTCTTACAATAAAAGTTTTAATAAATGTTGTTTGCCAATATCTTAACCTGAAAAAGTCCACTTATCACAAATGCAGCACAAAAATGGACAGAAGTATATTTTATAAATTTGAATATACTAGATATTAATAAAAGATTCTTGTAAATATTATCTGAATGTTATTATTTATTATCTAAGAAGTTAATTCTCCTACGGTCTTTTTATTTTTCAATTTTTTCTACCATTTATCAATTTGAGAATAGTATATATTTTTATGATTTCAATTAATTTTGAATGTAAAATTATTTAGAAATTGAAATTATTTTTCAGAATTAAAAATTTTATAGTAAATTGTAAAATAATTTCAAATTGTATACAACGTTTTTTGTGTAAAATTTCTAGTTGTATTTATAAACTACTCTCTAAATTTGAATTAGTAAAAATATTAACTAATTTGAATTAGTGACTGACTTTTTGCTTTTGAATTAGTAAACTTTACTAATATATTAGTAGAAATGACTATTAGTAAATCTTACTAATTCAAAAGCAAAAAGTCAGTCACTAATTCAAATTAGTAAACATTTTTACTAATTCAAATTTAGAGAGAGCTATTATTAATACTTATAATTAAAATAGTAATATCTGCAAATATTGTTTTGTTTACAAAAATTATCTTTCAAAGTTTAATTGAAAGTGCTATCATTCAAATAACTTTCAGTGACAGTTTTAAATTGTATCTGGAATATATGAAGTGATTAGTGAAGTTTTAAATTGAAGTAAACATTGTTTAAATAAAACATCTGTCATCAACGCGAAATATATTTTTTCTATGATCGCAATTAAAATCCCCCTTAATAAATATGTAAGTACGGTCCTGAAAATTAGAAAGTGGGGATGAATTCGTCAGCGTGCAGTTTGAAATCAAGTGGAGGGGTTATTTCTGGGATACCGTGCAGTTCGGCGACCCGACTGTATTTAGAAACAAAAACAACTTTTGTAACAGACCGACAAAGTGGTCTTTTTTCTAAAAATGTGTTTTTTGATTCATAAACTTTAATTTTTGGAAAGTTACTGGTTAGATGTTATTTTATTAAGTTATTTGAAGCAAAAAAAGAGAAAGTAGACATAAAAAAATTTCTGAGGGACTTTATTGTGAATAATCCTAAGAAATATCGAAATTTCCATTTAAAAAAAGCGAAATTAATAATTGTTATGCGAATTTCTTTGGTTCCTCTAGGAAATTATTCATATGTGAGTTGTTTTAAGTCTAGGACACCCTGAAGATGAGAAATAAAAAAGTTTCAAATTTTTCCACCCTCTCCACTTTGAAACAGAAACAACTGTTGCAACAGATCGACAAAGTGGACCCTTTTCATTTTTTTGTCTAACATTGAAATAAATTGCTTAAAGTATCTATAAATTAATTAAAAATGCATAATTTGACGTATTAGACCCTGTAGATTAAGAAGAAAGAATGAAAAAAATTTTGATAGTTTTTTTCAAAATTAGTTAATTGCGATAATCTCGGAATCTAAAACCGACAAAGTGGTCCCTTTTCATACGGACGCCCACATATAAAATAATATAATCCATTTTAATATTCTCGAAAAATAAAAAATCCGCCATTTTCAATTTTGAAAAACTAATATTAGATTTGTAATCAGCAACCTCAAAAAACCCTAAATACAAAGTGACAAGATTATCCAAATTTTTTTTAAATTCGTACACTAGACTTTAATGTTTATTTTAAAAAATGCCTTCTATCGCCATTTTGAAATTTTTAAACGTATGTTTCGACATTTTGAAGGTTGGTTTTTGCGGACGCGATATTTGTAGTTTTTACGAATGCATTCTTACTTGCTAATTAAAAAAATTCATTTTTTCAAAAAAGTAAAAAAATTTTAGTTTTTTGTCGAAAAAATGTTCACAAGTTTCTCAAATTAAAGTTTTTTTGAAATTTGAACTTTAAATTCCGAAGGAGCGATAAAAATCTATAGGGCTGGATACCTACAAAATTTTTAACTTATGAAATCGCTAAGAACGATGACTCTAATTGTTGAGTAAAATATGTGTCCTTCCCGGTGTTAAAGGGTTAACATAATTCAGATTGCACATTTAGATTCCACTTTCAATATTCCGATTTCACATTCAGATTAAACTTTCAACATTCCGATTCCACTTTTAACATTCCAATTCTACTTTCAACATTTCAGTTCCACATTTCAATTCCACATACAGATTCCACTTTCAACATTCTCATTTCTCATTCAATATTCAGATTCCACATTTAGATTCCACTTTCAATATTCCGATTCCACATTTCGATTCCACATTCTTATTCCACTTTCAATATTCCGATTCCTCTTTCAACATTCCGATTCCACATTCAATATTCAGATTTCACATTCCGATTCCACATCCAATATTCCGATTCCACATTTAGATTTCACTTTTAATATTCCAAATCCACATTCAGATTCCACTTTTAATATTCAGATTCTACATTTCGATTCCACTTTTAATATTTTCATTCCACATATCGATTCCACATTCAGATTCCACTTTTAACATTTCGATTTCACTTTCAATATTTCGATTCCACATTCACATTCCACTTTTAACATTTCGAATCTACGTTACGATTCCTCTTTCAATATTCCGATTCCACATTAGGATTCCAGTTTTAATCTTCCAATATCACATTTAGATTCCCCTTTTAATAATCCGATTTCACATTCAGATTCAACTTTCAACATTTCGATTCTACAATCAGATTCCACTTTCACCATTACGATTCCACATTTAACATTCCCCTTCCAATATTCCGTTTTCCTATTTAGATTCCCCTTTGAATATTCCGATTCTATTTTCAACATTTCGATTCTACATTCAGATTCCACTTTCAACATTTCGATTCTACAATTCATATTCAACTTTCAACATTCCAAATCCACATTCAATATTCAAATTTTACATTCAGATGCCACTTTCAAAATTCCGATTTCACATTCTGATTCTACTTTCAACATTCCGATTCCACATTTAATATTCAGATTTCGCATTCCTATTCCACTTCCAATATTCCGATTCCACATTTAGATTCCACTTTCAATATTCCGATTCCACATTCAGATTCCACTTTCAACATTCCGATTCCACATTCAGAATCCACTTTTAACATTCCAATTCCACTTTCAACATTTCGATTTCACTTTCAATATTTCGATTCCACATTCAGATTCCACTTTTAACATTTCGAATCTACAATACGATTTCCCTTTCAATATTCCGATTCCACATTAAGATTCCAGTTTTAATCTTCCGATTTCACATTTAAATACCACGATTAATATTCCGATTTCACATTTAGATTCAACTTTTAACATTTCGATTCTACATTCAGATTCCACTTTCAACATTTCGATTCTACATTCATATTCAACTTTCAACATTCCAAATCCACATTCAATATTCAAATTGTACATTCAGATGCCACTTTTAATATTCCGATTTCACATTCTGATTCTACTTTCAACATTCAGATTCCACATTTAATATTCAGATTTCGCATTCCTATTCCACTTCCAATATTCCGATTCCACATTTAGATTCCACTTTCAATATTCCGATTCCACATTCAGGGGGTCGATTACGTAACTTTCACTTTCACTTTTACTTTCACTTTCACTTTCACTTTTACTTTCACTTTCACGCTCACATATTTTCACTTTTACTTTCACTTTCACTTTCACTTTCACGCTCACATATTTTCACTTTTACTTTCACTTTCACGCTCATATATTTTCACTTTTACTTTCACACTCACATATTTTCACTTTCACACTCACATACTTTCACTTTCACACTCACATATTTTCACTTTCACTTTTACTTTCACTTTTACTTTCACTTTCACACTCACATAATTTCACTTTCACACTTATAGGTTTTCACATTCACTTTTACTTTCACACTCAAAGATTATCACTTTTACTTTCACACTCACAAATTTTCAACTTTCACTTTCACGCTAACATATTTTCACTTTTTACTTTCACTTTTACTTTTCACTTATCACTTTCACGCTCATATATTTTCACTTTTACTTTCACACTCACATATTTTCACTTTCACTTTCACACTCACATATTTTCACTTTCACTTTTACTTTCACTTTTACTTTCACTTTCACACTCACATAATTTCACTTTCACACTTATAGGTTTTCACATTCACTTTTACTTTCACACTCAAAGATTTTCACTTTTACTTTCACACTCACATATTTTCACTTTCACTTTCACGCTAACATATTTTCACTTTTACTTTCACTTTTACTTTCACTTTCACTTTCACACTCACATATTTTCACTTTTACTTTCACTTTCACACTCACATATTTTCACTTTCACGCTAACATATTTTAACTTTTACTTTCACTTTTACTTTCACTTTCACAACTCACATATTATCACTTTCACACTTATAGGTTTTCACATTCACTTTTACTTTCACACTCAAAGATTTTCACTTTCACTTTTATTTTCACACTCACATATTTTCACTTTCACACTCACGGGTTTTCACTTTCACAGGTTTTCACTTTCACAGATTTTCACTTCCACAGATCTTCACTTTTACTTTCCTATTCACAGATTTTACTTTCACTTTTACTTTCACATTTACGTTCACTTTTACTTTGACTTTCACACTCACATATTTTCCCTTTTACTTTCACTATCACTTTTACTGTCACACTCACATATTTTCACTTTTACTTTCACACTCACAGGTTTTCATTTTCACATTTACTTTCACTTTCACAAAATTTCACTTTTACTTTTACTTTCACTTTTACTTTCTCATTCACAGATTTTCACTTTTACTTTCCCACTCACAGATTCTCACTTGCACTTGTACTTTCACTTTTATATTCACAGATTTCCACTTTTACTTTCAGTTTTACTTTCACATTCACAGATTTCCAATTCCACTTTTACTTTCACATTTATGTTCACTTTTACGTTGACTTCCAATCTCAAGTTCACAAGTTTTTACATTTAGTTCCACAGATTTTGACTTTCACTTACACAGGTTTTTACTTTTACATTCACTTTCATGGATTTTTATTTTTACTTCCAACTTCCACAAAAATTTTCACTTTCACGTTCAGGTATCAGGAATTTATATTTTCACTTTGACAGATTTTCACTTTCCTAGACTTTTTTTTCCACTTTCATAATTTTATATTTTTTTACTTTCACTTTGACAGATTTTCATTTTCACTTTAATAGATTTATATTTTTACTTTCTTTTTCACTTTCATAAATTTTTAATTTCACATTCATTTTCACATTCATAGATTTTTTATTTTCACTTCCAATTTCACCTTAAAAGATTTTTATTTTTATTTTCTTTTCATTTTGACATTCATAGATTTTCACTTTCACTTTGAAAGATTGTCATTATCAATTTTAATTTTTTTAAATTTCATTTTTTCCTTGCACATTGATCAACTTTCATTTTGAAAATTCTTCTCTAGTACAAATTTTAGAAACCTTTACTTACCTACAGTAAGTAAGATATTTGGATTCAAATTTTAAATTTGTAACAAAATCATATGTTGTGTGCAACATTTGTATTCAAATACACTGAAACCCTACTTATTTAAAGTCTTGTTTAACTTAAAGTCGCGTTTATTGCAAATAAAAAAAAAATTTTAATAAAAAAGAAAAAAAAAGTGTTAATGTGTTTCGTGTAGTTTTCAGATGGTGTTGTTTAACACAATTTTGGTGTTATTTTTAACCCCATTTAAAATGTAATATTAATTTAACACCAATGTAGTGTATTAAGCAACAATAGGATGAAGGCAGTCATTTTTTTAAGGTGACTTTTGTGATACGAGTGAACATGGCGTTCATTTTCTCCCATGGGCAAAAATAACGCATGGAATCATCTGTTATTTAGCGAAGACTAATGAAATGTATTTTTGTAAGTATATAAGTGAGCGATAAACCTTAAACAAAGTTAAATTTTTCACTTTCATGAGATTTTATTTATTAACAAGAACTAAATTAATTTGAAGAAATTATTATTAGTAACTAGTCAACAAGTGCTTCATAATATTTAGATGATTTTTTAAATTATTCATTTAATCATAACATTTATAACATTAATTTGTGAAAAAAGTCCTAATAATGTTGTTCCTAACAATTACTCCTTCTACCTGTGGATCCCTCATCTAATTCTTCATGATTTACATTATTCTGGACATTGAACTGTCTTGGTTCTTCTATATTAAAGCGTTTTCGTAAGTTGTGTAAAGCACAACATAAGTTTACAATTCTTCCTGTAAAGTATTCCAAATTTATGAAATACACACAAAAAAATTTCTGGCAGATTTAACTATTTTTAAACAACTCTCAATAATTTAATAAGTCCTCAACTGAATTTAAAAAGTTATATTAGAAAAATTTTAATATTTATATATGTATAAATAATAGATTTTCTAATATACACTTTTTTAAATTCAGTTGAGGACTTATTAAATTATTGAGAGTTGTTTTAAAAATAGTTTAAATCTGCCAGAAATTTTTTTGTGTGTATTTCATAAATTTGAATACTTTTACAGGAAGAATTGTAAACTTATGTTGTGCTTTACACAACCTTACGAAAACGCTTTAATATAGAAGAACCAAGACAGTTTCAATGTCCAGAATAATGTAAATCATGAAGAATTAGATGAGGATCCACAGTAGAAGGAGTAATTGGTTAGGAACAACATTATTAGGACTTTTTTCACAAATTAAATGTTATAAATGTTATGATTAAATGAATAATTTTAAAAAATCATCTAAATATTATGAAGCACTTGTTGACTAGTTACTAATAATAATTTCTTCAAATTAATTTAGTTCTTGTTAATAAATAAAATCTCATGAAAGTGAAAATTTAACTTTGTTTAAGGTTTATCGCTCACTTATATACTTACAAAAATACCATTTCATTAGTCTTCGCTAAATAACAGATGATTCCATGCGTTATTTTTGCCCATGGGAGAAAATGAACGCCATGTTCACTCGTATCACAAAGTCACCTTAAAAAAATGACTGCCTTCATCCTATTGTTGCTTATACACTACATTGGTGTTAAATTAATATACATTTTAAATGGGGTTAAAATAACACCAAAATTGTGTTTAAAACAACACCATCTGAAAACTACACGAAACAACATTTAACACTTTTTTTTTCTTTTTATTAAAATTTTTTTTTTATTTGCAAATAAACGCGACTTTAAGTAAACAAGACTTTAAATAAGTAGGGTTTCAGTGTATTTGAATACAAATGTTGCACACAACATATGATTTTGTTAAAAATTTAAATTTGAATCCAAATATCTTACTTACTGTAGGTAAGTAAAGGTTTCTAAAATTTGTACTAGGAGAAGATTTTCAAATGAAAGTTTGATCAATGTGCAAGGAAAAAATGAAAATTTAAAAAAATTAAAATTGATAATGACAATCTTTCAAAGTGAAAGTGAAAATCTATGAATGTCAAAATGAAAAGAAAATAAAAATAAAAATCTTTTAAGGTGAAATTGGAAGTGAAAATAAAAATCTATGAATGTGAAAATGAATGTGAAATTAAAAATTTATGAAAGTGAAAAGAGAAAGTAAAAATATAAATCTATTAAAGTGAAAATGAAAATCTGTCAAAGTGAAAGTAAAATATAAATTATGAAAGTGGATGGAAAAAAAAGTCTAGGAAAGTGAAAAATCTGTCAAAGTGAAAATATAAAGTCCTGATACTGAACGTGAAAGTGAAAATTTGTGGAAGTGGAAGTAAAAATAAAAATCCATGAAAGTGAATGTAAAAGTAAAAACCTGTGTAAGTGAAAGTCAAAATCTGTGGAACTAAATGTAAAAACTTGTGAACTTGAGATTGGAAGTCAACGTAAAAGTGAACATAAATGTGAAAGTAAAAGTGGAATTGGAAATCTGTGAATGTGAAAGTAAAACTGAAAGTAAAAGTGGAAATCTGTGAATATAAAAGTGAAAGTACAAGTGCAAGTGAGAATCTGTGAGTGGGAAAGTAAAAGTGAAAATTCTGTGAATGAGAAAGTAAAAGTGAAAGTAAAAGTAAAAGTGAAATTTTGTGAAAGTGAAAGTAAATGTAAAATGAAAACCTGTGAGTGTGAAAGTAAAAGTGAAAATATGTGTGAGTGTGACAGTAAAAGTGATAGTGAATGTAAAAGTGAAAATATGTGAGTGTGAAAGTCAAAGTAAAAGTGAACGTAAATGTGAAAGTAAAAGTGAAAGTAAAATCTGTGAATGGGAAAGTAAAAGTGAATGTGAAAACCTATAAGTGTGAAAGTGATAATATGTGAGTTGTGAAAGTGAAAGTAAAAGTGAAAGTGAAAGAAAAAGTGAAAGTAAAAGTGAAAGTAAAAGTTAAAATATGTTAGCGTAAAAGTGAAAATATGTGAGTGTGAAAGTGAAAGTGAAAGTAAAAGTGAAAGTAAAAGTGAAAATATGTTAGCGTGAAAGTGAAAGTGAAAATATGTGAGTGTGAAAGTAAAAGTGAAATCTTTGAGTGTGAAAGTAAAAGTGAATGTGAAAACCTTTAATTGTGTAAGTGAAATTATTTGAGTGTGATAGTGAAAGTAAAAGTGAAAGTAAAAGTGAAAATATGTTAGCGTGAAAGTGAAAATATGTGAGTGTGAAAGTAAAAGTGAAAATCTTTGAGTGTGAAAGTAAAAGTGAATGTGAAAACCTATAAGTGTGTGAAAGTGAAATTATGTGAGTGTGAAAGTGAAAGTAAAAGTGAAAGTAAAAGTGAAAGTGAAAATATGTGAGTGTGAAAGTGAAAATATGTGAGTGTGAAAGTGAAAGTATGTGAGTGTGAAAGTGAAAATATGTGAGTGTGAAAGTAAAAGTGAAAATATATGAGCGTGAAAGTGAAAGTAAAAGTGAAAATATGTGAGCGTGAAAGTGAAAGTGAAAGTAAAAGTGAAAATATGTGAGCGTGAAAGTGAAAGTAAAAGTGAAAGTGAAAGAAAAAGTGAAAGTAAAAGTGAAAGTAAAAGTTAAAATATGTTAGCGTGAAAGTGAAAATATGTGAGTGTGAAAGTGAAAGTAAAAGTGAAAATATGTGAGTGTGAAAGTGAAAGTGAAAGTAAAAGTGAAAGTAAAAGTGAAAATATGTTAGCGTGAAAGTGAAAGTGAAAATATGTGAGTGTGAAAGTAAAAGTGAAAATCTTTGAGTGTGAAAGTAAAAGTGAATGTGAAAACCTATAAGTGTGAAAGTGAAATTATGTGAGTGTGAAAGTGAAAGTAAAAGTGAAAGTAAAAGTGAAAGTGAAAATATGTGAGTGTGAAAGTGAAAATATGTGAGTGTGAAAGTGAAAGTATGTGAGTGTGAAAGTGAAAATATGTGAGTGTGAAAGTAAAAGTGAAAATATATGAGCGTGAAAGTGAAAGTAAAAGTGAAAATATGTGAGCGTGAAAGTGAAAGTGAAAGTAAAAGTGAAAATATGTGAGCGTGAAAGTGAAAGTAAAAGTGAAAGTGAAAGTGAAAGTAAAAGTGAAAGTGAAAGTTACGTAATCGACCCCCAGATTCCACTTTTAACATTTCGAATCTACGTTACGATTTCCCTTTCAATATTCCGATTCCACATTAAGATTCCAGTTTTAATCTTCCGATTTCACATTTAAATACCACAATTAATATTCCGATTTCACATTTAGATTCCACTTTCAATATTCCGATTCCACATTCAGATTCTACTTTCAACATTCCGATTCCACATTCAGAATCCACTTTTAACATTCCAATTTTACTTTCAACATTTCGATTTTACTTTCAATATTTCGATTCCACATTCAGATTCCACTTTTAACATTTCGATTCTACATTCATATTCAACTTTTAACATTCCGATTCCACATTCAGATTCCACTTTTAACATTCCAATTCCACTTTCAACATTTCGATTTCACTTTCAATATTTCGATTCCACATTCAGATTCCACTTTTAACATTTCGAATCTACGTTACGATTTCCCTTTCAATATTCCGATTCCACATTAAGATTCCAGTTTTAATCTTCCGATTTCACATTTAAATACCACGATTAATATTCCGATTTCACATTTAGATTCAACTTTCAACATTTCGATTCTACATTCAGATTCCACTTTCACAATTCCGATTCCGCTTTTAAAATTCCACTTCCAATATTCTGATTGCCTATTTAGGTTCCCCTTTTAATATTCCGATTCCATTTTCAACATTTCGATTCAGATTCTACTTTCAATATTCAAATTTCACATTCAGACTGATCTTTGAACATTTTGATTCTACATTTGGATTCCACATTCAACATTTAGATTCCACATTCAGATTCAACTTATATCATTTCGATTCCACATTCAGATTTCACTTTCAACATTCCACTTCCAATATTTCAATTCCCTATTTAGAATCCACTTTCAATATTCCTATTCCACATTCACATTTAACTTTTTTAAAAATCTAACTTCAGATTTGGTTCAGCAACCCTAAAAACTCAAGGTTCTCAGGTTTGAAGTAAATCTAACAATTTTTAATAAATCCGTCCGCCATATTGAACCCACCAATTTGTATTTTGAAAATATAACTTTAAATTCGTCATCAGCGACCCAAAAAAAACCCCTAGTTACCAAGTTTGAAGTAAATCCATCAATTTTTAAAAAAATTCGTCGCCATATTAGAGCCGCCATTTTGAATTTTAAAAATCTAACTTTACATTCGTCATCAGCCACCCAAAACACTCCTAGATACCAGGTTGAAAGTAAATCCATCAATTTTTTTAAAAAATAGCCTACCTCTCAAAAGTTGCTAACACAAAGGCTGACACTTTATTGCAAATTCAAAGAGTTCAGATGACAACAGATAGTACATATGACACGTTTGATCAGAAGAACGTGCGTACTTCAGATGTAAAAGAGGAAAATGAGAACATGGAAATAGATCAATAAAAAGACATTTGCAGTTGGGGAACAAATATTCATAAGAAATCATATGAGAAAAAAGGTAGACCTCTTGTGGTTAGGACCACATGTAGTTTTACTTAAAATTAGGAATACATATTCGATAGAATATAATAGAAAGGTACATAGAGAAGATATTAAAAAATATTTTATTTTTGATAGTGAAGAAAACGATTTGGATGACGACAACAATAAATAAAATAAACAATAAATAAAAAACAATACTAAAGTAATAAAAATGATATTCGATTCGTCATCTTAAGATTATGAGTTCTTAAAAAATAAACTTGTAGCAGACTACGATATGTTCAACCAAATGAAAGCAGGAATAAATAATAACAAAAAGAGTTCGTTTATTCAACAAAAATGATTGACAGTCGAAACTTTAATAGAAGAAATGAACGATGACATAGATTTAGCAATAATATGGTATTATAAATCCTTAAATTCTAACGCCTTAAATGTTGCATGAAACTATTGATAGATTTGAAAAGGAAATTAGAACTAAATATCACATTCAAAGCGATGAGAGAAACTATCAACATATTATAGACATAAGTGATATTACTACAATTATTAAAAATCATCATTTAGTATACATATTTAAAATTCCGATTTTAGATGAAGAAGAAATGAAAATAGTAAAAAAATTTACCAATTCCAGAATGAATAATTAATGGTCAAGCTATGGGGTTTTTATCAAACCACGAAAATATTTTACAAACGAAAAGTGAATACGTACCGATTGATAAAACAGATTTAGAAAAATGTAGTACTATAGAAGACTATAAAAATTGTAAGAGAACTCAACCGAATTATTTAACGTATCAAACAGAAAATTGTGACGCGGATAAAATAAAAATGTCTAATAAGAATTGTCTAAAATCTCGACAAAGTGGTCCCTTTTCATGCGGACGCCCACATATAAAATAATATAATCCATTTTAATATTCTCGAAAAATAAAAAATCTGCCAACAAGATTTGACGATTTTTAAAATTTACGATCGCCATATTGGATCCGCCATTTTAAATTTTGAAAAATTAATATTAGATTTGTAATCAACAACCTCAAAAACCCCTAAATACAAAGTGACAAGATTATTCAAATTTTTTTTTAATTCGTACACTAGACTTTAATGTTTATTTTAGAAAATGCCTTCTATCGCCATTTTGAAATTTTTAAACGTACGTTTCGCCAATTTGAAGGTTGGTTTTTGCGGACGCGATATTTGTAGTTTTTACGAATGCATTCTTACTTGCTAATAAAAAAAATTCATTTTTTAAAAAAAAGTAAAAAAATTTTTAGTTTTTTGTCAAAAAAATGTTCACAAGTTTCTCAAATTAAAGTTTTTTTAAATTTGAACTTTAAATTCCGAAGGAGCGATAAAAATCTATAGGGCTGGATACCTACAAAATTTTTAACTTATGAAATCGCTAAGAACGATGACTCTAATTGTTGAGTAAAATATGTGTCCTTCCCGGTGTTAAAGGGTTAACATAATTATGAAACTATTTTTATTAATTTAGGAAAAATTATAAATGCTTGCTGTGTCCTGCAAAATGTTCGAAAACATTATCGACTACCAGTTTTTGCTATTAATGATGACGAAGAGCTACATGAAGAACAAATACCAAATTATATAGAAAATAATAGAGAAGGACATGAAATCAGACAGTAAATAATTAGGGAATACTTTAGATAACAATGTTTTAATGAAATTCGGAATTTCTAGAATTAACAAATTATTATCAACAAACTAGAATACATTTATAATATAAAGTTATCTGGTTGAAAGTATATTATTGAATTTTCCCAGTCAAAATAGTATTTACGTATCATTCTTGGATACTATATGTTTCATTTAATCCAATAAAAAAGTTAAAAAAATTATGTTCTGTAGTATCAAATAACATTTTAGAGACAATTTTTTATGGTAATTTTCTAACTGACCAGAGGATGAAAAATCGACCATTCAGATTGTGGAATTTGTGGCTTTCGGAATTCGGAATGTGAAATGTGAATTCTGGAATGTAAAATGTGAAATAAGGGATTTCGGAGTGTAAAATATTGAATCCGAAATAAAGAATGTGTGATATGGAAACTGGAAAGTGGAATCTGTAAGGAGGAATCAGGAATGTGGAATCCGGGATGAAGAATCCGTAAGTGTAATTCGGAATGTGGAATCTAGAAGGTGGAATTCGGAATGTGGAATCTGTAAGTGGAATGCGGAATGTTAAATCAAGAATGTTAAATGAACCATGACATAGATTTATCAATAAGTTCAATTAATCTAGGGAAATATGGTATTATAAATCCTTAAATTCTAACGCCTTAAATGTTGCATGAAACTATTGATGGATTTGAAAAGGAAATTAGAACTAAATATCACATTCAAAGCGATGAGAGAAACTATCAACATATTATAGACATAAGTGATATTACTACAATTATTGAAAATCATCATTTAGTATACATAATTAAAATTCCGATTTTAGATGAAGAAGAAATGAAAATAGTAAAAAAATTTACCAATTCCAGAATGAATAATTAATGGTCAAGCTATGGGGTTTTTATCAAACCACGAAAATATTTTACAAACGAAAAGTGAATACGTACCGATTGATAAAACAGATTTAGAAAAATGTAGTACTATAGAAGACTATAAAAATTGTAAGAGAACTCAACCGAATTATTTAACGTATCAAACAGAAAATTGTGACGCGGATAAAATAAAAATGTCTAATAAGAATTGTCTAAAATCTCTATTACTACTCAGCAATGAAACGTTTATAAAAACAGAAATAGGTTATATATATATATTTGTAAAACAGACAGATATAAATATAGTCTGCGAAAATAATAATTATAATGGTACAAAATTGGGTACTTTTCTAATAACAGGGGAGTGAAAATTTCTGATGTGGCCCCCCTAATTTTGCAAATTTGCAAAATTTGAAATAAGTATTTGAAAGTACTAATATCTGGTATTATTTTTACCAAGTATTTTAAAAATATTTAAATTATGGCTGTTTCTATTTCAATTCATGCAAGGCGAATAGGTTGGAAACTATAAATCAAGTTTAATGTGATTTTTCTTGTTTTTTAGAACAAATAAAAAGATACGTATTTTTTGGTTTGGCGAAAGAAAATTTTTTTCGCAGAGTTATGAGTAAGGGAAGAAGTTCGGTTGTGGGCATGGTTCAGTTGTGGACACCCACGCAGAACTTTTGACAGAAATGAGATTTGTCTAATCTGGCATATATCACGTATATGTTATGATCTAACGTAGTTTTTTATGCGAATACGAAAATGATTAGACAATTCCGCTTTTTACTATATATAAATTAATTTTTCGACCCGTTGAATATAACAAAAATGTATTTTTAACCATTGTTAAATGTTCAACAAATCCAAGTGAATTAATTAAAATGATAAGTTCAAAGCGTATTTACACAGCAAATGTGTTATATTTTATAATCCAATACCAAGCATCACAAAAATGTCCACAAGTAAAATTTTTTCATGATGTTTTAAAATGATCGTCAAGTTTGGTTATGGGCATCTAAATTGATTCGGTTGTGGACACCACTCTTATTTTTGATAAATCGTTAAATATCGTTGTCGATATAATCATAAGTAATTCCTTACAACATTTAATAGTGTTTTATGAATTTTAAGAGTTTTATGGTCCAGCACGGAAATTAATGTAATGAAACTTTGATGTTCGTACGTCGTTCGCAGTTATAGTAATTGTAGTAACTGTGCAGTTCAGGTTCAGTGTGAGAAATCTTATATGCCCTTACATTGGGAGCATTTATTGTCAAAATTAGAAGAAATAATCCTTATGTAGTTAATGAATGGTTACTTAATTAATCTTTTTGCACTTTCAATAGATTTTTCAAGAGTATCCACAACCGAACCAAAATTTTTTTTGTTAGAAAAATGACCAATTTATTGAATTGTTAATGAAATTTTTCTAGTCAACGGAATCAATCTGTTTTCTTCACAAGTAGTTAGCTAAGATCCCTACCTTTAAATACATATACATATATTTGCTTAATATCTACAAGGAAGCAAATTATGAGTCAAAAACGAAACTATGCCCACAACCGAACCTATTCTTCTATTTGAAAATTTTAAGGCACATAGTGATTTTAGAGCTAAACAGCTAAAAAATTATTTTTAAATTAATATTTTTTAATTCTGTTACTTGAATTTAGTAGTGTTTTTGAAACTCTTTCTTTACAAACTTGAAAATTTGAAAAATTTTGAAAATTAACAAAATGGAGGCTATTTTTAGGGTTTCGTGACCAAGGGCCAAAACCCTTATAGCGAGACTTCGGTGTCCGTCCGTAGTTTTTAAGTCTTAAGTATTCAGTCTTAAGTCTTAAGTCTTAAGTTCTTATGTCCTAAGACTTAAGACTTAACTTCGGTATAAGAAGGCCTTAAGTCCTAAGTCTTAAGTCTTACCGTTGCCATGGAAACTTCGGTATAAGAAGGTTTTAAGTCCTAAGTTTTACGTCTTAACAATTGTTGTCATGGCAACCGTTGCTATGTTAATGGTTGTCATAACAGCCGTTGCCATAGCAACCGTTGCTATGTTAATGGTTGTCATAACAGCCGTTGCCATGGAAACCGTTGCTATGTTAATGTTTGCCATAACAACCGTTACTATGGTATACCAATTACTTCATTAAAATTTTAAAACAATTAATTTTTTAAAAAAATTTCTAAATAAATTATTATTATTTTTGTTTTTAGGGTTCCGTACCCCGGTAGGAACCCTATTGGAACGGTTACAAAAATGACCATGTACCCCCCCCCCCCCCTAGAACTCACAGTTTTTCATCTAGAGAGCTAAAAATTGGTACACTTATTTATTTTCACGCGTAGATTACAGGAAAAATATAGCGAACGTGATTGGGATTGATCTTCATAGAGTTTTCGACGAAAAACATCAAATTTTGGCCATTTTTCGAAAAAAAGGCATGTACCCCCCCCTAGCGCTCACAGTTTTTTACCTAGAAAGTTGAAAATTGGTATGCATATGTATTTTCGAAAATGGATTAAAGGAAAAATATAGCGAACACATTCGGTATCGATCTTCATAATTTTTTCAGCGAAAAACTCGAAAATTTTGAAAATTTCGAAAAAAATGCATGTACCCCCCCTGGCGCCCACAGTTTTTTACCTGGAGAGCTGAAAATTGGCATACTTATTCGTTTTTATGCATAGATTACAGGAAAAATATAGCGGAAGTGATTGGAACAGATCTTCATGGTGTTTTCATCGAAAAACTAAAATCTCTTTTTGCAAGCTCGAAAATTCTTCAACCCTTGCTGGTTCTCTCAATTCTTAATCTAGTGGACTGGTGTTATATATTTTTGTTTTTTTTTCGTGTAAATTCCAACAAACATACAGAAAAAATTATTGGAATTCATCTTCATATTTTTTTTTTGCAAAAAACTAAAAAAAATTTTCGTTTTAAAAAAAAAAGTGTGTACCCTCCCCTTGGTTTTCACAATTCTTGGCCTATTGGACTGCAGTTTTGCTTATTTTATATGTTTTCGTGTGTAGATTTCAGGAAAAATATAGCGAACATGATTGGATTTGATCTTCAAATTTTTTTCATCGAAAAACTCAATTTTTTTTAATTTCCTCAAAAAATCGTATATTTTACCATAGCGCTCACATTTTTTTACCTAGAGAGCTGAAAATTGGTACACTTATGTATTTTTACGTGTAGTTTATGGAAAAAATATAGTGGAAATGATTAGAATTTATCTTCCTTACGTTTTGAGCAAAAACCTAAATTTTTTTTTTAATTTTTGATAATAATTATACATATGTGACGCGACACGAGAAAAGGGACCTATCGCCTCAAAAGAGAATTTTACAGGGGGGGCGTTTAAAGTGACGCCATGAGCAGAAAACCCGTGTATTTACGCGGACACGTTCAACTTTCGGGCTTTATATTAATTAAACTATTTCAGATTTTTAATTTCTGATTTTTTTACGTGAAAGAGCGACTCAAAATCTATGGAATACGACTAGAAACTCAAAAATGATTTTTTTATCGATAGGTCCCTTTTCTCGTGTCGCGTCACATATGCTAGTTCTCTCAATTCTTAACCTAGTGGACTGGCGTTATACATTTTTGTTTGATTTTTAGTGTAGATTCCAACAAACATACAGAAAAAATTATTGGAATTCATCTGCATATTTTTTTTGCGAAAAACTAAAAAAAAATTTCGTTTTTTAAAAAAAAAGTGTGTACCCCCCTTGGTTTTCACAATTCTTTGCCTATTGGACTGCTTTTTTTATTTTATGTATTTCCATTTGTAGATTTCAAGAAAAATATACCGAACATGATTACATTTGAGCTTCAAATTTTTTTAGCGAAAAACTCAAATTTTTTTGTAAGAAAAAGATTAGAAGTTTTTATGGAGGGTACGGAACCCTCGGTTTTAGTACGAGTTCTACTCGCACATGTCCGGTTTTTTATTTATTCATTATCATTATCATCATTTTTGTCATTTTAGGCCACGAAACCCTATGATGTAGGCGCGTTGCGCCTGCTTCTCTGCCTGATTTTTTAAAAAATCAAAAAAGTCAATTTGCTCAAAAACATCATTTTTTAATTTTCTGCAAATTTTTTGTGGATTCTACATGGAAATAGGAACATTTTCCAAAAGGTCTCATGTTCGCTAAAACTTTCTGGTAGTCGCTATAATTTTTTTCAGAAAATAAAAAAACTCATTATTTTGAGTAATGTGTCGACATATATATTTTCATGTAAACAAGGGTGTTCATCTTTTTTAATAGTGTTTTTGACTCTTTTTTCAAAATTGCAAATTTCAAAAATTTACAAAATGGCGGCCGTTTTTTTTAAATATAAGATCTCAATTTTCTCCAAAACATTATTTTATATTTTTCTGAAAATTTTTTTTGTGGTTTCTAGATAAAAAAATAACCCTTTCAAAAAAGGTGACCATTTCTTAGTAAAGTTTATAAATTTCAAAAATTAACTAAATGCCAGCCTTTTTAAAAAATTTTTTTAAATAACTATATTTATTGAGTAAAGCTTTGTGAAGTGTACCGATGGTTTTTAAGCCTGTTCTTAATGAGATAATTAAATTTTCTTTATAAGATTTTATTCTAGGTAGAATTTGAAAGTATTGCAAAAAATGTAAGGGCCTGCATTTTATTTACAAATTACAGCTATTTTTGTTACTTGATGTAACAAAGACGTGGCTCGTGCAGTTTCGCGTGCGGTCGCACTGACGCGTTATATGCGTTGAATTGGTTTCAATGTGTTAGTTGGGGGTCATTTATAAAGCATTTAATACATAATTTCGAAAATTTAAATTAAAATTTATTGTAAAATGGCAGATTCAATATGGCGAATAATATAGCGCTTAACAAAAATATAGCTTTATTTTGTAAATAAAATTTGGGCTCTAAAAATTATTTAATAATAGTTCCACATTTTACGTAGAATAAAGTGATGTAAAGAAAATTTTATTATTTTATGAAGAAAATGATTAAATTTTCATTTGTTTATAAATTTTTTTATTATTTAAATAAATTATATGATAATTTAAAACTGGAATTGGAGTTTTAGAAAGAAAGAATTTTTAAATAAGTCGTTAAAATTATATTGAATTCTGTTGATTAGTTTTGGAGTAATTCATTTTTTTCGAAAAATGTCTTAAAAATTAAATTGTTAATAACTTTTTAAAAAACAATTTTTTCAAAAAAATATTTTTAGGTGTTGTTTTTATCATTCGTTACTTTTAAAACATAATGTTTGAATGAAATTAAAATACCTTTGGAAAATCATGAGTACACTTCAGAAAGCCTTACCCTATTTTAAAAAATTTTTAATTTTTAAAGTGGCTGGCATTTAAGTAGTTAAGTTTTGAAATTTATCAACTTTACTAAGAAAAAGTCACCTTTTTTGAAAGTGTTATTTTTTTATCTAGAAACCACAAAAAAATTTCCAGAAAAATATAAAATAATGCTTTGGAGAAAATTGAGAACTTATATTTAAAAAAACGGCCGCCATTTTGTAAATTTTTGAAATTTGCAATTTTGCAAACAGAGTCAAAAGCAGTATTAAAGAAGATGAACACCCTTGTATACATGAAAAATATATATACCGACACATTACTCAAAATAATGAGTTTTTTTATTTTCTGAAAAAAATTATAGCGACTTCCAGAAAGTTTTAGCAAACATGAGACCTTTTGAAAAAAGTTTCTTTTTCCATCTAGAATCCACAAAAAAATTTGAAGAAAATTAAAAAATGATGTTTTTGAGCAAATTGACTTTTTTTATTTTTTAAAAAAAGGCCGCCAGTTTGTTAATTTTCACAATTATTCAAATTTGTAAAGAAAGAGTATCAAAAACACTACTAAAATCAAGTAACAGAATTTAAAAATATTAATTTTTGTAAAAACTAGAAAGATTTAAAAATAATTTTTCAGCTGTTTAGCTCTAAAATCACTATGTGCCTTCAAATTTCCAAATACTCATAACTCTGCGAAAAAAATTTTTTTCGCCAAACCAATTTGTCCTTAAAATCAAGAAAAATAACATTAAACTTGATTTAGAATTTTCAACCTATTCGCCCTGCATAAATTGAAATAGAAACAGCCTTATTAATATTTTTTATTATTAATTAAAGTTTTTTTTAACCCTTTTAATAAAATAATTTTAACTATTTGAGTTTTTTGTACAAATTGAACAAAAATTTATGGTCATATGAGTGAGTAAATGTACTTTCGTGTTACAAAATAAAAATTTTAAAAATTCAATTTTTTTTATTTTTTGATAATTTTTTTATAAACAAATGCTATTTTAAGTGCTTTCTCCACGGGATTTAAAAAAAAATTTTTCTAAATGTTCTTTAGAATATAGGTAAACAAAAACTGAAAAGAAATATTAGTGCAAAAGAAAAGCTTTTTTATAATTTGACTTTTTGTCAAGCGCTGCATACTGCGCGCAAGCAACGCAACGCCGCGCGAGAGCCAGCCTGCAGTATTTGATTTTTCTCTGTTACCATTAAGATTTCTTATAATATAATATTGGGTCATTTGGGGTAAATGTCAACGGAATATATATTTTTCATCAAAAACATTAGTTTTTTTATTAAAAGATAAAACGGACAAATTTCTTTGAAAGAACTTGTAACTTTACTTTCTTACAAAAATTTCTATGCAATTTTACATTGCCAAAGTAATGAAATTGTGAAATAGAAGCAAAATTTAATCAATTATTTTCTTTTAAAATGTAGTTGAAGTTCTGTTTACATATACCCGGGTTTTCGAATTCTCGGGGTAAAAACACTTAATTTTATATTTACTAAATTGTTGAAAATCAAAGTCAATGTTTGTTAAGGCATTAATTAGAAAGGAACGAAAGATTTTAGTTTGATTTTTTAATTTATTTTTATGCAAATGCGAAACAAAATATTGAAACAATAAAATTTTGATTATTTTTTTGTATTAAAAGATAACTTACACTATGAAATTGACAATTGCCAAAATAAAATATTGGCAATACTCAGAATATTGACGTCGAACTTATTTTAAATTTGTAAATTTAGCTGAAACATCTACTGTTTACATTTACCCCAAATGACCCTAATATAATATAATATAATATAATATAATATAATATAATATAATGTAATAAAATAAAAACGAAAACATTCAGACAAAGATTCTTTAATGTTACTACGTTTCGAAATCCACGGATTTCCTCTTCGGGTAGTCTAATATGTACAACAAAAAACAATTTAAAACAAAAATGTTAGCTTACATTAAACAAAATATTTTAGAAACACAAAAAATACAAAAATTAGAAATAAGAAATTTAACGTAAAATAACAAATATAATAATAATAAAAAATAAAAATTCAAAATTAAATAAATACAATAATAAATAATAAAACAATAAGTAATAAAATGTCAATACATTCTTACCAAATTAAAAACAGTCAGAAAATTAAAATTCGTCAAAGAATAAAAAACAAACACCCACACATTGGAGATATATAGAATCTGGAGTCAATATTTAAATAAAGTTAAAATAAAAGAAAGAAATGTAAAAAAATAAATAATAAATTAAATGTCATACAACAAAGAAAATTAAATTATACAAAATTATGATAAAAAATGAAAATTAGTCAACTTACCAAATAAATAAATAAATAATCTAATCAATAAACAACAATTAAATAAATAGACAAACAATATAACAGATAAAAATTAAAAAAATAAAAAACTATTAAACCCAATATCGGGACTTGTCACCATGAAGGCACAATTTAAACTGACATCCAAACACTATACTATTAATCACAATGTCACTCAAAGATACACAAACATTTAAGATAATAAGAAAATTTAATAAGAAACAGAGAATAACAGAATGAGCATTTTAATTTTATTTAGTTTTTCGAAATAAAATTTAAAATCATTTCATAACATTTACCAAAATTATCTGAATCAGTTACTTTATTTAAACTATTGTCACCTTTCTTCTTAATAAAAACCATTTCAGCAAATAGACGTTTTCCAAGATTTTGTTCTGTATGTAAAATTTTAAATTCATCCAACTTTATAAAATGAGGAACACTATTATCATTATTGTTTTTCAAATGATTACTTATTACGTTATGATATTCAACATTTCTATCTAAATTACAAATTTGTTCCTGTCTACGAATATGTAATGGTCTCTTAGTCTGTCCTACATACGTTTTCCCGCAGTTACATTCAAATTTATAAACACAATTACATTGATTGTGTTTTTCAAGTTTATTCTTTCCAAGTTTTATAAAATTATCAAATTTTGAATCTACACTAAAATAGTTTTTATATTAAATTCTTTTAACAATCTCTTAATATTTTCTGATATTACTCCATAATATGTAAAAACTACAATTTTTTCTTTAATTAGATTGCAATTATTACCATTGTTATTACAATAGTATTAAGTGATTTTTTTACTGTTAATTTCAACTATTCTTTTTTGAACATGTTTATTGACAAAATCATCAGGATAATTATTAAGTTTTAAGAAAGATTCTACTAAACTAATATTTTTTCCATGGAATTTTTTATCAGAAAGTATCAAGGCCGTGTCAACAAGGTTCTTAACTATGGCAATTTTGTTTTGTGTAGGATGGTTAGTTTTTATATTATTACTGTTTAAACTACTCGGACGTTAAAGAATATATTATTAGTAATATAATGTAATATAATCTTATGTATAATAAATTATAAGTATTTGACACTCAAAATATATGTTTTGTATTGCAGCTGTATAATTGATACACAAAAGAGAGAAAAAAAGAGAGAACCACGCCTGTTCAACTGCGCCAGAAAAAAAATTTTATATTATATTTTTATTATATCAGTTATAGTTCTATAACTGATGGACGACTGTAAACATCTCTGGGTTTCCTCAGATATGCTAGTTTTGAATTTTGTATAGAGTTCTGAGAAAACCCAAATACATATACTTTTGTGTATCGATTATACAGCTTCAATACAAAACATATATTTTGAGTGTTAAATACTTATATTATATTATATTATATTATATTATATTATATTATATTATATTATATTATATTATATTATATTATATTATATTATATTATATTATATTATATTATATTATATTATATTATATTATATTATATTATATTATATTATATTATATTATATCTTAATGGTTAAATATTGAAAATTATTTTATTAAAAGGGTTAAAAAACTTTAATTAACAATAAAAATATGAATTATTTAAATATTTTTAAAATACTTGGTGAAAATATTAACAGATACTTGTACTTTCAAATACAAATACTTATTTCAAATTTTGAATCTTTGCAAAAAATAGAGGGGCCACTTCAGGAATTTTTACTCAGGGAATAGATGTAAGATATATAATATACAAATGAAATAAAACTAGATCTTAATAAATCGATAAGAAATATAACTAAATATTTCGAGAACACAATCGCAATAGAATTAGATTTTGAGAAAGATGACTCAAACTTAATTAACGATAAATTACCAAGATTTCTTAATTTAGATAAAATAAAAAAAGGAAAATTAGTATGGAAGATACTGAAACGAAGTTACATAAAATAAAAACACATGAAAGATTTACGAGTTAGACAGAAAAGTCATTGACTTATTTAGAGTATATAGGATATGCAAGTATTGTTATTATAATCTATATAATGTTTAAAACGGGAATTATACAGTGTATTTTAAATTTGATAAGATATTGTAATGGAAATTGTTACACAAATTGTAGTTTTAATAATACAGGTCCAACTAAGCATGTAGGTATTGAGAAAAATCTGCTGGGATTAAATTTTAAATTATATTCGAATCCTCCTAGAAGGAAACCTGCATCAAATTTGTAAATAAATGTTAATTTAAGAATTATTGACAATTTAAAGGGGGAGGTGTCGACAGTATACAGTATGAGTGTGTATTGTAAAGAGTGGGGACGAGTTCACAGTCCTTAAAAACTAAAGCATAAGCAGGTGTGGTCAGATTAATTAGTCGCTTTTCAAAGTAGTAGCACGTTTGGCTTCGAATAAGGCTCAGTGAAGAATTGGAAGGATTTATCTCTAGGGACAGGAACTTTATGCTTTTCAGCAAGGCGATTTATGCTCTTGAAAAACTTGTAATTATGCTGTAATTATGCTTGAAAAAATGAAAACTATGCTTCAATTATGCTTTTGAAAGTGTTAATTTATGCTTCATATTATGCTTTGCCTTTAAGAAATTTGAACTTAAACCTAATATTACTAAATAAATCTCATAAATTTTACGATAAGTTACGAAATAACAAAATATTAACAATTTTTCATATCATTTAATAATATTAGGGAAAAGATTGCCTGCAATTGGATTTTTATAAAATAAAAAATTGTAGTCAATTTAAAAAGTTTAATACTTATAAGACCAAATTAGGTTCGGGGTTTTTATAGTGCTAGTATTACACATTACAATTAGTCTCGAAGATACCAAAAATATTTTATAATTTATACATCATTTTGTAAACGGTTGTTTAATTTAATTTTGTTAATTAAATAATCATTCAAGAATGATGAAGTTACGAAGCTCAAAAAAATATTGTTTGAAAGCTCATTTCCTCAGCTTTAACATTACATAAAATCGAAATTAAAAAATAATTTTGTTAATGAGTAAATAATTGAAACACAAATTTGAAGCTATGAAAAAATGGAGGACTAACTCTGCTGGGGCTCGAAACCCAGGACCTATCAATTGCCGGTTGATTGCTCTTCCACTGAGCTACAGAGGTCCACATCCAACAAATTCTCATAGCTTATCGATCCAGTAATCAAAATGGTTCGCATTCCTCTACTACAAAGTATTTAACTTTTATCCCAGAATTTTTCACGAAACAATTGTCAACTCATTAGTAAGACCCTTCACTAAACGTGAAGCGGAAACCTACAATATCGACCAAGTTTCAAATTCTAGAAGAATTTGTTTCCGCTTCACGTTTAGTGAAGGGTCTTACTAATGAGTTGACAATTGTTTCGTGAAAAATTCTGGGATAAAAGTTAAATAATTTGTAGCAGAGGAATGCGAACCATCTTGATTACTGGATCGATAAGCTATGAGAATTTGTTGGATGTGGACCTCTGTAGCTCAGTGGAAGAGCAATCAACCGGCAATTGATAGGTCCTGGGTTTCGAGCCCCAGCAGAGTTAGTCCTCCATTTTTTCATAGCTTTAAATTTGTTTTTCAATTTATATTGTTTGACGGTGACGTCTAGGTTTAAAAATCGTTACTTCTTCTAGAATTTGAAACTTGGTCGATATTGTAGGTTACCGCTTCACGTTTAGTGAAGGGTCTTACTAATGAGTTGACAATTGTTTCGTGAAAAATTCTGGGATAAAAGCTGAGTAAATAATGTTATTGCAAAATAAAATTTTCCGTTTTTTTTTTGTTTTTTTTAATGTGATACAGTTTCATTAAAAATCATCACAATTCAATGCCAGACATATCATTTGAAAGCTAGTTTTATCACCTTTAAAACGCATTTTTCAAAATTTGTATACGATAATTTTTAAAAAAAATATGATCTTTTGTTTAAAAAATCAGCCATTATTTTCAATTGTTGATATCTCAAAAACAATTACTTTAGGAAAAAAATTTTAAGAACATAAATTGTTCCTTTCTGTGTATAGAATTAAAAAAAATTATTAAAAAAATGTTGTTTAAAATTTTTTTTTATTTTTTGAAAAAAATTTTTTTTACATTTTTCAGATTTTTAAGTTTTTTGTGTAGAAACTCGCTTTTTACACTCATTATGACAAGCAAACATATTTTTCTTCGTATTTATTCAATTTTTCCAAATATTTTAACTCACAAAATCATTTGAAGATTTGATATAATTTCCGTTTTTAAACAATAAAATAAATAAACGTATAAGAACTTATTTAATAGATTGGCGAGATAAAATTATTTAAAAAATTGAATAAATACGAAGAAAAATATGTTTGCTTGTTATAATGAGTGTAAAAAGCGAGTTTTTACACAAAAAACTTAAAAATCTGAAAAATGTAAAAAAAAAATTTTTCAAAAAATAATAAAAAAAATTTTTTTAAAAAAAATTTTTTAAATAATTTTTTTTAAATTCTATACACAAAAAGTAACAATTTATGTTCTTAAAATTTTTTCCTAAAGTAATTGTTCTTGAGATATCAACAATTGAAAATAATGGCTGATTTTTTAAACAAAAGATCATATTTTCCTTAAAAATTATCGTATAAAAATTTTTAAAAATGCGTTTTAAAGGTGATAAAACTAGCTTTCAAATGATATGTCTGGCATTAAATTGTGATGATTTCTAATGAAACTGTATCACATTAAAAAAACAAAAAAAAACGGAAAATTTTATTTTGCAATAACATTATTTACTCATTAACAAAATTATTTTTTTAATTTAAATTTTATGTAATACTAAAGCTGAGGAAATGAGCTTTCAAACAATATTTTTTTGAGCTTCGTAACTTCAATAGTAAAAAAATACAAAACCTTTTGTAAAGTCTTCAGTCACTGTAGGGTGGGCAAAAGTTATTGAGCGGCACTATATATATATATATATATATATATATATATATATATATATATATATATATATATTCAAAATCGCATTAGGCATTCCTATCTATTGTAAAAATTGAAGCTAAGTGTGTAAAATTTATTTTCTCTTATAATTTATTCATGCACTTTTCTTATCTGTCATTTACTGTTTCTCCTTATAGGAAAATCTGTATTTATTTATTGCCACTTAAAACTATATCGTATTTGTTTCTACACTTTATAAGTAAGCAATTTGTTAAAACAAAATTAAGGTTAATATTGTTTTAATTTTTGTCTGTACAAACATTTACTAATCAAAGATATACAGTAAGAAAAGCTATCAGTCAGTCATAGGAAAGTATAAGAATAGCATAAGTCTGTCTCACTCCCATTCATGGGATATGACTGACGTGGTAGGTTTTTTTACTGTATAGCATATTAATAAAATAATTCAATTAAGTACTAAAAGTATTTACTTTCTAAAAAAGAATAAACTAAATTATCGCAAAAATATACAAAAAAATTTAAATTGAGGTTAAAGTCTTAATGAGATAGCATCGATCCATGTAATTTTTTTAAGAAGTTCAAATAATTCTTTGCTTAATAATCTCGCTACAGTTTCTATTTCTGCTACAGTATTGACCTAAACGTCAAAAGTTGACAAACGAATCCTGCTACCCTCAAAATTTAGGTTAAATTTAAATGCAGGTTTGACCTATGCGTAGAAAGAGACTCACAAAAGTCTGTTACATTACGTCGAAATCTATATGTAATTTTAAATGCTTTTTTTACCTACATGTCATAAACGGTCAAATTATGTCCCTTACTTTATGTCAAAATTTATGTTAGATTTCATTTCTTGTTAAAGCTTCAAGTAAAAAGGGTCCTAATAATGCTTTTAATAATACTGCAAAATCTATGTCAAATTTAACTAATTTTTTACCTTTAGGTATAAAGAAGTACTATAAGTGTACTATGAGGACATAATCATGTCCATTAAGTAAAATTCTTTTTAAGGGCTTTCTTTTAATATTGCTTGTTATAATTTACTCTAACTTATTAATTAAGCAGTTTTAAATAATCAAAACATATTATTTGTTTATATATGTATGTCATTATTACTGTATAAAATGTTATTTTGCAATATTGTTTATTTTTAATAAACAATATAATAAGTATAATTTTATTATAATTATTGTAAGTGGATTTTTGTGTTAGTTCTTAATTTGTTTATTAAATTGTAATGTAATTAATTGATTAGTATTAATTGTTAATATGGTTATTAATAAAATAATAACAATGTAATTATAATATTATAATGACATTATTATTATTATTGTTAATGTATTGTTATAATATTAGTAATAATAATTATAATATTAGTAATAAGCTTATTGGTAAAGCTATTATATTTATTTATTTAATTTATTTTAATTAAATTTTTACGCGTTTTGTGCATTGGATAGTAGTCCATTGCTAAAAAGTTAAAATTATGTGGCTTTGTGCATGATTTTCCTCCTTCAAGAGCTATATTCAAATTTGAATTATTTGCCGCTCTTTCATGATGGAAGTCATTAAAGCATGCGCATCTTACTTTTCCTGGGTTGCGTGCATTGGTTGAGTTGAACCACTGGTCGGCCATCGCGGTGTGCCATGCATAGTAAAAGAGGTTAGAGCAAGGTCGATGTAAAATCGATGCGTGAGCTTAAGGCTGGCGCGCACATTAAGTAATGCTCCCTTATGCTCTATTTATTTTTGTTGTTGTTTGTATGTTTAAAATTGGTCGAAATTTTGCGGGTTTTTGAGACATTTCCTCCTTCCTTACACTTTACATTGTCCTCAATGTAAGAGAATGGTCGTTTTGTTGCTTTTTAGGTATAATTCAACAAAATTCGGAAAAGTTTCAAATTTCATTACCTCAAAAACTATTTAGCAGAATTTTTTTGAACTAGTCTTAAAGGAAAGATAATTTAATAGCGGGCCTAAGAATTATCCGTAAGTTACATGAAAAAATTACATATTCACTATTAAAAATGGTTGTTAGATTCTTCCCTTTTTTGTTAATTTTGGGTTGTCTGTGATTGACTTCTTCTTCTTCTTCATCTTGTACTAATTAAGAAATAGCATAAGTACAGTTTTCTTACTACAATGATGATTATAACTAGTAAAAGTAACTGAAAGAATAGTATAAAACCGTCTTTAATTGTTGTAATGTAGTCTTTGGCGTTTAAGATCCAACTCAAAACAGGTATTTCCATCTGTAATTCAACCCCCTGATTTTATATGATATTATATATCTTATGATATACGCCATTCTCAAATTTTTAATCTTTGTCATCAATTTTGAAGTAACATACCAGCCTGCAAGCAAACAAAATTTTCTTTTGCATTGGCTTTGACCTATAGGTCAAATTAGACATAGGTTTTGAGGTAATGTGAGGCCGTTATTTATCTTCTTTCTGACCTATAGGTCAAAAAATAGGTCAAATTAGACATAGGTTTTGAGGTAATGTGAGGCCGTTATTTATCCTCTTATTGAGCTATAGGTCAAAAATAGGTCAAATTAGACATAGATTTTTACGGACCCTTTGGGTTAGGGCTCCCTTACAGAATTTTCAAACAGCGGTGGTGGCATTGGCGTCGGCGTCGATATCTTTTTATAATATATATATATATATATATATATATATGAGGCATTCTTTCTCAAGTGGGCCACCCCCTCTCTCCATTACAGATTTAATCCAAAAATCTTTTATAATAGCTCAAATTAAAGGTAAGAATGTCAGCTTTTTAATGCCGTTGGGCCCTTTTTGAAATATTAATTTTCAAATGAACTATAGAGAATTTAATGACAAAAAACACTTTGTCCAATTTTGTTTCATGGTAAAAAACGAAGAAAAAACCAATTTTAAAAATTCTAAAGGGCCTCTAATGTTAAATTAGATGAAAAATTTACAAAATTTCATATTATTTTTTAAAATTAAAAATGGCGAATCCAATATGGCGACCAAAATTTTAAAAAGTTCATAATTTTTGTACAAACTAACCATACAGGGGTTTTTAAGGTCGCTGATGACGAATTTGGTGTTTGTTTTTCAAAATTCAAAATGGCGAATCCAAAATGTCGGACTTAAAAATTAAAAATCAATCGGATTTGTCTAAAATTTGTTATTTGGGGGTTTTTGGGATCGCTGATTACGAATTTGATGTCAGATTCTCAAAATTCAAAATGGTAGATCCAAAATGGCTGACTTAAAAATTCAAAATCAATCGGATTTGTTTAAAATTTGTAATTTTGGGGTTTTTGGGGTCTGAGATTGCAAATTTGATGGCACATTTTCAAAATTCAAAATGGCGGATCCAAAATGGCGGACCTAAAAATATTGGGAATCAATTTGATACGCTTAAAATTTGTTACTCGGAGGTTATTGGGGTCTATGATTAGGAATTTAATATCAGCCTTTCGGAATTAAATATAACGGTTTCAATAGGGTTGATGTGAAATGAAAAATTATTCAGATTTACTAAATGTTAGTTTCTGTGATATTTTAGGGATCGCCCACTGTATATTGAGTGTTAGAAATTCAAATTTTTTAATTGAATATCGCTGACAAATTGTTTTAAAAAATTGGATACTTTATGTGAGTTCTCCTAGCCTCTTTTATTTGGAGTGCATTTTTATATGTATCTACGTTTCGATATTTTTCATTTTGTGATAGATTATGTTTCTTGAGTTTTTCATGTTTTGTATAGGTTGACGAATATGGTGAATCATTTTCACAAAACAAATTATCTTTATTTATTTTGTAAATCTAAGTTTGTTGGGGTCATTTGAGTATCGCTTTATTAATAATTCGGTTTGTGAAATTACTACAAAAGAATGACTTTTTTGTATTTGTGGAATGGCTGGAGCATTTTTAAATCTTGAATTTAAAAATCTCTTTTTTCTATCGTGCTCTACTTTACTATAGAAATTAACAGATATAGTTTCAAATTTTTCTTTTCCCCAATCTATAGTAAAGAAGAGGACGATAGAAAAAAGATATTTTTAAATTAAAGATTTAAAAATTCTCCAGCCATTCCACAAATACAAAAAAATCATTCTTTCGTAGTAATTTAGTAAATCTGAATAATTTTTCATTTTACATCAACCCTATTGAAACCGTTATATTTAATTCCGAAAGGCTGACATTAAATTCCTAATCATAGACCCCAATAACCCCCGAGTAACAAATTTTAAGCGTATCAAATTGATTCCTAATATTTTTAGGTCCGCCATTTTGGATCCGCCATTTTGAATTTTGAAAATGTGCCATCAAATTTGCAATCTCAGACCCCAAAAACCCCAAAATTACAAATTTTAAACAAATCCGATTGATTTTGAATTTTTAAGTCAGCCATTTTGGATCTACCATTTTGAATTTTGAGAATCTGACATCAAATTCGTAATCAGCGATCCCAAAAACCCCCAAATAACAAATTTTAGACAAATCCGATTGATTTTTAATTTTTAAGTCCGACATTTTGGATTCGCCATTTTGAATTTTGAAAAACAAACACCAAATTCGTCATCAGCGACCTTAAAAACCCCTGTATGGTTAGTTTGTACAAAAATTATGAACTTTTTAAAATTTTGGTCGCCATATTGGATTCACCATTTTTAATTTTAAAAAATAATATGAAATTTTGTAAATTTTTCATCTAATTTAACATTAGAGGCCCTTTAGAATTTTTAAAATTGGTTTTTTCTTCGTTTTTTACCATGAAACAAAATTGGACAAAGTGTTTTTTGTCATTAAATTCTCTATAGTTCATTTGAAAATTAATATTTCAAAAAGGGCCCAACGGCATTAAAAAGCTGACATTCTTACCTTTAATTTGAGCTATTATAAAAGATTTTTGGATTAAATCTGTAATGGAGAGCGGGGTGGCCCACTTGAGAAAGAATGCCTCATATATATATATATATATATATATATATGATTAATTTATAGGTTTTATTAAATAAAAGAGGAAAAAAGAAGACAACCATCATTCCTCTTCCTTCTTTTCTTTCCTCTTATATATATATATTTACATTTTGTATTATTATTAATTATATATTTTTGTTTAAAATAAGGAGGAAAGAAGAAGGCAACCACCATTCATCTTCCTTTTTCGTCCTTATTTTAATGTTTTTGTTTTGTTTATTGGTTAAGTATAATTTTGTATATTTTATTTACATATATTTATAATTATAATAGTGTTTTACTGTGTAATTTATGTAATACAATTAGTTATTTGTATGCTGAATAAGACCCTTAAATATTTTTAGTGATTAATCGATTAATTATTTATATACAATGATTTCTTATTAACAGTTAATGTGCTTTATTTTTTCGTAATTGTATAATGTGCGTGTTACTATTATTTTTTTGTATTATTTTTTAACTGTTAATGAGAATCATTTAATGATTTAGTCCCATGGTATTGTGAGTGCTGGTGAATTCCAGAATTCGTCTGAATCGTCGGATGTATTTGTTATTAAATTATCTCTTTTTATTACTTTTTTGTTTCTAATTACGCTAAAACAATGTTCTTATGTGTGCCCCCTTATATAACAATATTCACAGCAGTTTACCCATTTAAAAAGTTTTAGTTTTAATGAAGACGGTTCTTCTTGGGACGTAACGTAAATTTTGTGTTTGAGATTTTTTGGTCTTTCTTCTTTACTTTAGAAGTATCGGGGGTCTTGTCTTGTCGATCATATAAAGGGATTTGTTTAGATTGTATTCCGCTGTTAGTTCTTCGAGTATTCCTTATGGGTATAAAGTTTCGTCTATATTCCCTTTTGGAAACATAAAGGCTGGTACCAATTCTCATTATAGTGGTGGGAAGAAAATTATAGATTATGACATGTAGAAATTAAAATCATGTTATTATTGTTATTCATATTTAATTTTTAACTTATCTACATGTTTTTGGAACCTGTGTCCATCATTTATTAGAATAACATTATTTTTGTTTATAATATTCACAATTTCGTATGGACCGTGATAATGAGGATCAAACTTTCTTTTTACTCCTTCTCTCAAAACATATGCTTTGTCTCCTGTTTTTCCTGGGAATGGTTTGATTGATTTATCATACCATTATTTAGAATTTAGTTTAGCGTTTATTAGATTTTCAGTTGCCAATGTTCTAATTTCAATTAGTTTGGTTACAAGTTCAGTTAAATAAGAACCATACGTTTCTAGCTTAATTTCTTGAGGAAATGAACTAGGAGAGCTAGCAGTTTTTCCAAAAACCAACTCGTATGGGGTAAAATTAGAAGCTTCATGCACAGATGTGTTGGAAGCACATTCTTACAAATTCTGTCACTTGTTCTTTTAATCGTGGCCAAAAGAACTTTTTACAAATTCTTCTATGTTTTCACTATTCCTTTGTGTCCTGATATTTTACTTTTATAAAATTCACTTATGATATTTTCTCTATTTTCCTCTTTAGGAACAGATACTTGTCCATAACACATAGTTATATTAATATTACTATTATAGAAAATTGATTCAATAATTTTTCTTAGTTCTCCTCTTAGCAATTCATCTGTAAAGTCTCCGTGTCGAGAAATTCTTATCTTTTTTGTCTTTTCATTTAAAAGAATCATTTTCGAATTCTGCATTCCTAAAATAATGTCTTCTTTTAATAGTGGTTCATAATAATTATCTTTCACTATTATAGAATATACGTTATATCGTCCTCATGGGGTTACTAGAATTTGTCCTTTTGTAGGATTTTTATGTTTTATTTCTTCAGGACCTATTACGGCGATGTCAATAAGTAATCTGCTTATTGGAGTCGTGAATTCACAATCGGCGTATAGAAAAAGAACATAGTTATTTCGATGATAAGTAAGATTTTCTCTATCACTTGTGATGTTTGAAGATTTCTCTGATATTCTTGAATAATTCGGAGGCAAAGGACCCCGCACTTTTACTATTGAATTTGTCTCTCAGCCAATTTTTATGTAACTTTGCAGATTTGTAGCTTTTGACATTCTGAACAAAAAATGTATGGACAAAATTCAAAATAATGACCAGTTTTTGAGATACAGACGGTCAAATTTCATAAAAATCAAATAACGGGTATTAGTCGTTCAAGAATGTTTTGTTGACAAAAGTCAATTGAATTCGCTTGAAACTGGTTACTCGGGGGTTTTTAAGGTCGCTGATAACGAATATGATGTTACATTGGTAAAAACACACTTAGGTAGAGAGAAAAATAGACAAAGAGAGGGGAAGAATCTAATAGCTTAATAAAATGTTAGAAAGAAACGTAGAAAGATATACAGATAGTTGTAACATAAGGTGATAAAGCAATTTAAGGCAAGATCAAAAAATAATTCAGCAGTTTAAAGAATTAGTATGTGATTCAGCCGTTGAAGGCAAGTGCAGGTGGTGATTTACAAGTTTAAGTCAAGATAAGTTAGTGATTTACTAATTCAAGTGTTTTTTTTATTCTGCATGCTCTTCATTTTGCTGCTATATCTGCTGCAATTAAGATATTGTTCGTAAGTGTTGTTTCTGGGTATTTTACATTTCCTTGATGCCGTGCATAATCCAGAAATCACAATATGTCAATCAGTAACATAATGATCGATATACTCCTGGGAATTTTCGAAAACCAATCTTGTTATTTATTATCAAACTTACACATTGTATGCTTGGGTAATAAAAGATAAGTTTCTTAAAGTCGTCAGGCAATCCTTGTCTTAACTTACATGAGGAAGTCAATAAATGTTATTTGCAATGTTTTTCATGTTTCTAAGTTGGTAGTAAAACAGTAAAAAGATGCCATTTTTATCAAAATAATGTCGTCACGCCATAACTGCACTATAGATAGTCTAACCACGTTATTATTTTGGTTAGTAATGACGCAAGAGTAGTTACACGGAGAAAAATCTGTTGCGAATAATGCATGGAGTAGACACTTATTAGCGTAAAGTATAAGAAGTCCACCTGAGTATCAGAGTCGACTCCACCTAATATTCAGGCGGACTCGAGCAATAAATAGGCCCCTTTGTTAGGATTTTACCATCAAAGAATCTATGGAAAAAGTACAATAAAAGCTACTTGAGATAAAACATTTAATGAAAAATAATAAGGATCCTCATTTGATTACCTTGCGCTATTTCGTTTGAAACTGACAAATAGCATTAGAAGCATAATCTGGAATGCTTATTTATCTGAAGTGCAGAATAGTTGAATTAATCTCTTGTTGTGGCAAACTGGCGCCTAATAATATTTTTTTATCATCGAACACTAATCGTATTTGTTGTCTTGAATCCTTCAAATAGATTCTAAACGCCATTTAAAAAAACTGCAATATTCATCAGTTATTCATAAAAACGTTTTAACTATAATAATATAAAAACAGTAGAAAAAAGTGCACAAAAACTTGTTTTTTGTTTTTGAGTTTACTTTGGTAAAAGTAGCTATAAAGAAAGATACTTTAATAGTTAGGAAAGAACAAGTAGCAGTTGTAAATAATGCAAAACAAGATCAAATATATGTGAAACGAAAAAAAAGTAAATGAATCTCAAGAAGACTCTAACAAGGAGGTGAAACTTAGCTGTTTTCTTACGATGTTGACTTCACTTCTTTTTCTCGCAGCGTTGACCTTTATTGATTTTGACAAGCTATAAGTGCTGTAAGTTTCAATATATTACCGTATTCAATTCTACGCGAAATATAATAGTCATATCCTCTGTTCCAAAAGAGAATTCTCTGTTCTTTTCGTTGAATTTTTTTGCAATTGTTTTCATTTGCCTTTATTTCATTTAAATAAACTCTCAAAGAAGTTAGACTATTTATTTTATTCATTTTTTTCCTTTTAGGTTTCATTTACTTTTTTTATTTTCACTTACGTTTGTTTTTGTTTTTCATTATTTCCAATTGCTTTTTGTTCTTTCTTAACGATTAAAGTATCTTCCTTTATATCTACTTTTACCAAAGTAAACTATCAAACAAGAAATAAGTTTTCTGCTCTTTTTTTACTGTTTTTTATATTTTTTTTTATTTATTGGTTTATACACCTGTCTTCAGCCTTACATACTTGGCTATACAAGTGTTTTCTTACAATTTCATGTTTTCACAAATTTTTTCTTATATACACAATTCTTAATACTAAGTTTGCGCCTACAGAACGTCTTTCGAAAATTAAGAGTACTCGCATTAGCCTGGACTACCCGTCTAATGGGTTTTCTCGCCAGAGGAGAGGGAAACTGTAGAAAACCTTCTCCTGAGTACAACCGGTTTATCGACAGTCGAATTCTAATGGTGTGTACCGGACAATAATCGACAGTGCACATCATTATACCTCGACGTCAAACCTCCCGCTCAGATTATCTCACATGCCGGAAAAATATAAGCCAAATGGGCGCGAACCAAGTACCCTTGGTCCTAGAACGTCCGCCAAGCGAGGCATCTTATCCGACCGAGCTAATCTGTCGGTCTACTGTTTTTTATATTATTACAGTTAAAACGTTGTTGTGAATAATTAATGACTATTGTAGTTTTTCAAAATGGCGTTCAGAGTCCGTTTGACGTGTTATACGTGTAATGCCGAATTTGGAAGGCAACAAATGCGATTAATGGTCGGTGATGAAAATATTATTAGGCGCCAGATTGTCATAACAAGATGAGATCAACTCAATCATCCTGCGCCTCAGGTAAATGATAATTCTAGATTATGCTTCCAATGCTATATGTCAATTTCAAATGAAATAGCACAAGTTAATGAGGATCCTAATTGTCTGCGATTGAATGTTTTATCTCAAACAGCTAGCAGCTCTTGTGTCATTTGTAACCAAAATGATAACGTGGTAAGACTATCTGTAGACTGTAGGGTAAAAGTTTTTGTAGAAAGAGACATTTACATGCCTGAAAATGTTAGAGCGTTCCACATCATTTAGATGAAAATGGCATCTTCTTTAATATTTTACTGCCAGGTTTACGTTCCATCAATAGACCTTGCAACATTAATCGACATACTCTTGTATTATTTCTGCAGTGTTTGAGAAAAGAGTGCACCAAAAAAGATAGACTTTCAGATGAAAATAATTTAAGTGATGAAGAATTTGCGTGCATTGCTCCTATCACAAAGGTTCAGTTTCAAGAACTGTATACATTTTGTGATCCAGTCATGCAACACGGAAAAATGACAAACATTACAAAAAAACATTTATTGACTTTCTTATGTAAGTTAAGACAAGGATTGACTGATGATTTTCTGAAGCTTATCTTTGATTACACAACCAGGCAATATGTGAGTTTGATAGTAGATAACGTAAGAAAGTCATTAATGTTAAGGTTTGTTCCCGAAAATATTGGCATCAGATCAATAACCCGCCAGGAGTTTATAGATAGGCATGTTACTGATTTCGCTAATGCTTTATACAACCCTGAACCGAATGAAGCTAAGGCTATTATTGCCATTGATACAACATACGCGTATATGCAAAAAAGTACAAACTTTCGAGTACTGCGTCAATCATATTCCCTTTACGAAGGGAAACATTTATTAAAACCCACCAAGTTGGTGGCTCCTGACGGCTATATTTTGTCAATTTTCGGACCACACTTCTCTGATGCTAGAAATAATGATGCTCAGATCTTGCGACAACAATTTGAAAATAATGTTGATACATTAAGAGAGTGGTGTCAAAACGGTGATATATTGCTAGTTGATAGAGGATATCGCGATGTGAGGCCACTTTTGGAGCGTTTGAGAATCAACATCAAAATGCCAGCTGTTCTTAATCGAGGTGAGAGGCAACTAACCACAGAAGATGCTAACGCATCTCGTTTTGTTACGAAGATTCGATGGATCGTGGAAGCTGGAAATGCACACTTTCGATTAGTTTTCAAGTTCCTCGCTGGAACTATTAGCATCTGTCATGCAAAAAATCTTAATAGTTTTTATTGTATAGCAGAAGCTATTTTAAATCGTTTTCATCCACTGATTCATATGGAAGGTGCTACTGTTGAGCTTGCTAGACGAATGTTAGTGCAATCACAAACACCTAACGTTGTTCAAACCCAAGTGGAACTGGATAACCTCCGAATGCGAAATGCCCAATGGAGACGCTTAAATCGCAACCATGCAGTAGAATTCCCAATTTCAAGTGTGGACAATATTAAAGATTTAATGATCGGAGTGTACCAAGTCAGTTTAGCACCTTCTTATATTCAAGATAAAGTGGAAAGAGAAAACGACGAAGAATTCCAGTTCGATGCACACTTAAATGAACCCGGCTTTCTGAGAATTAGAACATATTCTCGCTTCAGAAACGTAACTAGATATCAAACGTTTATTTCTTTTCAAATAAATGAGCACAATGATGATCCCAACAATAACAATGACCGAATTCTAGGATACTATTGTACTTGTCAGACTGGAGCAAGGACACTTGGTTCGTGTGCCCAAGTGGCAAGCATCTTTTGGTTCCTGGAATATGCACGGCATCAAGAAAATGTAAAGTATCCGGACACGTCACTTCTTATTCACATACTTGATGCAGCAGACAGAGCACACAACATTGATAATGCAGAAAGAGTTGAAATAATAAACGAGTAAAAAAAGTCTAATATTTTTTTCAACTCATTCTGGATCTTGCCTTAATTGGCTGAATCAGTTCATGATTTTGCCTTCAACGGCTGAATCACTTTTTGATCTTGCCTTAATTGGCTGAATCAGTTCATGGTTTTGCCTTCAACGGCTGAATCACTTTTCGATCTTGCCTTAATTGGCTGAATCAGTTTATGATTTTGCCTTCAACGGCTGAATCACTTTTTGATCTTGCCTTAATTGGCTGAATATTTGTCTTAACTCGTAAACTTATCTCAACCTTATTATCTTACCCCAACCTTAACATGTAACCTTACCTCAACCTTAACGTGTAACCTTACCTTAATTTTGAGTTCACCTTAGGACTACCGCAGTTATATCGTATAACCTTATAAGCTATACCATTAGTATCCAACATAACATTACCACATACTATTGTGCTATGTGGGAATATTTTGAAATTTATATTTCTACTTAAGGATAAGAACCAAAATGAACAGTTCTTGAAACTCCTATTCCATACATATTTAAAGAGAAACATTTTTTTGTATCTAGAACACTGGCTTTGTATAAAGTAATACAAAATTTAAAGCGAATGAATAAAATGGTTCAACCCAAAAAATATTTGATAATATTTGATTGTTTTCTTGTAAACATAATATTTTTGACTCAATTACTTTGGGAGATTTATTATATTAAAAAATAGTGTTGATTTATATACATTTGCTTGTTTAACAGGAAACATATTTCTGCCGCCAGTACGTGCGAGAAGATTGTTACAAAAATAAGAGTGGTGTGTTGTTTAATCAATTCCATTTAAAGTGATATCAGGCATCCGACTTAAAAAATCTCGGATATTGGATTTCAAATACGACCATGAGAACATTTCCAGATATACTGAGAATCGCAACCACTGGGACAATCTGTTTAACAACTATTCTTTTGTTTCTCACTAAAATAGGTAATTATACCGACAAATTTTTCTTAAATATTTATAAACCTTATAGAAATTTGCATATTTAGCGGCACTGTCTGTAAAACGGACCCCCCTGTGACCATTCCTTTTAAAAAATTTTATCTTGGACTATGTAATTTCTTTTACCATATGGCTACTACTTAGTAATAACAACTGTCATCCGTTTGAGAAATTCTTATCCACATTCAATATTTTATTCAGGAATATAACATTACATATTATAACGAAATTTATGAGACATTCTTAACTTCTTCTCCTCCGTATAGTAAAAAAAAACTTAAAAAAGTATATATATATATATATACTTTTTTAAGTCTGACTGTCTCTGAAACATATTTTAACTATGTTATGTAGTTAAACATTCCCAGATAACATGAATTGTTGATGTAAGGTTACTGTGAAGACATTTGTAAGGGTTGTAATCTGATCAATCTCCGAGATCATGCTAGATATTCCCAAGAAAGGGAAAGTTAGCACTTAAAATATATTTTAACAATAAGAAATTGATTTAAAGTTATATTTGCTTTAAAAATTAATATATCTTTTTGTCAGAGAAAAAGATTTTTATAAAAAAACAAAAATAATTTTTTCACTTTTAGGAGTAGTGGAAATTTAAGTATTCCACAAATAGGGACATTTACCTTACTTCAGGTTTCTTTGTGTATTGAGTTATTAATTCACTTTCGTAAAACAACTTTATAGGGTAGTAAAAAATATGAAAATCATTAAATCGCAATAATCAACTGTTTCTATTTACCCTTAAATTTTTCAACTTTGGTAAAATTTAGGGGTAAATAGAAACAGTAGTTATTTCAGTTAAATAAAAAAATTCATATAAATGCGGCATTAAACCTTTAGCCTTATATCACCCTCAACGTGTTCTAAGTGTTTTCCCATTTTCCGCTTGTCAATTAGTAGTTTTGTCATATATAACTAAAAAATCATACTAAAATTTATAATTACTTTTTATTAATACTACACCAAAATCAACTTTGGTTTTTCAGTTTTGCAAACTTACATTAAAAATAGGAGTCTGTTTCTATTTAGCCCTAAAAACTGGAAATTCAAGGTTAATAGAAACAGTTGATTATTTCTTACAAAATTTTAAAAATATTAATTTCAAGTATGGAAATGTTAAATGATACAAAGAATTACAGAAAAAATAGTATGTTAGTTATAAAACAATTTAAACTAATAAATAATAAAGCATTAAATAAGGTTAAAAATAAAACATGCCAAAAGTTTAAACACATTACACAAATAAAGGTTTATTTTCTCCTATTCTCTTCCGTTCTCTCTTATTATAGTGTTGTAGTTATATTATTAGATATGTTATTGAAATTTATTCTGTTTCTATTTACCCCGAATTTACAGTTTTTGGGGGCAATGCCACCTATTGCCCTTCGTGTCCATCGAGAGTTGGAGTTATGGATAATGGTGTATTTTTGAAATATTGTGGTCCTTCACGTGCTTGTACTCCAACTTCGTTGGATGTTCACTTTCAAGGTGCTCAAAATCAAACTCCTTTAGTTCCTGATGTTGAAAAAATTACTAGTATGCTATGCACAAGATTTATCAGCGATTAGATGCAATACCTGCTTCAATTTCTCATTCAAAAATTGATATAGGTAACATAAACTCGAATTTTAACTCTCGGAGAAAACGAGAATCTTTTTATGTATTGTTTAATATTTATATAACGATTTCAAAGTAAACAAACATATTTTACAAAGTTTAAACTGCATTTAGGTACAAATGAAGGTACATTGAAGAATATTTCTGTTAATTCTGATACTAAACTCGATAAGCTTTCACGTATTTACACTTTTATAAATGACCTTGAGCAGAAACTTAAACGGAAATGTAATACGTTTTGGTCTTCCTGAATCTCTTGGTACAAAAATCGATTACGAAGATATATGTTCTGATCAAACGAACGTATCGAAATTGTTATCAGGATTATCTACTACTGTTGATTATGATATATAACTGATTCTTTAAGATTGGGTAGTTCATCTCAGAATCATTTGAAGTCGAGGTCCGTAAGAGTGACATTTCAGAATACTGCCCAGGTAAAATCACTACATCACAATTTCATAACAACAACAATTGGAGGAGTTGAATCTGTTGAAACAGAAAATAAAGCTTCTAACACTTCTATACCAATAGAGTTCCGTCGGTACACCGTAGGTGTACGGAACCCTAAAAATGATCTTCACAACTACAACACACATAAGGGTAAGGCGGACTCGAACTCGAAGTCACATAGGATAGCTCTCAAGGTGAGCTGCTGGGATAGCACTTTATGCATTCAACCAAATCGCCACTTGACTTTACAGAGTTAATTTATATATTATATATTTCATTATATCTTCGAGGAAACTAATTTCTTTTTAAGATAAATTCTTCTGAATTAAATTTTACGATATTTGGATAATTCGAACATTTTTCAATTAAATAACAAATTCAAAAATTGAATTAATATTTTCTTTCACCTAAAGTCGTTGCGGCCTACCTTTAGAAAAATCTTATTTTTTGTACAAATAATGATTATCGTCTATAGCATTCACTTTCGATAATTATTTTCACAAAATGTTTTAATTAACGTTACAATTATAATTTTTAAATTAAGTTGCACATAAAAAAAATGTGTTTGGAAGATATGAAAATGTAATAAAAAAGCATGTAAATAATTTAGATAAAACAAATTTCTTGATTGGTATTTGTTAAAAATGTGTTAATTTTCTTGTATAAATAGATTATTACGTAAACATACACAAAATAATAGAGAAAAACTAATTTCAAAACTTACCTATAAAATGTCGAAAGTCACCATATTTCAATTAAATTTTTCTAAGAAAATAAATATTAAAAAATGTATTACTGATTAGTATAGAACTTCAGTTTTGCAAAAATCTACTTTTAATTTAACCAAAAAAATTGTAGTTTTAAACTTATTTTTTAAATATCAATAAAACTATAAGTAGTTCGTTCTCCATCGCCAAAATTTGATAGAATGGAAACTTAAATATGAAAATTGAAATCGCGAAAAATCATAAAAAACTCAACATTAGGGAAGAGTCTCCAGTTGTGAGACGGGTTTTATTTTTGACTTATAAATTGTAAACGGGTAAACGAAATTGTAAATAAAATACACCGTTCGAAAGGTAACAGAAATACGCAACTTTTATTAAAAGAAAGTGTAGTGTTTCGATGAACTCAAAAAATTTTACGATACGTTTTCCGAGCACATCGCTTTTTAAAAAAAAAATGTCTCCAGTTGTGAGACACTCATTAAAAATTGCTAAAATTTAATAAGTTTGACATAAAACGTTATGTTTAGTAGAAATAATTAAATATATTAATAATATATATTATTATATACTAAATAATAATATTTATTCGCCAAAATATGACTACCAAATAAACACAATTAAATAGCTTCAACAAAAGCATATTAAAATTGATTTCTTCTGAATCAATTGACTTTTTTCCACTTGACATGCCCAAAAATACTAGAAAAAAATCAAAACAACATTTAAATAGTATGCCTGCAAAGTCGTATTTTTTATGCTGCCCAGATAGGTGTTGACACCGTCTCACAACTGGTGATATGCTGTGTCTCACACCCAGAAATTGGCGCTATTTTGAAAAACGAAAATTAAATTATTTTCACCCGTAGATTGGAACAATGCAATATTGCATCACAAAATATAAGGAAAACACTAAAAGAAAATGCATTACATTTACCTTTTCCAATTAATTAACTTGGAAAAAATGTACTTTGCATTTATTGAAAAAACGCTTTTTAGTCGATTATCACACACAGTGTTGGTATTTAACAAAAACCGTTTATATATCCGCTTCGGCGTACACGAAAAAGTTGGCTCATATAAAAAGAAATGTTTTTATATAAACCAATCGGCTTTTTAATATTGCATGTTAAAAAAAATTGACTGTCTCGCAACTGGAGGTGTCTCACAACTGGAGACTCTCCCCTAAAAGTAAATTTTTTCACATTTCTATAATAGAAAACGAAAAAATCATCACATAGGGTAGAGTGGGCTAAAAAAGCCACTTTTTTACATTTGGTATTATAAAATCGAAATTTGAATTTCTTTTTTCAAATATAAAATTGTTACTGAAAGTTTAGTTATTGAGCTTTGTCCTTGTAGAACATTTTTTGTATTCTGTGAAAGGACAAAGTTGTAACAGTTTCACGAAAGTTCTGCATATGGCTTTTTTGCACTACTTGGTGGGGTAAAAAAGCCATTTGGTGATTTTGTCAAAATATTTTGTTATCAAATTTTGTAATATTATATTTTTCTTTTATCTGTATAACAAATAAATAATTTAGAAAAGTTTTTAGCTTCCAAAATTGTATTTTGTGTTAAGTTTACCTGCTATCAATTCACAGTCATCGAAACAAATCGAAACAAGAAGTTAAAAAATACAAATTACAATAATAACTATAATATAATTGATACGACATGACAGCCAAACTAGAATCAAAAGTTAAGTTTACTTAATTAAACTTATATTTTAAACGGCTGGTATAATAATTCAATAGTTTCAAAATAAACGCCAAATGTCTTTTTTGAACCATTGGCTTTTTTACCCTACTCTACCCTAATGTGAAAGTAGATTGAATGTATTTATTACACAGGCACACAAAAAAAATAGACAAAACCCAGAGGTCACACACCCCTATCCCAGTGTTTTATGGGTCCCTCTATCCGAATATGGCAATGAAACATTTTTTTCAAGGCCCATTTTCTCGCTTTCACCACCTTTCACCTGCTCCCGGGAGTTGGAGTTTCAGTTTAAATAAAAGTCGAGTAGGGTCTATGTTTTTGGGTCGTTGAAACCAAAAAGACTACCAATAACAAAATCGTCCCTCCTTTAACCCCCAACAACCAACTTAACATCCCTAGGATGGGGATTGAAATTCGAATTTTCGCGAAAATTCGAGTACGGTGTCAAGACCTACGTTTTTTGGGCCGCTCTAACATAAAAAGAATACCAAAAACAAAATCTTTCCTCCCTTAACCCCCTACAACCTCCTTAACAACCCCTGGGTGAGCATTGAAATTAGAATTTTCACGAAAAGTCGATTGTGTTATCAAAACTCTGGGGGTGTTAAGGGAATTGTAGAGGGTTGAGGGTGAATAGGGTTTGTTTTTAGTGGTCTTTTTTGGTTTCAGCGGTCCAAAAAACGTAGGTTTCGACACCGTACTCGACTTTTCGTGAAAATTCGAAATTCAACACCCATCCTGGGGGCCTTAAAGGAGTTGTAGGGGGTTATGAGAGAGACGATTTTGTTTTTGGTAGTCTTTTTTGGTTTCAACGACTCAAAAAACATAGGAATAGACACCCTACTCGACTTTTATTTATAGGGAAGACTGCGGTAAACCCGCTCACTTTTTTTCAGAACGGTAAAAACCTAGGAAATTATTCTCTAAATCCAAATTAATTTATATAATTTGAAATTTCTACTAACAAAATAAAAAAGAATTTTTGATTTATCTTTCTTACTTTTACATAGGGAAAATTTTTAATACACATATACTAAATTTCAAAATCACAATTTTCCAGGGTAAATCCGCTAACCCCTCGGGGTAAACCCGATCACTTGATTTTTTAAAGAATTTTAGGTAATCCCGACAGTTTTTTTATATATATTAAATTTCTCCTTATTTCCGTCTTCAGTATGTTTTATTAATGATAAATTATAAGTTCTATAAACAATAAATATTGGTTTATTAAATAATAAGTATAGGTTTCATGAATTGCAACTGTGAATTTAAATAATATTTTATTAAGAGAAAATTAAAATCTAGTTACAATTTTGAATGTAATATGTTATAGATTTTATTATTGATAAAATATAACAAATGGAATTCGAAATTTTTAATTTAAAAATAAACAATGATAAAACGTGAACTGAACGAAGACAACAAACTTAGATTTATGTCTTTTTTTAGCCGAAAAAGACAGCGACAAATTTTGATTATTTGTTTGCGTTGTTTGTTATAACCGTTATAACTTAATGATTACTAATAATGACTGATGTAGACATGATTCTGCTCAATGTTGCCAACAATTATTGATAATTCGGCGCCATCTGTTGAAAAAAAAATTGCCACAAATCGCGAAATGCGGGACATTCATAATATTAAATATTCAACTAATTACCTAATAATTTAATAAAATTTTTAGGAAATGAATACTATTTATATTTTAATAAATATTTTAATATTAAAAATTTTAAGATCGACAAAAAAACGCAAATACTGTTATTACTGATTCGGCTTCTTAAACAAATTTAATAAGTGAGCGGATTTACCCCGACTTCATGTGAGCGACTTTACCCCGAATGTATTTCTCACATTTCAAAATTAATTTAAATAAATCTTTTTGTAATCAAACAAAACTATATATATATATATATATATATATATATATATATATATATATATATATATATATATATATATATATATATATATATATATATATATATATATGGGTCAATCTCTAGAAAGGAACAAATTCAAAATTGAAATTTTATAAAAAAAAAGTTGAAAAATCACTTTTATTATTAATCCTGTGGCAAAAGGGGGATCTTAATAAACCTATAAAATATGTGGTTACAATCTTTATTAATATTATTATTAAAAATTAATGATTTTTATTCAGAATTTTTGTTGAAAATTTATCGCAACTAAAATATTTTAAAAATTGAAAGAAATTACATGAAATTTGTTACCCGGGGGTTTTCGTGGTCGCTGATTACGAATCCGATATCAGTTTTAACAAATCCAAAATGGTGGATTCAATATGTCGGACGCTTTTTTGAAAAATTCATCGGATTTGCTTGAAACTCGTTACTCGGAGGTTTTTGGGGTCGCTGATTACGAATCCGATATCAGTTTTTAAAAATCCAAAATGACGGATCCAATATGGTGAACACCATATGTATGTTTTTTGAAACATTCATCGGATTCGATTAAAACTCGTTTTTCGGGGATTTTTGGGGTCGATAATTACGAATTTCAAGTCAATTTTTGAATATTCCAAATGGCGGATCCAATATGGCAAACACATTTTTGAGGATATGCCAGAATTCTGAAGTTATGGAGTTAAAAGGGCTTCAGATCAGATTAAGCGACTGCGAAAAGCCCAGAGCAACAGATTTAAAGCGAATCCAAATAATAATTAATTTTTAATTTTCAAAAACTGACTTGAAATTCGTAATTATCGACCCCAAAAATTCCCTAGAAACGAGTTTCAACCGAATCCGATGAATGTTTCAAAAAAGTGCCCACCATACTGGATCCGCCATTTTGGATTTTGGATAACTGATATGGGATTCGTAATTAGCGACCCCGAAAACCCCTGAGTAAGTTTCAAGCAAATTCATTTAATTTTTCATAAAAGTGTCCGCCATATTTAATCCGCCATTTTGTATTTTTAAAAACTGATATCGGATTCGTAATCAGCGACCCTAAAAACCACCGAGTAACGAGTTTCAAGCAAATCTGATGAATTTTTCAAAAATATGTCCGCCATATTAGATCCGCCATTTTTAATTTTTTAAAAACTGACTTGAAATTCGTAATTATCGACCCCGAAAACCCTCGAGTAACGAGTTTCAAACAATTCCGATGAATGTTTCAAAATAGTGCCCGCCATATTGGATCCGCCATTTAGAATTTTGAAAAACTGATATCGGATTTGTAATCAGCGACCTCGAAAACCCCCGAGTAACGAGTTTCAAACAAATCCCATGATTAATAAAGTCTGTAATTTAGGTACTGTATAATGGAAATATACCATCTGTAACAGAGGGGAGTTTTGTTTTTTGAGATAGCTTCTAAATATGTTCATTCTGTTGTAAAAAAATAAATTTTATAAAAAAATTCATAACATTTTTGGTTTTCTTTGTTTATAAATAAAACAATGTGAATAAAACTATTAATAATAATTATTATTATTATTATTATTTACTTTCAAAAAACAAAATTTATTGCGGTAACGGAGGGGAGTTTTTATTGTGTCGATGAACACCGCCACACTAAAAATTCTTTTAATACTGATTATTTTCTTTTACTTTCATCATTTTATGCAATTACCATAACTACACTGACACTACAAAGAGTTTTGATTTATTTATTTTTATGTTATCGTTTTTTTCTATATTTTATAATTATATTTGTGAGTTGTAACGGAGAGGAGTTTTATTTCTGCACAAAACTAATTTAATTCTAAGAAAAAATACCTCACAAATATTTCACTTTATTCTTAATGAATCAATTACAGTCGGGCCGCCGAACTGCACGGTATCCCAGAAATAACCCCTCCACTTGATTTCAAACTGCACGCTGACGAATTCATCCCCACTTTCTAATTTTCAGGACCGTACTTAAATATTTATTAAGGGGGATTTTAATTGCGATCATAGAAAAAATATATTTCGCGTTGATGACAGATGTTTTATTTAAACAATTTTTACTTCAATTTAAAACTTCACTAATCACTTCATATATTCCAGATACAATTTAAAACTGTCACTGAAAGTTATTTGAATGATAGCACTTTCAATTAAACTTTGAAAGATAATTTTTGTAAACAAAACAATATTTGCAGATATTACTATTTTAATTATAAGTATTAATAATAGCACTCTCTAAATTTGAATTAGTAAAAATGTTTACTAATTTGAATTAGTGACTGACTTTTTGCTTTTGAATTAGTAAGATTTACTAATAGTCATTTCTACTAATATATTAGTAAAGTTTACTAATTCAAAAGCAAAAAGTCAGTCACTAATTCAGATTAGTTAATATTTTTACTAATTCAAATTTAGAGAGTAGTTTATAAATACAACTAGAAATTTTACACAAAAAACGTTGTATACAATTTGAAATTATTTTATAATTTACTATAAAATTTTTAATTCTGAAAAATAATTTCAATTTCTAAATAATTTTACATTTAAAATTAATTGAAATCATAAAAATATATACTATTCTCAAATTGATAAATGGTAGAAAAAATTTACATTTTTTAATCAAAATATGTTGCCTCATAAAATTAAAAAAAATTCACTGATTTATACAAATCATAGAAAGGAAACACTGCAAAAAATGGCGTCTAAAAATAAGACATTTAGACGTTTATAAACGTCTTATGTAAATAAGCGTCTTAAATGAAAAACATAACCTCCAAATACATGCATTTTAGAAGGCAAATAAGACGCTTATAAACGTCTTAGAAGTGACCACAATTTTAAACGTCTTAAACCAAAACGCTCTTTTTTACAGTGAAATAATTAAAATAAATCAGTAAATTTATTTTTAATTTTAAGAGGTAGAATATTAATAAGAATTACTATTTAAGTTATAAATAACATTTAATTTATATTATAAATATAAACAAATTCCTATAAAAATAAATATATTATTGTAGTATACATTATATTATATAAATATGTACATATTTATATGTATCTACAATTATAAAAAAAGTTACATACATTCAACAATTTATATAAGCATACCGTCTTTGTTTTTTATTTTTTAACTTTTAAATATACGGCACTGACTTTAGTAGCGCCACCGTACACTGTGGAGGACTTAGAAACTAAAGCCAGCGTGCAGTTTGGCGACAGCGTTCACTTTCAAAGCGTGCAGTTCGGAGGCCCGACTGTACTAATAGAATAATAAGTAGATGTTACCTGGCGAAAGATTTTTTAATATTGCAGAATTAATATAATGTATCTTTTATAAATGAAACTTACTTTATGAACAGTAATGGAGGGGAGTTTTTATACTATATAAACACGTGTATCTCTAAATATTTAAAAAATTTTATTTATTTTTCATAGGATCCTATTAAATCATGATGAATACTATTATAAGAGGTAAAAGTTTTGAAAAATTATTATTATTTATTTTAAAAAATCTAATGTACGGGTCATTTGTCCCGATTGTGAGAATGACCCATATATATATATATATATATATATATATATATATATATATATATATATATATATATATATATATATATATATATATATATATATGAGGCATTCCATGTCAAGTGACCCAGGTGTCTTACGGTGTAATGCAAATTTCAATAATTTTTTACTCTTAAACTATTAAACATGAAAATTTGGCAAGGTACATTTTGGAAAGGTTTTTTCATGCTCTTTCGATTGAAAATAGGTATTTAAAAAAAAAATTTTTTTGTCCAAAAAAAAACCAAAATTAAAAATAAATTTTATTTTTTTAGAAAAAGGGCAGCTTTTTTTTTTTTTTTTTTAAACGAAAGCTGAGGTTTTTTCCTAAAAGGACATATAAATGAAAAAGTGGGACAAGAATGTTTAAACATTGAAAAACAGAGGTTTCTACTCACCGGAGCGCTCTAAACCCGGTTTTTACGAGAAAATTCATTTTTTCAATGTTTAAACATTCTTGTCCCACTTTTTCATTTATATGTCCTTTTAGGAAAAAACCTCAGCTTTCGTTAAAAAAAAAAGCTGCCCTTTTTCCAAAAAAATAAAATTTATTTTTAATTTTGGTTTTTTTTGGGCCAATTTTTTTTTTTTAAATGCCTATTTTCAATCGAAAGAGCATGAAAAAACCTTTCCAAAATGTACCTTTCCAAATTTTCATGTTTAATAGTTTAAGAGTAAAAAATTATTGAAATAAGCATTGTACTGAAAATCCCAAAAATTTAACCACCTCCCCCTCGGAAAATATTGGACTAGGTAAAAAAATATTTTCACGAAAAATTTCTATCTATTAGTACTACAAAAGCCTCAAGTTTTGCTACGATTGGAGAAAAATTTTTTCTCCACCTGGATCACTTGACATGGAATGCCTCATATATATATATATATATATATATATACATATTTCGAAAAAGGACATCCAATAGCATCAAAAAAAATTTATCGAATGAATTAAGTCTCAAAAATAATTTTTTTTATTTAAAGCGTTAAGAAAACCTTAAAAGGTTTATATGCATACATTAAACTGATATCTTTAGATTACAATTTTCTAGAAATTTAACTATAAGTTTACACACAGTAACATTAGGTTCTGATAAAAACATTTCTACACACAAGGGAAAGAAAATTTTCATATTATACAGTTTTTTAAGTAAAGATAACCGTTGCCTCTTATACAGTGAACATTGCCAAACAACATGATTAAGGATTTCCTTACTTTTTCCACATTTACAATGGGCACTATTGACAATATTTATACGGGCCAGGGATTCAGCCAGATTGTAATGGTTAGCTCTGCAACGGTTAATTATATCAGTTTGTGTTCTTGTTAGAGATTTATGGCTAAACCATATTTTTTAACACTAGAATAATAATTCTCAAAATAGTATTTACCCTTAACAAGACCTTGTTCCAATATAATATCTGTAGACAGCGAGAATGATTTGATGACCAGCTTAGACAGCAGAGAATCAATATTAACATTATCAAAAGCACCTTGAACATCAAGGAATGCTGCCAAAACGTGTTCTTTTTCAATAAAAGCTTCATCAATCTTTAAAGTTAAGTTGGATATGTTGTCGATACAAGAACTACCCTTTCGAAAACCGTTTTGCGATTTAGGAATTAAGCTCTGCGTTTCAGCCCACCATTAAAATCTATTTTTAATCAAAGTTTCAAACAGCTTCAGCAAACAGGAAGTAAGAGTTATAGGTGTCAGACCAATATTATCGGATTTTTTGACAAAGTGGACGAAACACTCCTTCCAGCTCAAGGGATACTCTCTGGTTTGGTAGAGCAAATTAAAAATGTCTAAAAGAATTAACCTGTACTTTATTGATAATCTCTTAAAAATGTCAAAATCCACGCCATCAAAACCAGGCGAAGATTTAGTTTTTTACTGCCCAAAGAAGCATTAAATTCAACAAAGTCAAATAGAGCGTCAAAGAAGACACTCTCTTGGGCTGGAGACAGCCAATCAGGATCCGTCTGAACCCAAGGAGGACCTATTTTATTTAAAGCTTCTCTAACCTTATTTTCCATTTGTAAGTTTTCAGAAGTATGAAAAGGTGAAACTTTAATCCATTTATTTTTAAAAATTTTACATTTATTCCAAACAAAAGTAGAATCCGTACGGAAATTAATACTTTCAGCAAATTTTTGAAATCCATCTCTTTTCTTTTTTTATAAGTTTTTTTTTGTCAAAGCACTAATTTTTTTATACTCTATTAGATCAATCATATTTTGAGAGAATCCCCACTTTTTATAACTAGCTTTTCTTAATTTCTTTATTTTATTACAATCTTCATCCCACCATGAAACAGGATTTTTTTTTATTCGATGTTCTTTTAAGGAAAAGTTTTTTCTCATTGGAGTACAATTTTTAAGAGCATTATTTATTTTACTCAGAAAGAATTTATATTTATTACTTGGAGACATCAATTCGTAATCTTAAGACAAAAACTCGTTACAAGATTGCTCCAAAAGACTCGAAAACTTATCCCAATTAGTACGCAAAGACTTGATCTTAAATGACCTCCTATCATAAGACACTTTTTCAGAATTTAACAAAATAAATATCGGAAAGTGATCAGAACCCAAGGGATCGTCACTAACCCGAAAATGAATTTTGTCAGACAAGTTAACAGTAGATATAAGGAGATCGAGATTTGATTTAGTTTTATGGTACATATTAACATAAGTAGAAGAACTAGTATTATATAAAAAAGGTCATATTCTTCAAGTGAGTTTTCCATTCTAATTCCGTTCGCATCAGTATGTATGCAGTTCCAACTTCTGTTATGAGCGTTAAAATCACCAATAAAAATTGCATTATCACTGACTTTAACATTTTGGGAAATTTTATTCCACTGAGATTGCAGAAGAGTAAAACCAGGTGTCCTATAGCACATAATAACCTTAACAGGAGGATAGACATTGTTTAAACATATGGGCAAATCCATAAAACTTTTAACTTTTAAGAAAAAAAATTTTTTTTTTCAATTTGTATGCACATAGATATCACTTTGCATACGTGTTCAATAATGTTTTAGCACTACAAATTCGTATGCGTGATTCATTTTTAACTCATGCCGCCAATGTTTAACACTTATTATTGACCCCTTCCGGAACTGAAATAATGTATACTGAACCAAAAATGTGTAAGACCTTCCCATCAATTAAATCAGTTGAAACTTTTTACTCTGAGGTTTTTGGGATCGCCGCTGGATAATCTGAAGTCGGTTTTTCAAAATTCAAAATGGCGGCACCATTATGACGGATGAAAAATTTAAATAGTTGGATTTGATTGAAACTCGTTATTTGGGGGTTTTTGGGGTCGCTGATTACGAATTTAAAGTTAAAATTTTAATTATTTTAAATTAAAAATGAATAATTAAAGTTTTTGATTTTTAAGAATTTAACTTCTGAAATTTTAAGCATATTCTTAACTTAATAAAAATGATATTTTTAAAATCCTTCAAGCGGCATACTTTTTTTAAATATCTGTAAGACAATGCTTCGATCACACTATACATGGACTTGTTTCAAGTAAAATTGTAGTTGTGCCTTCAAAAAATGTATAAATTTAATTAAAATCACGATTTGTATTAACATCTTTAAATTGTTTCTACAGGAATACAAATACAGGCACACTGACGAAAAAGGTCTTAAAATGTTCGTTATTTTATTGTCTATTTAGAAACTTATTGAACTTTTATTTTTATTCTACGCCGCACTAGGTATTTTCATAAGAAGACGTTTAATTAAATTTTCTTAAAAAGTGTTATCACTCAATCAAACCTTTATATCTTTTCTTACAGTCATAGCACACTAATAGGATAGTGAAAAAAGTTTGAAAACATATGTCTGTTAGCAATTTTCCTTGTAGCTGAATTAATATTTTACACGCCGCAAAAATAAAAACGTTAAAAATGTATACTTCTCTGAGAGTTTTAAATGAAATTTAAGCGTTTTTTCAATTTTAAACTGATAAAATTAATTGACAAATTAATATTTTGTTCTAATATTGTACAAAAATGTTACTTAGTATATAATTAAGGAAAGTATGATTAAACAATAAGTTTCAATCTAAAATAATAGGGACTTTTAAGTGTTCGATTCGAGTATCATAAAAGTTAACAGTTTCGTGGATTTGCCCATATACCACAAAGTTCAACACTTTTATCGGGAGACTGGATGTCAATTATCTCTTTAAAGGACAGAGTTTTCCGAATTAGCAGCAAAATACCACATCCCCTAGAGTGAATCCTGTCCTTTCGAAAAGTTATAAAACCCGGAAATTGTATGTCTCTATCATTAGTTAGCCAGGATTCAACACAGATAAAAATGTCAACATCATTGAGAAGAGATTGTATGTCACTTAGAAGATTCACAACACTTCTCACATTCCAAAAAAAACAATCCTTAAAGAATTATATTTATCCTTAAAAATCTATTTTAGTTTTAAAAGTTAAATTATTATTTCTTTTCTTTTTTTAAAAATACCGTTAAAAGTCTGTATCGTTCAAAGCAGAGGAATCCCCAATTATGACATCATTATGGGTATTCTGCAATTTGTTAACAATTTTAGTGATTCGATACTTTAGTTTGCGTTGCAAGTCTGAAGTAGGTATGAGCGCAGCAGAAACCTCCTCCATGGTTAATTCTGATGTAGAGGTCTTTCTCACTTTTTTGCCACTATCCAATGGGTTTGACACTTTGTTTTTTTTCGAATCATCGAGCTCACTATCTATCAAATTAGAAGGAGAAAGTTGTCTTTTTTTCTCATTGTAGGAGAGAGTTGGGCAAAGACATGTTCCTTTGTTAACTTCTGCTTCTGTTCTGAGGAGTTACCCTGAACTTCTTCTGGAACTTCACCAGAAACTTTAGCATCTTTACAAAACTTTGCAACGTGGCCCTCTTGATTACACAAAAACATGTTATCTGATTAGCTGAGGGGTAAATAGAATAAGAAGTATCATCATATTCCACTTTCAATATTTCTGGAAGCTTTGAGACATCTTCTGGTTTGAGAAACACTTGTCGAAAGCTAAAAATGTGAGAATAACCTGATTCTCTTATTCCCGCTCTGATAAACGTGACAAGGGTTGTACGTTCAACTTTAAAAGTTCATTCAAAATAACAGAGTGAGGAATTATCGGGCAGACGTTAGATAATATTATTCTCATACTTTTGGCAATGAGAGGCTGAATTTCTAACTCACCAGATTGAATGTTTACTTTTGTCGACTTGTTAACAAGTCTATCAGCTGTTTCTTTGCAGTTTAAATATAGACAAACGCGTCCGTGTGATATTCTTGAGACAAATATTATATTTTTAGGATCTATTAATTTACCAACAGCAATAGTATACTCTTGAATCGAAGATCCCTCAACTGCATCCAGAACAATTGCATGCTCCTTTGTGGGGAAGCTTGTAGTCTGAACCGCTTGAACAAAGGATAATTGTTGCACTGTTTTTTGTTGATTAGAAGTCATAGTTACAATTTGAAATTGACAGGTGCTTATAGAATCAAGCACCTGAGAATGTGTAAAAGTCACTGCACTTTTTACTCGGATAACACAAATAATTATTGGGAAAAGTCACAGTAACAAAACAGCCACTTTCGCTTAATTAATTTTAGCCAAAACTTGATCACTAAAACATAAGCGGAGACCAGTAAACACGTCTGTTCTCTACGGTGTCTCAAACCGAACTCCCTCAAAAATAATAATAGAAAAATTTAAAAATCCGAAGATCATTTTTTTGCACTTCTAAAAACACTTTACCGCCTCTGATTCTTTGACGAATTCATGACACTAAACGAAAGTTCGTTAACATACAACTAGTATGTTAAGTACTATTCATAGTACAAATATCTCCATCTTAAGTTGAGTTTGTAGCGTCAAATCGCTAGTGAGCGGGTTTACCACAGTCTCCCCTACTGTAACTCCAAACTCCGGGAGCAGGTGAAAGGGTGTGGTAGTGGGAAAATGGTCAATGAAAAAAATTTTTCATTATCATATTTGGTTTCAGCGACCCCAAAAACATGGAGATAGGAGGGTTTGACCTCTGGATTTTTACTTTTGTTTGTAACTTTGAGGGTTATCCTATGTGACTTAAGGTTCGAGTCCGCCTTACCCTCATGTGTGTTGTAGTTGTGAAGATCATTGTTTTAATAAAACCTACTTTTTATTTTAAAAGAATGTAAAATTTGAATCATTAAAATTTTTTAAAATCTTTTTAAATAATAATTTCACTTAAAAAAATTTTTGGAAACTTTCTGGTAACTTCCAGGAAGTTGACAGGAAGTTTGTATGGGAAGCTTCCAGGAAAATACCAGGAAGTTTCCATGGGAAGCTTCTGACCTGCCGACATTATTGTATTTCCTAGAAATTTCCAGGATGGTACCAAAAGTAACTGCCAAAGGTTGACACGGGACTCTTACTGGAAGTTTCTTGGAAGTTTTTGTGCTATGTGGGAAGGCTCAAAGTCTAATCCTTCAGTGTAGAAGATGAACAGGATAAAATTCCGGTTAGTGCAATCTTTTGGTAGTTTAAAAGATTTTTTTCAAAGAGATACAATTTCTAGTAAAGTTGTTGAAAGCAACTCTAAGGATTGACATTTTGATCATGGTTTCTCTCCCAGAATCTTCGTTTGGAATAGCAGGGGTAGTAAACACATTGGTGATCTCTTAGAATATTCAAACAGCGGGGATATCCTATGATTTTCAGAAATTTGGGCGACATCATCTCCTAGATTAAATATCACGCAGTCAAATTTTCAATCTGAGATCATTATTTCTCACCGGCCTTGAAGTGTAATGGAAAAGAAGACCTAAATGTGGACTGATGATTATATTAAACAAACGTTTTAATAAAGTTGATTTTGTATGTAAATTTCTCAAATATTGTTATCTGTATGTAAGGAAAAGTAGGGGAGAATGGGGAGTTATGAAGCATGAGACAATGAGTTCAACCTTTCGTTTATTAATTTTTTTTTAGTTTTCCATTTTGTAGAATTCCTACAAAATTCGCGAACAAATCAAAAAGATAAGTTCGCCCATATAATACCCAGCAATGATTAGGTTCTCGAAATTCAAAAGATTTATGCAAAATCTCAGTAAAGAAAATTTACCAAAAAATATAATTTTTAGCGATTTTTAGTAGTGCTTCACAACTCCCCATGATTTTTAAATACTTGAAAAAGCAGCTTTTTATCCCAACTAAAAAAAATTGTCGTTTTTATTTTATTTCATGCAAATTCTTCAACCAGTAAGCATATTTGAAGACCCTTTAGAGATTCAAGTGGAGAAAATTTGAAAAAAAAAATTTTTGAAGTTACAACTCATAAACAAAGCGTGCTTCATAACTCCCCATTCTCCCCTAATGTTAAGTTTGTCATTAGTCTCTTATATCGTCGGCTTGGTGGAAAACTGTACCAATTCAATAATTTGTTATAAACTATACCATTTCAAAAGTTTGTTATAAAACATACCATTTCGATGAAGATCTATAAAAGCGTTGCACTAAAGAATTTCTAAAGATTAACAAGCAATTAATTTAAATTATTAGAAATTTTTAAATAATACATTAAAAAGATGAACAAGAGTATATTTAAGATACCGCTTTTTAAAAATGCATAACCTTATTTTATGTCTAGCATCAGTGTTGACAAAGTTGGAAAAAAAGCAAAAAACTTTTTTTCTCGAAATGGTATGTTTTAAAAACATTTACCGAAATGGTACAGTTTATAACGAATTCCTGAAATGGTACAGTTTTCCACCAAGCCGACGATATTTTAATCCTGTTACCAATATTGCGAAATGCATAGAATCGTAGAATGAAATTATGTTCAGGGTGAATCAAAAATACATTGATTTTTTTCATCGCTGATTTTCCCGCTACCACCCACTTTCACCTGCTCCCGGGAGTTGGAGTTTCAGTTTGAATAAAAGTCGAGTAGGGTCTATTTCTATGTTTTTGGGTCGTTGAAACTAAAAAAGACTACCAAAAACAAAATCGTTCCTCCTTTAACCCTCTATAACCTCCTTAACACCCCCAAGGTAAGCAGTAAAATTAGAATTTTCACGAAAAGTCGATTGTGTTATCAAAAATCTGGGTTTGTTAAGGGTGTTGTAGGGGGATAAGGATGGATATGATTTGTTTTCAGTGGTCTTTTTTGGTTTTAGCGACCCAAAAACGTAAGTTTTGACACCGTACTCGACTTTATTTTCGTGAAAATTCGAATTTCAACCCCCACCCTGGGAGTGTTAAAAGGGATGTAGAAGTTAAGGGAGAACGATATTGTTTTTGGTAGTCTTTTTTGGTTTCAACGACCCAAAAAACATTGGAATAGACACCCTACCAGACTTTTATTTAAACTGAAAATCCAACCCCCGGGAGCAGGTGAAATGGGGTGGTAGCGGGAAAATGGGCGATGAAAAAAATGTTCATTGTCATATTTGGTTTCAGCGATCTAAAAACATGGGGATAGGGGGGGTGTTACCTCTGGATTTTGACTTGTATTTTTCGTGCACTACGTAGTGGGCATTCGCATCGCAACCTATTACCAAAGGGAGACTATGCTGTTGACAATACTCCACCAACTTTTCCACCTCTCTTGGTGGCGCGGGTTCTCCCTCCGAACCCATTTAGACCTCTGATTCTCCCTTTGAAAACCTAAGGTTCTTGAACAAAGGCTGTCTGCATCTTTTACAATCTGCTTCTCACCAGGAACAAGTATATCACTAATTTCAGTGTTGCGATCCTCTAAAGGAAGCTCTACAATACTTCCGTGCTCACAATTTAATTCTTCATTTGTAGTGTCTATATTTGGTCTCACGAGTACAGAGGAAATAAAGGTTTATCCTTGGAGAGCCTCGATCTAAGATAAGGCTAATCACATCCAAGAGGTCACCTGGTATCTTGGAGTCTTGTTTAAGATACCTCCGTTCGGAGCCCCACCATGGGGACGGGGCGTCTAGATGACGGGCCCCTCCTGTAACACAACCGTTCCCGAGCTTCACGAGAGCTAAGTTATGCCCAGCGATGATCGTCCACCCCACCCCCCAGGAGGAACCTGAAGGATTTGGCGACCCTGGTATCATTCATCCATGGACACGAGTTCATCACGGATTGGGTGGCGAGACTCGCGCCTCAATCGCCATGGCACAGCCAAACGAACTATGGAAGGGTTTCTACTTGGTCGGACTCCCTCCAACAGGAAATCTTCAGAATGAACCCGCGGTTAAGCTTCTGTTCATCCCTTCTCTCCCGATAACTTCTCGAAATTCTTAAGCGGCCGACCCATTATGAAGGGTTAGCCCTCTGAATCGCCATGAGAGACATCTAAAAGTAATTTCCTGATGGGAAAAGAGACCCTCAAGCCCTCCCACTAACAACAAGGTTTTAAAACCCCTAGGAAGAGTTTTTTCACAGTTAGGAAAAGCAAAATTTTTTCCAGCATTCGACTTTTCTTCAGGATTTCACCCAATTCCGATGGAAAAAGAAAGTCGAAAAAATACAGAATTCAGGACAATAAGAGAACATTATCCACTTACTTGAATGCCATTTGGTTTAAATAATGCATTTCAAAGAATAATGGATCGTACTTTTAAAGGATTAATTGGTGATGTATGTTTTGTATACTTAGATAGCATTGTTATTTTTGGATCTATATTAGATGAACATAATAAACATTTAATCAAATTCATGGAACGGGTGAAACCATTGGGATTAATATTACAACCGGATAAGTGCGAATACCTTCGACCAAAATTAGAATGCTTAGGACATAAAGAATGAAGAAGTGAAACTAAATCCTTTAAAAATAAAAGCAGTTTAAAATTATAAAGAAACAAAAAACGTCACAGAAGTACAACCATTTTTAGGACTAGTTTATTATAACAGAAAATTTATAAAAAAAATTACACATGTAAAAGCTTGGAATTATTGAAAGATTTGCTGTGTAAATCGACATTATTGAAATACCCAGATTTTAATAAAAGATTTCTTTTGACAACTGACGCTAGCAATCTAGAAGTAGGAGCTATTCTGTCACAAGATGGACATTCTTGTTGTTATATTTCAAGGGTTATAAATAAAGCAGGACAAAATTAAAATACTACAGATAAAAATTTATTGACAGTCGTGTGGGCTACAAAAGGTTGAAACAATATTAATTAGGACGGTCATTTACGATTCAGACAGATCATAAATCATTAAATTCGTTAGAGAGTGTAGAACATCTTAGTTCCAGAATATTAAGATAAAGATTAGATTTTGAATAGTTCTAATATGATATAAAATGTGTTAAAAGAATATAAAATAAAGCAGCTGACTGTTTTTAAAGATTATTTTCTAATCGAGACAAGAATAGAAAAAAATACACGTCATCAAAAACTTTAGAAAACAATGAACTTAGTTTAGCAGAAGAAGAATATATGTTCCCTAGAGAAAAGGAAAGATGTTACTTAAAGGTTTGATGAATCTTCAAAAACGATCGATAATAAAAACGACATTATACCCGAACAACATGACGAAACAGATATTTGAACATAATATTTCGAAGACTGGAAAAGGAATAAAGCTTGAAAAAGCTCATGGATCTGTTGTAGGACAATGTAATAGAGAAAATAAAACTATTCAAAATACAAAACAATTAGGAGAATAGAAAGATATGGATAATAATAATTAACAAATAATTTGTTAAGTTCGAACAAACTTCCAGTAAGACATTTGTTAATTATCATATAACAAAGTTTTTTCTAAATTTTCAAAGAGATTCTTTATTTATTTACAGAAATATAAGAGTATTAATAAATACGGTGTCACCGTCAGCTACAGCCACTATGCGTAGATTCTCAGCATAACAGCTGATAATAAAGGATTTTTCTTTACAGAACATATAAACTTATATTTATAATAATATTTGTTTATATAATATTTATTTTTATAAATAAATAATAAATAAATTTATTTTATATAAATTATATTTTTTTTATAAGAAAATGTTTTAAATATAGGAACATTGAAATGATAATTCGGCATTTGTTGATTTATTCAAAATTTTATTTTCACAAATAATTTTTGTTATTGATTAAACAATGTGTTCAAAAACTATATTTTAAAAACAATGTACAGTGTTTACATAATTAACTTATACATTATTCACAATTATAATTTCCTTATTCAAATGTGAGAAGTGCACATTTTCACAAGTTTAGTGATAACAATTTAACAGATGCTTAAATAATATGAAATAAAGCTGTCTAATTATATTTAATCATTTGCATTTTAATCATTCAAGAGACTGTTAAACAATATTTAATGTGAAACGCAATTAAATGTTTCAACTATCTACAATTGAATTTTTACCATTTACATACGGTTAAACAATACAACAATACAGTAAAACAAACAAATCAAACTTTAAAATAATAAAATATTTTTAATATTTTGAATACTAACATGCTTTTATCAATTAACATTGTATCAATATAATTTATTAAGAAACATTTTAATTTGTAACTTCAATGTTCCACATTTTCAGTCAGTTATAAAAACTTTTGAAAAATTTTAAAAATTTTTCATTTTATTTTGAAACCAATTAAAAACATTAATTGCTTTTTTTGAATTCTTAACAACAGTGCTACTGCTACATATAAAGGCACAATAACAAAAATTATTTGTAAAAATAAAATTTTGAATGAATCAACAAATGCCGAATTATCGTTTTAATGTTCCTATATTTAAAACATTTTCTTGAAAAAAAAAATATATAATTTATATAAAATAAATGTATTTATTAATATAAATAAATATTATATAAATAATAATTATTATAAATATAAGTTTATATGTTCTATAAGAAAAATCCTTTATTATCAGCTGTTATGCTGAGTATCTACGCATAGTGGCTGTAGCTGACGGTGACACCGTATTTATTAATACTCTTATATTTCTGTAAATAAATAAGGAATCTCTTTGAAAATTTACAGAAAACTTTGTTATATGATAATAAACAAATGTCTTACTGGAAGTTTGTTCAAACTTAAAATTCCTCGCAGACTTTTTGTTGTCAACACTGTAAAAAAAAAGTTCTAAATTAGAGCTGATTTCGGTATTAAAATAGAACCAAATTCGGATTTAGTACCAAAATTGTTACTAAATTAGTACCTTTATTTTTACAGTGAAAGTTAAGAAAACGTCTTTGGTGACAAAGCTCTATTTACAATTGAAAGTGTTTAAACAAATTTTCATTTTTTGAAATTTTTATTATGTGTTCTATGGACCCAAATAAGTGTACAAATTTTTTTTTAAATTAAATCTATCAACATTTGCCCAAGCTATGAGGATTTATGTTTTAAAATTGAATGGTTTATCATTAGCAAAATTTTTAGTTTTTCAAGTTTATTATGAAAAATATTTGTTTTAGAAAAAAATTTTTAAGGAAAAAAAGATGCGCCTTCTTATTTCCTATAAGGTAGAACTTTTTAAAACTTAAAAATTTAAATTTCATTTTTTCGAAATTTTGAGAGTTTGACTGACTTGAATATATGTGGAGAAAGCGTACATTTCCTTATTGCAGCCAAGCTTTTAATTGAAAGGCATTATCACTGACATTCCACTCAAATCAAACTATAGTGGAAGTGATTAGAATTGATCTTTATGGTGTTTTTATCGAAACACTAAAATCTGTTTTTGCAAACTCCATTTAACCCTTGCTGGTTCTCACAATTCCTAACCTAGTGATCTAACCTTATACATTTTTATTTATTTTTTCCTGTAGATTTCAACAAACATACAAAAAAATTATTGGAGTTCATCTTCATATTTTTTGGAAAAACTAAAATTTTTTTTCGTTTTAGAAAAAAAAGTGTGTATCCCCCCCGGGTTTTCACAATTCTTGACCTATTGGATTGCAGTTTGTCTTATTTTATATATTTTCGTGTGTAGATTTCAGGAAAAATATAGCGAACATGATTGGATTTGATTTTCATATTTATTTCAGCAAAAAACTCAAAGTTTTTTAAAATTTCATCATAAAAGAGTGTATTTCTCTCTAGCACCCACAGTTTTTTACCTAGAGATCTGAAAATTGAAACATTTTTGTATTTTCACGTGTAGATTACAGGAAAAATATAGTGGAAATGATTAGAATTGATCTTCATTACGTTTGGAGCGAAAACCTAATTTTTTTCTGATTTTTGATAATAATTATACATATATGCTGGTTCTCTCCATTCTTAACCTAGTGGACTGGCGTTATACATTTTTATTTATTTTTTCGTGCAGATTTCAACATCTTTGCGATAGATACAGTATTTAATAGTTGGATGTGTTAACCAATTTATTGGATCTCACTCCAAAGTCCAACGAATTGGATACAGCAACTAACTCTTTTTATGTGTGTACAATTATTACACAAAAATATTTCATAATTTGAGAATTTTTCTTTAGATAACAATAATTAATTGTTCAAACAATGTTATATTGATTATTTGTAATTTTTTAATAGGTTTATTGATTACTTTTCATAATTAATAAATATGACAACATATATTTTACGATTTTCTTAACTTATGTCAAAGATATTTTTTTGGGATTAAATTATTCTGTGAAAAATGATTTAGGGGAGAGTGGGACAAAGGCGTTATGTGAGACAAAGATGTTAATTCTAAAATATCTCCTTTATTTCCTTTCTAAATTAAAATTTAGTTTTAATGCATTCAGACCAATTGATTAAAAAAAGAAAAATCTAAAAATATAAAATATTTTCTGAACGAACTGGTGTGGTGTTGTTTAATTTTATATCTAAATATTTGAAATTTAAAGTAAATAAAAGTTTGTTATGAGGGGCAAAGAAAATATTGAAAATTATTTAGTTAAAAACAATTAAACATTCGAAATGTCTATTTGTTACTATTTATTAATTCAATGTCAGTTAAATTATTTTTAAAAAATTTTGTTTTACCTTAAATTTAAATTATTCATATGAATATTAAAAAATTTATTTGAAACCAGAATTCATAAATTTTTATATAAAGTCGAATATATTTTAGAAATTATTAAATTTAATTAAAAATTAAAATAATAAAAATTGTTTCATTTAATAACCTTATTTCAAATAAAACAATAAAGACTCAAATTCACAATATAATGTTAAAATCACTAAAAGTTTTTATTGTTTTAAAATAGTTTAATTCTTTTAATAATAGGGTACTGTCACCTTGAGTGGGCCACCTGAGCTTTTAAGTTACCTTTTAGCGGAAATGTGAAATAAATAGTGCGAATAGCAGCACCGCACCTAGAAACCGTAAGAAATTAAGTTCCGCGATAAACATAATTATACGTTATCGTTTAATGTAACGAATTTTTAAGAACACAAACCAAAAAAGAAGTCGCTCTTACAATGAGTAAAGTGATTTGGAAGTGTAAAAGTAGTGTAGAATTTAAGTTTTAAAGGAAAACTTATTTTATTCCTACTGCTTTGAACATTAAAATTGATTGTCTTAGTTTAATTGAGTGATTATTTTGACAAAAAAAATTGTGGTGTCTGCAATAAAAAGTTGCAAGTCACCATGAGTGAACCACTGTTTATAACCATGAGTGGACTGCAAACATTGCGAGACACACATGGTCCGAAGCTGCATTAGCATAAATTTTGTATTAATATTTCAAAAATGTTAATTTTTTTCTTACAAATAAAGAAATTCAAGCCATTATGGTATAAACTGTTTATGGATCTATATTAAGCTTGGAATACTAATGGTGACATTACTCTATGTTGTTAACCTTATATTTCGATAATATTATACTAATAAATATTACTTGTTAATTTTTTAAGGCTTATTAATGCTTTCTATTAAAAATACACTGAAACCCCACTTATTTGAACATGGTTTACGCAATTAAGCATACTTTGCTGTACTTTGCCGTACTTTGTATAATTCCGAAAAGCCAGAATTTTAATTTTTTAGATTTAAAAATTCAAAAAAACCATTTATTACTCTCCCATACTTTGCTGTACTTTCCCGTGCATTGCCAAGCATAGAAAATTCAGAATTTGAATTTTCATAGTTAATGTTTTCCAAAATACTATTCTTTAACTCTTCTATTTCTTGATGTACTTTCCTGTACTTTGCCGAACTCAAAAAATACAGAATTTCAATTTTCATATTTAATGTTTCTCAAAAAGCTTGTCTCCAATACTTTGGTGTAGTTCTCCATTCGGAAATATTTCCAAAAACCTATTTTCTTCTACCCGTACTTTGCCAATCTGTCCCCGTATTTTAAATATCGTTGTTAAACATGTACATTCCAAAGTATGAGAAACGTTTTTGTGCTTGTTTTTCGTAAGCAAATTGTTAAAAAAAGGAAAATGATTATGTAAAATCAAGATTGAGGTTCACATGTTAACCACTCATGTGTAGAATAATGCCTCCAAATTGCAGACCGATCGGTTAAATAGATTTTGAGTATTCCTTGTCACCAGTTAGAAAAAGTGGTATTGTGAAAAACGCGTTTAAAGTTTTGGTAGCTGTAGCTCGCGGCCGTGCACTGTTTAATTCTATGCGCTGTAATTTTGTTAGTTTTTTTAGGGGGGGGGGTAGGGTCTAACGGCTGAAAAAAAGCATCTTTTTTGTGAATTTTTATTAAAGAAATGGTAAAAGTTTATATGCTAAATTTTTTTGCATGTTATTAGTTAGTATTTGAAGAAGATTTTGTAAAATTTTTGTTTAAAAATATTAAGAATTATGCCGCTGACGGAGCATTTTCCAAAACGCTTTCTGAAAAACATGATTTGCGGTGAACATCGTAATTAATTAACACATTAACGAAATTCAAAAACTGAAGTGAATTTGCTTAGAAGAATAATTTTGCCCGACCCCAACGTTTTCCTTTTTGAAAATTTTTGAATTTTTTGCGACTAAATGAAGCAAAAAACGCTATTTTCACTCAAAAAATCCGCCATTTTGTTGCTATATCTTGAAAAAAAAAAATAAATAAACAAAAGAAAAACGTTGGGGTCGGGTATTTTATGCGTTAAAAAAGTATGCCAAGTTTTGTGAAGATTGGTGCAGTAGTTTTTGAGTTATGATGTTCACCGACTTTGAAAATGGTCGTTTTGAGAAAAACGCGTTTAAAAGTATTCGCTGGACAAAATATTCACCTGCTCAAACCATGTTAATATTGTAATATCTACTAGAGTTTTGCATCAATTTAATTTTTATTTTATGTCCTTGAACAGAATCTTAATAGCTTCCGAAAAATGTAAAAACAAAATTTTTTTATCACTTTTTATTGTTTATTTATAACTTTTGTCAATTCAGGTACGGAGACAATCAAGGGGTAAAAGCTCCATAACTTTGGCAATTTTGCTCCAAATGACTTAAAAATTTCAAGGGACATTTATAAGATGTTCTACTATAAGAGTAATAAAAGAAAAAAAAACGATTTTTTGAAAGTTGTTTGACCCTACCCCCCCCTTAAATATCTGTCCAAAAATTTTACACGATATTTCTAAGATATTGTACTTTCAAAACATGCAAAAAATTGATTTTTTCAGACCGTCACATAGGTAAAGTTTCTTAAAAATCGTATTTCACTGTACTTTGACCATAACATTCTGTACTTTAATATATTTTGCTAGATTTTGCTTATACTAAAAATAATTATTATGAAAAGATAAAGTAATTTTATTAAATTTTAAACTTTTTTTACTCAGTTTTTGCCGCCTGTTTAATTAATTATAAGCATAATAGGAACAAATTTTAAATTTTACTCAAAAAGCCATCTTTAATGTTTGATTAATTTTAGTGGAGGATTCAAAGCTTAATGCTCCTTTCGAGCCTTTTAACCCTTTTTCGAAATAGCTTTTGGAACTCATCGGACTTTTTTTGACTCCCATTTCATTGATTATAATCAAAATAAGAGAAAATTTTAATAGTCGCTAATAATCAGGATTTTATTTTCGTTAATGTTTTAACGTTACGTTCTTTAATTATATTTATTAGTAAAATTAATATAATTTCGAAAATACTTAACAAATTTTAATGTTCTTTAAATGAAGCTGAAATAACATCCAGTATATTTTTAAAGTATTATTGTTTTTGTTTAAAAAAAAATATTTACCATTAAAATTTAATTCCAAAAGTTACAGATGCTAAAACTCTAATCCAATCATTATTATACCACCTATTTATTACCTTTCAGGGATTAATTTTATACCTACCTAAATATTCTTTTTTTAAAAAAATAACACAAATATTTTTAAAATAAAATAAATGCATTTAATACAAAATAAAACAGTAATGTTTCATTTTTAAAGGAAAATACACAATTAATTTGCTAACTTTTTGAAAGTAAGTTGTAAAAAATCCTATCGTGAGGCGTTTTGTAGAACGTGAGCATCTTGCACGTGCTTTTTAAAATTTTGTAAAACTCATTAAACGCATCGGCCAACTCCAAAACTTTTTAAAAAATCTTCTGTATATTATAAGGTACAAATAATTAAAAAGAAATTAAATAATAAAAACTCAATACTTTTAGACTTATAAGGTACTACAAAAAGTCTACAGTTACAAATCCAAAATTTCAAACATTCATAACTTGAAAATTTAGTCGATTAAAGAAAAAAACACATATGTGACGTGCCGCGACAAAAGGGACCTTAGCTGCTTAGAATTTTAGGTTATGTTTAGAGTACTTTTAACTACATTAAAAATTTATTATTGATTATTTAACATCTAAAGCATATTTTTCTGAAAATATTGCACATAATAATGAATTAAATATTAATAGTTTGTAAAGAAAATTGGTCATTTTTATTTATTTATACTTCTAATTTTAGTTCTGTCAAAAACAGCTAAGGTCCCTTTTGTCGCGGCACGTCACATATTTCTTTTTTTCTATACACATCAAGGAAAAATAAATTTAACCAAATTCTTAAGGTCATAGGTCAATCATACGTGGAATTGCCCATATATATTTTTTTAATTATTTTGTTAATTTTCACTTTTTATCATCTCATATTTTCAGAATAATATTAACAATGATGAAGAATATTTTTTTTAAAAACACGTGTTGTTCACTTTGTAATCTGTAATATTCTGTAACATTCCGTAATATTCATCCTGTATTATTATATAATACACGCACTCAACCACGTGGAATAAATTAGAACTTCTTTGCGTGCGCATAAAAATTTTAAATTATTTCACCCAATAGCGACCGTCATCACGTCATTTTCACAACCAATCACTATTTTCTACCAAAACAAATATATATATATATATATATATATATATATATATATATATATATATATATATATATATATATATATATTTGTGTCGTAGCCGAATAGAAGAATCCGCCGTTTAGCTAAACGCCTAGGCGGTTAGCTAACTGGCGCCCAATGGACAAATGAACATAATAATTGCTCATATTCTTCTATTGGCCTGAATGAATCCGTCAGTTAGCCAACTGAGTAGGCAGTTAGCTAACCGCCTAAGCCGTTTTAGGCCAATAGACGAAATACAAACTCACGAAATATTATTAAAAAATAAAATAATTTACTTAATATTTAATTTATTAAATTAATAAATTTAATTTAATGAATTAATGAATATTCAATTATTAGATTAATAAATTTAATTAATTAATATTGTAAATTATTTCCTTTATATTTAATTTTAATTTTGTTCATTGGAATAGAACAATTATATTGTATATTGCAAACTCACGAAAATTTTGATTTTCAGTCTTTTATTGTATGTTATTTTTTTTCTCTCTCTAAACTATTTGTTCTCTCTGTCAATGCGTCGATATTTTTTACTTTAATCATTTGTCTAATTCGAATATTAGATTTGATAATGAGTACAAAAAATCCATTTGCTTTAAATCCGGTCTAAATTGTAATTCTCGATGTCATCTAATATTCGAATTAGACAAATGATTAAAGTAAAAAATATCGACGCATAGACAGAGAGAACAAATAGTTTTAGAGAGAGAAAAAAAATAACATAAAATAAAAGACTGAAAATCAAAATTTTCGTGAGTTTGCAATATACAATATAATTGTTCTATTCCAATGAACAAAATTAAAATTAAATATAAAGGAAATAATTTACAATATTAATTAATTAATTAAATTTATTAATCTAATAATTGAATATTCATTAATTCATTAAATTAAATTTATTAATTTAATAAATTAAATATTAATTAAATTATTTTATTTTTTAATAATATTTCATGAGTTTGTATTTCGTCTATTGGCCTAAAACGGCTTAGGCGGTTAGCTAACTGCCTAGTCAGTTGGCTAACTGACGGATTCATTCAGGCCAATAGAAGAATATGAGCAATTATTATGTTCATTTGTCTATTGGGCGCCGGTTAGCTAACCGCCTAGGCGTTTAGCTAAACGGCGGATTCTTCTATTCGGCTACGACATATATATATATATATATATATATATATATATATATATATATATATAAATGAGGCATTTCATTTCCAACCGTTCCAGCGACAAAAAACAATCGCAAGGAGATGGACTTTCTAATAATTTTTATTACATAAAACTTTAATTGTTTATAATATATTATACACTGATTCAATAGAAAATTTCATGATCTTTCTATTGCTATTTTTATTATATTACATTTCTGCCAATTTCGTAGAGAAATTCCTGTTTGAAATGTTAAACTCTTAATATCACAAAACACCCTCGACGATTTTTATCAAAATTATATGAAAATAAAGCGTAATTTCTCTAGTTTCTATTCCCATTTTATATATTATGGACATTTGATGGGATTAATAGAAAAAAAATTATTTAAAAAATGTGTTTTTGAAAAATTTGACAAATAGTATGAAGTAGATTCTTAACCCATTCAACTTACATTCAATTTCGTACTATTTGTCAAATTTTTCAAAAACGCATTTTTTAAATAATTTTTTGTCTATTAATCACATCAAATGTCCATAATATCTCAAATGGGAATAGAAACTAGAGAATTTACGCTTTATTTTCATATAATTTTGATAAAAATCGTCGGGGGGGGGGTGTTTTGTGATATTAAGAGTTTAACATTTTAAACAGAAATTTCTCTACGAAATTGGCAGAAATTTAATATAATAAAAGTAGCAATAGAAAGCTCATAAAATTCTCTTTTAAATCAGTGTATAATATATTACAAAACAATTAAAGTTTTATATAATAAAAATTATTAGAAACTCTATCTCCTTGCGATTGTTTTTTGTCGCTGGAACGGTTTGAAATGAAATGCCTTTTATATATATATATATATATATATATATATATATATATATATATATAGGTTAGGTTAGGTTAGGTATATTTAAAAAGGTTTCTTGTTTTGACCAAACACGTCTACAATTACAAGTCTAAAATTTAAAAAATTAATAACTCAAAAATTTGTTCACAAAAAAAATAAAAAAATACGTATCCGTTTTGTCAATACAGATTAAAAAAATATATTTTTGGACGATTTTAAAAAATAGACTGAAATTTTACAGGGAATCGCTCATTTAAGGGGGTACTCTTGGTAACTTCCTGGAATTCTCCAGGGGGTCGATTACGTAACTTTTTCCGATTCCACATTCCGATCCCACTTTAAATATTCAGATTTCACATTCTGATTCCACTTTCAATATTTCGATTCCACATTCCGATTCCACTTCCAATATTCCGATTCTACATTTAGATTCCACTTTAAATATTCCGCTTCCACATTCAGATTCCACTTTTAACATTTCGATTCCACATTCCGATTCCACTTTCAACATTCCGATTCTACTTTCAATATTCAGATTCCACTTTCAATATTCAGATTCCACTTTCAACATTTCGATTCATCATTCAATATTCAGATTTTACATTCCGATTCTATATATAATATACGATTTCTCATTACACACTCTGAATCTACATTCTGATTCAACATACTGATAACCAATTTTTAATTTTACTACGATTTCCTCATTTGCTTTAAAAACTTACTAATTATTAGTAAATAAATAATTTGCAACTATTTCTTCATATGTTCATAAAATTTTTAGCGAAAAATACAAAATTTTTAACAAATTTACAAAAGCTTTTTTTGTATATTTTCCATGGTAGATTTAAAAGTGATTTCAGTTAATCTTTACATTTTTTTAGAAAAAAAAAATTCGAATCTTTTTAGGATTTAGTAAAAATATTTAATGTGAAATGGGAATGTTGAATGTAAAAAAATGGAATGTTTACAATAATTAAGTCAAATTTAAAATATTATTTCTCAGGTAGGTATTACTTTGTTCAGGTAGAGGTTTGGTCATTATATCAGCTTTATTTTCTTTAGTAGCTATCCATTTACTACTACTTCACCATCAAGGACACAATTTTTAACATAATCTCCATGTCTCTTTGACATAGAACTTTTTCTTCCGCTAATTTCTCTTTCTTCAAGTTTTCTCTTAATCTCTGTGATCTCATCATCAAAGTCTTTCAATTTGTGACAACCATATATTTGCGTGCAGTTACCTGCTGCTTTATTGTCACACCAAACTGTAACTGGAAACAAAGTTTCCCCTGTTATATCTCTGATAGCTTTATCTAGTGAAATTAACTCTTGACAGGTTTCACTCATTTCTAGATACTCTACTTTACATGTATCCTCCCGTGGAAGATGAATCATCATAATCACCAAAGCTTGAATCGGAATAAGCTTCTAAACCATTTTCCTCAGCTCTGAATGTCAGTCCCAGATCTGTAGTTCCTCTTAAATATCTTAATATTCTCTTAATGTCCATCCAGTCTCCTTCAGTTGGCGACACTTGTTTTCTGGATAAATAATTTACGGCAAAAGAGATGTCTGGTCTTGTAATTCCTGCAAGATACAGCAGACTTTCTATTGCTTCTCTATATGGAGCATTGCAGGGTTGTTCTCTTTCTTTAATTTTCTCTGAATGGTTGTTCTCTCTGTTTCTCATCTGTCTTGTTACCATAGGTGTGCTTTGGGATTTGCAATCTTTCATCTTAAATCTTTCTAATACTTTCTCAGTATATTCTGATTGCCTTAGTGTTATAATTCTATTTTTTCTATCTCTGAATATTTCCATTCCCAAATACATTTTTGGTTCTCCAAGATCTTTCATTTTAAAAATGTTGCATAATTTTAATTTGATTTCATTCAATTTTTCTAGACAGTTTCTAGATAGAATGATATCATCTACGTACAGTACTAAGAATATCACTATTCCTTCTTTTCTATATGTAAACAAACATGGATCATTTATATCCCTTTCTAATCCTAGTTTGTTTACCTCCTCTGTAAATCGTTGATTCCATTTTTTCGGACTCACTTTTAGACCGTACAAAGTTTTCTTTAATTTACACACCTTGGTTACTTTTATGCTCTGCTCATAATCTGTACCCTCTGGCATTGTCATATAAACTTCATCCTCTAAACTTCCATTTAAGATTGCAGTTTTTACATCTAGTTAAACTACTTCTAGATCGTATTTGTTTATTATCGCTAGAGCTGTTCTTATTACTGCAATTCTGGAAACTGGTGCGTAAGTTTCTTCAAGTTCATATTCATTTCTATCTTTGAAACCTCTGAAGACTAACCTGGCTTTGAATTTTTTATTTCCTTTCTCATCTATTTTCCTTTTAAATACCCATTTAGAGTCTAAGTTTAATTTTCGGCCATCTTCATTTTTACCAGGTCTGTCTATTACATCCCAGACTTCATTCTCTTTTATGGATAAAAGCTCTTCTTCAAATGCTTTCATCCATTCGTCTCTGTCAGATGATTCCATAGCTTCTCTGTAGTTAGATGGATCTTTATTTACAGCTGCTAATCCAGCAAAAATTCTTTCATCCTCCTCTAACACATTTTCTTCTTCTGTGTCTCATACACTGTTACATCCCGAGCGGAAAGCGAGGTTATTTAAAATTTTAATTATTATTTAATTTATTTCGGAGGAATGGTAGGCTGATTAAGTCAAGTTGGTAAAGCTTGACCATTTATTTTTATGTGGGTACGTTCTCTTCTATCGATCCTACGGGGGTCGTCTTGCAATTATTTAAAATATAATTGTTATATAATTACCTTTTCTTAATAATTTAGTAATTTTAATAATATTGAATTAAGTAAATGAATGATCTTAAATGTTTATGGTAAAATTATTTATTATCTTTGATTACAAGAAAGAATGACATGTATAAATTTAGAATGTGTTTATGGTGTGAAATTACAATTTGTTTAAAATGGTACTTACAATTACCTCTGTTTCGAGGGCAGATACAATGATGAATTTTTGACAAGGAATTTAATTCCTATAGTCGTTGACACTGTGAGGTTTTACAACTCTTGAAAAAGAACGGTTGGGACTTTGTCACAGTTTTTAGTTCTTATTCTCCGAAAGCACACACGTCACGTTTGCAAATCGTATCTCGAGAATAGACTAGGCTACGACGGAAAATCTATTAATTTTTGATAATGCCGACTCACAAGTCTGGCGATAATGAATATTTGTTCAATATTTTAGAACAACGAGTAAACTTTATACTGTTTGAAAATGCAAGATTTACGGCCAAAATTATGATTACCGAAGGGTCAAGCTTAAAGATAAAGCTGTCACGACGCGAACTTTACGATGACTTTGTATCGAAATAAACTGACGGATGACGATGGATTTGCATGGGTTTTTATAGTAGCAAATCTTCCCTAGTGGGAGACAAAAGATCAAAGATCATCCCCATCTCTAAGCTCGACTCCTAGATCATCCCAAGAATTGAGTCACTTCTTGGAGCTTTGTGACCACCTGCACCACATATAGTATATCGCGAGTATCACTATTCCATGAGATAGTAAACTTTCCCAGGAAGAAAACTAAGCTCGTGCCTTCGCAACATACTAATATGAGTCAAGTCCACTCATATATGTGTATAATATGGTTTACAATTTATGTTGGTGTGCATCTAAATATCGAATCTCATAGCTTTAGTTCTATGAAGAGTAAGATAATTACATTGTATTTTGTCAACTATGAGGATCGATATACAGATCAACTATTTCAAAAAGACATTCCATACTCTATGCAGCTGCAAAATAATTCTTAGAAAATAATGCATAGCGAATAGAAGGATACATATTGTTTATTATTAGAATCGTATAATATTAATTTTGAAACAAGAGTATTGCGTGAGAAATAATTAGTTAATTAAATATTACTTCTTATTTAATGGCCTTTTGTTCTATCACAAAATTATATTTATTTAAAGGTTTATTTTAATTTTGATGAATTATTAATAGAAATAAATATCATTTCTCTAATAATTTTCTTATTAATTTAATATCTATTGCCTTTCTTTGGTATACTTATTTTAAATGCAATATCTCTATTATTGACATTCTAATTGTGCGATCATCAACAATGATTCATTGCTAATGTCTTCAATTTCAAAAAGAGAATTTTGTTACTGGGATGTAACAGTCCTCCCTCCTTAAATTCGTTCATCGTCCCGATTGAACACTATAATTTTTGAATATTTGCAAACGTGCACATTTCGACAATTTTATACCCATTCTTTCATTCCATTCATTGATATACTACTGAAATACATTGTTGCAAGTTATGACATTCAGAAGTAGGAAGCTAATGCGTTTTCAATAGTAAACATATATCTATATGTGTGATGTGTAGTGTAATTAGAGTAAGTGTTATCAGTGATACCTTCAGTGCAATGACTTCTATCATCGTAAGTACGATCTTAACTTCTTTGTCATATAGTCCTTGATGTTATGAATCAGTATATCCCTTTTCTCCCTTTGTCTTCATCATAATTCAATTTCTCATTAGTATTTATTCATTCACCATGGAGAGCAGACCATCTTCAGCAGAAACTGTGAATTTTGAGGATTTTATTGCAGGTAATTATAACATATATATTTATGTATAAATATGTGTGTGATAACAAAAATTTATTTTTCTTCAAAATAAATTTTTCTTTATTGTTGTTTTTATAGGGCGGGTTCCTCCAATATGCCCTGTTCATCAAAGGGACCTCTTGGACAGAATTATGGTTCTGTCAACTGTACTGCACCACAATATTCAAGTGTGGCAACAAGTGGATGATGCAGCTAGAGAAAACCCTCTCTTTTTACGTCGTTGCAGTCGAAGGAACCGTCCAGGCAACGAAAATTCAGGTCCAATTGTAAATTTGGAAGAATTTAGTGTCTTGCGAACGGAAACGTTAGAGACTTCGACGGAGCTTGCAGAGTTGGTGATTTCCATGACGTAAGTATTTTAGTTGTGAAGTATTTTGCAAAATTCTTAAGTTTTTTTTTTTGTATAATTATAACTTGATTGTTATTCTTATCTTGTTTCAGGAATCCTTCCCGTCCTCCCAGGTGCTGGTGTGGAGGTTGCAGTAACGAAGAGTCATCTGCGGAAACTCCAGTACCAATGGTGGTGGAGGGGGTGGCTTCATCCAATTTTTCTGAAGATATGGAGTCTGAGATAGAAGTCAAGAACGAAATCTTGGACGTAGAAATGCCATATTTTGAGGAAGTGTGGGTTGATGACTTCCCCAATACTTTTGAAGGTCCTTGTTTGGAGAAAAATGACCCTCTCCAGTTGGACTGAATTGTTTAGTGTGTCAGTGTTGTGTTTAATTTAGACTGAATTGAGTAATTGTGTAGTGTATTTTATGTAAATATCGTTTAAGTGTCAATGTTTGTAAGTACTTTTTTAAATAGATATATATATATATTTCTCAAAAACGCAGTACCTCTCTCTATTTGGATGTCTCAAATTTTAAAACATTTCCTTTCTCTTATTCTTTTTAATTTTTCTTTCTTTTGTCAAAGAATTTTTTTTTTTATATGAATACATATGTATATAAATCGATACATATACAATCATGTTTAAGTATAAAATTTTTTATTTCCTTTATAGAGTGATCATTTTATCATATACTTTCTTTTATTTATTTTATGTTTTACTACTAAAATTTCTTCTTTAAATTCTTTTGTAATTGAGAAAATGATCAACCATTATTTCCTATAAAGACAATAAAATAAGATTTTCGCATATTGAAATATATATATATATACATATATCGCTTTATCCCTTATCGTCTTGTATCGATGTTAGAGTGTTGCGATGGTTCTTTCTTCTTCTTTTGCTATGCGTTCTGTCGCGTAACATGATGCTAGTCGTTGATGACGCATTGGAAGACTAGTGCTTGTATTATTCAATTTTATGTATATATTTTTTTTGATGAATTCTTGATATTAGAATTTTTATTTGGATTTTGAATTTTTGTGTCGTCCTCCCTCCTTAAAATTTTACATCGTCCTCGATGTAATCAAGAAAGTGGTATATTTATTTGATTTTGATTGGAATTTCGATGCCTTTGACGTCTCATATAAATGGCCTTGGAGAAATTATATACATATCGCAATATGATAAGTGCAGCAATAACAAACATGATACGGAAGACAGTTAAGATATTGTCCTTGATCTTGATGAACCAGTCAGGGATGAATATGTCCATCTGCGAAATAATTGAATTTTAATTTTTTTATTTATTTAAGCTGGTAGAAAGAGGAACGGAAAATGATTTATTTAGAAAATTTTAATATTTAATTAAAAAAAAATTTATTTATTTATTTTTTTTTATCCTTTCGTCTTTCTATCGTATGTAATGGAAAATTATTTATTTACTTTATTTATTTGAAAATATATATATATATATATATATATTTTGTTCAATAAAACATCTCATATAGTTGGGTTGTTTTATTGACATTGATAGTGTTTTCTTGTTTAATTATATGTTTTTGTTAAAATCTATATGCTAGTTGTGGATAGATATATATATAGAATTTATTTTTTAAAATATGAATGATTAAGATTATTTATTGCTTATGTGCAAATTTATAGTATGCACAAGCAATTATATAATAAAATGTGACAAAAAGTTTATATTATTTGAATAATGTGTAATAATATAATTGAACTGGTAAAATAATTCTTATTATTTATTAACTATAATTAGAATAATATATTGATTAATATAATATAAAGTAATAAAATATTATTTAAAAGTGATTATTTTAGTTCCTTGTATATAAAGATATGAAACTGTTTTAAATTAAAAATAAATGTATTCTTTTATTTAGTATTTAATTATTATTATTATTAGAATTGTATTTTGATTTAATACATTTCTAACAATTAAAAGAGATTATATATGCTTAAAATGTATTTATTAAAATTTTGTTTTTGTTGTAAAAGTACTTGAATGATAAATTAGATATATGTAATTGTAAAAGTATTATTAATTTAAATATTTTAATTAAGCACTTAAAATCATTAAAAATTTCATTTTTAAATGTTTTTATTTGCTTTTAATAATATGTTTTAGTGTTTAATTGTAAATTAATCTTTTAATAACTCTGACACCATAGTGTATGTAATATGATACTTTATTGTAACATTCATTTTCTTCATGTGATAATACTTGTAAAGGATAGTTACTGCGACATTTTCCCTTTTTCATAAGCTGTATATTGGTAGCATTTTCTTAATTCTAGTTTATTAATGTATAATGTTCTTTATATATGAATTATGCTTTTATGCGGAAACAAAATAATTTGACTATAACTAGTACGTGTATTATAAAAGTGTGACGGATATTTTATATTAGTATAGAAAACTTTACGCATATATATTTGATTAATTATATTGATTATTATAATTATTTATATAAGAATTAGGTCTGAGAAAATATTGAGTCACGATAAAAAAAAATAATAATAGTTATGTAGCTGTGATAATAGTTAGTATAATTGTAATGCGAATATATAGATTTTTTTTATGTTAAAGTATATAGTTATATATAAAATTTATTTTTATTTATTTAATATATTTTTTTTTATTAAATATTTTTTTTGTTATTTTTTTTTTGTTATTAATGTTGAAATGGTTAACGATTAGATATAAGTAGAATATGCAGAATTGTATATTTAAAAATGTCTTTATTTATAATTATATCAATAACTTTGTGTATTTTAATTATTGGTATAATTATTGTATTTATTAGATTAAGGGTAGTGGGTATTTTCTTCATTTGGTCATGCACACTTCGTTAGACTGGTGAAAACTTAGGTTTTTTAAAGTTAATGTTATTTTCGCAAGGCAACGCATCGTAATTAAAATAGTATTTTCCTTAACTAAACATTGTCTGAATGAATAGAGTGAATAAAATATAAAGTTAAATCTAGTTTAATGTATAAGCAGCAACGAACAAAGTAAAATTAGTGTAAGTGATTAAATAGTTTCTTCCTACATTTAGTTTATTATGCATTTTATCAAAATGTGATTACTTTAGCGGTAATCATTATTGCAACTATCAAGCTAGATTATTTGATTAAGCACTCTAAAAGCGAAATTATATATGTGTATTATATATATATATATATATATATATATATATATATTTTATCATGAATAAATGCATATAGGATGTTCGAATGTTCGAATGCTGTCCCGCGACTCTACTCGCCTTTACGCTTGATAGAGAGTTTGTAGGTGCTCAGAGGTAGTGGTGAAACGCCGGGGTGACTAGCGGGGTTGAGGAAGCAGGAGACGGGAGTATAGAGATGGACGTTGCGTATAGGTGACTGAGGAGTAAGCGGAGTGTCTGGCGAACGTGAGGAAGCAGAGAACAGGCGAGGAATCGTACAGAGCGTATATCCATATAGAGTCTCATATATATAGATATACAGATTGAGCCTTCACTAAGCATAGCTATACAACGAGTACTTATATATAGATATACTTCTCAATAAGCATTATACAATCCACAACACAGCTCTTCAACATTCAAATTATTAATTATAAAATATATATATATATATATATATTTTTTTTTTAACATTATTGTTAGTATTCTTAAAATATATTTTTTTGTTAGTAATTTCAAGAATATTTACACCTTGGAGTAATTTTAATTTTACTCAAACAATCAATATATATTTTTATGATTTCTTATTTACCTGTTTGGTGTTGATCTTAAATGCGAAAATTTTTTGTTTCTTACCGCTCCTTGACAATTATACATAATGTGTTCTCTGGAATAGCATAATTGACAAGCATTTTCCCATTTGTATAATTTTAATCTTAACGTCTTTGAAGGGCAATCCAAACAGTAAACATAACTTTTTTCTGGATGATAAATAGTTCTTTCCTCCTCACTAAAATAATATATACCTTGCATCTTGGTTAAAATTTTTTTAGCTGCAGAATGCATAGATTGTTTTTTTGTAGTTGCTCCATCTCCGATTTCCACAAATCTATTTCCATTTATTTTATCTTCTACAATACATTTTATATAAAACATTTTATTATTTTTAGATCCATTTTCCTCACGTTCCAAAGTGAAGATTGATGGAGAAAAATTATACTCAATTGACAATTCGGAAAGTTGAGCCTTAGGAAATTCATATTCCTCTATTCTTCCCTTGGGAAGAATAGAAGATGGGGAAATTTCTCCTTGCAATGGTTTTGTTTGAATGTATTCCATTTTCCTAGACAAATAATGCATATTAGTTTCATTTATAAATAAGCAAGTTTTAATTTGTCCATATGTTTTTGAAAAAGTTTCCCTTCTGTATTTTCTAAAAGAACGTTATGTTTATCTAAAATTTTATTAATCTTATAAGGTCCGTGATAATGGCTATCTAACTTTTTATGTAATTTAACCTCCTTTTGAACATAGACCATATCTCCTACTTTCCCTAAAAATGGTTTAACCTTTTTGTCATAATTTAATTTCGAATTTTGCTTGTGCTTTATTAAATTTTCTGCAGCTAATTCTTTTAATTCATTTAATCTAATAATAAGTTCTTGCAAATATGATCCATATGTCTCTAGATTTTCGTTAATAGGGTAGGATATAGGGGTACGTGCTGGTTTTTCCATATATTAACTCAAAAGGGGTAAAATTTGTTGACTGGTGTATAGACGTATTATAACTGAACATGGCAAAAGGTAATAATCTATCCCAATCGTCAAAATTTTCAGCATATGATCTTATAAAATCCATTAAAACTGCGTGACTTCTTTCTAATGCTCCATTTGACTGAGGTCTATATCCTGACGTAGTCACTTGTTTAATTCCAAATATTTTTGAAAGTTTTTGAAATAATATACTTGTAAATGCAGTTCCTCGATCTGATAGAATTATTTTCGGTGAACCAAATTTACAAAACAAATTTGTAGCTAATGCATGTGCAATTGTAGTTGCTGTAATATCTGGTATAGGTACAGCAATACAATATTTAGATAAGTTGTCTTGTATAGTAAGAATGTGCTTATTGCCATCTGGAGTAGTAGGCAATTTTCCAACTGTATCTATTGATATTTTATCAAAAGCATCGAGAGCGGTATCTGTGATTATCATAGGCTCATGTGTTTTTGCTCTTACCAATTTTTGTTCTTGACATATAGTGCATTTTCTTACAAATTCTGTAATGTGATCTTTCATACCTGGCCAATAATATTTTTCTCGAATTCGTCTATAAGTTTTATTCATACCTTTATGACCTCCAAATTTACTAGAATGGTTTTCTATTATAATTTGCCTTTTTAGTTCTTCTTTTGGAATTAATACATTGCCATAACAGACGATTACATTAATTTCGTGAGGTGGAAATACTTTTGACAATATGTTTAAAAATTGCCCTTTTGGTAATTCATCCGTTAAATCACCGGAATGTGAAATTCTAAAATAATTAACTTTATCATAATTTAAAACTTCTAATAAATTTTGAAAACATCTTTCTAAATTTTCTTTACGTATCTCATCAAAATAATTTTCCTGTACTATTAATGTGTATATTTTATATTTTCCTCGAGGTGTTATTATTACTTGTCCTATTGTAGGTTTTGTATTTTTAATTTCTTGGGGATCCAACATGCCAGTCTCTATTAAAAGTCTACTAATAGGAGTGTTAAACTCACAATCAGCGGCTAAAAAATGAACATAGTTACTTTTCACATATGTCAAATTTTCTCTACTACTATTTAATTTATTTCGTTGTTCAGTAATATAGAGTGGTAAAGTTGAAATTTCCATCTCAGGATGTTCAGTAATTTCAGTTTTCGTTGAGTCAGTGATTGTACTTGGTGTTGGATTAAATTTCACTTTTCGAGGTAATTCTTTGCTTCTTTCAGGATGTGGTGTTGAAACTGCTCTAGGTTCAATATGAGTAGAGGGAATAGTCTCGGAAAGGAAGGATTGGATTTCTAAATTTGGATTAAAAACTACGCTTTTTCGTTTTGGCATTTTTATCTGCGTTGAATCATTATCGCTATCTGAATCTTCTTGATACTTTTCTTTGGAATCATGTTGTTCTTCTAGTTTTTGTTGAGTCCAATTTATAACTTTTTCAACTCGTTGATCAAATTCTTTATCATCATCAATACTTAGTTCTTCCATAGCATTCAAAATAAAACTGTCTTCTTCTCCTTCTGATACACCTGTGATATCTGGTATTATTTTTTTAGTTGTTTCAAAATATTCTTTTTGCGGTTTCGTTTTATGAGATTGTATATAGTCATCGAATTTTGAAAAGGACTCTTGTAATTGTTCTTTTGTTATGGCTGAAATTCTATCTCCAACAGATGATTGAACTTCTTCTTCTCTTTCTCCTTCTGAGCTGCTTTCATCGCTGTCAGACATAGGAGGGTTAATTGTTACTACATGTTCTATTTCTTCCACTGGGTCAAAAATTAAATTTTCATTTGCAGAAGACTTAATAGGAGCACTTTTAGATATGGGATCATCAATAAATGTTACCTTAGGAATATCTAAACTAGGTAAAACGCTTTTTCTTCTTCTTAATATAGGTGGTGGTTCTTGATCGGTATCTATTTCTTCAGAAGTAATAGATTCTTCACAATAATTGCGTCGAGCTACATTTTTCTGTTGTTCCATTCTTCTTTGCAATAATCGTCCACCAATAGTGCTCTCATTTGCAATTTCTTTTGGGTCTGTAATTTTAATTGTATCTTTATTAATTTTATGCTTTTTGTTTAGAATAGTAGCATAAGTTGGTTTTTTTATATTCCCTAAAGATTTCTTACTGGAACTTTCAACTGTTACTTTTTGTTTTGGCGCAACTGTCCTTGAGGATACTCCAGATGTTGACGGTTTTTCTCTGAGTTTCTTCTCAGCTTCTTCCAATTTTTTACTTTGGCGTGTAAACATTAATACTTTAGCTTGAAAGGATTGTTGTTTATCGTTGTCATTTATTTTATCAATATTATTGATTACTGGGTTTCTAGACAAAGCATCAGCATTTGTATTTAATTTTCCTGGCTTATATTTAAAGACATAGTCGTAGTCACGCAATTTTAACCTCCATCGTATTAATCGCTGGCCTGGTTCTTTGACTGAATTAATCCATCGTAAAGGCTCGTGGTCACTTATTAATGTAAATTTTTGTCCATATAAAAAAGGTCTGAAATGTCTAATAGCATGTAATACTGCGAGGCATTCCTTTTCTGTTGTTGAATAATTTTCTTCTGCAGGTGTCATGACTTGGAAATAATACGCTACTGGTAATTCTACTCCATCTTTTTCTTGACTTAAAACAGCTCCTATTGCATAATCTGAAGCATCAGTAGTAAGTGAAAATGGTTTATTAAATTCAGGATATTGCAAAATGGGACTGGTACACAATGCTGCTCTTAAATCCTTAAAACTTTCTTCTTCTTTTTCTTCCCATGTAAATGTAATTCCTTTCTTTAAAAGATTTGTTAAGGGTTTTGCACGTTCAGAGAAATTTTTAATAAATCTACGATAGTATCCTGCAAGTCCTAGAAACTGTTTTATGTTTCGAGGTGTTTTCGGTGTTGGAAAACAACTAACCGCTTCTATCTTTTTGGATCTGGTTTTACACCTTCGCTACTAATTATATGGCCCAAATACTGTACTTCTTTGAAAAGGAATTCACACTTTTCCGGTTGTAAGGAAAGATTAGCACTTCTTAATTTTGAAAATAGTCTCTTTAATTTTTTACCATGATTTTCTAAATCGGTTGCAAATACTACGATGTCGTCAAGGTAAACAAATACTTCAGTTCCTTGAAGTCCTAATAGTGTTTGGTCCATTAGTCTTTGAAAGGTTGCAGGAGAATTTTTTAATCCCATAGGCATCCTTACATATTCATAATGACCGTTCAAAGTTGAAAAGGCTGTTTTTACAGAATCTTTTGGAGATAATTCTATTTGATGAAAACCACTAGCTAAATCAAATATAGAAAAATAAGTAGCTCCTCCGAGATTCTGAAGAATCTCTGAAATACAGGGAAGAGGATAAGCATCGCCTACTGTTTTCTCATTTAACATTCTGAAATCAATAACAATTCTCCATTTTTTCTTTCCTGTACTATCAATTTTTTTTTGGAATAATTAACAACGGAGAATTATAAGGTGATTTTGAATGCCTTATAGCTCCTTCGGATACCATTTTTATTATTACTCGTTCAACTTCTTCATTTTGTGAGGGTGAGAATCTATAAGGTCGCGTATTTATTGGAATATCATCATTTGTAAAAATTTGATGTTGTACTAAAGGAGTTACCGTTAATGGTTCACCCGGTAAATGAAAAATATCTTGATATTCTTCCACTATTTCCAAAACATGATCTTGTTCTTCTTCATTTAAATGTGAAAGTCGTAGATTATTTACTACTGCTTGATATCTATCTGAAGTAGAAGGGATGTCAGTATCTGTATCTTCACTAGAGTCTTCTCCTGGTAAATTATAATACTCAAATGGGACAAGTTCTTGTGGTGGTAATGTTATCTCTATATCCTTTTCAGTAGTATTAATTGCATATACATGACAACAACCATTAGAATTTGTTACAATTGCTTCTCCAATAAATACTCCCTTTTGTGTTTTTATGAATGGTAAATATCCTTCATTAATTTTTTTATTTAAAATTTTTACAGGTATTACTTGTCTAGTCCTAGATTTAAGTGTGATAGACCTAATTTGTTTCTTTTCAGATTCTAATATTTTATTAAATTCTATTGATTCCTTATCTACAAATGGAATTGGATTTATAGGATTTGGTTGAGTAACTATGGTATTATGCCAGAAAGATATTTGAACTTGTTCTTGTCGTAAATATTCTCTACCTAAAATTCCATCTGCACATAAAGTAATATAAGGTGAAACAACATGAAATTGTACATTTATATCTCCAAGTTGTAATATAACAGTACCTAAAGTATTTATTTTAGATTCGGTTATTCCAGTTATTTCCATGGCATTGCTTTCAGTAACTAATACTTCCTCATCTAAAGAATTTAATTTGATTATGTTGACATCTGCTCCAGTATCTATAAGGAAATATCCTTGTTTGTTTTTCATGTACGGGGAAGTAAACATTATGATGGGTGACTCACTATTGAGTCTTGTTTTGCAGACTCGCGTTTCAATAGAACTTGAACACTTGATTGATGCTCTATCTTCTCCTCGCTCGCCACTGCGTCTGGGCGACGAGCACTGTTGTAGTTTAAAGTATCAGTTGGTCGTGGTGATAAGGGTGACTGACTTCTCGGCGGTGTCACATATCCACTCCTATTATAACTGTTACCTTGAAATCCTTGACCTTTATAATTGTTACTTTTATCGGTAGTTATATTATTTCCTGGTGGGTATTGTTTTGGGAAATGACTTTTTTCTGGTAATGATGCAAATCTTACCTGAGGACTTAAACTTCGATCTCGATAGTTTGACTGAGAATATCTATAATCTTGATAACCATGATATTGAACCTGATATCTTGTTTCATATTTAATTGAAAAAGCTAAAGCATCTTCTAATTTTTTTGGATTTTGAGCTTCTACCATACTACATATATTGTCGGGTAATCCACGAATAAATGCCTCAAGTGAACAATCAATTAATGGTTTTTCCATTTGTTGTGCGTCAATAGGATATTTATCTTTTAATGCAGCTTGCGCGCCTGATAATAGTGCAGTAATTCTATCATAAAACTCGCTTACATTTTCCGTTCGATACATCCTAATCGTAGAAATTTCATGCAAATACCAAGCGTATGTTTTTCTTGGAGCAAAACGTTGTCTAAGGTGTTGAATTAAGGAATTTACAGTATTAAATTCTTTTCCATGAGTGCAATTTCTAGCTGCACCCTTAAGACGTGATAATATGATTTTTATATATTGCTTTTCACAATTGGGGGGTACACTAGCTTCTCCATTTTGTATATCTTCTACGAAATCTCTAATAGGCATATTTTTTCCGTCAAAAATTGGTACATTTATTGTTGCTTGTTGTAGGACAAAACATTCAGCCATAGTAGCTACCATAGAATCATTAAGAGTACGATTAATTGTACCTGTTAAGTTATTCGCAGCATTTTCTGTGGAACTATTTCCAACATTATTAATGTAGTTTCCTCCACGATTATTTCTTGGATCAATTGTGTGATCTTCTTCATTTCTGTTCTCAGAATCACTATCTGATCCTTTGTCCGACATTTTGTTTATAATAAATTTGATGTATTATCAATATATAAATATTTATTTATTTTGTTTTTAATTAAAATTATTGGGAATAGGTAAGCACAATTCTTTTAAAAGAGGACCCCCAATAAAACCTGCTATATTAGAATTAGGTATACTATCTACAACATTAAATTTAACAATTTTGTTTAACACAGCAATTTCCAATACTCCTACAGTTGATATCTTATACTTTTTTAATATATATATTTTTGAATAATTAATGGGTGAAAATTTTGTTATTGTATTTTTGCTTATTAAATTTATTTTTATATCTGGATTATAAATGAAATCTCCGTCTTTTTTAATTAAATAGTCTGATGATAAAGAGAGTACAATATTAGTAGGTCGTTTTAAAATTTGTTGTGACCAATGTTTAAGCATATCTTTTAGACAAATTTTAGATTGAATTAGACTCAAAATTTGAATCAAAGTCAAAAATAGATCCTAAGATGCCTGATAGTCGAGAGTTATTATCATAAGAAATTACTTGAAACTTTATTAAAGAATCTCCTACTTGGATATCAACTTCACCACTTGTTACTATTGTTGCACTTCTAAGAACGTAAGCCTGAGATCTGTCTATGCTCACGGAGGAAGCCAACTCACTTTCCCTTATCAAATTAATTGGTAGATTAATATCTACAATAAAACTTCCTTCTAAATATTTTAGTTGTTGTGATATTATATTAATGAATGAATAAGCATATTTTCGACGTTCCAAAAATGCAAAATATGATGACATTTATTATTAGAAATTAGTATTTTAATTTAATTTTAATTTATTTTCTTGAAAAGGCAATTATTTTTACAATTTCAGGATTTTGGAAATTTATCAGGAAATAAATTAAAACAATTTAGTGTTATAAAATTATATTTTTTTAAATAAACAATACGATACACATTTTTCGTAGTATTTATTTATTGTCAAGAATTTCTTTAGTTTTATTTAATAACAATTCGAAAAATCAAGAAAATTCCTCATCTGAATTGAAATTTTTTAATTTTAATTTATGTGGTAAAAGGTTATTTATTTCGTTATTTTTTAAATTTAATTTATTCTCGAATCGTCTTTGAGCCTTTGAGCCTCCACGTTTCTTAATTTTTAGAATTTTGACATCAGGGCTGTCACCCATGTTTTTGATTTTACTGTAAAAAGAAACATAATGGACTTAGAAAATTTTGAATTTAATTATATGAATTTTGTTTGTTTCTTTGTTTGTGATTTTATTGTTATAAAATAATTTTAAAAATTTTTTTGATTAAGATTTATAATAAAACTTTTTTTTTAAAACTTATTTATTTATTGTTTAAAATGGATCGAAATGGTAAGAAATTTTCTTGAAAACCCTAATAGACAAGTTTGCCGGACGGCATAAAATGTCTATTGCAGTACTATAATTTGCCGAACGGCATAAGAACAGTTCTGTTAAGGCTTTAAAGAATTTTTCGATAGGAAATTACTTTTAATAATCAAAGAATCCCAGCTTGACAAATTTGCCGGACGGCATAAGATGTCAATTTAGTACTGCAGTTTGCCGGACGGCATAAAAACAATACCTACTGAATTTCTTATGATTATTAAAATTTTAAGATTGGAATTAACAAAGAAAGATTACAAGCTTAACAAGTTTGCCGGACGGCATAAAATGTTATTTATAGAAATGTAATTTGCCGGACGGCATAAGAACACTTCCAGCTATGCAGTCTTAATATTGTTAATATGGATAATGAATTTTATTAATATTGCAAAGAATGTAGCATGACAAGTTTGCCGGACGGCATAAAATGTCAAACGTGGAACTGTAATTTGCCGGACGGCATAAGAACAATTCCAGCCACACTTCTTAACTATGTTAATATAAAATGGATTTGTTTTAAAATAAAAAAGGTAAAACAATTAATTTTTTATATTATTTAAGAAAGAACAGAATCCCACCGCTGCCACCAAATCAGCTGTTACATCCCGAGCGGAAAGCGAGGTTATTTAAAATTTTAATTATTATTTAATTTATTTCGGAGGAATGGTAGGCTGATTAAGTCAAGTTGGTAAAGCTTGACCATTTATTTTTATGTGGGTACGTTCTCTTCTATCGATCCTACGGGGGTCGTCTTGCAATTATTTAAAATATAATTGTTATATAATTACCTTTTCTTAATAATTTAGTAATTTTAATAATATTGAATTAAGTAAATGAATGATCTTAAATGTTTATGGTAAAATTATTTATTATCTTTGATTACAAGAAAGAATGACATGTATAAATTTAGAATGTGTTTATGGTGTGAAATTACAATTTGTTTAAAATGGTACTTACAATTACCTCTGTTTCGAGGGCAGATACAATGATGAATTTTTGACAAGGAATTTAATTCCTATAGTCGTTGACACTGTGAGGTTTTACAACTCTTGAAAAAGAACGGTTGGGACTTTGTCACAGTTTTTAGTTCTTATTCTCCGAAAGCACACACGTCACGTTTGCAAATCGTATCTCGAGAATAGACTAGGCTACGACGGAAAATCTATTAATTTTTGATAATGCCGACTCACAAGTCTGGCGATAATGAATACTTGTTCAATATTTTAGAACAACGAGTAAACTTTATACTGTTTGAAAATGCAAGATTTACGGCCAAAATTATGATTACCGAAGGGTCAAGCTTAAAGATAAAGCTGTCACGACGCGAACTTTACGATGACTTTGTATCGAAATAAACTGACGGATGACGATGGATTTGCATGGGTTTTTATAGTAGCAAATCTTCCCTAGTGGGAGACAAAAGATCAAAGATCATCCCCATCTCTAAGCTCGACTCCTAGATCATCCCAAGAATTGAGTCACTTCTTGGAGCTTTGTGACCACCTGCACCACATATAGTATATCGCGAGTATCACTATTCCATGAGATAGTAAACTTTCCCAGGAAGAAAACTAAGCTCGTGCCTTCGCAACATACTAATATGAGTCAAGTCCACTCATATATGTGTATAATATGGTTTACAATTTATGTTGGTGTGCATCTAAATATCGAATCTCATAGCTTTAGTTCTATGAAGAGTAAGATAATTACATTGTATTTTGTCAACTATGAGGATCGATATACAGATCAACTATTTCAAAAAGACATTCCATACTCTATGCAGCTGCAAAATAATTCTTAGAAAATAATGCATAGAGAATAGAAGGATACATATTGTTTATTATTAGAATCGTATAATATTAATTTTGAAACAAGAGTATTGCGTGAGAAATAATTAGTTAATTAAATATTACTTCTTATTTAATGGCCTTTTGTTCTATCACAAAATTATATTTATTTAAAGGTTTATTTTAATTTTGATGAATTATTAAAAGAAATAAATATCATTTCTCTAATAATTTTCTTATTAATTTAATATCTATTGCCTTTCTTTGGTATACTTATTTCAAATGCAATATCTCTATTATTGACATTCTAATTGTGCGATCATCAACAATGATTCATTGCTAATGTCTTCAATTTCAAAAAGAGAATTTTGTTACTGGGATGTAACAACACAAAGTTTGGTTCTCTGAATGGATTTGTCTTTGCACTTCTCGGTGGTATCTTCCTTGTTTTGGTCATTGGTTCTTTTTGTTCAATCTCTGTAACTTTTCTTTTCAGTGGTCTTCCTCTGTTTAGTTTCGTAATCTCTGATTCATCTGAATTTTCTCTAGTCACTTTTTCTTTGTCTAATGAGTAACGTTCTGCAGGCACTGGTTGTTCTTCATTTTCTAATATTTTCATTTCTGATTCGGTCGACTTGTACATATCTTTATATACTAATTTCTCATTGAACTTTACATGTCTGGAAGTCAAAAACTTTCTTGTTAGAGGATGCCACAATAAATATCCAGTAGAGGTATATCGCACTAAAATGGTTTTTATAGCTCTCTCTAAAAATTTACTCTCTGATATTGGTACCTTTATGTACGCTATGCATCCAAATCTCTTAATTTCATCTGTGTGACAATTTTTCTCTGCATTCAATACTGACAATGTTGTTTTAAAGTTTAGGGCTTTATGAGGAGTTCTATTATAAATGTGTATAGCTGCTTCTGTTGCTACTCCCCACATTGAACCTGGTAGACCCGAATCTAACATCAGTGCTCTGATTCTTTTCTGAATAGATTTATTAAACCTTTCTGCGGTTCCATTTAACTCTGGAGTGTACGGTGGAGCAAAATCGCTACTGATTCCCTCTTTTGTCATTAATTCTGCAAAACTACCTCCTGTAAATTCTGCACCGTTGTCTGCTCTAATAAAGCACACTTTTTCGTTTTTTTCCTATCATATTTCTCATGTGAACTAAAAATTTTTCCAGGCTCTCACCAGCTTCATTCTTATGCTTGACACAGTACGCTCTTGCGTATCTAGTATGGTCATCTATTAAAACTACTATAAATCTATTTCCTCCGGGAAATGAGGCCGGTTTAATCGGTCCCATTGTATCTGTATGTATTGTATGGAGTGGTCTATTTGATCTGTCTCTTTTATCTCTAAAAGGAAGATTTTCCATTTTTGCATAAATGCACGTTTCACAATCTAGTATATCTTTATTAAAATTTACGTTTTTAATTTTCTCTACAGATTTTTGTAAATGTTTTAAATATTCTAAAGATGTATGGCCTAATCTTAAATGCCACTTCATTCCTTCACTGATTTTATTTGTTACTTCCTCTGAACATTTCCTTTGATCTGTTATTCTAAGTTTTTCTATCTCTGAATCTGATCTAATCTTTTTTAAGTCTATCGCTTTAGTATAGAATTCGCCAGTAGTTTCTTTATATTCTTCTTCATTTTTGTATGAAAACTCCTGATCTCCCTCCCTCCCAAACACAGACGGTCTCTGAAATCGTAGAAATGTTTCTGTTTCCGTTTGAGTTTGAGACAGAAAATCTTCTAAAGAAACTAAATTAGCGGTTAATGTGTATTTGTCGTAAATATTTTCTTTCTCTGAATCAGTTTGAACCTTTGGTTTAATTATCCAATTTAGCTTATGATAATCACCTTCTAGATAAATTTTCTCTGAATCTTTGTCAAATATTTTTAGTGTTTGATCATCTAAATATATACCGTATCCTGCTTTTGCAAATTTTCTTAATAAAAGTAAGTTATCTGAAATATTTGAAGCTGATATAATATTTAACAGACAAATTTTATTATTTGACTTGGTTTTTAAGTACAAATTTCTTCTTCCATCTATTTGAATATTTGCACTTTTATTTTTATTTGCGCTTCTTATCTCTTCACCTGTGCTCTTAACAAAGTCTTTAAGTAATAATCCCTTAATAATTATGTGCTCTGTAGCTCCAGAATCCGCTATAAAACTAATATCATTTTTGTTCCCAAAAACATATGAGTTCTTACCTGTTAATTTTGCGTTGACATTCCTTGGCTGCTTGTTTTGATTACCTTCCTTATTATACGGCACAAATCTTTGGTTGTGAACAACTCTACCTCTGAAAACTGTTCTGCCTCCTTGATTTCCTCTGAATGAATCCTTTCCTCTGCCTCTATTGTCCAAGCCGTTATTTCTATTGTTTTCCTTAGGCATATTTTGGGGATTCGAGCATTCATCTCCTTTATGACCTCTAATTTCATTGCAATGATAACAGAACCATGCATTTAATGTCTTCAGAGGACAATCAGTTTGGTAGTGTCAAAACTTGTTACACCGATAACATTTAACTTCTGAGTGTTTCTGGTCTCTATTATCTCCATGCAATTTTTCATATCCTCTAGTGTCACCAGTTCGGCTCTTATTTTTGTCAAAATTGCGCTTGGCTCATTTACATTCAGAATTTTTTTATGATAATTTGCATCCACACATGAAATAATTATATCTCTGACTAAAGTTTTCATTTCTTTAGTTTTCTCTGAATTATCACCTTCATATTTTCCTGGATGAATTAAAATTTCTTTTAAATCATTTGCCGCCAATTCTGAATATAAGTGGTCAATCCAAATATCAAGATTGCTCTTATTATAAAGTTTATAATCTTTTATAACATGAATTTTACTTTGTAAATTGAACTCTAAAGTTTTATTTAATTTTTCAAATGTTTTGTTGATCTCAGCTAGTGACTGATTACCTGCCTCTGATTCCGACTGCCGTGTCATTGTTCTCTGTTCTAATCTCTGATCATTGGGAGTAGAACTTGGTAATTGTCCCTCTGGGGTAATTGTCTCTTCATTGAATTATTCTTGTAGAGTTTTCAGCTCTGCAAGCACTGTCAAGTTTGTAGATTTTGCAGCGCCAGCAAACCCTTGTAAATCTTGTGAAAGATTGTCCAATTTTCCGTTCATCTCCTGGAGCTTGATGCTAGATTGTTTGTAGCATCAGCTTGAGCTTTCATCGCTTTAATGAGTTCATTCCAATTTAACTCTGAAGGATGTGTATTCTCTGGAAAAAAATAATTTGTTTCAATGTTTAGACTTTTATACTGTTCAAGACGTACAGTCTTTGTAATTTCTGAACCATCAGGAACATATGGATCCATAATCTAAACTCTCTTTAAATTTTTAATTTGTGTGATTCTCTAAAAATACCTGTCAACGGTGGTTCTTCAGACATTTCTCCTGCCTGTTTTGTTGTCTCCTTCTCATTATATTCCGAATTATTGTTCATGATTCTGAATTACCTGCCAAACATTATTTTATTACTCTGATTATAATTTATAAGAATATTAAGAAACACTGTTAATAATATTCAGATCAAAAGCATTGACAGTCCACACTCATATGCTCCCTCCCAAACCAAATCACTAAGCATTAGATCATTGTTACTTTATGGGAAGAAGGCGGCCACACACACGAATGTACATCCAACACTTATTTATAATTTTGTTTTTGGTTTATATATAATTCGATTTATAATTTTACTTTGTACTGAAATTTTCTGAGTTGTTTTTCCCTTAATATATATTTCTCTTAAGTGTATGTTAATTTTAAAGAAAATTTATTGAATAATCATATAAATGCATGTAAAGAACTTCGTGTGATTTTGTGTACTGTATAACGCGACACCCTAACCTCAACCACTACACGTACTACGCTTGTGGCTTATCTTCAAAATGTCGCACACGTGGTCGTGAAACTCCCCGTGACCACGCTGATAATTTTCATTTATTCATTCATTTCCTTTTTCACGCTCTTAAGTCTCAAAACAATCAATAAAAAACAACTCTCAATTTCTACTCTGAACTTCTTTTAGACGAAATAAAACACTTACGAGTCTCGGAATGCTTCTCTGGAAAAAATAGGAAATCTCGTCACCTCGTGCTAAGCCTATAACCTGACGAAGTGCAGGAAGATTCAGGTAGACGAGAATTAATTAAAGTCACTTCTTTTCTTCTTAATATAGTATCTACTGCGCACTCTTTATTTTTCTTATAAAAACACAAAATGTTGCATTAATCAAACTCAAAAAAAATCTCCTCTTATAAAACTTGCGACGACACACGCGTTCCAGGAAAAAAATAAAACTAAACTATATATATATATATATATATATACACGCTTTTCAAGGTAGAGGGCAGCTTTTTCTAGAGAATATGGCGTCGCGCAGGAAAAATATAGAAACATAAAGTCACCTTCACGACAACACAACTTTCAAACCTTTCTCCTATTATTTCTTAGTATTATACTATTAAATAAAACATAATTTATGCATTTTACGAAATTTTTCAATTGTTTCAGAGGCCCTAGAAGAAAATTGTACAGACTTTCAAGGAGGAACAGTGAAACATGGTTTATTATACGTTCCAGGACCTGCAGTTTGCAGTCTATGTGTTTGCTATCACTCAGAACCGATGTGGTGTCAAGCTATTTATTGTACACCACCTTATGTAAGTATTATTATTTTAATATTAAATAAAATTCTTGATAATATAGTACTATGCTAAGCATAAACGGCCTGGCTATCAAAAACTGGCTTAGGTAGAAGTCCTTAACGCATTAGGCAAAATTTTACAGATGGCGGTTTTCACGTCAAATGTCCATCCGAAATAAAAAAGTCGATTAATCAATTCAAAAAATTTTTATGAGTTGTCCTATATGTTAGTAATTTATCTGCCAAATATTTTTGAATTTTATAAAACATTATAAGAAGAGGAGGGGGTAAAAGTTTTGACTTTTGATGCTACACGCACTACTTTGTTTATTTATTGTACTTAAACGAAACGATGAAAAAAATTCGCGTATATGGGTTTTTTAGATTTTTTCATAAGCTTTCGAATGCCGTAGTCCGTTTTAAAAAAAAATTTTATTTTGACCAAAATTTTTGAGAATTAAGAATAAAATTTAACTTTTTTCATCTTCGGGCCCGTTTTTTTTATTTTATTTTTATAGGAAAGCTGAAATTTTTTCCCAAAAAATACTTAATTTCCAGAAAACTGATTTTTTTTGTTTTCGAGAAATTAAACATTAAAAATATCGCGTCACGTTTCCGCGCGGACGCTCTGCGCTGCGCAGCTGTACTGTATGGTGCATAATGAACTTCATATTAGTGGCGATTCTTTTTTTTATAATATTTACATATTATAAAAGTTATAACATATGATTTGAACTACTCTCTGCATTTTACAGGGTTGAGACTGTCATTAAAATAGAATAATGCCTGCATTATTGTTCTTTTTTTAATTTCTTTATTTTGTATTTTTTTGTAATTTTTAATATTTTTAAAATTTTTTTCATACTTTCTTATTTTCTTTTTATTATTTTTTTGTTACTGTGTAATGCTTGCATTATTGTTCTTCTTTTTTTTATATTTTTTGTAATTTTTAATGTATTATTAATTTTTTTACACTTTTTTGATTTTTTCTTAAAGTTAAACATTAAATAAAAAGGCTGCAAAATCATGTTTACATCATTTTTATTTCGATTCTGCATTTACTATTTTCTGGTTCCTTTTTGAACTTTTTTATTTGAACCAATTTTTAGAACTTTTTTCTTAGGAACCTTTGACACCGCAAATACATCATATTTTGTTCGGATGTACTTCCGATTAGCGTATACCTCCGATTCATTTAAAATTTGGAATACTATTGTATTTTAATGTGGTGATTATGAAAATAATAATGATAATTGGCCCAAATTCGATTTTCTTGGAAAAACCATAAGAAAACACCAAAAAATTACGTTTCTTGCGTAAAAATTGCAAAAATTTTGCAAAAATTTATTTAAAAAAGTTTAAAAACCGACTAAACCCATGTAGAAGGGTTTCCGGAAATCTTACGCAAATTTTCCGGAAACTTTCCAGAAGTGGTTTCCGAAAATTTTCCGCAAATTTTTTTGTACAGAAATGATTCGGAACTCTTCCGGAAATTTATTTTTTTGTACGGAAATCTTCCGGAAATTTATTTTTTTTGTACGGAAATTTTCCGGGAAAGGCTTAGGGGGTTAAGTATGCAAAAAGTGCCCCCGCTTCTATTTTTCTCAAATTTGGCCCATATGTTACTATCTATATGACTATAACTTTCTGCAATTTTGAACTCAAAATTCGCTTTTTTGGGGGAGTTATGGAGGGGGAAAGCAAAATCAAAAAACTTATTTTTCTCGAAAACTACTGAACCGCTTTTAATGTAATTTCAAGAGGTTGTAAATATAGATAAGACGATTTTAGAAAAAAAAATCAAAAATTTTTTTTCAAAAAACATTTTCAAAAAAATTTTTTGAAATTTTCAAAAACTTTTTTTAGGGTTATTTTTATAAGTGACCACTTTCTCTTTTGTTGTAAAAAGTACCTTATAATGTCCCCTTTAACATATATTTTTTTCAAATTTTTTAAAAATATTGTTTTTGAGTAAAATATCAAAAACCATAATCATGCTATTTGTCACGTACGGTGATAATTTCCCATTCATTCCTACTAACTTAAAAATAACTTATTCAAATTTTTAACTTAAAATTTTGAGTTTTTTGGAACTTATAAAGGAGAAAAAATCGAAAAACGCATTTTCCTCAAAAACTACTTTATGTATTTTAATCAGCTTTGGATATGTTGAAAAGACAATTAAAGAGATTCCAATAAAAAAATTTCAAATTTTTTTTTCAAAAAATTCCAAAAATCTTTTTTTTTTGAAAATTTTAAAATGAAAATTTTTCGAAATTTTCAAAAAAAAAAATTTTTAGTTCTATTAAAGTGACATTTTTAAGTATTTTCTCATTTCATTCTCATATGTGATCTACTTAATAAAAAAATTTTGCTCGATATAATTTCAAGGTGTGTCACGGTAAATAACTCAAAAACCGTACCCGGAACATTTTTCAAAAAAAAAGATTTTTGGAATTTTTTGAAAAAAAAATTTGAAATTTTTTTATTGGAATCTCTTTAATTGTCTTTTCAACATATCCAAAGCTGATTAAAATACATACAGTAGTTTTTGAGGAAAATGCGTTTTTCGATTTTTTCTCCTTTATAAGTTCCAAAAAACTCAAAATTTTAAGTTAAAAATTTGAAAAAGTTATTTTTAAGCGGGTAGGAATGAATGGGAAAAATATATTCGGGTCACTTTTCCCATACTTATTTAGCTATACCCTATCACATTAATATGGCCCATATGTATATATGTGCATTACCGTACGTGACAAATAGCATGACCATGGTTTTTGATATTTTACTCAAAAACTATATTTTCAAAAAATTTGAAAAAAATATATGTTAAAGGGGACATTATAAGGTACTTTTTACAGCAAAAGAGAAAGTGGTCACTTATAAAAATAATTAAAAAAAGTTTTTGAAAATTTCAAAAAATTTTTTTGAAAATGTTTTTTGAAAAAAAAATTTTTATTTTTTTTCTAAAATCGTCTTATCTATATTTACAACCTCTTAAAATTTCATTAAAATCGGTTCAGCAGTTTTCGAGAAAAATAAGTTTTTTGATTTTGCTTTCCCCCTCCATAACTCCCCCAAAAAAGCGAATTTTGAGTTCAAAATTGCAGAAAGTTGTAGTCATATGGATAATAACATATGGGCCAAATTTGAGAAAAATAGAAGCGGGGGCACTTTTTGCATACTTAACCCCCTAAGCCCTTTATTTTTTTACGGAAATCATCTAGAAATCTTTCGGGAAATTTCAGGAAATTTTTTTTTTTAGGGAAATCTTCCGGAAAATTTTCAGAAATTTATTTTTTTACGGAAATCTTCCGGAATATTTCCGGAAATTTATTTTTTTTACGAAAATCTTCCGGAAATTTATTTTTTTGTGTCAATCTTCCGGAAATTAATTTTTTTACGAAAATCTTCCGAAAATGTATTTTTCTGCGGAAAATTTCCGGAAATTTATTTTTTTACGGAAATCTTGCTGAAAATTTCCGAAAATTTATTTTTTTACGGAATTCATCTGGAATATTTTCGAAAATTTTATTTTTTGCGGAAATCATCCGAAAAACTTCCAGAAATTTTTTTTTTTATGGAAATATTGCGGAAGATTTTTGGAAATTAATTTTTTTACAGAAATCATCCGGAAATCATTTATTTATTATTTATTTATTAACAATATATACGGGCTAAATGCCCTTTGTAAAGTAGATTATAATTATGATATATAAACGTAAAATACTATGAGTCATTGGCTTCCACATCAAACAATAAATGTTTTATATTTGTTTTAAAAGAGGACAAAGAAACTCCAAAAAAATCTATTTTATCACTATGTGCATTAGCAACTCTAGTAAATCTATTAAAAGTAGAATAGTAACCATAATTGGTTCTATTAATTGTTGAGCTAAACGGCAAATAGTTTCTAAAACTTCTTATAGGTGCTCAAAATTAATGCGTACCAAGACTGATGGACACCTTATTAATCCATTGACTATTTTAAATAAAAAAATAAGATCATTGTACAGTACCGGCCAGAATTGTCAGTCCACTTACAAAATTCATATTAAAAACATGCCTCTCGTTTTTTGATAATATTTCAGTTAAAAATAAGTCTAGAAAAATTTAAAAATAACCATTGGAAAGCTTATAAAATTTCGCGTGAAATGAGCTAAAGTTCAAAACTATTCGTTAAATAGAAACTGAGTTAGACTGTGAGAAATATCGTCTAATTTTCTGATTTTTGAAAATTCTGTTATCCAACTTCAAGTTCAGGATTGCTCTAAACGAGGTTAGAAAAAAAATTCAAATTCACATATAATAAAGCTTGAGATCTCCTCTTTAAAAGTAGACTAAGTAGCTTAAAAATATTACGTGGTTTAAAAGATATTGGAGATTTTAAAAAGGTCTGCACGATTGACAAGCAAACCATCATTCAAGCAAAACTGTCACATCGCGCCTCATAGCCAGGGCCGAATAGGACGCTTTATCAAAAACGGGCCCCATTATTATAATTAATTATGAATTATTATTAATTATGAATTATGAATTATTATTAATTATTAATTATTAATTATTAATTATTAATTATTAATTATTAATTATTAATTATTAATTATTAATTATTAATTATTAATTATTAATTATTAATTAATTATTAATTAATAATTATTAATTATTAATTATTAATTATTAATTATTAATTATTAATTATTAATTATTAATTATTAATTATTAATTATTAATTATTAATTATTAATTATTAATTATTAATTATTAATTATTAATTATTAATTATTAATAATATTATCTTTATTCTTTCCATGTACACCTCGTAGGTTTTTACATTTATACATCCCTTATGTTAATAACTAAAATAAAATACATAATCGCTCTCAACTTAAGCCTAATTAATAATTACAAAGATATAAATACAAATATCGACGTGTAACTTCATGTACAAACAATCTTTGGGAAGAAATTAGGGGAATAAAAAATCGAAATCCTTCAAAATGGGGTCAAAATCTTGTCAAAGCACTCGAAGAAGTAGGGGATGACATAACTCTTAACTTAATCTGGGAAAGGGTGGATTTAGACAGCATAAGAAAAAATTTAGAGCTTGGGTTAAAGACTAAATTAAACCAAGATATACAATTAGACTGGGGTAGGGTATATAAAAAATAATATAAAATATAAATATAAAAATATAAAATATAATAATTAATAATAATTCATAATTAATTATAATAATGGGGCCCGTTTTTGATAAAGCGTCCTATTCAGCCCTGGCTATGAGGCGCGATGTGACTGTTTTGCTTGAATGATGGTTTGCTTGTCAATCGTGCAGACCTTTTTAAAATCTCTAATATCTTTTAAACCACGTAATATTTTTTAAGCTACTTAGTCTACTTTTAAAGAGGAGATCTCAAGCTTTATTATATGTGAATTTGAATTTTTTTCTAACCTTGTTTAGAGCAATCCTGAACTTGAAGTTGGATAACAGAATTTTCAAAAATCAGAAAATTAGACGATATTTCTCACAGTCTAACTCAGTTTCTATTTAACGAATAGTTTTGAACTTTAGATCATTTCACGCGAAATTTTATAAGCTTTCCAATGGTTATTTTTAAATTTTTCTAGACTTATTTTTAACTGAAATATTATCAAAAAACGAGAGGCATGTTTTTAATACGAATTTTGTAAGTGGACTGTCAATTCTGGCCGGTACTGTATGAAAAGCTAGTTTCTATTTTTGGTACTTTAAGTACTTTCCGTATATTATCGTAATCATGTAAGTAATAATCATATGGAATGTTTAATTGTTTAGCTGCAAAACGCAAAACACGGTTTTGAACACGCTCAAGTCACAATATTTAAGTACTGTAATATGGAGACCATGTTACAGACACATATTCTATTAAAGATCTTACAAGTGAATAATTAAGAGTTTTCAAACAATTTGCGTTTTTAAAGGTAGATGCATTTCTTCTAATAAATTCAAGCAATTTAAAACAGCTTTATTAACCACACCAGAAATGTGGGCCTCAAAAGAAAGATTCTTGTTTAAAGTGAGACCATGATCCCGTACTTGTTCCACTCCTACAAGTTCAAAATTTTTGATTTTATAAGTAAAGTTAATATTTTTAGTTTTTCTTGTAAAAGACATATTCATACACTTAGATATATTCAATGAAATTTTTAAATTAGAACACCATTTATTTAAATTTATTTAATCCGGAAATCATCCTGAAAATTTCCTGAAATTTATTTTTTTACGGAAATCTTCCGGAAAAATATTTTTTTGCGGAAATCTTCCAAAAAATAATTTTTTTACGGAAAATTTCCGGAAATTTATTTTTTTGCAGAAATCATCAGAAAAATTTCCGGAAATATATTTTTTACGGAATTCATCCGGAATATTTTCGAAAATTTTATTTTTTGCGGAAATCAACCGGAAAATTTCGGGAAATTAATTTTTTTACGGAAATCTTGCAGAAGATTTCCGGAAATTTATTTTTACGGAATTCATCCGGAATATTTTTGGAAATTTTATTTTTTGCGGAAATCATCCGAAAAATTTCCGGAAATTTATTTTTTTTACGGAAACCTTGCGGAAGATTTCTAGAAATTTATTTTTTTCACGGAAATCATCCGGAATATTTCCGAAAATTAATTTTTTTGACGGAAATTTTTTGGAAATTAATTTTTTTACAGAAATCATCCGGAATATTTCCGGAAATTTATTTTTTTTACGGAAATCATCCGGAAATATTTTTTTTTTAACAGAAACCTTGCGGAAGATTTCTGGAAATTTATTTTTTTCACGAAAATCATCCGGAAAATTTCCGGAAATATATTTTTTTTACGAAAATCATCCGGGAACCTTTCGGAAATTTATTTTTTTACAGAAATCTTCTGGAAATCACCTGGAAAATTTCCGGAAATATATATTTTTTTGCAGAAATCATCCGCAAAATTTCCGTAAATTTTTTTTTACGGAAATCATCTGAAAAATTTCCGGACATTTATTTTTTTTCGAAAATCATCCGAAAATCTTCCAAGAAATTTCCAGAAATTTATTTTTTTACGGAAATCTTCCGGAAAATTTCCGGACAATTATTTTTTTACGGAAATCATCCAGAAATTTTTTTTTATGGCAATCATCCAGAAATTTATTTTTTATGGTAGTCTTCTGGTAACTAATTCATCTGTCTTTGGTGCAAAGTTTGTCTTTTGATAAACGAAAGATATTTTGTGTATTCGAGTATCTTCGATAATATTCGTTGTCTCGTCTCGATAAAAGTTTGCCGCACAGTATCAATTCATATATGCATTTTTAAGTTACGTTTCGATTCCAGCAGTAAATTTTATCTGAATGAAGACACTTTAAGCGTCTCCAAAATAGTCACATTTAACGTCTTCCTAAAAGACATCCCAAAATGTTTAAAAAAAGAGGACAAAAGTGTCTCAAATATGGACACCTGTTTTTTCAGTGTCTTCACTCAGTGGTCACTTCTGTTTCCCCCTGTTCCCTATTTAATAACTTTAACAATTATTTTCTAATCTGCTTCAATTTTTTCCACAATTACTATATAGCATGTTTTTTATTATTATTATAATCGAAAACAATTTTTATTTTAAACGAAAGTTATAATTTAATTGGAAATTACAGAAATGTGCACTTTTCTCGATTCTACACAGAGAAGTTATAAAGTTGAAAATGGTATATTTTACACAAGGTTTATTTTAATCTATTTTATTCTAGTTCTTATTTCTTCCATTCGAAAGTTCATCTCAAATAGTAAGTTTTCTTGTGTTGTTTCCCAATTTTCGTTAATAAATTTGTGTAAAAATATTTTTTTCATACTTTCCCCACTATTTTTTTATTTTGAATTGGAGTTTACATTTAAACATGTAAACTCCAATTCCAAATAAAAAAGACACATTATGAATAATGTGTTTTCTATTTTTCTATATTTACATTCTTATTTCGATTTTTCTTTCAATTTATACAATTAAATTTAAAAGTTGTATTTATGTTAAATTTGGATAAAGAAATATCATTTTTAGACTTAAAACTATAAAAAATTACTAATATTTTAGGGCGTATTTTAAAGAAATGTAAACTCTGATTCCGCCACAATTACTAGTGTTTATTTTTATTTTAAAATTTATTTCTTTACCACACATCGTTAAAAATTGTTTTGTTTTAAAATTTTTTTGTAAAATTACGTAATTGTCGTTTAATATAAGCTTGTTTAGAATAAAATTTATTTGTTCTTTACACTATTTGTATTATTAATGGACAAAACATGATTTTTTTAAACTTCTTACTTAACATCTAAACGAAAATATTTTAAATTGTTTATGGCTGTTTTCGGCACTCACCCAGGGTTACCCCGAGTGAAATATTATCTATTCATAAAAAATATTCTGTTAGTCTAACCTGTTACCATTAACCTGGAGTTAACTCGGGGCGAGTGACAAAAACAGCTTATACAAGATTAAAAAATAAATTTAATCTTAAATATGTACAAAATAATTATTTTTAAGCTTTATCATAAATGATAAAGATTTTGAGAATTTTGAGAATATTATTTTAATAAAAGACGACATAACCAACGTTGTGAATTAAGCTTCACTACATTAGCCGAATGTTTAGCCAATTCAGTGAAAGTGAACTTCAGTTGAGTGCCATTCATCAGCGATATTGAAAATATATGGAAAATAACTGTTCTTACCAAGAAATATCTCTGACAGAATAAATATATAAACTTTTGTATTTTTCAGTGTTAAAACTTCATTAATTTCAATAATTTACTTTCAAATGGTTGTAACTTAAAACATATGATTGAACAAAATTAAAAATGTGCATTTAATTTAGCTTTTCACACAATTTTAATTGTGTCTGTCACTCTAGGGTTAGGTTGTCTTTTAAATAAAATCGAATATCGCGATTCTGCTGATAATGTCAATATCGGTGGCTCGTTTAAGACGAATTGTTTAACTGATATGGCGAAAAAAATTTTAAATTTAGTTGTAATTTTTTTCGTGTATAGAAAATTTTCAAAAAAATTAATATTTTAAGATAAACGCTACCGTAGTATTTTTTCTTCCGGAAATAAGCGAGGCAATCTAACCCTTCATTTTTCAACCCTTCATTTTTCAAAAAGTATATAATATTTGATAATTTTTTTCCCATAAACATAATCCATTTATTTTTGTGTAATTTTGATTTAATTATTCCAGATTTAAAGATTATAATTAAACCAAATTTAATTAATTTCCGGAAAATTTCTGGAAATCTAATTCATTTTGACAGGAGATATTTTTCCGAAAGATTTTTTTCTTCCGCAAATAAGCGTGACAATTTAACTTTTTATTTTTTCCATCTTTATTTTTCAAAAAGTATTTAATATTTGATAATTTTTTCCCCATAAACATATTCCACTTATTTTTTGTGTAATTATGATTTAAATATTCCAGATTAAATGATTATAATTAAACCAAATTTAATTAATTTCCGGAAATTTAATTCATTTTGACAGGAGATATTTTTCCGGAAGATTTTTTTCTTCCGAAAATAAGCGAGGCAATCTAACCCTTCATTTTTCAACCCTTCGTTTTTCAACCCTTCATTTTTCAAAAAGTATATAATATTTGATAATTTTTTTCCCATAAACATAATCCACTTATTTTTTGTGTAATTATGATTTAAATATTCCAGATTAAATGCTTATAATTAAACCAAATTTAATTAATTTCCGGAAATCTAATTCATTTTGACAAGAGATATTCTTTCGGAAGATTTTTGCTTCTGCAGATAAGCTTAACAATTTAACTTTTTATTTTTTCAATCTTTATCATAATATATTATATTTATTGTATTTTAATATTATAATATTCTTCTGAATTTTAATTTCTTTGCTTAAAAAATTTTTCTGTAAATCGCCTTTAAAAGTTTGTTTTCTTCTTTTTCTCAGCGATACTTTGTAACCTTATTTGATGCAATGTTATTATTTTTAAGTAATTTCAAGATAATTTAATCTCAAAAATTAAATCATTAGAAAAAATATTTAATGATTTAATTTTAAGTAAGTGTTGAATTTAATCATAATTCTAATTAAAGTGTCATGTAAAAAGTAAAACAATTCCTCCAACTTTTTCAACAGCAAAGCAGTCTTTTTAACACATTATAATTTTATTAAATAAAGTTATACAATTGATTTATCACAATATAAAAATACATTTATTATTAATGTAAAAATTGAGATGATAATAGATTGTAAGTGCATATTTTAAATTTAATTTTAAATTTAATTTTAAAACTAAATTTTTCCTAATAACACTGATCTATAAAAATTTACTTTTTCTCTGTTTCAAATAACGGAAAATGATATTCTTAAAGAATTTTCATCGCTGAACACGAATATGACCTTCAAAAGTGCCCATCACGTCGAGATTTTGAAAAAATGGACTCAGAGTTTCAGAAAACCCTGTTTTTGGTTATTTTGATCACGTATAGAAAATGATACCGACGTGCTAAAAGTCTCTAATTAGGCTCAAATTAAAACTTGAAATGTCAACTGTAAGAATCATATAGAAAAAGCTTTGAATCAGTCAAAAATTTTCATGTAGCACAACTTTTTCATGTGCGCGCGAGCTCTACTTGTACTCATAAAACGGTACATTATGGCACTATTACTTGTTAATTTTATTTGCGCTGTTTATTGTTATTTATCATTTTTAGTCTCGCTAATTAATATGAGTTTTGAAACGAAACTTTCACGCTATCGTTTAAAATAGACCAGCGTTTCTGGTCTAATCAGCAGTGCTAGTAAATTCTAATCTACGTCTATTTAAAATTTCTCATTATATGTTATGACTAATTATTCTTAGAGTAATAAGACTTTATTATATTTGAAATAATTTTAATGACTTGCTTTACATAAAAAGTATAAAAAAATATTTTAACTTTATGTATTTTACACTTCAACTTTCTTTAAGCGTAATGCTTTAGTAGATACTAATTCTCAAACAACAGTACTCGATGGTTTTTTAAATTATTGAGTATTACTAAATTTGAAGGAAATGCATATTGATAGATGACGCCTAAACATTGATGCTGAGTATGACTTCTAGCTTCAGCCGAGTAATAAAAACACATAGAAACACATTAAAATATATTTTTTGCAGTGCACAGTTAAAATTAAATTATATAGAAAACAACAAGATCGTACCACATTAGTATAAAACAGTACCCACAACAAATACTAAAAATCACAAAGAAAATGTACCATACGCTGACTGATCTAACGACACTGATTGGGACTTGATGGACAGTCTATAATAAGACGGACTTGGTGATTGCTAAACAGGAAATCATTGGACTCTAGACTGCCACAATATTTTTTCACACAGGAGTGTACCGCTTTATGAGTACAAGTAGAGCGCGCGCGCACATTAAAAAGTTGTGCTATTTGAAAATTTTTGACTGATTCATAACTTTTTTGATTTGACTCTTTTAGTTGACAGTTCAAACTTGAATTTAAACCGACTTACAGACTTCTAGAACGTCGGCATCATTTTCTACACTTGATGGAAAAACCAAAAACCGAGTTTTTTGAAACTTTACGTCTATTTTTCTCAAAATCTCGACGTGATGAGCACTTTTGGAGGTCATATTCGTGTTCAACGATGAAAATCCTATGAGAAAATTATTGTCCTATATTTGAATCATTTTTTGTGTCGACCAGTTTAATTAATGTTTAGTGTATAATTTATGGAGTGCAAAACTTAAAAAATAAATATATTGTTTTATTTTATTTACTGCGGTTCTAAGTTATTTATTTCAACGGACTTTTAATTATGCAGATAATATTTTGAATAAAAATTTAATTTTTTCAATCCTAACCGATAAATTTTATTCTCATTCGTTATGAATATGTTACAGAAAAGACATTTAAAGTAGAACCACTCTGATTGGTTATGACATTCCATTGACATTTACTTCCAGTATTCACTACACATTGATAGTTGCCTGTGTTACATGAAGGGCACGAATTGTACGTGCGTGACCAGTGTAGTAGTTTTTGAAAGGAGAGGGGCTAATTTTTCTCAACAAGCTCATTTTTAAATGTTGACAACAAAAAAACCTGTGAGTAAAAGTTAATTTTTACTTTTGTATATGAAGGAACAACTTAAAGACTGTAGAACGATATACATAACTCAAAATTAATTTTTCTGCAGCGAATTTCTCTTTCACCGTAGAACGTCACATCTTCATTCTTTATGATAATGATTCTTACGCTTTTAATTTGAAATTTATATTTATTTTTGATAAACAGTTTTGTGACGTTTTGAACTTATTTTCACGTGAATACTATTCAGCAATATATGGATACAGAATAGAGGAAAGGAAAATTCGAACTAATATAAAATTCGATTTAAACTTATCAATTTAAAAACTAAAGTTTCTACTTTCTAATCTCAAAACTCGATTCGGTCTCCTTTCAATTCGAATCGGCCAAATCAAAATTTAAATTATGAATTTTACAATTCGACTTCATTTTCAAATCAAGTCCACTAATTCGGAAATCATTACTTCAAATTTGAAAATGGTCGATTCGAATCGAATGTAAACTGAGACGAGTTGTACAATTCGATATTCAAAACGTCTATTTTTAAATTGATTCCAATTGTATTGAATATTTGATTAGAATTTGAACAATATTTATGTATTGAATCTGATTTTTGTCGACTCGCTTAAAACGCGTTACTTGGAAGATTCCTCAGTTGATTATGAATCTAATATAATACTTTTCAAAAATTTTAAATGGCTGATGTAATATGGTAATAAAATTTTAAAAACAAACAACTCGCTTTGATTGTATTACATATTAACAATGAATTCGTAATCAGTGATTTCAAAAACTCCCAAGTAACCACTTTTAGGCGAATTTTATTATTTTCTATTAAAAGTCCTCCATATTGGATCAGCTATTTTAAATGTCAACTTTCCAACTATCATTTTCAGCCTGAGAAGAATTCAAACCATTGGAAACCACAATATTTATACAATTCATAATAAAAGACCTTATTTCTTCTCAATGTCGTTCGCAAATGTATATATGAAGTCTTGCACACGGAGTATTTTTGATAATATTCTCGAAACTGGAATAGCATGAATGCAATACGAATCATATATGTCGTATAATGTCATTAAGGGTAAACTCAAGGTCTCTGTTTTTAAGTTCTTTAGATTTATTACCAGAAGCTTGGCGAACTATTGCGTATATCTTTCTTTCGATGGTTAGAAAGTACTTTATTCCACCGAAGTAAATAATATTGTCTTTTGTCCATTGCACATGAAAATTTGATCGTTTCTTTTGTCTAGTATATAGTTAAGATGTATAAATTTCGTTCTTCACTGAGCATCTACTAAAAATAAAAATTTTTAATCCTAGAAACTGCTGTTTCGTGAGACCATGTGCCATTCATATTAGTTCTCCGTTATGGTATTCTGATGAGAAGTCTGACCCAGCTCAAAAAGGTCCCCACATTCTGACGTGAGATGAGATATGCTTCAACTGATGAAAGTTGTAAGAGCACTTACTACGACCGTATAGTTTTTCTACATCGATTACAAAAATGTGCAATAGTGTATCTGCTAAATTCAGTTCAGTAGCGGTTTTTTTTTTGATAAGAGATAAATCGATCGGGAAAACAATAGAAAGTGGTCATAATGCGCAACATTTAAATGATTCTTTAACACGATTGGTCCATAATATAAAAGAAACGCTCTTAGTTCTGAGGCCAGTGATGCCAGAAACCCTACGCGATTCACCCCCACCATAGCGCCAAACTTACTCCTTCCAATCTCTACTAACACAAAGACACATCACGAGTTCAGTCTCGTCGGTGTGTCTCTTTTTCGTTTTTCATGAAAGCAAGAGAGAAATGGCGCGAAATTTTAAAATGTAGACGTACTAAAATGTGATTATTAAGGAAAATGCTTTAAAAAACTTGTAAATTATTATTTAATAATTGTATAATTCATTATTAAATAATTTTTATATAATTAATTAATTATTTTTATAATTATTAAATGTAAATAAATAATTATAAATTAATAATTATAATTAAAAAATACAAATAAAAGTAAATTGCTGAAACAAAATTTAACAAGCAATTAATAATAACTTTAATTATTGTCAACAAAAAAATCTATAAATTTTAAATAATCAAATATTATTATTATTATTATATTTCATTAAAATACTCTCTAAATCTGAATTAGTAAAAAATAACTAATTACTACTATTAAATTAAAATGAAATTCCTTTTATTTTACAAATTTAAAAAATATTTATTTTGCAATTTCAAAACTTTAATTTGCTAATTTTTAAATTTATATTTCTAAAATTTGTTATTTTTCATGTTTAAATTTCATTTATTTTTATTTACAGCCAAACTGTGAGTTTAAATAATAATTCATTATTATTATTAACAATTTTACTAGAAAAATAATTATTAATTGCATCTGCGATTCATTTTTTACTATAATATTTGTTGTTTTTAACAAATTAAAATTTAGGGAGTATTAATTAAAAAGTGAATTAAACTCGTTTCCTCACCACCATTGGTGGTATTCAAAAATCATTTATTGTAAATTTTTGTTTAATTAAAAATTTTAATTTATATTCCTTATTTAATTTTCGATAATTATTAAATAAAATTCCCGTAAAGTAAATAAAAATTAATGTTAAAATACTTTAATTAATGTAGTGTTTTAAATTGTAATTGATTTTTTGGTTTTTACAACGTTTTGATTAACTATAAATTCAAAAGTTAACAAAATGTTGGAAAATATACAGTATTGTTTAATTTTTAAAATATTTTTGATTGGTATTCATATTAAAAAATTAATTAAATATTTGTTTTCTTTTATTTATTTTTATTTTTAAAAAATTAGAAAATTAAACATTTCAATTTTAAAAAATATTTACAACAAATTTATTATAATCGAAAATTTCTTTTAATTTAAAATGCTTCTACGTATTTAACAATTTGTGTTTTCTGTTATTCCTATTCATTTTATCTCTGAACTTTTACAAAAATTTTATCATATTCAACTTTTAAAAGTCTAAAATCTCGAATATTCAAAACTTGAAAATTTTGATATTTTATACAAAAATGAAAAGTACGTATTTAATACTTTTTTTTACAAAAAAACAAGAATAAAATAGGTTTAACTGATTGTAAAATGTCATAGGAAAAATTCACGTGGAATTGCCCAAATACACATATGTTTTGTCGCAGTGTTTTGTTTTTCTGGTTTCAACAGGAAATAACGATGGCTCGCACTAGGCCCGTATTGGCATCCAAACGCGACAAAGCATTTTACACGATACGATAAAAATAAAAAAATTCAACGACCATTATTGTTTAGATTTGTGTGAGGTTATATTTTTTTTCATTCTTCTTGTGATATATTTTATACTTTAAAGAAATAAGACGGTTCGGTTCTAATAAAGTTGGTTTTGTTGACGTCGTTTTTTCTTCCGCGCTGCGGAAAGGAAGCTTATTTCCAATAGTGCAGCTTAGATTGTTCATTTTTGGATCTTCTAGAGTGTTCTTTTTTTATAAGGAGAAACAGTGTAGTTTTTTGAGGACAATTCAATTTGTTTGTGCGCAAGGTGAGTTTTTTCTAATATATTGTTTATATTCTTCAGGCATTACCATATTGAAATATGGATCCAAATGCAAGTAGCACTGTCACAGTGTGTGATTCTTTATCTCAAAATGAAGGAGAACCGCCAAAAAAAATCAAGAAAACGCCTACATATTTTCAGGAATCTTGGTTTGACGAATTTCCTTCATGGAGAGAATGGTTAATTAGAGTAGCCGATAAAACAAAATATCAGTGTAAAATTTGTTCTAAAGTAATGATTTGTGGAAAGGCAAATATTAAAAGACATGAGTCTTCTTCTATTCATCAAACAAATCTTAAATTATTTGAAAAATCGAAATCTTTCGGAATTGATTTAAATCGAGATGAAGGCGCTACTCTAACTAGCCATTCAGCTGGTGATCAGGAAGTTGCAGTAACAAATCATGAAAATGTAGAATCGGTAGAAAATGAAGATCCATCTCCAAATAATACATTTATTACAGATTCTGCTGATTCTATGACTTTTCATGAAAAAGTCAAAGAAACTGAAATCAGAATAACTGCGTTATTTGTAGAACATAACATCCCATTTAAAGTGTCTTCAGAAGTAATTCAGATTTTCAAGGATATGGATCCACTCGTACTAAAAGCAGTAAAATTAGGACGGACTAAAATGACTGCTATTGCAAATAAAGTTCTTTGCAAAGTCGAGGAAAATCGAATTGCTAATGTTTTAAAAGAAACCCCTTTTTCCGTCTATGTAGATGAGGCCAGTGATATAAGTAATGAGAAGTGGTTACCAGTTTTAGTTCGATATGTTGAACCCTTAACATTCAAAATTAGAGTAGAGTTACTGCAACAAATTAATTTGGATTCAAGTGATTGTTCTTCTTCTGCTTTGTTTACAACTTTTGAAAAAGTTTTAGAACAAAAGCGAATTCCTTTAAAAAATATCGCAGGTTTAGCCACTGATAACGCCACAGTGATGACTGGTAAATACAATTCTTTTCAGAGCAGATTAAAGGAAAAAAGTCCTCATTTAAAATTTCTACCTTGTGTTGACCATTCTGTTAATCTCGTTGCTCAACACGCTTCTTCAAAAATTCCGGTGGTAGACAAATTACTCTTAGGCTTACCAGCCTTTTTGAATATGAGTTCAAAAAGAACTGCGGTTTATAAAGAGATAGTTGAAGAATTGGGAGAAGATTTCAAAAAAATCCCTAGTCATTCAGACACGCGTTGGCTTGTTCGCCACAATTGCATTGTTGTAATTGCTAAAAACTGGGATGTAATTTTAAAATTTCTAATGGTTGTGGAATCAGAGGATAATACGAAAAAAGCCAAAAATTTGCGAGCATTAATGGAAGATCCTTTAACGTTGGCATATTTTTTATTCTTAAAGTTTACCCTTGATTTCTTCAACGCTTTTAATGCTACATTTCAAAAGCGTGAAACGTTGACTCAGGAACTTCAACCGAAATCGGCGGGATTTTTATTCTGGATCTTGGAGAAGTATTTGAAAAGTGGATTACTTCAAACGGACGAACTGTTTTTTTTAACAGCTAAGTATACAGTGTTCGAAAAACCTTGCAATCAAAAGGCAGTCGAGTACATTAACATTGGTGACGAAGCGCGGAAATATTTAAATTCACAAGTTGTTAGCGGAAAATTGCAAAATGTGCAAATTAACGATTTTTTCAGAAAGTTTTGGATTTTTATGTAACAGCAAGTTATGAAATCAAAAAACGACTGCCTTTTGATGATACATTTCTTTCTTGTGTGTCAGTTTTCAGGGCACATGATTCACTTCATAGTGATAGAAGTAAATCTTTTGCAAGAGTTTTGAAAGTTTCCAATGATCTTAAAATTCAGTTAGACATTGCAGAATTACAAAAAGAATGGCAGGATTTGTATGAACTTCCTTCAGAAGAAAAAGAAAGATTGACAGGATTGTGTTTTTATGACATGTGCATTGAGATCTGCCTTTCTTCAGCAGATGGTGGCGCATCAAAATTTCCAAATTTGACGAAGCTGTTAAATTTAGTTAGGACTCTTCCTCATTCCAATGCGGAAGCAGAGAGGTCATTTTCAATGCTTAAGGAAGCAAAAACTCCAAAAAGGAATCGTTTAGGGGTCGAAACTCTTAATTCTATTTTAGTTATTCAATCTGCATTAAAATCGCGAAATGAAACTGCGAAAACAATGCAAATTTCGAGAACTCATTTAGAATTAATGGGAGACGATATTTATCAATTTAATGTCGTAAATAATAGAGAAGGAAGACTTCGATTGTTTGCAGCTGTCTAGATTTACACTAGTTGGGACAAAATAAAGGGAAAAAATCATTTTCTAAAATTAAAAATTTTACTTTTCGTTTGATCCATGTTGGAAGTAGCATGGATTATAATTCTTTTTTTAATTAAGCTTAATTATTAATTTCTTTATTTTCATTCTTATTGAATTTTATTACAAAGTTTAATATTTTTAAAAAAGGTGGAGGGAAAAGGGAATGTTCAAAAGTTATTTTGTAATTTAAGAAAAAAATTATTTGTTGCTACCATATACGATATTTCTATTATATCTTTGTTAATGAAGTTGACTTTTAAAATTTTATTTAATTTATATAAAAAAAGTTTAATTTTTTGTTGACAATTTTCTAAACAATTTAAAAAGTAGTGAAACAAAAATATGTATTTTATAATAAACATAAACCAGATTTAATTTTTCTAAGCAAATGTAATTATACGTTTTCATTGATGAATAATTTGTACTTATTTTTTAAAAGTGTCTATTTTTTGTAAATTCTACGTTAAAATACACATATTTGTATCCCTACTTTGTGGATTAGGCCTGATTATTGTAAAAACGTGTGACTTTATTGAAGACATTAAAAAATTTTAAGGCATTTTTCTGGGTTATAATATCTAAAATTTTTATAAATGTGTAATTTTAAAAATTACCAGAAACAAGTTTTTTCCATATAATATTTGTCCATGCTCAATGTCTTCAGGTAAGACAAGAGTTGCACGCTTTTGCAGTAGTCGGGGAACCACGATCACATTAGAACAATGTTTTGTTCTTATTAACCCATTTTAAGGCGAAGATTTTTAGTTTTTTTTGAATATATTACTTATAGAAGACATTGTTCTAAATGTGTACTCTCCATAGTCAATATATCTTTAAAATTTTAAAAGTTTGTTTGCTTTGGTGAGTAAAATTTTTGAGGACTGAACTTTTTCGAAATTTGTATTACTTATGTTTTTTTATATTTCTTAAACTTGCATGTTTTAATAGTATTGTAACTACATATAATGTTTTAATTTGGTATTGGTCCTCAAAAGTTTAAAAACGCGCCATGAACTCTACCTCAATGGTGGTGAGGAAACGAGTTTAATTCACTTTTTAATTAATACTCCCTAAATTTTAATTTGTTAAAAACAACAAATATTATAGTAAAAAATGAATCGCAGATGCAATTAATAATTATTTTTCTAGTAAAATTGTTAATAATAATGAATTATTATTTAAACTCACAGTTTGGCTGTAAATAAAAATAAATGAAATTTAAACATGAAAAATAACAAATTTTAGAAATATAAATTTAAAAATTAGCAAATTAAAGTTTTGAAATTGCAAAATAAATATTTTTTAAATTTGTAAAATAAAAGGAATTTCATTTTAATTTAATAGTAGTAATTAGTTATTTTTTACTTATTCAGATTTAGAGAGTATTTTAATGAAATATAATAATAATAATAATATTTGATTATTTAAAATTTATAGATTTTTTTGTTGACAATAATTAAAGTTATTATTAATTGCTTGTTAAATTTTGTTTCAGCAATTTACTTTTATTTGTATTTTTTAATTATAATTATTAATTTATAATTATTTATTTACATTTAATAATTATAAAAATAATTAATTAATTATATAAAAATTATTTAATAATGAATTATACAATTATTAAATAATAATTTACAAGTTTTTTAAAGCATTTTCCTTAATAATCACATTTTAGTACGTCTACATTTTAAAATTTCGCGCCATTTCTCTCTTGCTTTCATGAAAAACGAAAAAGAGACACACCGACGAGACTGAACTCGTGATGTGTCTTTGTGTTAGTAGAGATTGGAAGGAGTAAGTTTGGCGCTATGGTGGGGGTGAATCGCGTAGGGTTTCTGGCATCACTGTCTGAGGCCTTCCAAACGTTAAGATCTGAAAGCTTTCTTGGTGTACGCGTAACATAATCCGGTGGCGTTATTGACGCTAAAATCTCATCAATATTATTATGATGTCTGTCATCCAAATAATAATCTTCATCGCCATGCGTTGTATTGCACCACATTGTTAATAGCATGTTCATTACACCAAGTAAAACAGCATGCATGTAGTCAGGAACGAAACCTTTGGCTCTATCAAAGTGAGGTATTTCAGTAACAATGGAACTTCCTTTAATCCCTTTAAAATGTTTTAGTTGTTTATATTTTTCTATAATCATAGTTTGTTTATTCATTCATTCAGCAGTCCTTAGAGGAGCAATATTATGAATAAATGGAAAAACCCAATTCGATCTACTTCCTGTTTCAGAACTTTCTCCTTTTTCTTCACAACTTCCGCAACTATTTTCTCTGTTATATTGCATTGTGTTTTGTGTAGCTACTTTTGCCAGAGCATCTAAACACGCAATAGGAGCTACAACTTTACTAATAACGGTATGATTTAAAATTTTATTGTTCCACTCCAATCCATTTTCGTATAGATGTTGTAAAGTAGAAACAAAAGGTTGCAAAAATAAATTCATATTAGGTTTTTTACTAGATCGATTAGTATAAAAAATTCCACAAGCAAATTGAAAAGTTCTTCTATATTTTGGTGCTATATTTACTATTTGTGCGTAGATGGGTCGTATATGACTTTTTTCACTCTTGGATATTTGAACTCCATCTGTAAACAAAAGTAAGAACAAATCGTATAACTCTGGTATAGCTTTTATTTTTAGACGACGAAATTCAGAACCTGATGTTATATCGTACAATTTTTCTTTATTTTGATTTGCACCTTGAGTACGAAAATCATCTATTAAAACGTAAAGGTCTTGAATTTCAAAGGAATTTTGCAGTTGAGACTCTAAATTGAGTTTTAAAAAAAGCTGTCCAGATTTTTACTATTACAACGTATACATTGCTCTACAGACACATTAGACCATTTTCCTATATACTTAAAACATTCTGCACAAATCCTGTGCTTTACTACAAAATCTGACTGAGAAGTAGCTAATACTTTATCAATTAAAGACAATAGTTTGAATTTTTATGCAGGTATTGTATGATTTTTGGGAAGCAATAAATCGATTATTGATAAAATATCGCTCATGGCTTTCTTGGTTAATCGGTTTAAAACGTATATATTTAATATTTGGTACAAAGCATCTCCGCCTTTAATTGTTGCTCCTGCATATATTGGTTACTCCAGCCAACCATTTCTGCTTTCGTCATTATCAGTGTTATTATCACTTTCATCTAATGCAGAGTTTGTACGTAAGAGCGATTCAGAAGATGAGAACAGATAAACGTTTGATTTGAGAAGACTTAAATTTAGCGAAGATACACTTACAATATTTATTGATAAATTTTGTTCGTTTACTTCAGTATTTTCTATTTTATCTTCTAAAGCATGTTGAATAGGTTCTTCCATTTGAACATCATCATTATCAAATATAAATTCATTTAAACTTGATGAAGATAAAGTAATTAGAATATCCATTTCTGAAGATTATGTTGAGACCAATCTATTATACACATCTTCCAATTCAGACGTACTATAAGGATTAGAATTTGTTGATAAAGATGATTCATCAGCATTGTCATCCGATTTAGAATTCTAAAAGCAATGATTTTATATTAAATGGTGTATAGAATTAAGGGGACAGATGCAATAACGGACGAGGCACTCGGTCTGATCTTACAACGAGATAACGAAATAATTGTCTGAAAAATATATTTTCTCGAAAGATAAGAAGAAATTACAAAACGTCCAATTTTTGTAAATATTTTTTCCTTTAATTTTCACAAATTTTGGATTTTTTTAACACTTGCTAAACTTTACACGACTAAAATATTTGCAAAATTTGAAGAATTTTCACAGCACGGAACCAGAGATATTCACTATCAAAATTGCGCATTATGTATCTAAAACGTGAGTAATGGGTGGGGGGAACAACATTTTTATAATTATAAACATACATTGTTTATAGTTTTTTTTAAAAAAAACTAATATATAATACACAAATGCATTTCGAACCAAAAAAAAACAAAAAAAAATTTATAGTTTACAGGGCCGGCGGAACGAATTTTTTCCAGGTGTGGAGTTGTTGACATCCTAAACGAAAAGCGGAGGGGGTGTAGAGAAATTTAATTTGCTTTCAGAATTAAATATGTTAAATTAATTTTTATACATGAAACTATGTTGCAGTTAAGATTCGTTTCACAGTAAAGTGTTGTGTAGACATATTTTTTTAACTCGTATTGTTGCAGTCAAATTTCCAGGTGTGGAATTCCACACCTTGGGATTTTTCAGGTGTGGAGTACTCTTTCACTCCACACTATCTCCGCCGGCCCTGATAGTTTACCATTTCGTTTTTTACAATTATAATTTAAAGCTTCTACTTTATGCCGTTATTTGCATTATGTAGAACCCTCGCATCATTGTGATTTGACATATGTACAATTATATTTGTAGTAGTAAGTACAGGTTGAGTCAAAAGTATGAGAACTTGAGTACGAGGCAACAAACTTTTGACTCCGATTACAGGGAATGTGATACCTTAAAGGCAAAAACGAAAGAGGCTACCGATCTTTCCCATATTATGCATAATGTGGTATACATATATAGGTGATTCTCCACTAAGAGGTTACTTTTAACTACGGTAGCGTTTATCTAAAAATATTAATTTTTTTGAAAATTTTCTATACACGGAAAAAAAGTACAACTGAATTTAAGAATTTTTTCGCCATATCAGTTAAGCAATTCGTCAAAAACGAGTCACCGATATTGACATTATCAGCAGAATCGCGATATTCAATTTTATTTAAAAGACAACCTAACCCTAGAGTGACAGACACAATTAAAACTGTGTGAAAAGTAAAATTAAATGCACATTTTGAATTTTTTTCAATCATATGTTTCAAATTACAACCATTTCAAAGTAAATTATTGAAATTAATACGGTTTTAACACTGAAAAAATACAAAAGTTTATATATTTATGCTGTCAGAGATATTTCTTGGTAAGAACAGTAATTTTCCATATATTTTCAATATAGCTGATGAATTGCACTCAACTGAAGTTCACTTTCACTGAATTGGCTAAACATTCGGCTAATGTAGTGAAGCTTAATTCACAACGTTGGTTATGTCGTCTTTTATTTTAATTATATTCTCAAAATTTTCAAAGTCTTTATCATTTATGATAAAGCTTAAAAATAATTATTTTGTACATATTTAAGATTAAATTTATTTTTTAATCTTGTATAGGCTGTTTTTGTCCCTCGCCCCGAGTTAACTCCAGGTTAATGGTAACAGGTTAGACAAACACAATATTTTTTATGAATAGATAATATTTAACTCGGGGTAACCCTGGGTGAGTGCCGAAAACAGCCATAAACAATTTAAAATATTTTCGTTTAGAGGTTAAGTAATAAGTTTAAAAAAATCATTTTTTGGCCATTAATAATATAAATAGTGTAAAGAACAAATAAATTATATTCTAAACAAACTTATATTAAACGACAAAACCGACAGATTAGCTCGGTCGGATAAATGCCTCGCTTGTCGGACGTTCTAAGACCAAGGGTACTTGGTTCGCGCCCATTTGACTTGGATTTTTCCGGCATGTGAGATAATCTGAGCGGGAGATTTGACGTCGAGGTATAATGATGTGCACTGTCGATTATTGTCGGGTACACACCATTAGAACTCGACTGTCGATAAACCGGTTGTACTCAGGAGAAGGTTTTCTACAGTTTCCCTCTCCTCTGGCGAGAAATCCCATTAGACGGGTAGTCCAGGCTAATGCGAGTACTCCTAATTCCGAAAGACGTTCTGTAGGCGCAAACTTAGTATTAAGAATTGTATATAAGAAAAATTTGTAAAGCAAGAAATTGTAAGAAACACTTGTATAGCCAAGTATGTAAGACTGAAGACAGGTGTATAAACCAATAAATAAATAAATATATTAAACGACAATTATGTAATTTTACAAAACATTTTAACACAAAACAATTTTTAACAATGCGTGGTAAAGAAATAAATTTTCAATTAAAAATATACACTAAAATTGGAAAGTAGCACATATTCATAAAAACTAAGGCCTAAATTCAAAAGAAATAAATATGTCTTGACGAAAAAAATGTTTAATATTTGTTTTATGTTTGTAACTACTTTAATTTATAAATAAAAACTTATTTTTTCTCAAACCTGTTATTTATATGTTGGAGGTTAATAACATTTTTCATAAAAAACAAAACATTTTTATTACGCGAATTAAAATTAAGCATCGGTGTTTACAGAAACCGAAGTTTACAAAGCAAAAACAATTTATTAAAGCTATAAAAATGAATAAAATTAAACAATATTTTTAGAATATTAAAGAGATTTGATTACTCTGAATCAATAAAATTTTTATTTTTTTATTGGTTAAGAATTCAGTAATTGTCGCGGAATTAGAGTCTACATATCATTAAAATACGCCCCAAAATATTAGTAATTTTTTATAGTTTTAAGTCTAAAAATGATATTTCTTTATCCAAATTTAACATAAATACAACTTTTAAATTTAATTGTATAAATTTAAAGAAAAATCGAAATAAGAATGTGAATATAGAAAAATAGAAAACACATTATTCATAATGTGTCTTTTTTATTTGGAATTGGAGTTTACATGTTCAAATGTAAACTCCAATTCAAAATAAAAAAATAGTGGGAAAAGTATGAAAAAAATATTTTTATACAAATTTATTAACGAAAATTGGGAAACAACACAAGAAAACTTACTATTTAAGATGAACTTTCGAATGGAAGAAATAAGAACTAGATTAAAATAGATTAAAATAAACCTTGTGTAAAATATACCATTTTCAACTTTATAACTTCTCTGTGTAGAATCGAGAAAAGTGCACTTTTCTGTATTTTCCAATTAAATTATAACTTTCGTTTAAAATAAAAATTGTTTTCGATTATAATAATAATAAAAAAACATGCTATATAGTAATTGTGGAAAAAATTGAAGCAGATTAGAAAATAATTGTTAAAGTTATTAAATAGGGAACAGGGGGAAACAGAAGTGACCACTGAGTGAAGACACTGAAAAAACAGGTGTCCATATTTGAGACACTTTTGTCCTCTTTTTTAAACGTTTTGGGATGTCTTTTAGGAAGACGTTAAATGTGACTATTTTGGAGACGCTTAAAGTGTCTTCATTCAGATAAAATTTACTGCTGGAATCGAGACGAGACAACGAATATTATCGAAGATACTCGAATACACAAAATATCTTTCGTTTATCAAAAGACAAACTTTGCACCAAAGACAGATGAATTAGTTACCAGAAGATTACCATAAAAAATAAATTTTCGGATGATTTCCATAAAAAAAAATTTCTAGATGATTTCCGTAAAAAAATAATTGTCCGGAAATTTTCCGGAAGATTTCCGTAAAAAAATAAATTTCTGGAAATTTCTTGGAAGATTTTCGGATGATTTTTCAAAAGTTCTATAGTAGAAATATTGACAATAAAATTATTACAAATACAAAATTTTTGGACTCAAGACGACCCTTTATTTTTCGCAATTCTTAAGAAATTAAATATCCTGAATTAAACTACGAAGTATTTCTCGAATTTCAATAAGGAGTACGCGAGGTGAACGATGACAAAATAAATGGTGAAAGACACATAAGAGATTCACAAAAAAGACAATTTCAGCAAAAGTAATCAATAGAATTTTAAAAAGACTTAGACTCCTTTAGACTCTTGCCAAAATTGCAAACGATAAACGACAACAAATAATCAAATTAGACGAAATGTAACAGTCAATAGTGGCGTCATTTCACTCGAATACAGAATCCACATTCTCCGCGAGAAATAAACAAATTTTACACGAGAATGTGCATTCTTAAAAGAAAATGTTGTCAACTCACCAATATTCTAATAAAAGAAGGAATCCAAAAGGCGACCTATATGCGTAGGGAAAAACAGCTTTCTCGTCCTGTACACCTTAATCGCAGAGAACAAACTTCCGGAAACATGTAGCCGCTATCGGGTCGTCGCAATGAGCCGTCGCTAAGAAGAGCGTTGAGCACGTTTTCGACAATTTAGGCGGTCGCGACAGGATTGGAAAACTAACCTAAACTGATTGCGCTCGCGCGCGCATTAAGTTCGTAGCGGCGCCGTGGCGGCAAATTTGATTCAAACTAAATTATTCAGATTCTTCTTCTTCCCATACTTTGCAAGACTTTCCCTAATTTTTAAAAATACGAAAAATTTAAAACTAAAATGAAAACTTTCCAAAAAACTGATTCTAGCTTTTTCCTATACTTTTCAAGACTTCCCTTCACTTTTAAAAATATTAAAAAGAAAAATATTAAATAACTTTTTCCCATACTTTGAAAAATACGAAAAAATTTGAAAATAAAACCGATATGCCTAAAGTCCATACTTTCCAAAGTAAGAACAATAACAATTTTGACATTGTTCTTTGCTGTACCTTAACTGTACCTTTCAGCTGTTAAAAAAGCTGTCAATCTTTTTAAAACGACAGTTTTTGTGTTTAATTTAGTAAATCAAACCAAATTTTGCTCATATAAAAATATTTAAAAAACAATTAGGTTAAACTAAATAGCAATATATAGTATTGCCAATTAACAGCTGCCAATTAAACTTTCAAACTTTTAAAAACAAGAGTTTTTGATAGTTTTTACATTAAATTACTTAGATAAAAATACTTTCATGTTATTGAGGTATAATTTGCTGTAAATCCGGTCTAAATTGTAATTCTCGATGTCATCAAAGTCTGCCTTGCTTCAATAAATAAACTATGTAAAAATTAAATGTATAAAATAAAATAAAATTTGTTAAAACCTAATTTATTTTTCATGAACTTGAATAATTAAATTTATTACTCTAATAATTTAATAGTCATTAATTCATTAAATTAAATTTATTAATTTAATAAATTAAATATTAATTTAATTATTTAATTTTTAATAATATTTCGTGAGTTTATATTTCGTCTATTGGCCTAAAACGTCTTAGGCGGTTAGCTAACTGCCTAGTCAGTAGGCTAACTGACGGATTCATTCAGGCCAATAGAAGAATATGAGCAATTATTATGTTCACTTGTCTATTGGGCGCCGTTTAGCTAACCGCCTAGGCGTTTAGCTAAACGGCGAATTCTTCTATTCGGCTACGACATATCTATCCCTATTAATATAAAATCATATCGCCGCCGCCGCTGTTTCAGAAAGTTCTAAGGGCGACCTATCCCAAAGGGTCCGTCAAAACTTACGTCAAATTTGACCTATTTTTTTACCTATAGGTTTAAAAGAGAATAAATAACGGCCTCACATTACGTCAAAATCTATGTCTAATTTGACCTATTTTTTGACCTATAGGTTTAAAAGAAGAATAAATAACGGCCTCACATTACGTCAAAATCTATGTCTAATTTGACCTATTTTTTGACCAATAGATCAAAAAGAGGTCAAATAACGGCTTCACATTACCTCAAAACTTATGTCAAAATTGACCTATTTTTGACCTATAGGTCAAAAAGAAGAATAAATAACGGCCTCACATTACCTCAAAACTTATGTCAAAATTGACCTATTTTTTGACCTATAAGTCAAAAAGGAGAATAAATAATGGCCTTACATTACGCCAAAATCTATGTCTAATTTGACCTATTTTTTGACCTATAGATCCAAAAGAGGATAAATAACGGCCTCACATTACCTCAAAACCTATGTCTAATTTGACCTATTTTTTTATCTATAGGTCAAGAACATAAATAACCTATTAATGACCTATTTTTAATAGGTCATTTTAATAGGTTTTTTAATTTAATAATTTTTATTTTTTATTAATTATAAATGACCTATTTTTTGACCTAACTCAAAAAGAGGATAAATAACGAATATAAATACATGTTTAATTTTACTTATTTTTTGAGCTACGGGTTTTAAAAGGGGCCTTAACGAGGGCCTTCACATTACGTCAAAATTTGATCTGTGTTTTACCAAGAGGTCAGAGATTGCCCCCTCAAATAGAAGCGCGAAATAGGACGTCAAAGCCTATGCAAAAGAAAATTTTTTTACTTGATGACAAAGATGATGACAAAGATTAAAAATTTGAGACTGGCTAATATCATAAGATATATAATATCACATAAAATCTGGCGCGCGAAGCGCGTAGGGGGGCGGAGCCCCCCTATATATATATTTATTGATATATGTATAAAATAGATATATAAATAAAATAATTATAAATGAATGAATGAATAAATTAATTGAAAATAATAATAAATTTATTTACATATAAATAATTTGAATTATATATATATATATATATATATATATATATATATATATATATATATATATATATTAGGGTGGTTCTTATTTGGGCGATGTTTCCAAATCTTCGGTCTGACCCCAACAAATTAATCAAGGTATTAAAAAAAACGTTTCCTTAATGTTTGAAGCAGATCGAACAATATTAACACGTGCCTCTAGTCGATTGAAATTTTAAATGGAAAATACATGTAATTTTTCGTGAAAATCACAAAAAGTTTTTTCTAGCTTATACAAATTTATTTAGAATTCTCTAACTTTGGGTTCTTTTAGTACATGATAAGAGGTAAAACTTCCAATTTTTCCAAATTTTTTTGAAAGTATTTGCTTCATTTACAAGCTTGATGAATATGACGCTATCACACTAAACAGGACTATATATTAACCCTTAGATGCATACATTTATTCATTCATTAAACATTTAACGAAACTCGGTACTAAGGGGGTTTCGGGACGCTGATTACGAATCTGAGGTCATTTAAAAAAATTCAAAATGGCGGATCCAATATGGCGGGCATCGAAAATAAAAAATCGTTCAATTGGATTGAAACTTGGTACTCGGGGGTTTCTGAGGTCGCTGATTAAGAATCCGAGATTAATTTTAAAAAAATCAAAATGGCGGATCCAATATGGCGGACGTAAAAAAGTCGTTTAATTGAACTTAAACTCGGTACTCTTGGGGTCGCTGATTACAAATGACTGAATCCATTTCAAATCAGGCAGGTCGACTAATTTCAAGTTATAGATTTAGCCAGTTCCGGGTAACGCTAAGGGGCCGTTCAAAAAATACGTAACGCTATTTTTCGGAAATTTGGACCCCCCTCCCCCACGTAACACAATGTTATATACATTAGCGCCATTTTTTCTCCTTACCGTAACAAATTGCTGGACCCCCCTCCCGCCAAAACGCGTTATGTATTTCGTTAAATGTTTAATGAATGAATAAATGTATGCATCTAGGGGTTAATATATAGTCCTGTTTAGTGTGATAGCGTCATCTTCATCAAGCTGGTAAATGGAAAAAATACTTTCCAAAAAATTTGGAAAAATTTGAAGTTTTACCTCTCATCATGTACTAAAAGAACCCAAAGTTAGAGAATTGTAAATAAATTTATTTCATTCAAATACTTTGTATATTTGATGAAAATAAAAATTATTTGACACAATAAATTTATTTCATTGATTCAAATAAATTTAATTATTTAATCCGAATAATTCATTATTCAAAGCACACTATTTTATCAAGACAAATAAAAAATATTTCAATCAATTAAATCATTATTTGAAACGAAAATAATGAAATACTTGAAATTAAACAGTTTCAATTATTAAATATTTCATTTATTATCAAATATTTCATTTATTTAATACAAATAAGAAATATTTCGACAAATAAATGTGTTATTTGGATACAGAATATACGACATTGGCATTCATAAAGTAGATCAGCCCGAGGTCTCACCAAGTCTTAGTGTCCGTGTGGCTTAAATACGTGCGTTTATAGGCTTGCGGTCAGCGTTATGGGCGGGGGAACGTGAGTTCGATGCCATATGCGAGCGAATATTTTTCATTCTTCGTTTTAAGCGTTATATAAAATAATAAAATTATGTGTTGTGATGTGAATAAAAACTGGGTGAACATGTTTATAAATAATGTTGAAAGTCTGTTAAAAAATCAGTTAATATGTATAATATAATAAATTAATATAGTATAATAATATATTAATAAATTTAAAAAATACTAAATATTAAAAAAAATTTTTGTATTAAATATAGAATAAAATAATTTTCATATTTGATTCAAATAATTATTTATTAGCTTGAAATATCACATTTATTTGATTTGAATAATTTAAATAATTGATTTAATTAATTATTTATTGGTTTGGAATATTCCATTTATTTAAATTGAATAATTTGTATTTGATTCAAATAAATAGTTATTTGATGCGATTAAATCAAATATTTTGGTCAAATCAATATGTATTTGGTTCAAATACATATTTATTGGATTATAACCAAATAAATGATTTATTTGGATCAAATAATTTTTATTTAATTAAAATTAATTTTTTTCAGTGTATATAATATTATAATATATGGGACGTTCCACGTCAACAAAAACAGAGCTGTGGCCAAAAATTGGCGCAATGAAAAAACCGTTCAAGGTCTTAAAAAATACATACACTCGTGTAATTTTAATATCAGGTGGGCGTTTTTGAAAATCCAATATGTCGGCTTCATTACAAGCGAAGAAAGTCAACAAAATCACAAATCGACAAATAATATCGTTAATAAAAATAACAAAATCCAAGAAAAAAAATCGAACGAAACTTTTTTAAACGTTTCAGGGGTCGCTTAATACAAATCCGAAGTCAGATTTTGATTAGAGTTAAAAAATTAAAAATGGCGGATCTTATGGGAATTTTTTAGGTCGCTGATTACAAATATGACCTTAGTTTTTAAAAATTATAAATAGCGGATCCAATATAGTTTAGTTTATTTACGGTATAATACACCTTTTTTACATAGTTAAATCTTAATTTATATAAGTAACAAAAATTAAATGATTTTATAAATTATTAATAATAGTGTTTACAATATAATCATAATAGCGCTTGGTTTATGAGTAAAAAAATGAAAAACGATGAACTTATAAAGTACAAAAGAACTCAAATTATAACTACCAAAAAAAAAAGAAAATTTTATTATTCTATCGCAAAAAGTTTAACAGTAGATACGAATTCATGTAAAGACTGACAGAAAATATCAGCATCAAAAGATAACTTATTAATATAATTATAAGTTTTCAGAATAGATGATAATGATACCATAATCTGTCCTATGATCAGGTACATTAAATAAATTAATAGATCGTAATGATCTCGGTAATACTTTTAATGAAATTTGGTTCAATAGAACTATACTATCGAAAAGTCCATTTAACACCTTATAAAGAAAAATTAGACCCGAGATCATACGCCTGTACTCTAGAGAATCTAGGTTTAAAATATGACAGACTCTCTTAAGGTAGCCTGTTTCTTTCGGTATCTTAAGTTTGTATGCTATTACACGCAGAAAACGTTTCTGAACATCCTCAATTAAATCACTCTGTACATCAACATACGGATCTAAGACTATCGACGAATAATATCGTTAATAAAAATAACAAAATTTAAGAAAAAAAATCGAACTAAACTTTTTTAAACGTTTCAGGGGTCGCTTAATACAAATCCGAAGTCAGATTTTGATTAGAGTTAAAAAATTTTAAATGGCGGAAGCAAAATTTTCGTCAAATTTTAAAACTCTTTAAAATTGCTCAAAAATGATTACTCAGTGGTTTTCAAGGTCGCTGATTACTAATATGACCTAAGTTTTTAAAAATTAATAATAGCGGATCCAATATGGCGGCCGATTTTTCGAAAATTCATTTAATACGTTTAAAACTTGTCCTATGGGCTTTTTTAGGTCGCTGATTACAAATATAAACTTAGTTTTTAAAAATTAAAATTGGCGGATATAATATGGCTGTTGATTTTATTAAAAATTTATCAAATTTGTTCGAAAATTTCCTTTAAGAGTTTTGATATGTTGCTAAGTACTGATTTATGGGTTCTCTACTAATATACTAAAATACTAAAATAATATGTAGTCGAATTCAAAAATTTAAAGAGAAATTAGAAAAATTAGAATTTAATCCAAAACGATAGAAAAGTTGAAGCAAAATTTAGCTAACTGGATTATAAATTGTATTTTAAAATTTTGAAAATTGTTTTTTACAAATACTTATTCGAAAATATAAAATTTAAATTGTCTGATTATTTTAAACTTTTTTTATATATGTATATTTTTATCTTTTATTAATTTTAAACATCACACTTAAAGGTGTGGTTTCGTTTGAGTACCGTAAAGCAGTTAAAGTTTTTCTTGAATTAACTATTAAACCATGCCCGTTTTGTATCTTATACAGTACTTGAACGCAACCACACCTTTAAACGTAATGCATTATAAAGGGAATTAAAATTAATCGACGAATTTAAATTGCCTATTTTCGAATAAATGTTTGTAAAAAGCAATCTTCAAAATCTTGAAAAACAATTTATTATCCAGTTGGCTAAATTTTTCGTAAACTTTTCTATCGTTTTAGATGAAATTCTAATTTTTCTAATTTCTTTTTAAATTTTTGAATTGGACTACATATTATTTTAGTATTTTAGTATATTAGTAGAGAACCCATAAATCAGTACTTAGCAACATATCAAAACTCTTAAAAGGAATTTTCGAACAAATTTGATAAATTTTTAATAAAATCAACAGCCATATTATATCCGCCATTTTTAATTATTTAAAAACTATGGTCATATTTGTAATCATCAAACTAAAAAAAACCATTGGACAAGTTTTGAACAAATTCAATGAATTTTCGAAAAATTGTCCGCCATATTGGTAAAAATAAAGTGACTAGTGGTGACACTATAGTGGTGTAGCAGTCTCTTTTAGTTTTTCTAATTTGGTATCACTTCTTTAAGCATTATTTACTTATATTGAGCACTACCTGTTGTGGTAACATTTTCTTAGTATTTGGAAACAATTATTTACTTTATTATCAACAAAGTAGTGCTTTATTTGTGAATTAGTGCTGATTCTTGGATATAACTACTATCTATTTTAATAACATCGTGCAAATTTGCATCCAATACAGTGTTTACCTGGAATTTTTGACTTATTATGTTTAATTCACATTTGTGTTCGTGGTGCATATCCTGTTTCTATAATTGTTATATTTTGAATCCGGTTTTGGATTATTGGTGTTATTGACAGTTTTTTCGATCTTGCGGTGTACGATCAGAATCGCAAACATTGCTCTCTGCCAGGAGTCTCAGCTGATATCTCCCACCATGACAAATTTAAATTTGTTATCGCTCGAGTCTACAACGGATCTCCCATGCCCTAACTGCGGTGATAAACCTCGCACAGGGATCACATGTACAGGTTGTGGAATTCTGTATCATGATAAATGTGCTTCTCGTTATAAAACGAACTCAAAAGGCGTAATTTTTAAATGTTGCCCTTCTTCAAGATCAGCCTCACTTAATTTAGCAACTAAAATAAGCGAAGCAACACTAAAAAAATTGTTAAAAGAAAACGCAGATGAAATTAAAATGCAGTTAGCAGACAACAAACTTGACCTCAAAAATTCTATAAAAACGTTATCGGATAAATTCGATGGGATTACTGATCGATAAAGAGTGACGGAGGACTCAGTGGTTACTATTAAAAATAGACTTGATAATGTCGAGTCAGCTTTATTTGATTCAGAGAATGCACATACTGTCGGTGAAACAAACGATGTTTTAGTTGAAATTCTCGAACGTCAAAATAAATTTATAAATGTTATTATTTATGGAATACAAGAATCTCTTGCTGATACTACAGAGAAAAGAATTTCCGACGATAGAATAGAACTTTTTTCTATTTTTGAAAAATTAAACACGTCACTGAAAGGTTGAAAATCTATAGAGTGGGGAAGAAGTCAGATACATCGGCCCATCCGATTATAGTTGCTTTTAATGACTCAAATTCTGCAATTAAATTTCTTAAAAATAAATCAAAATACAATGGTCCAGTCATATTTCATGGTGATCAAACATCGATGCAACGAGCCTATTTAAAAAAAATTAAAGCAGAGCTTCATGACCTTCACAGCAGTGGTAAGAAGAATAAAAGTATTCGATTTTTCCACGGAATACCGAAGATTGTGGACGTTAAACCTCCGACTCAACCAAAAACTGAAGTTTCTCTGTTTATTATCAAAGTGTTCGCGGATTGCGTACTAAATTAAAAGATTTTTGTAATGTAGTAAACTTATCAGCTCAATTTTGGGACATGATAATATTAACAGAAACTTGGTTGCACCCACATATAACAAACGTTGAATTAGATCTTGTTAATTATAATATTTTTCGTAGGAACAGAAATGTAAACTCAAGTATTCATGAGAGAGGTGGAGGGGTTCTCATAGCTATTAATAAGAAATTCAATTGTCAGGAATTGTTAATAGCAAATAATATGATTGAACAATTATTTGTTAAAGTCACATTCAATCACCAACATAATATCATAGGTTCTGTTTACATTCCACCATCATCTCCGTATAATATTTATTAAGAACATGTAAGCACAGTAAAAAAATAATACAAGAGTCTCCAAGCATTAATGTTATAATTGCGGGTGATTACAATTTACCTGGTATTACCTGGAATAACGATGATTTGGGTGTTTCTATGGACATTAACTTAAACAAGAAAAATGTATTTCGGAGGGTTGGAAAATTAATATCAAGTGAATTTGGTTTCTTAAATTTTAAGCAAATTAATCAACTATTCAACTCAGAAGGGAATACATTAGATTTAGTTTTTACAAACATGAAATATATTTATAGTCAACTCTCGATTTATCTTTTTGTCCGCTGTGATGCACATCAACCTCCTCTTAATATATAAATAAATATTGGGAACAATTTGCCTCTCTCAGAAAATAGTATTTATGCTTTGGATTTTGTAAATGCGAATTACCAGGCAATTTGTGAATATTTGGGTAAAGTTAATTGGCATTCAGAATGTTCCGACTCAAACATCGAAATTTCTATAGATCGTCTTTATTATCATTTAAATTTTATAGTTCAAAAGTATGTTACTAAAAAGAAAGTCTTTTCAACTACATATCCCAGATGGTGTAATCATGATTTAAAACAACTTATTCATCAGAAAAAAATGTATCACTAAATATTTAAACAGAATGAAACTCTACAAAATTATGAGGCTTTTAGTTCTATGAGATCACAATGTAATGTTTTGAGTTATGCTCTTCGCACCGATTATATTGATAGCATTGAGAATAAAATTGGGAATGATATTGGCACTTTTTGGCGTTATATAAATAAAAGCAGAAACAGTGGATTAATTGTACCGAAATATTTGCTTCATAATGATAACGAAATAAACGAAGGAATTGAAATTGCAAATACATTTGCTGGTTATTTCAATTCGGTTCATTCAACGAGCAACGCACCTAAACCTACCATTAATAACACAGCCACACAAAAAAAATAAAGTGTCTTGATCTGGGGTCGAGACATATGTATGCCGATGTATTTCGATGCGCTGAATCCGAATCCGCCATCAGAATTTGGCCAATGGGTCCTGGTTTCGTCCTAACCTCAAAAAATACCCTAAAATCGTTAAAATGGTCACTTTTGATTTACCAAAATTGAATGTAACCACATGTTGACAATTTTCTATGATCTCTTAATTTAAATAAACTATTCTATAAGCTTTTCAATTGAAAATTCATATAAAACATTAAATATATCGAAACTAACCTCAAAAACACATCTAAGATTCCAAACAAACAAATTATACCATACACAGCGCAATAAAAAAGGTAAGCTCATGAAAGTTACAACTTAGGTGTTTCTATGACTGCTGATTACGAAGCCACACAGTGGTCTGAAACCCGAATCTAGGTGGACAAAAGTAAAAAAATCAAAGTCTTCAAATAATTTTTTTTGTGGAATTATATTCTATGGTATCTAAACCATACGTTTTTGCTTATATAAACCAATAAAAAATTTATTTTGATGTTTAAACTCCTAAAATGCCAAGAGTCACGCATATCTGGTTTTGTCGTAAAAATCAAAGCCTTAATGAAATGTATGTAGTGACCTTTTAAATCGTTACATTTAAATCAAACGAATATTGGTTTAAAGGTTTGATAAGTAGACTGTAAAATACTGCAATAAACATTACTATATGTACAATATTTTTATTTTAAAACGCCCTTAAAGGTAAGTGTTGGAGACTTGTACATTACAAAATTCAAATTGACAAAACTTAATTTCCTTAGAATTCCTTAAAATGTTGTTTATGAGGAAATGTTCACTGATAGCTTATCTTTCATATGTGACATACACATCTTGCCCCTTTTTGCCCCATTTTGAGATTTTCATAGTTAAAGCGAGTGAAGATGGTGATTTTAATCGCGAAATCGGCTAAACAGAACTCTTTGTGGAAAATTATTTCGATAAATGGTTACACAACTGTATGTTTGATAGTTTTTTAAGTCGATAATTGTAAATTTGAAGTCAGATTGCAAAAATTCAAAATGGCGGACTCAATATGGCGGACATCAAATTATACAATTTAATAGAATTTGATACAGCTTTGTATCTAAAGGTTTTTAGGGTCGCTGATTACAAATCTGAAGTTAGTTTTTAAAAATTCAAAATGGCGGATCCAATATGGCGCACTTGAAAGTTAAAAAATTAATGGATTTCAAGAAAATGCAGTTTACGAATCTGAAGTTAGTTTTTGAAAATTTAAAATAAATAAAAGAAAAGCTATCTTCCGGATATGATAAGTGAAGTTGATTCGTGTATATTTGACTGTCAATTGGAAAATCAATTACAGTTATTAAGATGAAAATATCGAATACAATTTTATATTACAAATTGAAAATTCATTAGAAAAATCGAATTATACTTTTTTAAATGTGAAATTATATTTTAAGTGCAATATTTGTGTCGTAACATGTAAATAAAGTTGTTTCGTGTATTTTCGACAATTTTTGGGAAGAGAGCTTAAACGGTAAGTATATAATGTTCTTTGAATTTATTAATTTATTCATTTTCTGTTTCTGTATTATAAACATTGTAGAAAATTTCTTGTAATCACTATTATATTTTGTTAGTGAAGTGAAGTAATGGCGTCTTCCACATCGGAATTGGTAATAACAAACCGTGATTTGTACCTTCAATTGCGAGCTGCGTCCATCACATTAGTAGTTCCCTCGAAATCATCTTCAGATTGCATTTTACGTTATGTGAAAGAGAAAATTATTGCATCTAATTTAGTAATAATTGATCAGTCTTTTGAAGACAAACTTAAATCAAAAATTGACAAATTGTGCTTTAACCTATCTTTAAAGTGGAATGAAAAGGGAATTAATCGTACTGAATCGAGATTTCTTTCGAAAAAAGAAAGTTGGCTAAATATGATATTTCATCTTCCAAATCTTACAGGTAAATTTCTTTTCTTAAATATTTAATTTTTTACAGTAGTTTAATAACTATCCATAAATACTCTAATTCCACATTCCAGAAGTTTCAAATCTGACAGTTGCTTTAACCCCGAAAGTTCAAAATGAATTGGAAAACATTAGCGGACGTCCACGTAAGGCATTTTCTGAATGTAGCTTAAAAACAAAGAAGAGAAAAACTGAAGAACTTCGAGCTTCTGTTCCTATAGAAGAACTTGTTTTTGCGGCTAAAACCTCTCTTTACCAGGATGGACAAAGATCTGCAGCAGATATTTTGGGGCGTACGGAGAAGTCACCATCTGCAGCCATCGAAGTACGTCGTACAATGAAAAAGACCGGATTTGAGGAGAAAATTGTACCGTACACCCCAGAAGAAGCATTAGCTTTTATTCTGAACACGGGAATGTCTAAAGAAGCATACGTTCAAACAAGGTTGGGAGCAAAACAGCGGAATGCAGATATATACCCTTCATATGAGAAAGTGCTTGTCGCTAAAAAGCAATGTTACCCAGAAGGTGTACTCGTAACAGAATATGGTGAGTATAAACAAATTTTAAAAATAAGTATTTTATTAAATCTGGTATATAAATGTTAGTCATTTCCTCTACTAAATGAAATTTTAAACAATTACAAGGTTCTGAAATTGCGCTGCAAGAATTGCTCAATCATACCGTTACAAGATTAGTCTCAACAATCGAAATTCCATCAAATATTACAACAGTGACATTAATTTCTAAATGGGGAGCAGACGGTAGTTCAGGACATACAGAGTTTATGCAAAAGCCACAATCAGATATTAGTGTAGAAATAAAGGATTCCAATTTATTTTTGCTGACATTTGTACCATTGCGTATCATAGGACTCCGCAATAACAATGAAGAAGTATTATTATGGCAAAATCCACATCCTTCCTCAACGCGATTATGTCGTCCAAAAAAGTTTTTATATCAGAAAGAAACCACGGAATTAATCCGCATCGAAATTCTGTCAATGAAAAAGGAAATTTTGAACTTGAAGGATGCCAATGTTACTATCGACGATGGGCAGACTGTCAATTGCAAATTCATGATGCATTTGACCATGCTAGACGGGAAAGCGATAAATGCTATAACAGACAACAGATCTTCCCAGACCTGTTATCTGTGTAAATCAACACCAACTCAAATGAACAATTTATACAATTCGAATCATCAAATGATAGATCCCGATTATCTAGAATACGGACTTACAACGATGCACGCCTGGATAAAATGTCTAGAATATATATTGCACATTGCCTATAAAATGAAATTGCAGAAACCAACAGTCAGAGGTGTAAGTCAAGCAGATCTCAATATTATCGAAATTCGAAAAAAGAGAATTCAAGAAGAACTGCATAAAACTATGGGCATTAGAGTCGACAAGGTCGTTCAAGGAACAGGATCCTCCAATACTGGAAATGTCGCTAGAAAGTTTTTTACTAACTATAAAGAGTCTTCTAGAATTACAGACGTAGACGAGGAATTAATTAAACGCCTTTGGATTATCATGGTCGCATTATCAAGTGGGCATCATTTACAAATTGAAAATTATGATAACTTCGCAAACGAAACTTATGTTTTGTGCGTCAAAAAGTATCCGTGGTACAGAATTCCAGTCAGTGTCCACAAAATTCTTAAGCATGGTGCAGCTGTTGCCCAAAGCATTATGTTGCCAATTGGAATGATGTCGGAAGAAGCTCAAGAAGCTAGCAACAAAGTGTACAAACAAGTTCGCAATAAACACACAAGAAAAATGAATCGTACTACAACAACAACAGATTTAATGCTTACGATGCTTACATTGTCGGACCCAGTCATAACCAAAGCTAGAGGTTTTCCAAAAAAGAAAAAACATGAACTTCCACAAGAAGTTTTACCACTGCTTATAATCGAACCTTCAACATAAGACCACAACGCAGTTCAGTAATCACTTTTTCTGTAGGATGTTATAAGTGTAAAATCTTTTGAGTTAAAATATTTTATCACTTAAATTTTAATTTACTATTTTCTATTAGTATTAATTAATTTTAAAGTAATTTTCCCGAAGTTATAAATAAATATAATTTTTTATTAAAATCCACTAAATTTTTAAATTTAACCTTCATCATATTAGATCCGCCATTTTGAATTTTTAAAAACGAACTTCAGATTCGTAATCAGCGACCTCGAAAACCCCTAGATACGATGTTTTATTGAAATTCATTAATTTTGTAACTTTAACGTCCGCCATATTGGATCCGCCATTTTGAACTTTCAAAAACTAACTTCAGATTTGTAATCATCGACCTCGAAAACCTCAAGATACGATGTTTTATTGAAATTCATTACTATTTTAACTTTAACGTCCGCCATATTGGATCCGCCATTTTGAACTTTCAAAAACTAACTTCAGATTCGTAATCAGCGACCTCGAAAACCTCTAGATACGATGTTTTATTGAAATTCATTACTATTTTAACTTTAACGTCCGCCATATTGGATCCGCCATTTTGAACTTTCAAAAACTAACTTCAGATTCGTAATCATCGACCTCGAAAACCTCAAGATACGATGTTTTATTGAAATTCATTAATTTTGCAACTTTAACGTCCGCCATATTGGATCCGCCATTTTGAACTTTCAAAAACTAACTTCAGATTCGTAATCATCGACCTCGAAAACCTCAAGATACGATGTTTTATTGAAATTCATTACTATTTTAACTTTAACGTCCGCCATATTGGATCCGCCATTTTGAACTTTCAAAAACTAACTTCAGATTCGTAATCAGCGACCTCGAAAACCCCTAGATACGATGTTTTATTAAAATTCGTTAATTTTTTAACTCTGACGTCCGCCATATTGGATCCTCCATTTTGAATTTTTAAAAACTAACTTCAGATTCGTAATCAGCGACCTGGAAAACCCCCGAGTAACGAATTTCAGCTCAATTAATTAAAGCATTTTTGAGAAAATAGTTTTGTCCACCTAGATTTGAGTTTCAGACCACTGTGAGCCGGTGTTAGTTTATCAAAATCCAAAATGGCGGATCCAATATGGCAAACAATATAATTAAAATTTGTTTGGATTGGCTTGAAAATCGTTACTCGGTGTTTATCAAGGTCGTTGATGACGAATCCCATGTCGGTTTCTAAAAATTTTAAATGGCGGATCCAATATGGCGGTCTTTATTATCAATTTTATAATCTTAAAGTCTTACGAAATGTTAAACAAATCAATTTTTATAAAAATTTATATACGATTTGTTATCAAAGGTCCCGAAAAACCTCAAGTTATAAGTTTAAAAAAAATTGTTAAAATAATAAAGACCGACATATTGGATCCACCATTTTGAATTTTTATAAACCGACATGGGATGCGTTATGAGCGACCCCGAAAACCCCCGAGTAAGGATTATCAAGCCAATCCAAACAAATTTTAATTATATTGTTCGCCATATTGGATCCGCCATTTTGGATTTTGATAAACTAACACCGGCTTCGTAATCAGCAATCATAAAAACACCTAAGTTGTAACTTTCATGAGCTTACCTTTTTTATTGCGCTGTGTATGGTAAAATTTATTTTTTTGGAATCTTAGATGTGTTTTTGAGGTTAGGTTCAATATATTTAATGTTTTATATGAATTTTCAATTGAAAAGCTTATAGAATAGTTTATTTAAATTAAGGAATCTGAGAAAATTATCAATATGCGGTTAGATTCAATTTTTATAAATCAAAAGAGACCATTTTAACGATTTTAAGGTGTTTTTTGAGGTGTGGCTGTGTAACCCGTTAGACGTTGATTTATCTTATACTATGGTTACTCCACAAATAATATTTCAAAAAATAATTAATCTTGATAAGAATAAAGGTGCTGGTCCTGATGGTTTACCTCCTAGTTTTTTTTAATGTTCCCCTGTTTTATCAGAATCTTTATCATTGCTTTATAATCAATCGTTAAGGAGGGGATACATTCCTGAATGCTGGAAGGTGGCTATGGTAATTCTTTTGCATAAGTCTAGTCTTCATCACAGTGTAGGGAACTATAGACCAATTTCAATTTTGAATGTCATGTCAAAAATTATTCAAACATTATTGCCGATCATTTGCAAACTTCTTTTAAGCATGTCTTAATAGATGAACAACATGGTTTTAGGCCTAATAGATTAACCGTTACTAATCTCCTGGAATAAAGGCAATTCTTGCACAGTGTATGGAATCAGGACATCAAGTTGACTCAGTGTATACAGATTTTGCTAAGGCATTCGATCGGGTTGACCATAATTTGTTACTTCTTAAATTAAAATCACATGGTGTACTGCTTGAGTGGATTGAGAGTTATCTGAAGGACAGATCACAGTTCGTAAGGGTGGGATCACTTGATTCTAAGAGATTTTCTCCGATCTCTAAGGTACCACAAGGCTCACATTTAGGGCCAATATTATTCATGATTTATATCAATGACATACATCAGGTGATCAAACACTCAAAGTTTCTTTTATATGCCGATGACTTGAAATTCTACCGTAGAATACTTTCTGACAATGACATTGAACTTTCACAAGAAGACCTAAATGCTATTGTAAAATGGTGTTCTGTTAATAACATGTCAGTGAACGTCAGTAAGTGTTTTGCAATTACTTTTTCTCGTGGATCTCGTAATACTAATTTATATAGAGTGAATGGATCTGTTCTTCAGACTATGACGACTGTCAATGACTTGGGTTTTGTTTTTAGTAGCAATTTTGGTTTTAAAGAACATATCATCAATGTTTCTCAGAGAGCCTTCAGATTTTTGGGATTTATTCTGAGAGTTTCAAAAGATTTTCAGCAGATATCTAGAATTAGAATTTTATTTGTTTTACTAATTAGTCCGCTTCTTGAGTATGCATCAATAATCTTAGATCCGTATGTTGATGTACAAAGTGATTTAATTGAGGATGTTCAGAAACGTTTTCTGCGTGTAATAGCGTACAAACTTAAGATACCGAAAGAAACAGGCTACCTTAAGAGAGTCTGTGATATTTTAAACCTACATTCTCTAGAGTACAGGCGTATGATCTCGGGTCTAATTTTTCTTTATAAGTTGTTAAATGGACTTTTCGATAGTCTAGTTCTATTGAACCAAATTTCATTAAAAGTATTACCGAGATCATTACGATCTATTAATTTATTTAATGTACCTGATCATAGGACAGATTATGGTATCATTATCATCCATTCTGAAAACTTATAATTATATGAATAAGTTATCTTTTGATGCTGATATTTTCTGTCAGTCTTTACATGAATTCGTATCTACTGTTAAACTTTTTGCGATAGAATAATAAAATTTTCTTTTTTTTGGTAGTTATAATTTGAGTTCTTTTCTACTTTATAAGTTCATCGTTTTTCATTTCTTTTACTCAAAAACCCAGCGCTATTATGATTATATTGTAAACACTATTATTAATAATTTATAAAATCATTTAATTTTTGTTACATATATAAATTAAGATTTAATTATGTAAAAAAGGTGTATTGTACCGTAAATAAACTAAACTATATTGGATCCGCTATTTATAATTTTTAAAAACAAAGGTCATATTTGTAATCAGCGACCTAAAAAATCCCCATAAGACAAGTTTTAAACGAATTAAATGAATTTTCGAAAAATTGGCCGCCATATTGGATCCGTGATTATTAATTTTTACAAACTTAGGTTTTGAGCAATTATAAAGAGTTTTAAAATTTGTCCACCATTTCGCTTCCGCTATTTTTAATTTTTTAACTCTAATCAAAATCTGACTTCGGATTTGTATTAAGCGACCCCTGAAACGTTTAAAAAAGTTTCGGTCGATTTTTATTCTTGGATTTTGTTATTTTTATTAACGATATTATTCGTCGATTTGTGATTTTGTTGAATTTATTGGCATGTAATTAAGCCGCCATATTGGATTTTTAAAAACGCCCACTTGCTATTAAAAGTAGACGAGTGTACGTATTTTTTAAGCCCTTGAACCTTTTTTTCATTGCGCCAATTTTTTGCCACAGCTCTGTTTTTGTTCACGTGGAACATCCCAATTATTATAATATTATATATATATATATATATATATATATATATATATATATATATATATATATATATATTAGGGTGACCGTTATTTTGCAAAAGTTAAATTTCTTAGGTCGCCGGACAGAATTTGCTTTAGAATGTTAAAAAAATTAGCTATGCACAAGAAAATCCCAATCGATCAATATTAAGGGGTTACACCACCCTGAACGACTGAAAATTGGAGGGTATTTTAAGAATTAATTTTGACAAAACTATTAAAAATACAACTTTTTAGTATTCGGAACATCAAAGTACATATATTTAACTTAAAAAAAAATTTGGAAGAAGAAAAAATATTCAAAAATGGCGGAAATATAGCGAGTCTCGTAAGTCACTTTTCTTAGCGCACGGCTGTGCGGTGTACATCCTGGACAGCACAATTTTTATCTGAAACCCAAAAACAAATTTTTTTTTAAAACTATATTAAATGACCAACAGAGTGACGTAGCCGTTTATAAAAAAAATTTTTTGAGCAAATGAGAGCTCTTTGAAAAAAAAAAATTTTGGTTCGAAATTTTTTTTTTCAAAGTGCTCTCATTTGCTCAAAATTTTTTTTTTTAGTTAAATATATGTACTTTGATGTTCCAATTACTAAAAAGTTGTATTTTTAATAGTTTTGTCAAAATTAATTCTTAAAATACCCTTCAATTTTCAGGCGTTCAGGGTGGCGTAACCCATTAACCCGTGCCACCGAAGGGTTAAAATTTAAATGGGGTCAAAATTGTTATTGTTATTACTTAAGAAAGTATGGACTTAGGCATATCGGTTTTATTTTCAATTTTTTTTTTCGTATTTTTCAAAGTATGGGATAAAGCTATTTAATATTTTTCTTTCTATATTATCTTATTTTTAAAAGTGAAGGGAAGTCTTGAAAAGTATTGGAAGAAGCTAGAATCAGTTTTTTGGAAAGTTTTCGTTTTACTTTTAAATTTTTCGTATTTTTAAAAATTAGGGAAAGTCTTGCAAAGTATGTGAAGAAGAAGAATCTGATTATAGCTTCTCCCTATAGTTTAAAAAATAAGAAAAAGTTGAAAATAAAATGAAAATATTATGAAAACTTTTAAGTAGCTTCTTTCCCATACCTTGCATTTTACAAAACTTAATTGATTTTTAACATGTCAAGATTAATTAACACAGAATAGGCAAAGTGTCTCGAATAATTATTGTGGTTTTAAGTGTAATACTAACCAATCTTTGATTACACTGGTCGACAAAACACTAGTTGTTCTCTAATTCAAAGATCAGACAATGATTTTCTTATAGGATTTTTATCGCTGAACATGAATATGACCTCCGGAACTACCCATCTCACAGTGGTTACAAATAGACAAAAAGCTGGCCAAAATTCCAATTCTGAATTAATCTAGTTGAATTTGTTTACTTGGGAGTTTTCGTGGTTGCTGATTACAATTCTGACGTCAAATTTTGAAAATTCTAAATGGTGGATCCAATATGGCGGACAACGAAATTGAAAAATGATAGCATCCGCTTAAAAATTGTTACTCAGTGGTTTTTAGGGTCGCTGATTACGAATATAACATCACTTTTTTAAAATTCAAAATGGCTAATTCAATACGGCGGGAAATTTTGATAAAATTTATCGAAATTATCTGAAAATCGGTACTTGGGGGTTTTCGGGGTAGCTGATTACAAATCTGACGTCAGATTATGAAAATTCAAAATAGCTGATCCAATATGGCTGAAAATTTTTATTTTTATCGAATTCGTCTGAAAATCGTTACTCGGGGGTTTATAGGGTCGCTTAATTATTACAAATCTAACGTTAGATTTATAAAAATTTTAATTAAAGTTGAAAAGTTAAATAATTTTTGAATAATAGGATGAGAAAATGATCTTGAAATGAATAACAACAATCAGTTTATTATCATATAAATTAATCCTTATACTCAGTTTACAACAAGTAATATACTGTTTTTAAACTTAATCTAATTCAGTGTGCTTCATTTTCAGACAATTCAGAGTCACTTTCTGCGACATCATTAATATTAGGCGTACACGCACAGGACAAACTATTAATTCCAAAACTTTCGGACTGAAGGGTTCACTTATTTTAGGTCGCACTTTTTGCAAACTCGATATTAGTCGATCCGAAGACGCCAGGAGTCTTTTGAAAGCATCTTCCATTGTTTGAACACGTGAACATTTTCTTGCAAAATTTTCACGAGTCTTTTTTATATCTTTATTTCTTGATTCCTAAGCAGCTTCGAATAATTTCCCAATTAGTAAAGCAGCTACTTTGCTAATAGCATAGCCGCGGTGCACTAAAACAATATGAACTCCAGTAGGCATAGGATACCAACTGTACAAACTTACATATCTTTCAGCAATTTTAAAACAATAATTACGAAATTTTACTACATCTATACCGAACCCACTCGAAATTGTTTGTAACACGACTTAAAAATTTTCAATTAATTCTTCATCAATTTGCAAAATTTTAGCAGTCAATGAAATATTTTGAAAAAAACATCGAGCCGTGTTACCGTCGTTGGTGGTTCCAGCTCCTGCTTTGGGAATATCAATACGCAATCCAAGCTCTTTCCAAAATATATCTTGGATTTTTTTTCAGTCACTACAATTTTGTTTCATGTCTGCCGAACTCACCTGCCACTTATTATTATCTTCTTCTTAAATATTTTTGTACGCAAGTTGTAAAAGCCACTCCATAAATCAAAGCCAAGCATGTAGTGAGCTTATGCCAAATTGAAGATAGCTTTCTTCTATTTTCATTTAGAGCATCAAATCTAAATTATTAAAATTTTTCGATGTAGCTTTGCAAATATAACATCGCATGGCAGACGCAGTTCCAGTAACAGAGTTTTTGACTTTACCGTCTACCATTGTAAAAGCTAGTTCGTAATCAACTCGAATATTGCGCGACGATACAGTTAAATCAAATGGAACAAGATTTTTAATCTGATTTTCAATATACTCTTTTTCTGTGAGAGTAGATACAACGGTTTCTCTTAGAAATTGAAGTCTAATAGGCTTACAAAGACGCGGGGACGAGGGTCTTAAATTATTCCAAACGATTATTTCCCCATTATTATGATTTTTTGTTGTCAATCTCAAAGGAACAACAGAGGTAAAAAATACGTTTGCATCTGAACTGTTCTTGTCCCTAAATTTTTGCTTAAATTGTTGACCAGATGAACCATCGCAGCCCCATTTTAAAAACAATTTCATTTTATGCAAATCATCTGGGAGCAGCGCTAATGTTTCAATTACCTTTTCTTGTGATTTCAATAATCGGCTGACAGTATGGTCAAGTAAATTTTGCAATTGAATTTCAGCGCTAGTCTCAGTTATCATCATAGCTGACGAAGATGGATAACAGAGAGCTTTAGCTGTTAGTATTTTTTTGTAGAAAGGATAGACAGAGGTGCGAAGATTCTCATTAGTCAACGATCTAGTCATTTTATAGGTTTCTTTGGACATTTTAACAGAAAGAATTAAATTTAGTACATGATCTGCAGAAATTTTAGTCAAAGACTTTTTTAAAGACTCATGATAAGCAACCTTATAATTGGAAGCCTTCGATGGAGACGAAGAAGTCACATCTTTCAAAATATGTGATGCTTGCGGGGCGCCAGAAGCGCGTAAACTCATTTGCGCTGCATACACTAACTCTTCGGTGCCATACGATGACCGTAAACTCTCAGTTTTTCTTCGCTTACTCCTATCACTGCTATCAGAGAATGAGACAGAATGCCGACCGCGAAGTTGTGATGATTTTGCTAGCGACTCTCTATTTGTTTATTCTGTTTCGCATTTAAGAATTTCAATTTAGTTCTAGAAAGTAATAAATTTACTCTAATCTATGTCACTGTTTCACAGTTAGTATAACTGATTATCTCAAAAATTTGAAGGATATTCAATTACAATAATATTATTTACTTTTTATTTTCATATTATTTATTTATTATTTACTTACTTGAACATTTATGCTAACATCAAGCCAGTCTTTGTTTTTCTTAGTGAATTCATTATAGGTTCGTCCGTTTTTTTGACACTTTGAGTTTAATTTTGAAAAAAGAATTTTCAATTCCACATGTTTACTTTCTGAAATTTGGAAGGATGTTCAAATTTTTTGTGAACATGTCTCCTCCAAAACATGAATTTGATTTTTCCAACAATCGTTTCGGACATTTTTCGTAATGTCAAAAATTTCTAACCGATTTAGACTTATATTTTTTTGTTGGCTTGGAAGATTATTATTGTACATAATGCAACGGGAAGTTTGACAGTTATGTCAACGAGTAGCCATTATATACTGGTGTGAAGTGAATAAAATGAAGCATAAAAATGAATGTTAAAAGATGTAGCTAATGTCACACTATTGCAAAACGATTTGTATCATTTTGATGTAAAAATGTGCAACGTTAGAGATAAACAATTAAAAAACTTAAATTGGCAGCTAAATTTTGATAAATTTATTCCAAAACTAAACAAGGAATATTTTTGCATGACATCTAAAACGGTATCGAGTGAAACTTTTTTTGTAGAACTATAGATTTACAAATGTGTATCTCTTGCTCACAGTATTACATTATACTCACAAGAAACATAAATTTTTCTTTAAAATATTCTTAAATATCGTTAATTTACTTACTAAAGCACCCTACTTTAATATACAAAAAAATTTTTCTTAGGTAATTTTCTTATAAATTTTATAATGGGGACAACATTGCTTTGCAAAATTCTAATATACAAATGTTCTGTGCTCCTTGTCTTTCCGCTAATATTCAAGACTATAAAATTAATATTCGGTATTTTTTTTCCCGCAGCAATACGTGCTTAAGTATTCTTAACGAGATTATATAGAAAAAAATTCAAAATTAAATAATAATTTTTTCTATTTTTGGCCAGCTTTTTGTGTATTTGGAACCACTGTGCATCACGTCGAGATTTTAAAAAAAATGGACTCCAAGTCTCAAAAAGCCCTGTTTTTGGCCTTTTTTTAGCCTACGTGCTAGAAGTCTCTAGTAAGGCTTAAATTAAAGCTTGAACTGTGAATTATAAGAAACAAATTGAAAAAGTTCTGCAACAGTCAAAAATTTTCATATGGAACAACTTTTTCATGTGCGCGCGCTCTACTTGTACTCATAGAGCGATACACTATGGCACTCTTACTTTATTAATTTTATTTGCGCTATTTATTGTTATTTATCATTTTTGGGCTCGCTGAATATTATATTATTATATTATTATATAACACTGTTACTAGATTATGATATAATGGTTACGTTACTGTTACGAAACTTTGTGATATAATAGTTACATTCTTTTTTAATAATAATTAATAAAGTAGGTCACATTATTATATCACACTATGACAATATTAATATGTAACCATTATATAATGAGATAGTAACACTGTCAAAATCAATTTAAAAATCAGTAAAATGATATTTCGATAATGATAAGAAAAGAGTACATCTTCTTTTTGTCATCGTGTCCACAAGTGTTTTTTTAAAGGCGAACATTTTTAAATGATAATTAATGTATAAAAAAATTTTCTAGTATATGTATATTATTTGTGTAAATACACAAGTAAAACTAAATTCAAGTTTTCGAATAATAGCAAAAATAAAAATTCATGTTTATTATTTTTTGTCATCGTGTCCCGTCCGACATATCTTTTTTTAGGAGTGAAGTCAGACGTTACATAGGTAGAAAGAAAATTTCTAAAATCTGTTTGGTTAGATATCAAAAAATAGTTTCAGAAATTCATATTAAAACGATTAACACGCTAAATAATATGTTATTATTATTTAACAGGTAAATGCAGTAATTAAATAATTAAACTAACTAAAAATAAAAAATTAATTATTACTATAAACTTTTTTTTGTAATTTCATCAAACTGAAATAGGTTAAATATGTGATTAGTAAAAAAAATATTAATAAGCTAATAAGTATTCCTTGACCTTGCATTTTATGATTTTTGACATATTTTAGAACATAACAAACAAAACAGACAATTTTCTTCAACATTTCAAAGATTTTATTTTCTCTTAAATAGTTAGGCACATATTGTCGATTTTTTGATTTTGACCCATAACTGTGTGATATACCCATTACATCAATGTGTTATAATTTTTGTCTTGTTACATTGTTCTCTAACTGTTACATGACTGTTACGAAACTGGGTGACATTACAGATACAACATTTTGTAATAATTAATAAAGTCGAAAACATAATTAAAACATACTGTAACATTATTATTATTATTATGTAACTATATTATATAATGAAATAGCAAGACTGTTACTGGAACATGTTCTGTAACTATTACGTAACATTTCGGTACTTACGGAGCTAAATTGCGTAACTGCTACATAACTGTTATGTAACATAAATTTAACAATGTTTTGTAACTGCTGTTACAAATCTGTTATGTAAAATTGTAGTCTCTATGTTACGTGACAAAAGTATGTAATTGTTACGTTACTGTTATGTAACATAAAAGAAGAAGCCATTTTAAAACACGATATTTAATATAATATCATTAATTTTTAATTTTATTTAAATTTTTTATATGTACTCTGAAAATTTCAAAATTAATTAGATTGTACACTTAAATTTTATTTTTATGTGAAGCAAAATGGAATTAAAAAAAATTTTTGTAATTCCAATTACTATAATTGGAGTAGGTGTGATTACCGTAACCTTGAAATATTACAACTTTGTTGTAGTACACCAGAAAAAATATTCTCGTTTTAAGAGGACAATTTCTCTTCTAAAATCCTCTTACATTTTATTCTTAAATTAAGAATATTACTCTTCATTGGAGACTATTCCTCTACTTTTAAGAGGAATTACTCTTAAGTGGAGAATAATCCTCTTAAAATAAGAGGACGTTTTTTGGTCGATATACATATGCATTGAAATAAGAGGAATTCTCTTAAAACAAGAATATTTTTTTCGGTGTAGATTAGGAGAGTTCTCATCCAGGCTTCCGTGGCCGTGCGGTTTAAATAGGTGCATTTATATGCATCGGGTATGCGTCAGGGGTTCGATCTCACATGCGAGCGGATATTTCTCATTCTTCTTTTTAAGCTTTGTATAAAAAATAAAATTACTATTTAATCTGAATCAGTGGCAAGAACAAAAATTGTAAACACGTTTAATAAATAATACTAAAGGTCTGTTAAAAAATCGATTTAAAAATATGTAGGGGAGAATGGGGAGTTGTGAAGCACGGCCATAGATCTCGCATAGTAATTGTTTTGATAGATGTCACTTACTCTGAATATTTTTTCACCTAATATCTTTGTTTTGTAATTGGATTCATTCCGATAGCAGATATTTTGCATATCTTTCAAGACAATGTGTTCAAGTTTTCGTTTATAAAGTTTTTTTGTGTGTTCCATTTTGTAGAATTCTTACAAAATTCGCGAATAAATCAAAACGATAAGTTCACCCATATAATACCCAGCAATGATTAGGTTCTCGAAATTTAAAACGATTTATGCAAAATCTTAATAAAGAATATTTACCAAAAAATATAATTTTTAGCGATTATTAGTAGTGCTTCACAACTCCCCATGATTTTTAAAAACTTGAAAAAGCAGCTTTTTACTCCAATTGAAAAAAAATTGTCGATTTTATTTTATTTCATGCAAATTCTTTAACCAGTAAGCATATTTAAAGACCCTCTAGAGATTCAAGTGGAGAAAATTTAAAATAAAAATTTCTTTTTGAAGTTACAACTCATAAACAAAGCGTGCTTCATAACTCCCCATTCTCCCCTACCAATTAACGCAAAATGTCTTTTTTTAAGAAAACGACTGTTTCAAATGTCATTTTTGATACATGAATGTTATATTTGTTAAATATGTTTACATGTATATGAATAAAAACCATAACAATAATATTCACCTAGTTCATAATGGTAATGTAACAACTATGTACTCGTCAAATTATGTAACAAAATCTGATAACTGTGATATAATATAATGTCATGGGTAGTTTACAAAGAATAGGTAAAGGGTAGAGTAGTCTCGAATAGTTATTATCGTTTCAAATATGAATCTAACGAACCTTTGATTATTCGAGAAGGTTGCCAAAGTATAGAGAAATGCAAAATTAAGATTTTGAGAATAATTTGAGCTTTTTTTATGTATTCTTAAAATTCTAATATTTAAGAGAAGCTAAAAATAAAGGGAAAAGGTATACTCTTCTTTTTTATGTTAAAACATTTATAGAAACTATTTTAAGTTTTAAATATAATCAAATGTTAACATATTGTTACGTCCGTAACTTATTCCTAATATACTACATTTACTTATAATAATTACGTGTTTATTCTCTTTTTAAATATTGAATCTTACCTATATATTGTAAGATATTATTATTGTCATTAAAATGCATGTTATTGTATTAATACAATCTCTACATATTATTGCATTATATTCAGTATTTTTATGGTCATTGTTATAATATATGTTTTACAGCGAATATATAAATTGTATCAAATACAAGAAAGAAGAGTAATATTTAGAAGTATGTAAAAACCTTTGCCACAGACAATATAACCCTTGAATAATATAATCAGAATAACGATTAAGCATCATTTCAATGACCATCCTATAAGCAAGGAAATCAACGAACGAACAAAAATAATCTATTAAGCATAGTCCCACTCAAGCAGTGAATTAACCTGTGAGGAAAAGCTAACTGAACCAGCGGCACATATCCCCACTTACAATCCATGCGATAATTCAAGAGGCACGCATAAATTTAGACAAACCATAAGGAATAACCATCTCTCCACAATTCCATTAGCACCAAAGGCACATACCCCACTTAAAATTATGCGAAGGCACAACTTTTCACGCATAAAATTGGAAAAACCATAATAAGGAATAACCATCTCTCCACAATTCCAGTAGCATCAAAGGCACTAAACTTATGGGAGAAGTTTCATAAATAAAGGGCACTAGCTCTGTTACATTCAGAGAGTAATTTTTTGAAACACCAAGTTATAGTCATCGAACCAGCGAGTTGAACACATCGTCTACAAGTGAACTTAAAGTACAAAGTTAAAAGTGAACTCCCAAGTATTTAAAATCAACCCAAGTCTACCAACAAGTATTAATTTCCAAATAAGTATAATTTGAAGTGAACACAAGTATTTTTCCAAGTGTTTAAATTAAAACGAACTTCGTTTTTAGACTTTTTCCCCAGTTCTTAAAATAGAACTTTAAATAATTCTCAAAAATTATCATTTGGGAAATAGGTTCAAGTTTCGATAAAATCTATATTGAAACAAGACATTCCAAATTTCGAACCATCGAAATTTGCTCAACTACCGACAACCGTCTGGAAGGAAGCAAATATTTTCAAAATACAAAACACTATCACCTTAGTGTAAACAACAGTGATAAAATCCCACAATCAGGACAACTGTCAGAGGCCCCATTTTTGTGAAGTGCCCTTTTCAAGATTGGATTAACAGATTATTATCACCAGCTCATTGATCACCAGTAATCGTTATTCTTAAAGTAAGATTTGTAAATTATAATTATATTCATTGTATTTTTGTCAATACTTTTCTTTCTTGTTGGTTTTTAAATAAATTATTCTCTCACAACATTTAGTAGGCTCATTGACTTATCCTCATCCCAAATTAGATTCAATTTATTTGAAACTAATTTAAAACGAGGAACGTTAGGTATATTTTATAAAGGTTTCTCGTTCTGACGTAACAGAAGCCCTTATCAAATTTTGGTGCATCGGCCCGGGAAAATTATAAAGTCGATCAGCCATTATTTTGTCAAAATTTTAATAAAATTCGAAAATTTTAATGAATATAATTTTTTTTAATTTATTAAAAATTTTAATAAATCAATGAGCATACCAATTGTTAAAAAAAGGGGAAATTTTTTTTAATAATAACAAATAATATCAAAAATAGTTAATGACATTTAATATTTTTATTTAAATTGGTACATTTTATATTGATTGATAATATTATACCAGATTTAAGTCGCAAGGTGCATTCATAAATATATTTTAATTTGGTTTTAATGAATAGGGGTTCGAGTCCTCTTAACTAAAATTTTTAAAGTTGCAAGGTGCATTCTTAAAATAAATCCAATATTATATTAATAAATAGGGGTTCGAGTCCTCTTGACTTATGGAATTTTTTGTCTCGTATATGAATCATTTTAATATTTAATTTGTGCTAAATCAAATTTTGTTTTATTCTTTAAATTGTGATTTGTTATTATTATTAAATGTTTAAAAATATTTTATCGTCCTGAAGCTAAAAAAAAAAATTCACTATAAAAGAAAAGTATATTTTATATTCAAGAAAAAAGATTGACAATTTTACAATTATTGCGTATATTATAAATTTTGATATTATGCAATCTTTTAATGTCTTCTTCGAATAAAAATACTACCGATTCCTCACATTTAACTCGCTCTCAAATAAAAAATAATCCAGAATTGGTATTGCATTCGGGAATTCCTTATTATAAAGAAAATCCACACACAAGTACACCTAGATATTCTAAAGAAAATCCTGATTCCGAAGAAATACATAGAGAGTTTGATTCGGGGTTTGTTAATTCTAACCTTTTTGACACTGACGATAATTCTTCTGAAACTGACGATAACGACAGTAAAGATTCTATTTTAGAAGAAACTCTAGTAGAACAACATTTAGGAAATCAGTCTCAAGCAAATTTAGGTTCAAATAATCCATTAGTTGACGAAGTTGAAACAGGCGAAAACTATGAAAACGATTCTTTTGATAGCACTAGAGATAGTAACGATTTTGAAGAAAATATGGCTCTTCCAAACAATCAGCAAGTATCTTTACGCGATGCATTAGAAACTATACCAATGTTTGACGGAAAAAATATCCCATTATCTATATTTATTGAAAGTTGTTTAGAAGCAAAATCCATGCTTCCTGAGAACGCACAAGTACAAACAAATTTAGTAAAATTAATTAGGAGCCGAATTTCGGGTGAAGCAAGAAGAATTATTATAGGAAATAATTTTATTACAGTAGAACAATTAACTGAAAGATTAAAACAAATTTACGCGCCAGCAAAATCTGTTTATCAATTACAAGGAGAACTAGGAGCAATATATATGTGGGAGCACGAAAATGTAATTTCTTACGGTTCAAGAATCGCAGAAGCAGCGGAAAGAATATTAGACGCGCATAGGCTTAGTAATGAAAATGCAGTAGATGAAGCATTTAAAACAAATTTAGATAAAACAACTGTCGATTGTTTTTCTCGTGGTCTTAGACCAGAAATTGAAATAAGAATTGGTACAGCAGACACATTTCAGGTAATAGTAAATAAAGCAGTAGAAATAGAAAGAAAATTGTTATCACACCGTGAATTAAGAAAAAGTGAGCATAATACTGATTATAATTCTTATCTTAAAAATAATAAAGAATTTGCAAAAACAACCAAAATTAATATCGCTCAAGATAATGTAATAACTTGTTTAGTTTGTGAAAAAAAGGGTCATTTTGCAGTAAATTGTTTTCAACTTAATAAATTGATAGGAGCAAGACGAGAAAACTCCTTTTCTCCAGGATCACGCCAAAATTTTTTAAATCAAAATCGATTTAACAATCAAAATCATGCATTTAATAAATTTCAAAGTCAAAATACTTATAGAAATCCACAGCAGAATCAAAGACAAAATGAGTTTAGAAACACGCTACAAAATCAATTTCGTACTTCATATCAACGACAAAATCAACAACAAAATTTTTTCCCTAATCAACAACAAAATTTTTCTCAAGAATCACGAACAAACAATACATCAAATTTTGCAAGCAGAAATCAAAGTATAACGTGTAACTATTGTAAAAAATTAGGACATATTTCCACTAATTGTAGAAAAAGAATGTGGGAAGATAACAATAAACAACAACAACAAACAAATTCACAAATTCAAAATCAGGGAAACTCCAAAATTCCTCTTCAGTATGATGCTCTGAGGAAGAATTAAAAAGAAATTACTATGCATCCAGGAACATTAATTTAGCAAAAACGAACACTATACCATATATTAGAATTGACACTCAAGAATTAAAAATCCCAATCAAAATTATGATTGATACAGGTGCAGGACCAAATTTATTAAAAATTCGCGCGTTAAAATCTGATATAAAAATCGATGAAAATAAATGTCTAAAATTAACAGGAATAAACGATCACGCTGTTTATACTTTAGGTCAAGTTGAGATTAATATTTTTGGAATTCTAACAACTTTTAATCTTTTATCAAATGATGTTCCAATTGAACACGATGGAATATTAGGAACAGAATTTTTCATAAAAAATAAAGTGAAAATAAATTACGAAGAAAGACATCTAGAAATCAATAAACAAAAATTTAATTTTGATTCGGAAAATTATTTTACAATACCAGCAAGATCAATTTACAATATTCATGTAAAAATTTTAAATAAAAATAAAAAAGTAGGTTACATTCCAAGATTAGTAGTGAAAGAAGGTGTTTACTTAGGTGATGCAGTAGTTTCAAACATCGAAGGATTAGCATATTTAAAGGCTATAAATACATTAAACGAATCAATTGACATTCCAATTTTTGAAGTAAATTTAGAAGATTTTGATGAAATAGAACAAGAGATTCCAGTAAACAAAACTGATATTAAAAATGAAGACCCATCAATTGAACAAATTATTGACGTATTTTCAACAAATATTAAATCAGAAAATATTTTCAACATTACAGGCATCGATAGAGTTGAAGAAATTAAAAAATTGCTTCGTCTTGTACATTTAAATAAAGAAGAATTAGAACACGTCATGAATTTAGTAGAAAATTATTCCGATAGATTTCATATGCCTGGAGAATATTTAGAGGGAACAGATCTTATAAAACACAGAATAATAACTACAGATGATACACCAATTATTACTAAACAATATAGATTTCCACCTGTTCATAAAGAAGAAATGACACGTCAAGTAAACGAATTATTGAAACAAAAAATTATTAAGCATTCTGACTCACCTTTCAATACACCAATATGGATAGTACCAAAAAAAGATGACTCACAGGGAAATAAAAAATGGCGATTAGTTTTAGACTTCAGAAAGCTAAATGAACGCACGGTAGGTCAATTTTACCCCCTCCCTAATATTACAGACCTGTTGGATCAATTAGGAAACGCTCAATATTTTTCAGTCTTCGATTTAGCATCCGGTTTTCATCAAATCAAAATGGATCCTAGAGATTCTTATAAGACGGCATTTTCAACACCATTTGGACATTATGAATTTGATAGAATGCCCTTTGGATTAAAAAATTCACCAAGCACATTTCAAAAACTTATCGATCAGGTATTATTAGGTTTACAAGGATCAGAATTATTTGTTTATTTGGACGATATTGTAATTTATGCAGATACCTTAGAAGAACACGAAGAAAAATTCTCGAAACTCATGGAACGACTACGTTTTGCTAATTTAAAACTTCAGCCAGATAAATGCGAATTTTTGAGGTTAGAAGTAGGATACTTAGGGCATATTATTGATAAAAATGGTGTACGACCCGACCCAAAAAAAGTAGAAGCTGTAAAGAAATTTCCAAAACCAAAAAATGTTAAAAATATTAAACAATTCTTAGGACTAGCGGGTTATTATCGAAAATTTATAGACGGATTTTCAAAAATAGCAAATCCTTTAAATCAACTTTTAAGAAAGGATATACCTTTTCTTTGGACCGATAAACAACAAGATGCTTTTGATACTTTAAAAAATAAACTCTGTGAGGAACCACTTTTAAAAAGACCGGACTTTTCTCAACCATTTATTTTAACAACGGACGCTTCAGGTTTTGCAATAGGAGGAATTTTATCACAAGGAGTAATTGGCAAAGACCAACCAGTCGCTTATACTTCACGAACTTTAAATGAATGTGAAAGAAAATATGATACTTATGAAAAAGAAGCCTTGGCAATTATATATAGTGTGCAACATTTTAGACCATACCTTTATGGAAGAAAATTTACCTTAGTCACGGATCACAAACCACTAGTTTGGTTCCAAAATTCTAAGGATCCTTGTTCAAGAGTAACAAGATGGAAACTTAAATTAGCAGAATATGATTTTAATGTGGTCTACAAAGCTGGAAAAACAAATGTTAATGCTGATGCCTTATCCAGAAATCCAGTTGAAGAGATAATTGAAGAAAAAATACAAGGAATAAAAGAAGAAAAAATTCAAGAAACTGAGGAAAATATAATGAAAAGTGTGCACGATAAAATGAAAGAAAATTTAAAAGAATATATACATGTAGCAAATGAAAATGAATCAAACTTGGAGATAATAAGAAGTCTCCACGATATTGAAAAAATGTTTATGGACAATGAATCCAATGGAATTTCGGAGATACTAAGAATTCTTCGATCTATTAAAAAAATATTTGAGGACAATGAATCCTATTTGAATTTGGAGCTAAGAAAATGTCTCCAATCTATTGAAAGAATATTGAAGGACAATGAATCCTATTTGAATTTGGAGATAAGAAAAAGTCTCCCATATATTGAAAAAATAATTAATGACAATGAATGCTACATGAATATGGAGATAAAGAAAATTCTCCAATCTATTAAAAAGATATTTAATAAAAGAAATTATTGTACAAGTATTGAAACTTGTAACGTTATTACGAGAAATCAAAGAAGAATACAAGAAAATAGAAATCAAAAAAAGAACATATGTGAAAAAGAAAATGAAGAAATACAAGAAATTGAAAATAATGAAATAAAAGCACACGAGAAGAAAAAAAAAGGTAGACCAAAAAAACAATGCACACGTTTGAATACCTCCTTTTCAAAGAAAAAAAGGGGAAGACCGAAAAAGGCATGTAATACAAATAATGAAAGAAAACAAAAATTTTATAATGAGGCTTATACTGATGAAATTAAATCTGATCCTGAGTATATAAAACAAATATCTAAATCTAAAAATGAAGAAATTGATCAGGGCTACGAAAATTCCAATTCTGAAGTGTCATCTGAAGAAGAAGATTACCTAGTGGAGAATGAAGATTGTGAAAAATTAAATGTTAAACAAGAAAGATATATTATCGACTGTAGAGACCAATTACCAATGCGTAGAGACAACCTAACCTATTTTCTTTCAGTCAACGGAGATCCTCGAGATAATGGATCTAGATCATTAGCCAAACGCGAAAAATTACCACAGTTTGGTAAACTTCAATTAGGTATAGCAGAAAAAATAAAGAGAGGTATATATTACCATATAGCTCTTCCTATAGAAAGTGAAATAAAAGAAAATTTATCTGATACAATAAAAAGAATTAAAACTACAATTATTTCAATGAAAAATTTATGTGAACAATTAAAATTAAAAAGCATAAGCATTGCAAGGACAGCCCAAATAAATAATATAACTTGGGACGAAATCCTGTCAATGATAAAATTAATTTTTGAAAATTCATTTGTAAAAGTTGTTGTATGCAGTGGACATACAAAATATCCCACGAAAGAAGAATATATGCAATTAATTGAAGAAGCTCATTCAAGCTCAGTTGGAGGACATAAAGGTGTAACAAAAACTTATGGATGAATACGACAAAATTATTATTGGGAAAATATGAAAAATAATATTTAAAAATATATTCAAAGTTGTCTCCAATGTCAATTAAAAAAATTAGTTAGAGTAAAAACAAAAGACCCAATGATTATAACAGATACACCAGGTACAGCATTCGAAAAAATAGCAATGGACATCGTTGGACCATTACCAAAAACTAAAAACGGAAGTGAATATATATTAACAATACAAGATAATTTAACTAAATATTCTTTAGCAATTGCACTTCCAAATCATCAAGCTAGTACAATAGCTGATGCATTTATTAAAAGATTTATTTGTATTTTTGGTTCACCCAAAGGAGTACTAACAGATCAGGGTACAGACTTCTTAAGCAATTTAATGAGAAGATTAGCGAAAAGATTTAGAATTAGACAATTTAAAACAACTGCTTTTCACCCTCAGTCTAACGGTTCAATTGAAAGATCTCACCACGTTTTAGGAGAATATTTAAAACAATTTATAAATAAAAATAAAGAATGGGACGATTGGTTAGAATTAGCTATGTTTTCATACAATACAAGTATTCATGAAGGCACTAAGTGTACTCCGTACGAGTTAATATTTGGAAAATTAGCAAGATTACCTTCAAGTGATCCACCACTTGAACACGAAAAATTAGAAACATATGATCAATACTTAATAGATTTAATAATAAGACTTCATGAAATGAGGAATATTGCTAGAGAAAATTTGATTTTAGCAAAAGAAAAGTCAAAATTTTATTACGATAGAAATTGTAATCCACAAAATCTTAAACTCGATGATGAGGTATTTCTACTACATGGGGGGAAGATTCATAAATTTGCTGATCAATATACAGACCCACACAAAATATTAGAAATATTAAATAAAGGAAACGTTAAAATACAATTTAAAAATAAACAAAAAATAGTACATACGAACAGACTAAAACTATTTCGAATTAAACAAGAATAATATAATACTCTCAATAATGTATAGCTTTATGTTTCAGGAAGGACTTAAATAAAAAAGAAATTAAATTGTGTTCAATCATTTACACTTTTATAAATATTAAATAAATTTTTCACTATAACAATAACCTAATTTTAAAAAGTATTTCCTTTAATGGTTCGCAAGTTTAAGTTAAATTTTTATAATATTTTGTTAATTTTTAATTCTACATACTTGTTTTGCACTAAAAGAAGTTAAAAACTTACTTTTTTACACATTCAATTAATCCTATAACTTATTTAATATAATTTTTAGAAGAAGACTCTAAAATGGCAAATATTCAAAATTTCTAATAACAAACAATGACAACTTACAGATTGTACATTATTATTGACTAAATTGTAAAATTATGAAATTACTTCAATAGATTAATCTCAAAATGAAACTCAAGAACGAAAGAAATTTAAAAGAATGATATAATTAAAAATGAAAATTTATATGTCAAGAAAGTAAATTATGTCATAAAAAATGTAATATTTATTGTCTATGAAATTAAAAGTAGTATATTTTTAAATTCTAGAATTAGTAAAACAATTTGTAAATTTTTTGTGTGTGTAATTTTCAAAGGAACTAAAAAAAAATTAAGAATCGCAAACTTCGATACAACAATTCTATGCAAAAGTAATCCTTTGTATAAAACAAATTTATCTTCTTTCTGTAAAAAAATTATAAGCATAAAATTCTAACCAAAATAATTACTAAAATTGTGACACACAAATTCATTGTATGAATGATTCAATAACATATCTTAAAAACAAAATAATACTGTAATAAAGGTGAAAAATATCCAGTAAAATAGAATGAATGAAATTAATGAAATACATGCATAAAGAGTCATAGCAAAAATAATTATTGTACTGTCAGATGGAAAAAATATTTTGAAAGAAAATTGTTTTCTAAAACACAAAAAAAAATGAATTGACTATGTGCATGAACGATAATAGCAAAAACAACTATTGTATTTTCAGAATAAGTTTGAATGAAAATAATTTTTTGTAAATGTAAAAGAAGAGTGGATTGAACATATGCGTAAACGGTCATAATATTTCCTCTGCATTTTAAATTTTCTATTAGTTTGAGCATGTTTCATTTCACTCCCATGCTCAATCTAAGGGGGGAGGTGTTACGTCCGTAACTTATTCCTAATATGCTACATTTACTTATAATAATTACGTGTTTATTCTCTTTTTAAATATTGAATCTTACCTATATATTGTAAGATATTATTATTGTCATTAAAATGCATGTTATTGTATTAATACAATCTCTACATATTATTGCATTATATTCAGTATTTTTATGGTCATTGTTATAATATATGTTTTACAGCGAATATATAAATTGTATCAAATACAAGAAAGAAGAGTAATATTTAGAAGTATGTAAAAACCTTTGCCACAGACAATATTACCCTTGAATAATATAATCAGAATAACGATTAAGCATCATTTCAATGACCATCCTATAAGCAAGGAAATCAACGAACGAACAAAAATAATCTATTAAGCATAGTCCCACTCAAGCAGTGAATTAACCTGTGAGGAAAAGCTAACTGAACCAGCGGCACATATCCCCACTTACAATCCATGCGATAATTCAAGAGGCACGCATAAATTTAGACAAACCATAAGGAATAACCATCTCTCCACAATTCCATTAGCACCAAAGGCACATACCCCACTTAAAATTATGCGAAGGCACAACTTTTCACGCATAAAATTGGAAAAACCATAATAAGGAATAACCATCTCTCCACAATTCCAGTAGCATCAAAGGCACTAAACTTATGGGAGAAGTTTCATAAATAAAGGGCACTAGCTCTGTTACATTCAGAGAGTAATTTTTTGAAACACCAAGTTATAGTCATCGAACCAGCGAGTTGAACACATCGTCTACAAGTGAACTTAAAGTACAAAGTTAAAAGTGAACTCCCAAGTATTTAAAATCAACCCAAGTCTACCAACAAGTATTAATTTCCAAATAAGTATAATTTGAAGTGAACACAAGTATTTTTCCAAGTGTTTAAATTAAAACGAACTTCGTTTTTAGACTTTTTCCCCAGTTCTTAAAATAGAACTTTAAATAATTCTCAAAAATTATCATTTGGGAAATAGGTTCAAGTTTCGATAAAATCTATATTGAAACAAGACATTCCAAATTTCGAACCATCGAAATTTGCTCAACTACCGACAACCGTCTGGAAGGAAGCAAATATTTTCAAAATACAAAACACTATCACCTTAGTGTAAACAACAGTGATAAAATCCCACAATCAGGACAACTGTCAGAGGCCCCATTTTTGTGAAGTGCCCTTTTCAAGATTGGATTAACAGATTATTATCACCAGCTCATTGATCACCAGTAATCGTTATTCTTAAAGTAAGATTTGTAAATTATAATTATATTCATTGTATTTTTGTCAATACTTTTCTTTCTTGTTGGTTTTTAAATAAATTATTCTCTCACAACATTTAGTAGGCTCATTGACTTATCCTCATCCCAAATTAGATTCAATTTATTTGAAACTAATTTAAAACGAGGAACGTTAGGTATATTTTATAAAGGTTTCTCGTTCTGACGTAACAATATTATGGACTAACAAAAAAGTTTTTATTTTAAATTCGATTTTCTTACAAATAATGTTCATATTATTTCAAGAGGAATATATAACAATGATAATAATAATAATAATAACATTCAAAAAGATGGAAAACTTAAATGTGGTTTTTCTGAATATTACGTTTGTTATAGCAAGACGTCTGAACAATTTAATATACATTTTGATTGTGCTTATATGGTATTTTTTAAAAGTAAACTATTGAACTATTGAACTATTGAATTTAACTATTGAAAATTTAATTATACACTTAATATGATTGATTAAATCATAGGCTTTCACACATGATAATTTGAAACTTTGATTCTAGCTTCTTCCCATACTTTTCAAGACTTCCCTTCACTTTTAAAAATAAGATAAAATAGAAAGAAAAATATTAAATAGCTTTTCCCCATACTTTGAAAAATGCGAAAAAATTTGAAAATAAAACCGATATGCCTAATCCATACTTTCTTAAGTAATAAAAATAACAATTTTGTCATTGTTCTTTGCTGTACCTTAACAATGGAATTTACTCATTTGCCATTGTTTGTCAGCTTTAATAAGTTTGGTAGTTGACTGATCTGGAATCGCACTCGACTTGTATTACCTTTTAGTCATACTTTGTCAGCCTGAAAACTTAGTTTTCTATACTTTGCCATCTTTTAGCCATACTTTAATTTTCACGCGAGGAGCATTTCGATAATAAAACTGGATCTAGATTAACCAACAAGAAGAAGCAAACGATAAAAACTGTGCTTTTTCGGAAATGGTCCGCTCCTTATTGTCGAAACCTCCAGAAATGAGCACCAAAAGAATAGAATTTGTATAGGATTTGAATAGGATTTGTCGTTCCTAATTGCCGACCAAATAAAAAAACTCAAACATATAAACAGTATGAACATAAACTCAAACAGTATAAATATTAGGACTAAAGACTATATTTTTAAATTCTGGCCATCAAGAGACGATCGTAACGAAAGCTCGGAACTACTAAAGTCTGTACGAGATAAACCACCATATCCGGATATGCCTTGTACTTACTAACGTAGAAAGATTCCTCGTAGATCCAGCAAGTCGCACGCAATTTTACATAAAATATAAAATTAAATTGACAGTAAAACAAAATTCGCAAATTCATATTTTGACAATATCAATAGGGAACAATAATAATCTCAGAACATTCCAAGCACAAATAACGTATTTTTCTATAAACCCAAATTTTTCAAAACATTTTAGTGACATGATAAAATGACACGTCACAAACGTTATGAATCCGTCTCTGTAAAATATATGGTTAAATCAATAAGAAATTTTTACCAACTTAAACTTTATGATAAATTACAATCATTTTTTTATTATCAATAAGCTGATATTAATTATTGATATTTAGTTCTAAAAGTTAAAGTGTCCTGTTGGCGGAACATCTTTGTTTTAACGCACCCTTCAACTGTTAAATCAAAATTCAGATTCTTAAAATAATTCGATATATTTTAGTATCGCCTACTATTTTAAATTGATTTTCAGAGCAAACTCATTTCTCTTTTATTTACTCTTTTTTCCTCATCAGAACTTGCACATTAAATTGTAAAAGCCTGTATTTTTAAACGATCAATGATTTTTTCTAATAATAAAATTGTCTAAAAAATTATAAGAATATTATTTTTATATTTAAAATGCATAAATGTTAAATATCATTAGTTGAAGTGAATACATGTGTTGTTAGTCAGTAAATATTTATTAACCTTTAAAGGACAGAAAGGACAGATTTTTTATTGAGGATTCAAGGTCGTTCTTCTTTGCATTCATGTATTGGCAAAATTTTAACAGTAATCATTCTTTAAGCCTTTTTGGCCTCTCTCAGAATTCGTCACTTAAATTGCAAAAAAATAAAAATATTTTATCAAAAACAAAAAAAAAATTAATTTCTTTGTCACTTATCATTCGAATGGTTTTGGGTATAAATGGAGAACTCTCCTCTGAAATTTGTTTATTATTTGGGTAATTGTATTCAAAAACTATTTACTGTAAAAATAGTTTATTTTCAGAAAGAATAACAGAATTGAAACCAATTTATGATTCCTTTTTTTAAATGATCGATTGTAGGGATAGTGCCAACTTGTCAGTAAACGAACATATGTATGTAGAAAAGTAGGTCAGTATAGGTGTAGTTTAGACACCAAGAGCGTATCACTGAGTCGGAAATTGTAATTAACCGCATATTGATTTTGTCCCACAGAGATGTAAGAGGTTCCGAGTTGGGGAGAGATGCTGTGAATTTGAGTGCCTTGATGGAATGAGTGAAATAGATTGGACTGGACCAGATCTGATCATTGCAGCTGGATCATCTAAACTTCGAGATCGAGGACTTTTGGGACTTTTTCTCATCTCTGTTTTAATGATTCTCTAATTGCGTCAAGCCAACATTAGAGTGAAAAATTATATTTAGAACAATTACACATATTTCAATTTCAAAAATTACACGAAAGTTAGCGAGAATAATATTTATCATTTAGAAATGGAGTAGGGTAGATGCACCAAATGGTGGATCATAGTATCAGTGATGAATCAACTGTGATAAAAGGTTCAGAATGGCTCAAATATATGGTGTACTTACCTTATCTTTTAAAATTTTTATTTGATTTAGTAATCTATTTCTAAAAATAAGTTTGTTAAATGCTTTATTTATATTTCTATACATTATATAAAATGTTTGGATTACAATTTTATTAACTTTTTTGAAATTGGATGTCTGCATAGTTGGAAAATTAAGGTGCTATCAATCTGTTTATATGTGTGAAAAATGTAATTTTCTATAAGATTCAATAGTTTTCTTTTTTTAATTATAATTATAAAACACTGACTTTTGTAAAAATATTCTATATATTTCTATTATTCATTTTATTATTATTCTATCATTCACTTCTATTATTTTAGTTCACCTTTTCAAATTTAAAAAAATTTAAATAAAATTTATATCTAGACAAGGAATCCACATTCTTTTTGCAATATCTATTTAAAAAACAATAAATTATAGTTTTTCAGAAGCTTTAATTTTTTGATAAATAAATGGTGATTATAATTCGTGAGAAATATTCGAGACGTTCGTAATCTTTTAACTACTTTGTAAACTACTTTTTTCTTAAACTTAGCTTTCGTAGTTAAACTACACAACTTTTACTGTATTTTAAAACTTTTCCAAATTCTTATTCATTCTTGTACATGTGCGTAGGTGTGTATAATTTAATAGCACCAAATTTTTATTTAACTCTGATTTGGATAATCAAGACGTTAATGTCGAGAAATGTTCATATAACATATACGCTTAAAAGCAAAGTGTCCATAAGAAGAAGTTACTATTAATTTAGAAAAAGATTAATAAACTTTTTTGAGTAAGCAATTATTGTTTAAATACAGAGAGTAAACCATATTTAACTATTAGATAGGAATTTTAATGAAAGCTTTAAGAACCAAAAATTAAAGATAATTTTTTTATTTATTCTAAAAATATAACTATTTAACCGAAAATAATGTGATTTATTTATTCAAGATACTTATTACTTACTTCAAAATAAGTCAATAAAATAAATTTAAAATGTTTAAGAATTAGGATGAAAATAATTTGTTAATTTATTTATTATTTTATTATATAATTATTAAATAAAAAAATCTTGCTTCGAAATTATTAATTAACAGGTCCTTGAAGTAAGCATCGTCTCTCAGTTTATCTAAAAACGTTTTTACCTTTCGAAGGTAATAAAAGAAGTAAACTTAATGAAATTTTCAGCTCTGAAACCGCAAAAAGTTGTCTACGCTGAGCGTTAATGCTAAATTTAGAGACGCATTAATTACAAGGCGGAATTTTGTATAAAAGTGAAAAAAGACAAATATGACCGTTTGTAACTGGATTTAATATATAATGATATGATGGGTTTATTTTCACACTTTATATGAAGAAAAAATATATATTAAATTTTGTAAAAGTATTTTGCAATTTGGAGAAAAAGTGTAACAAAGAAAAATTTTCATGTAAAAATATTATACTTTATAAAAACTTCTGTGACATTTAGTAGTTATTAAACTTTAATTAATATTTTTGAGATATGATATAGTTATACTAAATAAATTTCACATAAGTTTTTTAAACTTTAGTATTTTTTATATTAAAATTTATACACCAAAAAAATAATGGTATATCGAGGTAACAATTGCACCGGAATAGTAGTAAAACAATTGTTATATAGGTAGCTCAACAGATGCACCAAAATTTTTTGCGTGTAGTCATGTATTTTTTATCTATATTTTACTTGTCAATATAATGTTTATTTACAATTTTTGCATCTACTTTTAATTTTTATTCGATCTATTTATGAAACTTGTGCAACTCATCACTTTTCAGGAATAAGTAATAAATCAATAATTGTAAAAATCCTCTGGGAATCTAATTCCAAATAAATTTGGATTTATGAAATCACTGTATGGTATATTTAAACCATAATAAAAATACTAAAAATATGCAATAGAGTTAAAATTTTTTGTCAAAGAAAACTGAGAATAGCAAATTGCTACATCTACAGTAATTTGAAAATTGAGGTCCACGAAATAATTTGAATTAATATATATACAATATAATTACTTCTGATGAATTCTGAATTAACTAGTACACACTCTATCGCTGGTTTAGCAGACTATCGGGAATAGTCGACCGTAAAAGTGAACAATATCTTAACAATACCTTTAATAAGATAGGACAAAGGAAATCCAAAAATTTCGCTAAACCAGTGTTCAGTATATAAGAATCAGATTAATTTCAGTCTAAATGACATATATGGCTTCCGACAAGATTCAATTCTGACAAGGGATATTTAACCCTCCTACGGTTTTACCATTTTTCAATTTTGCAGGAAATAAATTAAAATTCTGTTAAAATTAAGTTTGACTATTTCATTTTTTACTTTAATAATACATAATAAATACAACTATTTAGCTTCAAGCTGCACGAATATAATCGGGTTCAATCATACAGTAAAACCTTAAAATTCCTTCTCTCGGTAAACCATTACTAACAGACATGATTCATTTTGTTGGTTTTCCATTATTTTTAAAAAAACATAAAATCCGTTTTGTAATAAAATTTGATTATTTTTAATTAAAAATTCGTAACAGTAATTTTGCTTAATTTTTTTCTGTAAATTGTTGAATGTAAGTACAGTCAATCCTCCACAATGATTAATTAGCCCGAAATTTCCCCTTCTCCTATTCTTCACTTTGACGGTTGCCTACGTCACACCCCCTAACTACTTTTTCAGGGTTGTCCATATTGTATATATTGTTAGGAACACACTGTGGGAATTTTCTTAGAAAAATGATGTATAGGGGAGAGTGGGGCAAACCGGACCCCCCTGAATATTTCCGAAATGGCGAAATTGGCAAAAGTGCTATTTAGAAATTTGAAACAACCATGTGTAGTATACCTTATTTTTTCAATTTGACATTGTTTACTCTTGTTTGTGCAAAGCTGGGAGCAAAACTTTTTTTTTTAGTTTTTTTCTATACTTTTACGAATTTTTTTTTACAGAAATTCTGAAGAAATCGTGTAATATTTCCAAATATTAGGTCTTGGGTTTTGAAGGTACACATCTCAGGAATACCAAAAACTTTGATGAATATGCATAGAGTTTCTTTTTGACAAACATTTATTCTCCAAATGGGCCTGTGGGCAAACCGGCCATAGGATATTTCCATTGAATTAAAGTTTCATCAAAATTATTTTTAAATAAAATGTTTCTTTCATTAAAATATTTACTTACAATGAATAATAATTGTCTTCCAATCAGAATTGGACCCTTTAATATTGTTTCTCTGATAATGACAAACACTTTAATTTTTTTATTAAAAAAATATTTATTTAATTAAAATTCAATCCGAAATTATTATTTTCATTACTACAACCATTGTGTACATGATTCTTTATGTTATTTATTATTGTAGGTTATGTAAATGCAATATTATAAATAAAAAACCAAACGGTCCGGTTTGCCCCATGGTTTTACCCCAGGGGGTGGGGCATACCGGACCGTTGGAAAAATTTTTTAAAGTTAACACAGCAACTAAACAATAAAAGATAAAGTCTCTAAGAAAAAGTTGCGCAATTAAATGATCTTTCAAACAAGCTCGCGTAAAATGAAATCGGTTAATTCGTTTAGTTACAAGAGTAAAAAAACCGTTAGGGTGTCGGTTTGCCTCACTCTCCCCTATACATTACTTATAACTAGTTAATTAATTAATTTTATAACTTTTTTCTTTATAAAAATTTTCATTAATTCTTATCAAAATTGTATTCTTGGTATAAAAAGGAATCGATTCATGTATATAAAGTAGGGGAGAGGGCCCTAAGGTGGTCACCTATCTTTTGAACGACTGTAGATTTTAAATGAAATTTTATATATAAAGGTCAATAATACGGCGTTGGAAGCTTTGTTTTATTACCTAACTTCCTATCATGAAGTTTTTTTCATTTCATTAATAAAAAAAGTTATGTTATTTTTCTAAAAAAGTTGAAAATTCGACTTTTAAAAAAGTGGCCCCAAGGTGGTCACCATACGAAAGTTCACTAAAAAAGTTATAAAAAATGTAAAAAACGTATTATTAAGTTGTTTATTTAATATTAATTCTTTTTCATGATCACAGAAACATATTACATACTTTTTTTGCACTTTGTCCTTTCGTCAAAAATTATACTTTTTGTGTATGTATTAGACAGGTAAAATTTTGAAAATAATTCTATTTCATTATTATTCATCATAAAACTTAAAAATTGATAAAATTCACATTCACGGTGATAAATGTTGATAAATATAGCGTATAAACACATTTTCATAAAAAATCAAATGTGACAACCTTGTGGCCAAAAAAGTGTCCACCTTAGAGCCAAGACACAATTTTTTAAACGTTAATGAAAAAATTTAGCAAAGCACAGTATTAATTATATTCATTTGGAATATTATTGTACGATATATAAAGATAATTATAACGATTTTTATTAATTAAAAATGGTTAATTTCGATGATTTTAACACCCTGAGAAAAAAATTTCTCGATCATTTAAAAACAGAAATTTTACAACGTTCACGTTACAAAGAGACTCATACGACTATTTACCTCAAAACTTTACTAAAATCTTTATCTTTTCAAATAATAACAATAACACAAAAAATTTGAAGATACTAACTAATATACAAAAATTTTTATAAAATTAATTAATTATATTTTTCACAATAAATTTAAATTTTGTATTTTTTGAAATTTTTAAAACTTTAGTTTAAAATAATTACTCTATTAATAAAAGATTAAGCATTTGGTATACATTATATTGAGGAAGCTAAATGTTAATGGAATTAACAACTTGTTTTATTTTTATCCTCCCATTGAATACGACACTGCAAATTGCTCAAATCAAGTAACGCCATCCCACTATTGTGAAGGATATTGGAACTAAACCGAACCGTCACTATGAAGGATCCGTAACTAAAAACCGTCATTGTGGAGGATTGACTGTATTGCCTTCGAAAATTAGACTTTTAAAACTTTAAAATTATTTACGGCTGTCTTTTTAGGTATTGAACCGGTACCTGAAAGAGAATCAAGGATCTACTGTAAAACTGATTACTTACTCCAAAAAAATTAAAATGTCATATGTGACCTTTGACTTAAAAAGGACCTCACGCACACACAGAAAAAACGAGGATCTGAATTTGAGAAAATCTTCTTGACTCCTATTTAAGAATATAGTATACTTAAATTAAGTATATAATTTCTCTCAAATTCTCAAAATAAATTCTTGGAAACCTTGATCCCTAAAAAAGACTATGCTTAGAACGAGACTTTGTAAAAAAACAGGTACGGACTAAGTACCTCCCCCTGTTATACACCTCTTGAGACTTTAACATATGCAGTACAACCTTCAATTGTTTTAATACAAGTATAAGCATACAAATAAATTTCTCTGATGACATTTATCATTTTCCGACTTAAACCCAACCTATACAATTTGTCCCAAAGAAGCTAGTGCGAAAAAAAGAGAAAGCTCCCTTAAAGTCAACGAAAATTGCATAAGCTACCGCATTAGGTTTGCTTAAGTAAACTTGAATTGCTGAATTTAAGACGAAAAGGTTATCCAGGCAGCTTCTGTCCCTTCTAAAACCGGATTCAGATTCCGGGATAAGTTCCAACTCCGATGCCCATGCTACAAGCCTGTTACATAGAATTTGTGTAAAAAATGTTTGCTACATTATTCACTAGTGTTATCGGCCTGTAGTTATCAAGGTCGTCTATTGCGCCCTTTTTCTTGTAGAGTATGGAAGTCCTCAACCAACCCCACCCTTCCGGTACTGCTTCTGTGGAAAGAACTCTATTAAAAAGATGCAACATGTAAAGAAGCCAATTCTGTGGTAGGTTTTTATAAAACGCATTGCCAATTTCGTCGACCCCAGGAGCCCTCCCATTCTTACAGTGAGAGTGACTAGTAAGAAGTTCATCAAAAGTGATAAAACCGTCAAGAATGGGGTGGGAAACATTTAAAAACTCCCTACTTATCGAAGACGAACAGTTTATCACCGGAAAGCTAGACTGAAGATAATTCATCCAGCTAGGTAAGTCGATACAAGAATGCATAGCTAATCGAGGTCTGAAGGAGTTTACAATAGACCAAAAATCTCCTGCTTGTCGACAGCCTGCCAACCTGTCCAATATAGATTTATTATAACTTTTCTTCTTCACATTAATTATATCCTGCAAAGTTCGTTTCTCCCTAATCAGTATTTTTTACTCTCACGAGAGAAAGCCTCCTTTCTCGACATTTTCAAAGCCCCTTTGACACGTTTTCTGGCTATTCTACAGTCCAGATCAATCCACATTTTTCGTTTAACATTCCCGAAATAACTAACTTTCCTCTTCATACCCAATTCTCCCGCCACACTTGCAATATTATTTATTAACGTAGAATTTAAATCATTCACATCCTCACTCAACTCAGCCACCTCCACTCTCCAAGCCATTGTGGAAGTAAATATCTCAGCTTTATTTGCGTCAAAAAATAATTTGTCAAGTACGTGACAAATATCCTTTATCCTATTTATCAAATCCTTTTTTAAATATAAAAAAACGGCAAATGGTCAGAGTGGGTGGGTAAGTTACTAACTTTTAAATTATTAAAACAAAATAAACCGTCAAAAGAGCACCACACTAAGTCGATCATGCTGTATCCCTGACTCTCTACAAATGTAAAAACAGCCGGTGGGTCACTAGGTGATCGTTCATTTAGAAGAATCTGATTACAGGATTCCATGGTATCCACCAAGGATTTGCCACGTCCATACAACTTAAGATCTCTCGATTTTCTTCGTGCAGAGAACGCAAAAGCGTCACTAAATAAACACGGATCAAGTTGATTTAACTCCGATACTCTACAGTTAAAATCCTTTCCACAATCACCGGGAGGTCTGGATATTTCTCTGCAAAAGCATTCAAATACATATTAAAATTATCATGAAAAACTGTAAAAGCTCCATCTGGCGGAAAATAGATGAGACCCAGGATAAATTGAAGTTGAAGCGATGACACACTGACAAAAATATGATGAGTGTCAAGAAACAAAACTTTTGCTTTATATATTTTGGGGTTGAACGAGATAAAAAGGCCTCCCTTAGCCCTACCATGATCAAAAGATCTCACAGCCGGGGAAACCACTGTTTTAAAGAATGGGAAACGATAGCAATTCCAATGAGAGTTAGTAGACCAAGTTTCACTAACACAAAGAATGTCACCAATGTTGACCTCGCTGTCAATGTCCGAAAGATTCGCAATTCTATGCACATTCCAGAAAACTATCTTCGGTTGAGCCTCAAAGATCTTATTAGCGCGGGTATACTTATCCGGTAACGGGTTTCTGGCTGTTAGCTGCTACTCCTCTGAAAAATCACTCTCTAAATTTTTTGACTCAAAGTCCTGCTTCTGGGTTCCAGAGATAACGGGAGCCTGCTTACCCAGATAATTATCAAGAAGCTTTTGACGTTTAGAGTCCATCTTCATCGACTTATCCTTACGCTCTCTTTTTTATTTTCTTTTGAAATAGTACTTGGGAAAACAGAAACCGCATTCTGATTTTTTGTTATTAGATTCACTGAGGCAATCGCAGAAACATTCTTTTGAGACAGAACAGGGTTAAAATTATCCTGTGATATCTCAGTGTTATCAACAAAAATTTTGTTACCCTTCAAAAAAGCATTCTGACCAGATTCCTTAAGTAGACGTACTTAAGTACGTCTACTTAAGTAGACGACCCTATCAAAAACAATTCTAACCCATTTTGTAGACACAAATTTTATTAAATCAGGACGACTACCCTCCGTCCAAAATATTATCAAATAACTTTCTATTAATAGTTATAGAGTCTTCTAACTTAAACAAAACAATATTCTTAGCCCTATTTTTCTGCTTTAGATATTCTTGTATCAATGTCAATATATTTTGTCGTCAGCAATTCAACACGTTGATTAGAAACTTTAATGTCCTCACGTAAATCTTTGTGTGAATGAGTCAGTTTGTCTAGGCTGGAGAACAATTGACTCCATCTCTCTTCATCTACCTGTGCCATAGTATATAGTTTTATCGTACACAAACACAAATACAGGCCAGCACTATAATATACTTATTGAAATACACACGAGAGACCAAAGACAAATTTCACACAATAAATTAACACAGCACTAAAACGATCAAATGAATCATGAAGAAGATGCACCAATAGCATATTCAAAACTAATAGTTTAAGAATCCAAATGTCGTTCGACGAGCCGAAATCTAGACTGGTAAAAACAAGGAAATTGCGTTCTTAATAAAACTGTACATATTATTATTAATTAATATTATAATAATTATAATTTTCTATACAATTATATTATATTATAATGATGCATATAAATATCTCTTTTTAATAAAAATGTGAATTATATTGCTTAAAAAATAAAAAAGTGGAACGCCATTTCCTGAGAAGTATAGAAAATGGACAAATTCAACGTTCAAAAGAACATTGAAAACCCCGAAACTTGAAATTTTTATTGTGATAATCTTGTTTCGAGTTGTCTACACTGTAGAAATATTGATTTGTAGTGCACGTGGAACGCCATTTGGAACGCCCTACCAGTGAAATGGTTAATATTAGAAAAATAATTTTAAGAGGAATATCTACTTAAAATATATTTCTGAAATTAAATATATATTCTTATTTTAAAAATAGTACATACCTAATTTAAGAATACAATATTCTTAAATAGGAAACAAGATGGTATTCTTAAATTTAGATTTACATTTTTCGGTGCATAAACAAGTTTTCAAAAAGCCGTTCTTACAGTTAGCAAGCCGTTATTCATGTTTGTTTACATTAAATTTAAAAAAACTAATCAAGCTAGAGATGCAGGGTTTATCGCGATGAAAAGAGCACATCTTTTCCTATAAGAATCGCCGAAAAGAAAAAATGATTATTTTGACCTAAGGTCCCTTTCAATTTACAAAGGTCACTTATATGGAATAATATAACTTTCTCATATTTATTTTCTAAATATCCCACTGAGAAATGAAAGGTCTGATCGTCGTCTAAGAGCTCTAAAAAACCTATTTAGTCATCGACTGGACGGCGGTCAGGCCTTTCATGTTTCAAAGAAAAATTTTTTCTTTACAATAATTAAAAAATGTGATTTAGAAAAATTTTGTTAAATGATATATTTTATCTGCGAATAAAAAATAAAATAAATTGTTAAAATTATTTTCATTCATTTTGTATGTATTTGAATTCTCACGCAATGGGACCCATTTATAGTGCTTTAGAGAGCAAATATGTGATAAAATGCATATGTAGAGGTGCTGTTAAAGCTAAATATGTATATGAGGCATTCAATTCCAAAACGACCCCCTTTATAAACAATTGTTATTGTAAGGCAATTTTTTAATAATTTTTTAAATTATGTTTCTATTTATCAAAGCCAAAATTTATTTACAATTAGTGGTTTTCAAACAGAAATTTATCAACCTTGCGATAATAAAAATAATTTGTAGGGGAGAGTGGGAGAAAATGGGGTAGGCTGGTCAAATGGGGTACCCCTGTTTCTCCATGATAGGTACTTTTAATCTTCTTACCTTTATTATCCTTTTTTAATGCTTTTTCTATTTTATTTTTATTCATATTAACAAAAAAATGTTATTAAATATAAAGGCACAATGCAATTTTTTCAAAAGTTATATAACTTTAAAGTTTTAACCAAAAATATGAATATTTATAGAAATTAAAGCGCTTACAAAACTTTTTGGGACAATATATTTCGATGGATGTTACGAAGAAAAACACTCTAAAAATTTCTTTGCACGAAAACTAACACTCCTGAATTTTTAAATGAAAAAAATGAAAAAATGAAAACTGTATTTTTGGTTATATTTTCATCGCGTGTGTATTTTTCGTTCAGAATCTTGACTGTGTTTTTTTTCGTAACACCCGTCGACTTAATTTGGCAAGAATGGTATCTTTCCCGACACGTTTGGTTTTCTGTAAACAGGCAATTACAAAAAATACCCCGTTTTTCCCCACTCTCCCTGGGCATTTCCATGAAAAAGCGAACATTTTTGGTCCTTGTGTCACGACATAAAAATAATATTTTAAACAAATAAAATTTTGATAAATCAGAACTAACCCATAAATTAAAAAAATTAATTTAATATTTAATTGCCTAATAATGAAATTAAAGAAAATAAAAATTTGAATTTGTTGTTTATTCGTAAATTTCTGGTAATTTGATTTTTATAAATCTACAAAACTAATAAAACTTTTAAAAACATTATTATTAAAGTTGTCATCAATTAAATAATAATTGATCAATTAATTAGAAATAAATTTACAAATAAATAAATTCTTACTAAACACAAAAAGCCGTAGCCGGATAAGCATTGTTTTGCGGCCCCGGCTAAAATTTCCACGATATTTTCAGGATTAATTAGTTTCTATATAAAACTTTTTTCCCCAAGTATCAACTCGAAAAAATTATTTTTGAAAAACTTGTGTCACTTTTTTGAAAAAATTAAATTTTTTCTGAATTGACTAAACCGTTAAAGCCCTCCAAGAAATATTTTAAAAAGGAAGCAAAAGTGCATCTAAAAAAAATTTTGTGGTAAATTGTTTGCAGCGGAAGGGGTAAAAAAAAGTTTTATTTATTTTTTTATTTTTTTTATTAATTTACTTTGCACAATCACCATATATTTTTTTACATTCTCTTACATCCTAAGAGTAACATATATTTTTGCCAGCTTGATCTAAAGGGTACTTGATAGTTAAAATTTAAAAAAAACTTATTTTTGGCTCTTAAATCTCATGAAATACTATACATTTTAAGGGCCAAAAATAAGTTTTTTTTAATTTTAACTATCAAGTACCCTTTAGATCAAGCTAACAAAAATATATGTTACTCTTGGTATGTAAGAGAATGTAAAAAAATATATGGTGATTGTGCCAAGTAAATTAATAAAAAAAATAAAAATAAAGAAAAAAATATATTTTATTTACCCCTTCCGCTGAAAAATTTTACCACAAATTTTTTTTAGATGCACTTTTGCTTCCTTTTTAACATATTTCTTGGAGGGCTTTAACGGTTTAGTCAATTCAGAGAAAATTTAATTTTTTCAAAAAAGTGCCACAAGTTTTTCAAAAATAATTTTTTTGAGTTGATACTTAGGGGAAAAAGTTTCATCTAGAGACTAATTAATCCTAAAAATATCGTGAAAATTTTAGCGGGGGCCGCAAAACAATGCTTATCTGGCTACGGCCTTTATACTTTGTAAGTAAATAAAAATACTTTTAAGAAAAGGTTAAAAATAATATAATTTTATGATTGTTTTTAGATTTATAAAAATGAAATTACCAGAAATTTACAAACCTGGAAAATTAAAATAACAGCACATGTAAAACAAGTTGTAAATCCAGATGTTCATTACATGAACATTTTGCTTCCTCTATACGATCAGCAAAAAAATTTGCTTCTTCGTGGAGGAAGCATTAACTTATTGTCACGTATTGACATATTTTCCATGTTGTTGTCTTTAAATCTAATTAAAAATTAATTTTAAAAATTTGTTATATTTATTATAATTATAATTAAGTATATTTAATTTTTAAGTAATTTCTAATACGATCTAATATTTATAAAATCAAAAAAATATTTATAAAATTTGTTTTAATCCTAAATGAACAAAATAAAATTTTTAATAAAAAAATGAATTTTTCATCTTCAACTGCAATTAATTCTATAATTATCAATAAAATATATATTTTACGTACATCAATCGATTCGTCTTGATGCAAGGAATAAGATTTTAGATTTATTTTTCAACAAATAATAACATTTTATTGTAGAGCAACATGATTCTTAAGAAAAAATGAATTTTTATTAAAAATGCAAATTTTGTGTCTGTAATTGGTTTTAATTTTATAAATTTAAATACAATATATACTTTATATATACCAATCGATCCGTCTTGATGCAAAGAATAAAATTTTAGAAATAAGTGAGTAAGATTTTCTTATACAGCATTATAATTTTGAGGAAAGAACTCATTTTTTGAGAAAAATGCGAATTTTTCAGCTTTAATTGTGATTAACTCTATAAATTCTTATACAATTTATTCTTTTTATATACCAATCGATTCGTCTTGATGCAAAGAATAAGATTTTATTATATATTAACTTCAATAACCAACTTAAAAAAAAATTTTTGAAAAAAATTTTTTTTTAGAAAAAAGTCAAAAACAAATTTTTTTCTGAGAATTTTTTAAAGTCTATCAATCCAGTTCGAGATATTTTTATGATAAATATACCTGGTAAATTTTAGCCAAATTCGTTAAAACCTCTTCGAGTTATCGTGTTCACAAAAATCGGGATCCACACACACACACACACACATACACACACACATACATACATCCGGACAATTGTTCAGGGTCTTATATAACATAGTCCCATATAGAAGAAAATTTGTCAAAAGGATTTTTAAAAATTTTGTAAATTAAACGACTACAAAAGTTCGAACCCAACAAATTTTTAAAACAACTTTAACCACATAAATATGACAATTTAAAAAACTCATGTTGCTATAGTAATAATGAAGAATTATAATTTGATTCAATTTTGGATTATAAAATGTTTAATCTATTGTCAATACCAGAAATAATTCTAAAACATTAAAAGGTTGTAAATAGATCATAATTATAATTATAATCAGATTCAGTATGATCTTATTTTCTATATTCCTAATTAGAGTATCTGGATCGTAGAAGGGCACGTAAATTTTTGTCGGTCGAAATCAAAGTCCCCTAGACACTTAAAATTCAATTTTTGAATTTTAATATTTTAAATACATGTCCTTATAGAAAATTTCATTGCGCATCTTTTTTTCTTATGAAATTTTGTTCTATCTATTACCGTTTTCAAAATATTTGAGAAAAATTGATTTTTTGAAAACTGCAAATTTAATGACATTTTTCACTTCAACTCGTGATAATTCAGATGATTTTAAATATTTTTCAATGAAACAAAAAAGAAAATACGTCAAAAGATATTCTACGAATGTTAAAAAAGGAAAGTTCTTTGTTCACTGAAAGTTCTTTGTTACTTAAAATTCGCCCGTTAAACGAGAGCCGTGAAGATCGTATTTTATGTTTTTTACATTAATAAAGAAAAAAATTAATAACAATTTTGTTTATAAAGAAAATAACTTTTTTCCTTTTTTAACATTCGTAGAATATTTTTTGGCGTATTTTCATTTTTGTTTCATTGAACAATATTTAAAATCATATGAATTATCACGACTTGAAGTGGAAAATGTCATTTTCCAAAAAATCAATTTTTTCAAATATTTCGAAAACGGTAATAGATAGAAAAAATTTTATAAGAAAAAAAGATGCGTAATGAAATTTTCTATAAGGAAAATTATAATGTTTGCAGGGAATAAAACTAAAATATTTGAGCTTTATTTTGATACAAGTTTCAAAAAAATCGGAGGTGACGTTTTTTGATATATTCAAAAGGTTATCTTTCAAACTTAATTTTTTTGTTAATATTATTATTTTAATAAGGGGGCATTTAAATGAAAAACGTTCGTGCGTCACTATTAATGAGGCACCCAATTCAAGAACCGGTTGGATGCTCGGACAACACGCGCAACTGCCAGTCAGTGAGCAGTGAGCTCCTCTGCGCCACTCACTGCTACCCGACTGGTACTAGCGCGTGTCGTCCGAGCGTCCAACTGGTTCTTGAATTGGGTGCCTCATTTTTAAATTGGTTGTATCTTTTTTTCCATTTATTATAAGAGTAAAATTTTTATGTATTATGATGCATTAAATAAGAAAATGTCTAATTTAAATTTTACACCTTAATGTATAAAAGATATATTATTTTGCTTCCTCATAAGGAAGCTTTGCATTCGTGACGATCTAGGATATATGTATATTAAATTCTGAGCAAATGTTCAGATGTATGTGTGTGTGTACGTCACAAAAAATTGTGTACAAATAATCTCAAACAAATTTTAATGGACTGCCCTGAAATTTTGCAGGTTTATTGTAGTCATTAATACCTAAAATCTGACACAAGGATTTTCAAATTTATCCACAAAATTTTTTTTTATACAATTTTTTCAAAATTTGAAAAAAAATTTTTTTGTATTTTTTGAAATAACTTTTTTATTTCTTAATAGTTTCATAAATTATTCTCAAAATTACATTCCTGACAAAAAAACGAATCGATTGATATATACAAAGTGCACATTTCATCAAAATTTATTAAATTAATTGCTATTTCTATTTTTCACAGAAAATTCAAGTTTTGTGTTTTGTCAGAATTTATTTTAATATTTTAAAATAATTATTCTATCATAAAAAAGAAGCAGTTTGGATATGAAAGTTTAAATTTCACTAAATATTTATATAACAACTTATAAATTATTTATATAATTTTATTTTTAACAAATCTTCTAGACGAACCCTTTTATGCATAGTTATTCAAAAATTTGCAAATCGCACTATATAAATATATATATATATATATATATATATATACATATATTTAATTCATGAAATTTCTTGATATATCAAGAAGAAATTTTTTTGAGAAGAATGAATGCTTCGATTAATATGCTTCTGAAAAATCATAATTTGGTTTTCATGTTGATTTGACCTAAAATGAAGATTCAAGAGGATTTTTGCAAGAGAAATTTTCCTCTCAAAAAAAGAATATTTTTTTTTTCAGTGTGTGTATGTTACTGATTCTTGTGGATATGGAGGAAGCTTAATGGTCATGAAATGAACAACTTGTTTATGTCGTGACGCACGGACCAAAAATGTTCACTTTTTCATGGAAATGCCCAGGGAGAGTGGGGAAAAATGGGGTATTTTTACGGAATTTTTTTTAACCAAACGAATAAATTGATTCAACTAAGCATCAGAATTCTTCTTTGCATATTAGGTTTGAAAAAATTATGACAATAGCGGAGAAAAAAATTTTTGATTTTCTGAGAGAAAGATAAAATATCAATGATGGTATCAAATAACTATACAAAACATGGAATATTTTCCAAAATTTAATACATTCTTGTTATACGAGATTATAAATACAAAAACCGCTGCCAAGTTACACATTTTTGTTATAATTTTGGTGTTCATTTCATTCGTTTTCGTAAATCTTATTGTGTTTATTTCATGAACACTTTGCTTCCTCATAGAGATGTTAATAACAATAAAGTATAAATTTTGGACAATTATTCTTAAGGGCTGTAATATTTTTTTCTCTTTATTTAATACTTCTACATAAAAAAATTTTTTCCCCACAATTTCTATTTTTTAAAATGTCAATAACTTCTTTATTTTTAATCGAATTAGCTTCAAAAATAGGTCAATCGAAACGTTTTTTAATGCTCCAAAAGTTGGTAACTATAGTTTCAAAGTTATTTCTACATTTTTAAACAAAATTTTCAAAAAAGTCTTATTTTTCAAAATTCTTGATTTTTAAAAGTTTAATATCTCCGGTGAATATGAACGAAAAATGTTCATTGAGGTCTCAAAAGATGCATCTAAAAAAAACTCTAAAAAATTAGAGAAAAACATTTATAGGTGTCCTAACATTTTTTTAAAGTTATGGGCAAAAACATTTCTTTGAAAAATTAAAAATCAAAAACAAATATAGTTAAAATTTATTAATCTATCTCAAAGTAATCTCACTTTATGTCAGCAGATGAGGCCTACAATTTAAAAAAAATTCAGCCCAAAAGCTCTTTTTTGTTAATATGAATAAAAAAAAAGAAAAAGTATTAAAAAAGGATAATAAAAGGATAATAAAGGTAAAAAGATTAAAAGTACCTAACATGGAAAAACAGGGGCACCCCATTTGACCAGCCTACCCCATTTTCTCCCACTCTCCCCTACAAATTTTTTTTATTATCGCAAGGTTGATAAATTTCTGTTTGAAAACCACAAATTATAAATAAAGTTTGGCTTTGATAAATAGAAGAAACAATTATTAAAAAATTGCCTTACAATAACAATTGTTTATAAAGGGGGTCGTTTTGAAATGGAATGCCTTATATTAATTAAATCTAAAAATAATTATTTCATAATAAAGTAAATCATAAGAATTAATAACGATGCAAAAATGCTTATATTTGTCAAAAATAAAATATCTTTTAATTTTTTTAATTCTTAGAATCTTGCAATTGCATATCTTAACTTAATATTTTTCATCGACTATTACATAAGTAGGAATTGTAAAAAATATTTGTTAATAAAAATAGAATTAAAGTTTCCATATTATGTGTGTACATTAGTATACCGATTGTCCTTAAAAAATCCTACATTGATTTTATAAATTTTACATTTGTAATCAGTATGCAAAGAATTTTATTTAAGCCACAATAATTGACACGTAAATTATGGCATCAATTAACTAAAATAATTTTTGAAACTCTTAAATATTTAAAGAAATTTTCAGAAATAATAAAACAATTGTTAAATGTTATCTAAAAAAACTTCCAATCTTTAAATCACGATTTTTTGGATAAATTTGACAAAAAAAGTAAATTTTTTTGGAAATTTTGTAAACTCTTGCACATTTTTCAAAATCGAATAACTTCTCACATAGCACAAAAACTTCCAGGAAACTTCTTTGAGGAAACTAAATTCTGCTTAAGATGAATTCTTTTGAATTAAATTTTACGATATTTGGATAATTCGAACATTTTTCAATTAAATAACAAATTCAAAAATTGAATTAATATTTTATTTCACCTAAAGTCGTTGCGGCCTACTTTTAGAAAAATCTCATAATTTGTACAAATAATGTTTAATGTCTATAGAATTCAGTTTCGATAATTATTATCAAAAAAAGTTTTAATTATAGTTGTAATTATAATTTTTAAATTAAATTGCACAGAAAAAAAAATAGTTTGACAGCTATGAAAATTTAATAAAAAAGCATGTAAATAATTTAGATAAAACAAATTTCTTGATTGATATTTGTTAAAAATGTGTTAATTTACTTGTATAAATAGATTATTACGTAAACATACCCAAAATAATAGATAAAAATTAATTTTAAAACTTACTTATAAAATGTCGAAAGTCACCATATTTTAATTAAATTTTTCAAAGAACTTTATAAATATTAAAAAATGTATTACTGATTAATTATTAATACGTTCAATGAACTTTTAGATTATGTGCTGATTTTTTCGTTTTATAGTATAGAAATGTAAAAAATTTACCATTAATATTGAGTCTTTTATGATTTTCCGTGATTTTAATCACTTATATGTCCTCTGGCGCTTAAAAAACAAAATCCAATTCTGATTTTAATATTTAAGTTGGACCTTCTTTTCCATTCTATCAAATTGTAATTCCTGGAAATTTCCAGGAAGTTACCAAGGGTAATTTCCGAAGGTTGACACAGGAAACTTCCTGGAAGTTTTTGTGCTTTGTGGGTCAATGCATTAGTAAAAAAAATGCTCGGATGTTTATGATAATATCTCACGATTCGAATAAGATTTCGTAATTCTTTTTGACTTAAATTAAAGATAAAACTTGAATGATCACAGCTATGTAAGTTTCAAATTTTTCCGCAATTTTTAAAAAATGTGCAAAAGTTGAAAAAAATTTTTTTAAAAATTTATTTTTTAAATTTTTTGTCAAAAACGTATAATCAATTGGAGAATTTAATAAACTTTTGAATTATAAATTTGTTAATTTCCTGACGTTGCATTTACAAAAAAATTATAATCTAAAGATTTGTATGTTTTTAAGCCATACGCGTACAGCCGTACAGATACGACGGTAGTGTAAATAAATAAAAATTATTAAATTTAAAAATAAATATACATGGATATGTAAATTTGTCACGTGCTTTTTAAGCTAAAATTTTTTGTTCTGAATTAAAAAAACTTAAGTGAAATTTTATTTTATAAAAATTCTATAGAAAAAAGTAATAAAATCTTAAAAAATACAAACCTTTACGGACCTTAAAAAAATTTAGCATCGATTTCAACAGAAAAAACAAAGTATGTACATTAACTATAATAATCCTCGTATTCATTATATATTTAAATTAATGATTGCAGCACATATATATGAGCGATTCCATGTCAATTAATCAAAGGGTCTTAGGGTGTAATGTCCAAGTACATTTTGAAAAGATTTTTTTATGCTCTTTGGATTGGAAATAAGCATTTAAAAAAAATTTTACCAAAAAAAATCAAAATTAAAAATAAGAATGTTTATACATTGAAAAAAAGAGTTTTCTACTGAGAGGAGCTCTCTAAGCCCGGTTTTAGCTCCGTTTAGTAGAAAACTTTTTTTCAATATTTAAACATTCTAGGCCCACTTTTTCATATACATGTCCTTTTAGTAAAAAATTTTAGGTTTCGTTTACAAAAAAACGTATCTGTTCCAAATTTGATTTTTTTGGGTCATAAAATTTTGATTTTCAAAATGCTTATTTCCATTCGAAAGATCATAAAAAAATCTTTCTAAACTGTACTTGGACAAATGTTTATGTTTAATTGTTTAAGAGTAAAAATTATCACAAAAAGTCCACGTTTTGCTACGATTGGAGAAAAAATTTTGTTCACCTTAATCACTTGCCATGGAATCGTAAAATAATAATCGTAAAAATCGTAATTGACCAAATTAATCAAGTTTTTTTCGCCAGCAGTATAAATTAGTCCATACAATTACAATAATTAATGATTTATTTATTAATGAATAGTTTAATTTTTGGCTAATAAATTTTGTAATATATTTTTGTGTTCGTCAGCCATACATATTATAGTCATCAAAGTAAGATAACAATCATTATATCGTCCAGGGGCCTTTTATGCTAATAAATTATTCAAATAATTGTACATTATAGAAATCTACGTACAGATACATTAAAAAAATATATATTATCATTGATATTGTCTATGCTATTTTAATTAATCCTATTATTTGTGAAAAATAACTTTATTTGTCAAACTTAATTTTTTTACCACTTAATATAAATATTATAATTTATTATATATATTCTGTAAATCCTACTCTGTCGGAATGGTGAAATTAAATTTAAATCAAGTTTGATTTGAATTCAATTGAACTTGATTAGAGTCAGAATTTTGATAGTATTTGACAAAATTTGATGGAATAAAGCATTGCTAATGAAAGTGGATTAATATTTTAGTTGATTTGTGTAAGAATTGAGTTAAATTAATCGTTAATTAAAGTGTAATTAGTATGTAAAGAGAAGTAGTACTTACCTGTCAGTTTCAGTACTTTTTAAATAGCATATGTAGTGAATAAAGAATAGAAAAAATTAAAAAAACTTATTTAATTTAACAAAAGAAACAATTAAAGCATTTATTTCTGACATATTTAGGGCAAGTTGATATTTAGTTATAGAATAAATAATATTTAAAGGTGAAGATGTCAGTTCTAACTTGAGAATTATAAGGTAAAAGTCCCAGTTATGAAACGTTTTCACAATGAACCCCTATTATGGAACAGTATAACAAAAATGAAAATAAATGGAATTACAATTAGTGATAAGAATATTCTAGTCATTTCAATAAATACACGATATAAAAATTATTATTTTGTATACTATTTAATTTAAAAAGAAACTTTTAAGTTAAACTAATATATATATATATATATATATATATATATATATATATATATATATATATATATATATATATATATATATATTTGTTGTATTACTTGGATCACCTTCTTCTCCACCTAGCCTAATCCAAACTGACTGTAGCAGAGTTTTATTCTGGAATATCCATGGAATTTCTAATTTACCGATTTACTGGATATACATGATGTCATCAACATCCAAGATATTTTATGTATTTGTAAGACTTGGAATGAGTCTCACAGGATTTATTTTTTAAATACGAGCTTGTATGATTTTATTCAATCCCCAGCTACGAGACTCCACAGGCATGGCAGAGCGAGAGGAGGGCTTCTCATCGTCTTTAACCGAAAAATGTACTCGATGTCGGTAATATTTGTTTCTTGTGATCAAGTCTTTGGTAAAGTTAATTCGCTTTCGAATAACGGTGGGGGGTAATTTAACTACTTTCATGCTTTTTAAAAAAGGGGACTCAACTGATCCAGACAATTATAGACCGATCACATTAGTGAACTGCTTGGCTAAAATTTTTACCCAAATATTAAGTGAACGGCTTATTTCATGGGCCGAAGGTTTAAATCTGATTCCGGAATCTCAGTCGGGTTTATGCTGCGTTTATCGATTTTAAGGGGGCTTTTCCATCCATCTGCCACCAGCTTTTATGGAATAAATTATACTCCTTAGGTTTATGTTCTAAAATGATTAATATTCTTAGAGACTTTTACTGAATAGCCTACACATGTATCACAACAAATGAAGGAACGACTCAAAATGTAAAAGTCAAGCAGGGTGTACATCAGGGCGAAATTTTGAGCCCATTAGAATTTTTATTATTCATCTCGGATATGGAGAACTATTTTATTGATCACGGATGTAGAGGTATCTCTATTGATAAAACATTAGAGATCCTTATGCTTGGATATGCTGATGATTATGTTTTATTAGCTGACTCTCCTTGGGAATTGAGCAAGATGTTGAATGTGTCGTTGGATTATTGTACTCAGAATCAGATGATTGTAAACACCGAAAAAACTAAAATAGTGATCTTTACCAAATCGGGTAATTCAAGGGCGAAGAAATTTAAATCGTTTAAGTTCGGTGAAAGTTGCATTTGGGTGGTGAAGGAACATATCTACCTTGGTATAACCTTTCACAATTCTTGTTTGTTGCAATCTTATTCTAACTTTTGGGCAGAAATATTTAAATTCTTATTATTTCTTTTGCATGAGAAATTTATTGAACACTTGATCAGAATAGTCATGCATTCGTTCGTTTCTCTCTCTCTCTCTCTCTTTCTTGAATTAAGAAAACTTTTGAAAATAATTGAATACGTTGCGAATAAATTTAAAAAATACAATTATAATTATACGATGACTAACATCCATCAATTATTTAAAAAAATTCAAATAAATTTCTTCAATAGAAGTAAATTGTCTTCAATAGAATGTCCATAAATTTTAATTACCGTAAACTGGGGCTATTAGGAACACCGGGGCTATAAGGAACAAAACTCTGTGATCGGGTGGAGTTAATGTTATCGGGGCCGTGTATGAATAAATTGTGTTACTTGCTTTTAAAAAGTTGTTGCTGGGGTAACTGCCAATACTATTCAATGTAATATTTGTGACTATTAATAATTTTGTGAACAGTAGTAGCTTGTAAGTGAGTAACTGTGTTTTAGTGAAATTTCAAACGTGGGAAACATATGATTGCCGTTGTTCCTATTTTAGCTTCTCAAAATGATTTTTTTTATTAAAGAGATTTATTATGAGAAGTTTTATTGAGTTTACCATGCAATGAATGTGTATGAATGTGAAAGTCGAAAATAACGGGGCTATAAGGAACACAATTCTTTCTTACGAATTGTTGAAGTCTGTTGCTAAAATGTAATTTTTCTTGTAATTTCTAACATCTTCTTTTGTTTTTTGTCATCTAATTTGTATTTTTAGTATTCATAGATGGTTCGTAATTATAAAAGCGTGTTAGGACCGAAAAGTCGAAAGCAAGTTGATCCAGCTGTTCTGCAGAAAGCATTGGAAGAAGTCCGTAATGGAAATACGTTGCGCGTTGTGTCTAAAAAATATGGCATTGGAATCGCCATTCTCAGCCGGCGTAGCCGAAATTTATGCTTGAACCCAATGGGCCATCCGCTTTCCATGTCTCAGGACCTGGAGCAGAGCATTTCCAATCGACTTATGTTGTGTGCAAAGTGGGGATATCCATTGGATGTGAAAGAACTACGCATTATAATAGCCGATTTTCTTAATGCCAAAGGCATTGTCATAAAAGAATTTAAGAACAATGTGCCGGGTGTTGATTATATAGGCAACTTTTTAAAACGGCAGAAACATGAATTGACACAGCGACTGTGCAGCAATATTAAACGATCACGAGCAGCGATTACAAGTGAAGTTGTCAATGGATTCTATGACAATTTAGCCATAGAACTTGAAGGAGTGCCACCCACCAACATATTTAATTATGACGAAACAAATCTAACAGATGATCCCGGCCGAAAAAAAGTTATTGCGAAGAGAACAGCTAAATATGTTGAACGGGTGTTAAATTCTAGTAAAACTTCGACCTCTATTATGATGGTATGCAGTGGTGTTGGACAACTTCTTCCACCGTATGTTGTGTATAAATCGAAACACTTATACAACAGTTGGATCGAAGGAGGACCTCTTGGAGCGCGTTTCAACCGAACACTTTCTGGATGGTTTGACAGCGTAACGTTTTTGGACTGGGTGAAAAACATTCTCATTCCCCACTTGCGTCGCCTACCAGGTTTGTTATCGCTTCGAGCTTTCTTTTTCTATTATTTTCTTATTTTTAATTTTTTTTTACGTTTCAGGGAAGAAAGTTGTCATTGGCGACAATCTCAGTTCGCATATTTCGCTTGCAGCCATCGAATTGTGCGAAGTGCACAACATTCACTTTGTCTTCCTACCCAGCAATTCAACGCACTTACTACAGCCGCTTGATGTCGCCTTTTTTGCACCCATGAAGCAAAGCTGGCGTACCATTCTCACCGAATGGAAACAAAAAGAAGGACAAAACGAGACATCCATTCCCAAATCTGTCTTTCCTAAACTTTTGCGTCGATTAATAAGCAGTCTGAACATGAATGACCGAGCATCTGCAAGTATTGTGAGCGGTTTCCGCAAATGCGGAATTTATCCGATCAACCGATCGGAAGTGCTTCGACAACTTCCGAGTTACAACCCAACCGCAATGCAGACCTGTCAAAATCAGGAGGAAGCCTTAGACTCGTCATTCAAGGCATTTTTGCAACACTTAAGACCGTCAGCTGCCACCCAAAAACAACGCAAGAAGAAATTGAATGTTGCTCCAGGCAAAAGTATCAGTTCGAATGATTTACGATCGCAATCGCCTCAACCGGGACCGTCATAGATTGTTGCTCCTCAACCAACAAAGAAACGAGGCCGCCCATCAACCACGTCACGACGAGTCACTCGATCGACAGCAGGTAACAACCAGTGACACCGTTGTCGCACTTATCTGACGATATTACTAATTATTAAAACGTAAATTTGTTCAATTAGTTTAATTTTTTATTTATTTCAAATTATTAATAAACTTTAGAGCAATAAACAATTACTTTTATAACTTTAAATACCTTTTTTAATGTTTTTTACCACCTTGTTCCTTATAGCCCCATTTTGTAATTTCAAAAAAATGCGTCTTTTTGGTATTTTTTGCTTAAAATTCTAGCTTTAATTAAAACAATAATAGAATCCTTCAAAGTGCTCGCCAAGATCAAGAAAAGAAAAAAAATTAAGGCAATATTTCAATACACAAAAAAATTGTAAGTCTTTAAAGCTGAAATCTGTTCCTAATAGCCCCAAATTACGGTACATTAAAAACTTTTAATTATTTTTTACCAAAATTTAATTATTTCGTAATAGTAGAATTAAAAACCTTATTTTTCAAAATTTTCAAAAACTGTGAAAATTCAATTTTATTAAAAGTTTAAAGTGTATTTTTTTAATTAACTAATAAAAATTCTAATTATTAATCTTCGCACTAAGAAACAAGAGTACATTAGAATGTGACTTCCTATAAAATTTAAATATTTGTTAATTATTAAATTAAAATACTTTGAAAATTTGGTTCTTTAAAAGTTTCAACCCTTTAAGGACGGGTAGGACAGATTTTTTATCGAAGATTCAAGGTCGCTGTTCTCTGTATTCACGTATTACAAAAATTTGTCAGGCACCATTCCTTAAGTATTTTTTTGTCCTCTTTCAGAATCCGTCTTTGAAATTGCAAAAAAACTAAATTTAAAAAAGATGTGGCCATTTTTCAAACAAAAACACGAAATTTTTAGTTTTTTGTCAAAAAATTTTTTTCCATAGATTAAAAGTTAAAATATATGCTGCTCACCTAAAAATATCGCGTCCGCAATACCTATGCTTTAATAATATGAAAAGCGTTTAAAAAAATTTTAAGATGGCGGTTTTAAAATAGCGGTGGAAGGAATTTTTTTTAAATAATAATATAATTTTATTTTTCAAATACAAAAAAAATTTTAATTTCTTTGATACTTATTATCCAAATGTTTTTGGGGTCGCTGATTACGAATCTGATGTCAGTTTTTAAAAATTAAAAATGGCGGATCCAATATGGCGGACAAAATTTTTGAAAGTTGGTCGTAGTCACGTAAAATTCGTCACTCAGGGGTTTTTGGCGTCGGTAATTACGAATCTGAGGTCGCATTTTAAAAATTGGAAATCGCGAATCCTTTATGGCGAACAAAATTTTTGAAATTCTTTGTAGTCATTTAAAATTCGTAAGGGGTACGAACGAGATTATCATAGAAGATGTGATAATTAAAAAAAATCATAAAAATAAAAATTATAAAAAAAGTTTAAAAAATTAAAATACAATAAAATAAGACTCTTCATTTCACGCTTACCTCCTCGCGGTTAGAGTCGGAAACATCATAATATTATGATGGCCAAAGAACGTAAAAATCTTTAAAATTCAAACTCTAAATTGGACTTTTTTTTAATTTTGAAAAAATGACATTAGATTCCTAATCAAAGATACCGGTATTCCTCGAGTAATGAACTTCTCTCGCTAATCCAATAAATTTTTAAAAACTTTGTCCCACATATTAGATCCGACATTTTTAATTTATAAAATCTGACATTAGATTCGTAATCAGCGACCCCAAAAACCTCACAAGTAACGAGTTTTAAGTGACAACGACGAATTTCAAAAGTTTTGTCCGCCGTATTGGATCCGTCATTTTGAATATTTGAAAATTTCTATTATATTTGTAATCTGGGATCTCAAAAACCCCCGATAATATAATAATAATTTTCTGGACGTACTATTAATTATTATTCTAAACATCCTTTTACTCAAAAGGTTGCAATAGTTTATAACTTTATTGACAGAGCTATTAAACTCTCTCATAAAAAATTTCATTCTAAAAATATTGAATTTGTTATTGATACATTAAAAAAGAATAATTATCCTTTTGAATTTATAAATAAATATGTAAAACATCGCATTTGTTCTATGGAACAGAATTCTTTAAATCCAAAAAGTGGTAACATATATAGAAAATTCCCCAAGGTTTTTCTTCCCTATGTGCCTGGATTATATGAAAGAACATCTAATTTTCTTAAAAATTTCAATATTCTAACTATTCCTAAAAAGAATAATAAAATGAGCCATAATTTAATCGTCAAGGCTAAAGATAGAAACAGAAAATCTGATTATGTCAACACTGTTTACAAAATAAGGTGTAAAAACTGTACTGCTTCTTATGTTGGTCAATCTAAGAGAATGGTTGGTGTTCGTATTAATGAACACAAAAATTCTAAGACAGGAGTTATTACTAGCCATAACAATTCACTTAACCATTCGTTTGACTGGGATAATTTTTTAATACTTGACAGAGAATCTGATTATAAAAAACGACTAATTTCTGAGATCCACGTTTGTATCTTCTGGAAACTTATAATATGTATTAGTGTCTAATCGTATACGATGTGATGAGGACGTTTCCTCCATTCATTTCTTTCATTTAAATATGTATTTGTAATTTATATTTTTTTCGCAATTTTTTACGGTAATAATTTGATAATTGTTATTTTATTTTGGTATTTAATATTGTAATGAACTAATTGTCTGAATTTATTTAATAAATAAATTAAAGTTTCTGAAAAGGGCAGCTTTGCTGTTGAAAACGTTAAAGGAATTGTTTTAATTTTTTCCATTTACTTGACTCGGAGTGATCGATAACTTCAACACATAATTAATTTGGAAACCGAGTGATAGAATCGTTATTATGTAATTACTACAGTTAAGGTTGGACATTTTGGACGTGATATTTATATCTTTGAGATGTATTTCTTTGCCATAAATTATAAAAAAAATTTGATTTCTAAATTAAAATCTTTAAAAAATCTTGTTTTTTATTAACTAATTGTATGTAATTTGTTTATTTATGAATTTACAATATTTTTTATTGCATCATTCGAAAGAGCTGTTTCAGAGCTTTGAGAAATGTTTATTCCAAAATTTTTATCTCTTCGTTTCATACTAAAAAGTTCTGTTAAAGTTCAGGTAAAATTTTTGTACATTTGGTCCTTAAAGGGTTAATAAAATTTCCAAAAAAGTAGGGGAGAGTCACTACGGTCTGGACACCTCTGGATTCTTAGTTGTAATAAACTAGTGCCATTTACCATTGCATGTAAATACTTGTTAGTAATGTTAGAAAAATTTTCATGTCACTTTCATTAAGTTCGAATGAAGTACGCGAGCAGTACAAAAGTAAAACGTAAATGTGTGGTGAATTTTTAAAGCAAAACTTTTACTTAGTGTCGAGAAAATTTAATTAAACAAAAGGGAAGATGCAAACAATAAAGTAAGATAATGAAAATTATTCATTAGAGAGTGCTTTAATACTTTGTTATGTTATTTGGTTTTTATATTGTGCGTTTCAATCTGTGTGCTAAGACAATAAAAACGACGCGAAACTTACGGTCGGGTCACTTTATGTAGTGCATGTTGGGACGCATTATTTTACAATTATGGTGCGTTCTGACATCGGAAATTTATTTGTTTAAGGTAGAGGTGTTGCATGGCAATAAAAAAAGGGCGAAATAAGAGAAATAGTTTATTTCGCCCGTCAGTGAAAATATATGGGAAAAAAGACGGCGAATTAAAAGAAATCACCTTTGCGCCCATAATGCGAACATAATTTTTTGCCCAAACTGCATGGAAAGTATGGCATTGAAGGCACGCACGATTAAACGCTCATTTTAATTAAAAATTAAACTCTATATAAATGTTGACTCTTTGATGTCTATAATGATAAACCTAGTGTCACCTAGTGATTTACCTAGTGCAGGCTGTCTAGGTGTCAGGATGACAAGTCTCCTGAAAAAGTGCTAGGACGTGATAATTTAGTTAGTTTAGTTTTGTGTCGACTCGAAACTAAATTCAGTTTGTTAATTTAGCTTCGTGTTGACTTAGAAACTGAAACGAAACTAAACTTTGGAGACGGTTCCTGGTTATATTAATTTCTATTTTGAGCAATAAGCTTTATTTTTATTGATTTCTACAGAAAAAACAAAGAATTAACATGCGGGCGTAAAATACTTTCAGAGCGGGCGGAATGTGCTACTTTGCGCCCGCCTTAAGTGCCCGAAATGACATTCTTTCCGTGCAGGTAGGACAAAAAATATATATGATTTACTAAACAAGAATAGTTATTAATTTTTCTTTTGTTGGAGGGGGGTTGATTTTGGGTTCGATACCTTCCAGTACCAAATATAAAGTCAATTTAACTCCGGTTTTGTACAAAAAAACCAGGAACAAGATTTGTTTTTCTCCAGGAATCTCTATAAAAAAGATTTTTTTAAGACCCGTTGGAGGGAGGTTAGTTTTAAGTTCGATACCTTCTAATACCAATTAGAAAGCCCTGAAAAGAGCTGATTGATATATTGGTAGTCTGAAAACTATTAGAAGGTATTGAACTTAAAACTAACGCCCCTCCAACAGGTTTTAAAGGAAACCTTTTTTATAGAGACTCCTGGAGAAAACCAAATCTTGTTCCTGGTTATTTTTTGTACAAAACCGGAGTCAAATTGACTTTTTATTTGTTACTGGAAGGTATCGAACCCAAAATCAACCCCCCTCCAACAAAAGAAAAATTAATAAATATTTTTATTTAGTAAATCATATATATTTTCACTGACGGGCGAAATAAACTATTTCTTTTAATTCGCCCGTCTTTTTCCCATGCATTTTACCTGACGGGCGAAATAAACTATTTCTCTTATTTCGCCTGTTGATGGACGAAATAGCCACTTCGAAAAAATATATTCATGCGTTCGAAAAACGTTCGTAAAATATTTTAAAAAGTCTTATTTCACATCTCCTTCGATAACGATGGTAAACGTTTCGTGTACTGAGAACGTTTTTAGATTAATTTTTGTATGAGTTTTATATTTCCATTTTCCATTTTCAAGTGTATTTTAGCATTCTTGTGTAATTTACGGGCCAATTTTAGAAATATTCCTTCATATCACATTGATTTTCTATGGTGACCCGACCGTAAAGACCTGTTCCGACTGTAACGACATTTTTTTGAAATGTTTATAACTTTTCCAATTTTTGTCCAAACATTTTCTGATGTACAGAAGAAACATTCCTCTTTAGAAGATCTTTCCAACCATATGTCAGAAAACGTGAAATTCGGCCTAGAACGGAAGTTATGGGCCCAAGTCAAAAAGTGTCCCGACCGTAGTGGCTCTCCCCTTTTCAATTATTTAAAAACAATTTTGACAAGATTATATATAAACATTCAATTGTTTTTCAACAGAATGAAAATTTAATAAAAAATGAATTATTTATCTAAAAATTGAAAAAAATCAATGATTTGGAACTTTTCATAAAATTCTCACAATAATTCAATTGCTTTCCTAAATAATAAAATTCTTTGCAGAAATTCAATTGGTATCAATAAGTTTTAATGAAATTTAATTAATCAAATTTTCCATTACAGTTATGAACAGACAAGATTTTTTGAAAATTGAAAAAAATTCTTTCTTTAATTCAATTATTTTCCAAATTGTAGATTTATGTTCCAGAAAAACGGGGAATTTAAATGTTAAACACAATTCATAATCAGTTACTATTTGTCAATAAAATTATTTTTTATTATCTTATTAGCGGTCGGTTTTCATTAATGATTTTAGTTTTTAATACTGTTTTTAAATAGAAATATGAAAACTAAAAATCTTTTAACTATTTATTCAGTAAAGTAGCTTTTAGTAGAAGAGTGCGAAGCCTGTACTTATTAACAATTTTATTTTTCCTTCTTATCTATTCAATGTATTCTTAAATGTATAAATATATTTGTTATTTTTAAGAAATTAACTGAATCCTAACAAAAGAGAATTCAATTATTTAGGAACTTGTTTATAAAATACTTTTAAATAAAATAATTAAACCAAAATTTTTGTTTGAATTTACAAACTATTTTAAAGAAATTTTGAATCGAAATGTCTGAAAAATTTGAATTTTCTATTCTTTTCACTGGCAACTTCAAAAGTTCGAAAAAAATTTAGTTTATTAATTTTTAGGGTTTCGTGGCCAAGGGCCAAAACCCTTATAGCGAGACTTCGGTGTCCGTCCGTATTTTTACGTCTTAAGTCTTAAGTTTTAAGTCTTATACCGAGACTTCGGTATAAGAAGTTCTTATGTCCTAAGATTTAAGACTTAACTTCAGTATAAGAAGGTCTTAAGTTCTAAGTCTTAAGTCTTACGTCTTAACAACCGTTGCCATGCCAACTTCGGTATAAGAAGGTCTTAAGTCCTAAGACTTAAGTCTTACGTCTTAAGTCTTACGTCTTAACAATCGTTGTCATAGCAACCGTTGCTATGTTAATGTTTGCCATAACAACCGTTGCTATGGTAATGGTTGTCATAATAGCCGTTAAAACCACGAAACCCTATGATGTAGGCGCGTTGCGCCTGCTTCTCTGCCTGATTTTTTGAAATTGTATTACCCCTTCTAACCATACAGTGCCGCTCAATAACTTTTGCCCACCCTACAGCGATTGAAGGCTTTACAAAAAGTTTTGTATTTTGTTAACTATTAAAATTACAAAGTTGAAAAAATATCATTAGAAAACTGATTTCCTTACCTTTAACACTATATAAAATTAAAATTAAAAAAAATTTTTTTTAATGAGTAAATAATGTTATTGCAAAACAAAATTTTTCGTTTTTTTTTTGTTTTTTTCAAAGTGATACAGTTTCATTGGAAATCATCGCATTTTATTGACAAATATATCATTGGAAAGGTAGTTTTATCACCTTTAAAACCTACTTTTTAAAATTTTTTTACGATAATTTAAAAAAAATATGGTCTTTTGTTTAAAAAATTAGCCATTTTTTTTAATTGTTGATAACTCAAAAACGGTTACTATAGGAAAAAAATTTTAAGAACATGAATTGTTCTTTGTTGTGTATAAAATTGAAAAAAAATTATTAAAAATTTTTTTTTTTGAAAAAATTTTTTTAAACATTTTTTTAAAAAAAATTTTTTTGAAAAAAACTTTTTTTTAAACATTTTAAAAAAAAAAATTTTTTAATTATTTTTATTTTATAGTTATTTTTTTCAAAAAATGTTTTTATGTTTTTTTTAATGTTTTTTTTTTAAAATGTTAATAAAAATTTTTTCAAAAAAAAAATTTTTAATAATTTTTTTTCAATTCTATGCACAAAAAGGAACAATTCATGTTCTCAAAAATTTTTTCCTAAAGTAACTGTTTTTGAGTTATCAACAATTGAAAAAAATGGCTAATTTTTTAAGCAAAAAATCATATTTTTCTTAAAAATTATCGTAAAAAAATTTAAAAAAGTGGGTTTTAAAGGTAATAAAACTACCTTTCCAATGATATATTTGTCATTAAAATGCGATGATTTCCAATGAAACTGTATCACTTTGAAAAAAACAATAAAAAAACGAAAAATTTTGTTTTGCAATAACATTATTTACTCATTAAAAATTTTTTTTTTAATTTTAATTTTATATAGTATTAAAGGTCAGGAAATGAGTTTTCTAATGATATTTTTTTCAACTTTGTAACTTTAATAGTTAATAAAATACAAAACTTTTTGTAAAGCCTTCAATCGCTGTAGGGTGGGCAAAAGTTATTGAGCGGCACTGTATAAAAACAAAATATTTAAAGAGAAAAATGGATTATACAATTAACAATATAGAAAATAAGATCATACTAAATTAATCTGACTAATACCCTTTATAATCTATTTCAGGCCTGCACACGGGAGCAGCTCGGGAGCACGAGGCGAGGAGGCCCGTCCCCCACCATGCGAGCTCTCCTCCTTTCTCTTTACCTCTCTACCTGCTGTAGGCGTCTATCCCTTCTAGCGCTTACCTGTTATATACTTCTTTCGCAGCGGACGCATTTTCTTTTCACTTCACCCGTACCTCGTATGTTTTTTCGCGTTTCACAGAAAGGATTTAGAAAATTTCGGCAGTTTATTTTTTTTTTATTATATTGTGTGTTTTAATTAATGTCAGTATTGTTTCGTCCTATTTAAAAAAAATGTTATTCAAAAATGTCTCAAGAAAAGGAAAAAGACTTTTCATCTTACGAGACTGATTATTAAAAAAGAATAAAAATAATATTCAATCAGTCCTTTTCAGGACTTTTATTAGATTAGAAAATAATGGAAATAACATTTAAATAGTATTTTCGGAAAATGTTATTTTGTTAAAAAAGAATAAAAATAATATTCAATTATTAGAAATTAATGGAAATAACATTCAGTTAGTCTTTTTCAGAAAATTTTATTTTATTAAAAAAGAATAAAAATAATATTCAATCAGTCCTTTTCAGGACTTTTATTTGATTAGAAAATAATGGAAATAACATTTAACTGGTCTTTTTCGGAAAATGTTATTTTATTAAAAAAGAATAAAAATAATATCCAATCAGTCCTTTTTAGGACTTTTATTTTATTAGAAAATAATGGAAATAAAATTCAGTTAGTCTTTGTCAGAAAATGTTATTTTATTAAAAAAAGAATAAAAATAATATTCAATCAGTCCTTTTTAGAACTTTTATTTTATTCGAAAATAATTGAAATAATGTTTAACTAGTCTTTTTCAGAAAATGTTATTTAATTAAAAAAGAATAAAGGTAATATTCAATCAGTCCTTTTCAGGACTTTTATTTTATTAGAAAATAATGGAAATAACATTTAACTAGTCTTTTTCGGAAAATGTTATTTTATTAAAAAAAGAATAAAAATAATATTCAATCAGTCCTTTTCAGGACTTTCATTTGATTAGAAAATAATAGAAATAAAATTCAGTTAGTCTTTGTCAGAAAATGTTATTTTATTAAAAACAGAATAAAAATAATATTCAATCAGTCCTTTTCAGGACTTTTATTTTATTAGAAAATAATGGAAATAAAATTCAGTTAGTCTTTGTCAGAAAATGTTATTTTATTAAAAAAAAGAATAAAAATAATATTCAATCAGTCCTTTTTAGGACTTTTATTTTATTCGAAAATAATTGAAATAATGTTTAACTAGTCTTTTTCAGAAAATGTTATTTAATTAAAAAAGAATAAAGATAATATTCAATCAGTTCTTTTCAGTACTTTTATTTTATTAAAAAAGAATAAAAATATTAATCCAGAAAGTCCTATATATTTAATGTTAGTAAATAATAAGAAATATGAAAAAACGTTGCTGAAAATTTGAGAAGTATAAGGCGGAAAAGCACCATAGGCGATTGACGTATTAGCGGGTAGAGAGGTAAAGAGAAAGGTGGAGAGCCCGCATGGTGGGGGACGGGCCTCCTCGCCTCGTGCTCCCGGGCTGCTCCCGTGTGCAGGCCTGATCTATTTACAATTTTCCAATGTTTTAGAATTAATTCCGATAATCCCAATAGATTATACATTTTTAATACAAAATCGAATCAGACTACAATTCTGGATTATTACATTAACAATAAGTATTTTTTATTGTCATATTATGAGGTTAAAATGGTTTTGAAAAATTGTTATGATCGAACTTTTTACATGTGCTGTTGTTTTAAATTTTCTAAGTTTGTAGATTTTTTATAGTTTATTTTTTTAAATTTCATTATTAAACAATTAATTATTAAATGAATTTTTAAATTTTTGAGTTAGTTCTAATTTGTCAAAATTTTATTTATTTAATATAACGTAAAAACCAATTATATTGATGCAAGTTTTATAATCCAAATTAATATGATCAATAATTTGAAAGTTATTATACATAAGTACTTATTTTTATAGTTCTGGTTAACTGTCCTGTATACGAGGTAGAGGTATCGTGGGAGTGAAGTCTGGATAGTATCACGCGTAATCTATTTTTCTCCGTTTACTACGTATAAATTACTTTTATTTTATTAATTTTAAGTCATTTCACTTTAATACATTGTGACGTGACAATTTTCGATTGTTGCACGTCACACCGATTTATTTTTAAAATTAGTCTCCCGCCAACAACTTCCTCTCGTAAAAATTTTTGCTCCACGACTCGTTTTCGAAATCTATGTAGCGATTATAAATTTGGTTCATTTATTGACATTATTTTTATTTTTTTATGTAAACATTTTGCGAGCGGACTCTACCGAACCAAATGGAACAAAAACCACAAGGAGATCTACTGGAGGAGCAGCCAATTCTCAATGTTTATGGGATAATGGATTCTCATTTACGTTGATGTCCATGGGAGTGTGTCTACAAGGAAATTCAAGGAGTTGCGTATTATTGTCTATTTGACGTCACCTGCATTTTTAGCTGTTTGACGCCACCTGCATTTTTTATTGGCTGTTTGACGCCACCCACATCTATTATTGGCCGTTTGACGCCACCAACACTATTATTCGTCTAGGACGTCACCTACACCACCATTTGACACCCACATAACCTTGGCTGTATGACGCTACACGCTTTAAGGGGGGGGGGTAGGGTCTAACGGCTGAAAAAAGCATCTTTTTTGTGAATTTTTATTAAAGAAATGGTAAAAGTTTATATGCTAAATTTTTTTGCATGTTATTAGTTAGTATTTGAAGAAGATTTTGTAAAATTTTTGTTTAAAAATATTAAGAATTATGCCGCTGACAGAGCATTTTCCAAAACGCTTTCTGAAAAACATGATTTGCGGTGAACATCGTAATTAATTAACACATTAACGAAATTCAAAAACTGAAGTGAATTTGCTTAGAAGAATAATTTTGCCCGACCCCAACGTTTTCCTTTTTGAAAATTTTTGAATTTTGAATTTTTTGCGACTAAATGAAGCAAAAAACGCTATTTTCACTCAAAAAATCCGCCATTTTGTTGCTATATCTTGAAAAAAAAATAAATAAATAAACAAAAGAAAAACGTTGGGGTCGGGTATTTTATGTGTTAAAAAAGTATGCCAAGTTTTGTGAAGATTGGTGCAGTAGTTTTTGAGTTATGATGTTCACCGACTTTGAAAATGGTCGTTTTGAGAAAAACGCGTTTAAAAGTATTCGCTGGACAAAATATTCACCTGCTCAAACCATGTTAATATTGTAATATCTACTAGAGTTTTGCATCAATTTAATTTTTATTTTATGTCCTTGAACAGAATCTTAATAGCTTCCGAAAAATGTAAAAACAAAATTTTTTTATCACTTTTTATTGTTTATTTATAACTTTTGTCAATTCAGGTACGGAGACAATCAAGGGGTAAAAGCTCCATAACTTTGGCAATTTTGCTCCAAATGACTTAAAAATTTCAAGGGACATTTATAAGATGTTCTACTATAAGAGTAATAAAAGAAAAAAAAACGATTTTTTGAAAGTTGTTTGACCCTACCCCCCCCCCTTAATATTTGGCTGTATGACGCTGCCTATGATCCACATTCTCGATATTGACGGAAGATTAATGTTTTATTGAGATTATATTCTCGACTTATCGTCAAGAACAAACACATTTACGGAGACGTGGAGCTGTCCTTCTTCATCTCGACTTACTGTTGCTGAATAAGTGACTTGGTTATCGATTTATTTTTATTATTTATTTTATCATTATTATCGTTAATTATGACTTTAGTCATAAGATTTTAACCCTTTTGTCAAAATTATTTTTTTAAAATAATAACAGATAATAACAGCAACAGCGACCTAAATCCATCCCAAATTATCCAGGAAAATGAGAAGGAAGCTAAAATCTACATTGGATGCCTGACTATTAATGGTTCTAAAAACAACTATCGCAACGAGTATCATAATATTTTTTGTAGTTATTTTCTTTAATTATTTGTTTCCAGAGCACTAGTTCAGTATCGGAGTAGCATTTTGATTAATTAATTTGAAAGTAGTAATTTTTTTGTTTGGTCTGATTTCAAAATAATTGAAGTTCCTGTAATTATGTTTTGATTTTAGAAACAAAAATTAAAATATAATTAAAATAATTATTAATATTCTATTTTTATTATCGACTATGTTGTTTCCTCGCCGAATTTCACGATTTGTAGTAGAGTTCTGATACCTCGAGATAAAAATTGTACGAATTATTTCTTTGTAATTACTAATAATGTTTGAATTTGAATTCTTTTGCCGCCATAATGCCTATTCGTTCCGCTAGGAGACACGCGAACACCTTAGGTTAGGTCTATGTTCACCGACGCTGCCGGCAACTCAAAAAAAACGTGTACACTTCGCTTCGCTCTGCGACTTCGAGAACCACCTTTGTAACGCAGGCGCAGCGAAGGACAAAAATTGTATTTCTGTTGACTTCAGGAAGTTTGCCGCGAACCTGATCCAGGGTGTCCTCCTTTATGCTGACGATATCGAGAGATAGAGAGAGAGAATCGCGAAAGAAAAACAAACCGTTCTGGTGAGTGATTGAGTCAATTTTCATGTATGAACAATGAGACTGATTCTTGAGTTTGGATATCTTTCATTCTTCGAGAAACTTTTTGTGAGATTTAAATGTGTCAATGAAAAACCAGGTTCAACATGCAATCTCATGTAATTACTTTAGAGCCACCATTCTCGATCGCGGTAAAGTCTTTATTTGTTGAAGATTCGACTTATTCGTTTCTTTTTTCTTTGTGTGATTCGAAATAGAGATATAAAAGAAAAGTAAAATTGTGATTGCGTGCTTCAGAAATTTCTCGATTATGATGAGCCTTTTTTATTATTAAATGATTGTTGATAAATTAATTTCATTCTCTTTATGCTATTTTATTGTGTGAAATTTGTTGCTTCGAATTTTCAAAATAAGTGTCGAAACCTCCCCATTTTTGCTTCCTTATAAAGGAAGCCTTATAGTGATGTCGAATTCCGAATTTTTTAGAATCAATTATTTTTACAAATTTTCAAGTGTAGTATATATAATTTGTCGAGAGAAACAAATGTCCGGATGTATGTGTGTGTATGTCACCGATTCTTGTGGACAAATTTTCTCTTACACATCTTGATGAATTTTGATAAGATTTTGTAGATTTTTACGGTCATGAATACCAAAAATCAGACAGAAGGATTTTCAAAAATATATAAAAAAAATTTTTTTCAACAATTTTTTAATTTTTGAAAAAATTAATTTTTGGATTTTTTGAAATAACTTTTTTCTATATTAAAATTTTTATTAATTCTTGTCAAAATTGCTTTCCTGGCATAAAAACGAATCGATTCATGAATATAAAGTATATATTTTATCAAAATTTATAGAATTAATAAATATTTTAATTTTTCACAAAAAATTAAAATTTTGTATTTTTTGACATTTTATCATAACACTTTAAAACAATTATTCTATAATAAAAAATTGAATAATTAATATTTATTCACGGTACTTTACCCGGTAGAAACTTTCTATAAATATTTTATGAAAATGACCATAACGTTCTCATTTTTTACCTAGAGAGTTTAAAATTGGCACACATGTATTTTTATATTTAATAAACTATTATAATTATTTAACTTTTAAAATTATATATAATAATATATATTGAGGAAGCTAAATGGTCATGAATTGAACAACTTGTTTTTTGAATTACTATTGTCTCGAAGGCATAATGGCTAGAGTAGAAATTCTGTTTAATTTATCGCGTTAAGCATTCATTTAAAAAACAAGAAAATCTTTCGATATTGAGGAGCAGAGATAAATTTTGTGGTAGCAAGAAATAATTTACTTCATGGTTTTTTTGTGTCATCTTGATTTCGTGAAAATATGACGCTAATTAAATCGTGTGTTCTTCCAAGAATTGTTGAATTAATCTAAACTTTTAATTTAATTACTGTTTCAGTAAAACATTTTTTTTGTTTCACTATCTTTAGAACCAGACTCAAATCTTAGCATTTACCCACACTCTCCCCTCTAGTTTTTTTGTAGTAATTAAATTTCTCTTGTTGGTGCTGACGTTGACTTATCTGTAAGTCTGGCGCCCAACTATGTATTATTTTTGATTTGTACTAATATTTTTTGAAGCTGTTCGCGTCCGACCATTTGATCCCATTTATTATTTTATTTTGTTAGCAAATATACAATTTTTCATGGCAGAAAATCTAGCGGTTAAATGAGTAAAGTTTTTCACATATATTATTTTTTGAGTTTCAGATTCTATGTGAGAAATTTTACCATTGTCACAACATATACACAAATGACCTAATAAATCTCTAATTTCCTGATGAATCACAAAAAAATACAGTCAATTTGCAACAAAATTTTAATTCAAACTATCTATTACAAAATTATTAAGTAATTAAACAATTTAAATATTCTCTTTTCCCTTCTATTATTAATAAAAATTAAAATAGCCATTGTCTATTGTTGTCTAACTTCTCTCTCGTTCGAGCACTGAGAAGAAGAAAGTAACAGTGGAAAAACAAATGAAAAGATATTTGAGGGGAAATAGAAAAGCACGTGTATTTACAAAATACTAACCCCAAATTGACAATAGAAAAAATTTGAATTTTTGCTCTTCAGATAACGGACGGGATGAATTTGTTTTTCTCTTTAAAAACATTTTTTTATGTTAACAACTTTGGAACTTTAACAAAAAACATGGGAAAAGTATGGGAGAAAAAAAATTGTATTTTTCTTATTCAGGAGAAAAAGAAAATTTTTATTCTGAACCATGACAAAATCATGGGAAAAGTATGTCAGCACAAAAATCGTATTTTTCTTCGTTTTGAGTGAAAGAAAAATTTTTTTCCGGACCTTTGTAAAAACATGGAAAAAATAAGGGAGAAGAAAATCGTATTTTTCTCATTTTTGAGAAAACGAAAATTTTCTTTCTCTGAAAAATAGAAAAAATTCATTTTTTTGCTCCCATACTTTTTCCATTTTTTCCAAGGTTCATAATAACAAAATTCCAACTCTCAAAAAAAGGAAAAATACGATTATTTTGCTCCCATACTTTTTCCAGGTTTTTGTTAAAGTTCAAAAAGAAAAATTTATTACTCTTAAGAAGAAGGAAAATCCGATTTTTTTGCTCTCATACTTTTGCCATAGTTTAAAATGAAAAATTTTTTACTCTCAAAAATAAGAAAAATCCGAATATTCTGTTGCCATGCTTTTCCATGTTTTTGCGAAAATTCCGAATTATGGGAAACGCTCATTAGCAATGATTCCCTAGATTTTGACCACGCTTTGTAAGCATGGCTGAAAGATGATTAACTTGGGCCGAAATCTGTGCCCATGGTTTTGCTATCTATTGCTATTTTCGCGCATAGTTCGCTTTCCACGCGGGAAATAATCAAAGTGTTCAACTCTTCTGAAATTGTTCTGTGGTAACGCTTTAGACATGGAAATTTGGAAGTCTGCGTTCAACTCTCGGTAGGATAATTTTTTTTTTAAATGCTTAATTAAATTGTTCGTAATAATAATAGTTATTTACTTATTATAAATTACTTAATTAACGATTACTAATTTATTTTATTACTTAACTAATAATTACCCATTTAAAATTAGTTTGTAAATTTTGTTATAAATAAAATTGGTAATTTTTAAATTTTTGTCAATTCTATTTCTAATGCTCTGTCCGCTGTTGCCCTCTCGTCGTACTGTTTATCATTAAAAATTTGTTTTTCTCATTGAAAACATTTTTTTAAGTTAAAAATCATTCAGCAAACAGATTGAGTCAATCTAATATTAATTTAATTTCAGCCCTCCAATAAATAAATAAAAATTGACTCTCGAATCATTCTTCTGATTGATTTAAGGGTCAATTTTATTTTCGACTGTCAAAACGAATTTCCCTTAAATAATAAATAATGAAAGTATTCAACATAATCTAAAATTGTTCAGTGGTAACGCTTTAGACTTGGTAATTTGGAAGTCTGCGTTCAACTCTGGGTCGGATAATTTTTTTTCTATTTAAAAAATGCTTAATGAAATTGTTTGTAATAATAATAGTCATTTATCATTTATAAATTATTTAATTAACTATTTCTAATTTATTTTATTAATCAACTGATAATTATTATGCATTTAAAATTAGTTTGAAAACTTTATAATAAATAAAAATGGTAATTTTTAATATTTATATTTTAAACAAAAATTTCCTAACCTGAAAATAAATTATTTTATTTTACGAGTGTTTAAGGTGCCTCTGCCCAAAAACTAAACGAAAATTTATTAGCAATCTTTCCCGAAGCAGATTCAGAGTATTTGTGGTTAATGGTTAGTGTGTATTAAAAGAATCCTGTTAAATTTCAAGAATGGATACACAAAAACTTGGAAAATCCAAGTTATCGAACGAAAGCACAATACTTTAAGCAGATAAAAATCAATCAACAAGCCAAGGACGACGCTAGAGTTCCTAAAAGAAGAGTTGAGACATATTTTCCCTTTCACTACTTTTTCGACTAACCGGAATCGGAAATTTTGTAGATCGCTCTAACATTTGATTGAACAGCTGTAAAAAATAGATCATGTTGATTGTTCTTTAAATTTCGTGTTTCACTATACGTACATCAATGTCATTTATACGTTCAAGTTTTTTTATGGGAATTAAGTATTAAAAAATGGAAAAGTGTTACATATTTCATTGTAAAAGTACTCAAGACAACAGATGTCAAAGATCTTTTTCAAAAAACCAAAATTTAAAAAATTTGTGAATAAAAAATATTAATCGACCGGATTAGAATCCTACAATAAAATCAAGTGTATTGAGGTAATTAGCAACTATTTTATTTTAATATCTACCTAATATTATTATGACTCTAAGTAAATATATATATTTTAGACAGTCAAGAAAAATTCAGTTGACATTTTAGTATAGAATCACTAAAAGATATAATTGTTCAAAAGTTAAACTATAAATCTACAGTTAAACATTTATATTATGTATGAAATTAATATCAAGATATATAGAGTAATCATCCTAACTCACATCGTCGACTTTATCTTTAGTTCTGAGACATACAATGTAATCACAGCCTTCGGTTAACATTAATTCTACAAACATGTTGATCCGTTCTTCTATATCACGACCCTCCATGGAGAATGGAGGACAAGCATTTTGATCACGCGTTGATTCAGGCTCAAGCCACAGAAGTGCCACGGTTAATCCACCCACGCTTAAGCCACGGAAGTGCCACGGTTGATCCACGCTCAAGCCACAGTATTGCCATGGTTAATCCACGCTTAAGCTACTTTAGATCCACCCTCCAGCCACGGTAGTGTCACGGCTGATCCACGCTTAAGCCACAGTAGGGCCACGGTTGATCAACACAAATTTTTCAGAGATTGAAATTAAGTTATTGATATTTTAAAAAATAAATGTTGACAACATATTTCAATTTAGATACAAATAAGAAAGTTCCTTTGTTAAAAAGGAAAATGTTGCATATTTATTTTACGAAAACACAATCGCAGATCTTCTATCAAGCTACGGCATTGAACGGCTTATCAACCCTTAAGCCACGGTATTATTACTATGGACCTGTGCTCAATCCAAGGTTAATACGTGCTTACGCCACAGTATTGACACATTTGATCAAAGCTCAAGCCACGGTATTGCCACGAAAAATCCACGTTCAAGTCACGGAAGTGCCACGGTTGATCCACGCTCAAGCCACGGTGGTGCCAAGGTTGATCCATGCTCAAGCCATACGGTTGATCCACGCTTAAGCCACGGTTAATCCATGCTCAAGCCACGGTATTGACTCGGTTGATACACGCTCAAGCCACGGTACTGCCACGGTTAATTAACGCTCAAGTCACGGTAGTGTCACGGTAGGTCCACGCTTAAGCCACGGTTGTGCCACGGTTATTTTTATTTTTTGAATTTTTTAAAAAGGCAGCTTGAACATTCGTAAAAAAATAATTTCTATTCTGCCTTGTCCATTCTTCTTTAACATAATTTAAACTAAGCCAAAAAATGTAGAAACGGAAAATTACAATATTTGTATTCCTTTTTAAATTAATTGCAGTTAATTTTAATTTTCTTTGAGTTTTTGGGAAAAGGCACCTAGAACAGTCGTAAAATACAATAATTTAGGTTCAGGTTAAAGAATTTTTGTCCAAATTAATCCAGTTTATTAAGAAAAACGTAGTATTTAAAATGTAAGCTATTGAATCTTATTTAATTCTAAATTTTCTGCAACTTATTTTAATTTTTTTAGTTTTTGGGCAGAGGCACTTTGAACACTCGTAAAATAAAATAATTTATTTTCAGGTTAGGAAATTTTTGTTTAAAATAAGATAATCTATTAAGAAGAATATAATAATTAAAACTTAAGATATTAGATTTTTTATAATTATAAAGTACCTGCAACTAATTATATTTTTTGGATTGTATAATAATTCATTCTATTGAGAAAATGTAGGAACTAGAGTATGAGTCAGTGAATTTCATTAAACTATAATTTAATTATCACCCTTTTCAAACTAATACAATTTCTGTGTCGAATTAAAAAACTTTTGATGAAATTAAAATATTGCTAAGAATTTTTTAAAATGGTGTTAAAAAATTAAATTGTAACTAAAAATATAATAAATTATTAAAAAAATGAAATCTTTCATATAAATAAAAGTACTCTGCAGAATTTTATTAAAATTTTTAAAAAATAGTAAAATTCTGGCGAAAAAGTTCGCCAATTATGAAAATAGTTTAAATTTTAAAAATATTTTAATACATATTTTCTAAAATAACTGAATTTTTACAAAAAAGTAATTATAATTAAAAATATTTTAATTCTCATAAAGAGTTTAATAAAATAATTTTATAAAAATATAAATATTAAAAATTACCATTTTTATTTATTATAAAATTTTCAAACTAATTTTAAATGGAGAATAATTATTAGTTGATTGATTAATAAAATAAATTAGAAATAGTTAATTAAATAATTTATAAATGATAAATGACTATTATTATTACAAACAATTTCATTAAGCATTTTTTAAATAGAAAAAAAAATTATCCGACCCAGAGTTAAACGCAGACTTCCAAATTACCAAGTCTAAAGCGTTACCAATGAACAATTTTAGATTATGTTGAATACTTTGATTATTTATTATTTAAGGGAAATTCGTTTTGACAGTCGAAAATAAAATTGACCCTAAAAATAAATCAGAAGAATGATTTGAAAGTCAATTTTTATTTATTTATTGGAGGACTGAAATTAAATTAATATTAGATTAAATCAATCTGTTTGCTAAATGATGTTTAACTTCAAAAAATGTTTTCAATGAGAAAAACAAATTTTTAATGATAAACAGTACGACGAGAGGGCAACAGCGGACAGAGCATTAAAAATAGAATTCACAAAATTTTAAAAATTACCAATTTTATTTATAACAAAATTTACAAACTAATTTTAAATGGGTAATTATTAGTTAAATAATAAAATAAATTAGTAATCGTTAATTAAGTAATTTATAATAAGTAGGGGAGAATGGGGAGTTATGAAGAATGGGGAGTTGTGAAGCACGGCCATAGATCTCGCATAGTAATTGTTTTGATAGATGTCACTTACTCTGAATATTTTTTCACCTAATATCTTCGTTTTGTAATTGGATTCATTCCGATAGAAGATATTTTGCATATCTTTCAAGACAATGTGTTCAATTTTTCGATTATAAAGTTTTTTTGTGTGCTCCATTTTGCAGAATTCTTACAAAATTCGCGAACAAATCAAAAAGATAAGTTCACCCATATAATACCCAGCAATGATTAGGTTCTCGAAATTTAAAACGATTTATGCAAAATCGCAATAAAGAATATTTACCAAAAAATATAATTTTTAGCAATTTTTAGTAGTGCTTCACAACTCCCCATGATTTTTAAAAATTTGAAAAAGCAGCTTTTTAGTCCAACTGAAAAAAATTGTCGATTTTATTTTATTTCATGCAAATTCTTCAACCAGTAAGCATATTTGAAGACCCTCTAGAGATTCAAGTAGAGAAAATTTGAATTAAAATTTCTTTTTGAAGTTACAACTCATAAACAAAGCGTGCTTCATAACTCCCCATTCTCCCCTAAATAACTATTATTATTACGAACAATTTAATTAAGCATTTAAAAAAAAATTATCCTACCGAGAGTTGAACGCAGACTTCCAAATTTCCATGTCTAAAGCGTTACCACAGAACAATTTCAGAAGAGTTGAACACTTTGATTATTTCCCGCGTGGAAAGCGAACTATGCGCGAAAATAGCAATAGATAGCAAAACCATGGGCACAGATTTCGGCCCAAGTTAATCATCTTTCAGCCATGCTTACAAAGCATGGTCAAAATCTAGGGAATTATTGCTTATGAGCGTTTCCAATACTTCGGAATTTTCGCAAAAACATGGAAAAGCATGGCAACAGAATAATCGGATTTTTCTTATTTTTGAGAGTAAAAAATTTTTCATTTTAAACTATGGCAAAAGTATGGGAGCAAAAAAATCGGATTTTCCTTCTTTTTAAGAGTAATAAATTTTTCTTTTTGAACTTTAACAAAAACCTGGAAAAAGTATGGGAGCAAAATAATCGTATTTTTCCTTTTTTTGAGAGTTGGAATTTTGTTATTATGAACCTTGGAAAAAATGGAAAAAGTATGGGAGCAAAAAAATGAATTTTTTCTATTTTTCAGAGAAAGAAAATTTTCGTTTTCTCAAAAATGAGAAAAATACGATTTTCTTCTCCCTTATTTTTTCCATGTTTTTACAAAGGTCCGGAAAAAAATTTTTCTTTCACTGAAAACGAAGAAAAATACGATTTTTGTGCTGACATACTTTTCCCATGATTTTGTCATGGTTCAGAATAAAAATTTTCTTTTTCTCCTGAATAAGAAAAATACAATTTTTTTTCTCCCATACTTTTCCCATGTTTTTTGTTAAAGTTCCTAAGTTGTTAACATAAAAAAATGTTTTTAAAAAGAAAAACAAATTCATCCCGTCCGTTATCTGAAGAGCAAAAATTCAAATTTTTTCTATTGTCAATTTGGGGTTAGTATTTTGTAAACACACGTGCTTTTCTATTTCCCCTCAAATATCTTTTCATTTGTTTTTCCACTGTTAGTTTCTTCTACTCACTGCTCGAACGAGAGAGAAGTTAGACAACAATAGACAATGGCGTTCAAACAATTAAAATCCATTGCCAATTTTATTAATTTCAAATTTGATTTTCTCAAAAACTATTGCAAATTTTGCAAAACCGTTCGAGACCCACCGACCAACGACCCACTGACAAACTTCGAAGCCAATATCGAAGACCTAGAAGGGAGCCTCACAGAATCCAGACTGGATGTCATCATCACTGGTGATGTTAACGCAAAGTCGCCAGAGTGGGGTGAGACGAGACTCGATAAGAGAGGAATTCGTATTGGAGAAATGATCTCCAGAAACGACTTATTGTCCGTAAACCGAGACACATGGACTTTTAGACGAGGTGCGATCGGATCAATTATAAATCTAACGATTAATTCTAGATTTGATAGGATTGAACGTGGGAGCTTGGTGTGTTTGCCACTTGACTTCCACTTTCCTGCCTGTCCATAGTAAAGGTCGCCTTGTTCACCACAGTAATATATAGAGGTACTTCGGCCAGTATGGATTCCAACGCCGCTGTAGGTGTGGTCCTCATGGTCTCTGTCATACCCCTAAAAACCATTGCTTGAAGTTGGTCCATTTTCTCTTTGACCGTGATCAGTTAATTCCCAGACCACCAAACCACCACCGCGTAAAGAAACCAGGATTTCAAAATCATCTGATAGAGTCAATTGACCATATTGGGTCTTACTCCCCACGATGACTCTATCGCTTTTCTACACAGAACGCAGTACAGAATTTCCTTTACTGATACTCGAAATGTTCTTTCCAACTTAGCTTTTTATCCAGGATTACTCCCAAGTATTTAGCTGATTCGGAAAAAGAAATCTCTTGTCCATAAAATATCGGCTTCTTTAAACTCGGTATCTTGTATTTCCTAATGAAAACTACTATATTCGTTTTCTCTGAGTTCACAGAAAGTCCAGCCAGACTGCACCAATTCTTGACAATCTTGAGTGCACTTTCCGTAAGCTCTAAAAGGATCTCAATTGAGTGCCGCCTTAGTATTATAAGGAAATCATCAGCATAGCTTTGCGTATAATATCTCTGATTATTGAGTTCCCTAATTAACTCATCTGCCACGAAGCATCGCAATAGAGGAGAAAGAACTTCTCCTTGTGGGCATCCTTTTGAGACAACGCCTATTAGCCTGGCCTCATCATACTCTGCTTAGAGAGCTCTTTTGCGAAGCATGCTGTCGATCCATTTAATTTGTGGCTCGGGTACGCCTCGCTTTCTGGCTGCCCTGCAGATAGCCTCGCTAGAGGTGTTAGGAAAGGCACCTTTAATATCAAGAAAGGTACCCACCGCATAACGCCCCCTGACAATTTGCTCCTCTATTCTACCTACTGCAGAGTAAGGCGCTGATTCTACTGAGAAACCTGCTCTATACGCATGTTGTCCCAAGTGCAAGGGGTAATCCCTCAGACATTCTTGTCTGATAAAATTATTCACCAGTTTCTTTAACGCCTTTAATATAAAGGAGGTTGGACTAATTGGTCTGAAGTATTTCACAGCAGTATACCCTGTGCGACCGGTCTTCGGGATAAATACCACCCTCGTCCTTTTTCAGGACTCAGGTGTATAACCAAAAGCAATACACGCTCTCATAATTTTACACAGGGGTAAACTAATACAATCCAATCCGCTTTGTAAAAGGACTGAATATATACCGTCCTCCCGTAAAGCTTTAAACGGTTTGAAAGAGCCTATTGCCCAATCAATACCCTCCGGAGTCACAACTCTGGCTGCTAGTTTCCAGTGTTTCCGGCTTCTTCGGGCTCTACGGGGACTCTCGCGAACGTCATGAAACGTTCTCTCTTTAAAGGCCGGGAAGTTAGCTTCCATCAGGTACTTTAAGCAGTCTTTTTTTATCCTGAGCATATTGCCCATTAGATAACTTAATGGTAGATAGCTATGCCAAAGGGTCTTTAGCCACAAATTTATGGAGTCTTGATTTATGGAGTCTCTTTCGATTCATTTGCAAAAACTCCTCCAGCTAATACCCTTTTCTTATAAGAATTGCGAGCTGCATCCCATGCTTGCTGATTCTTACGCTTCTCGGCTTTATTAAAAAGCTTTCTTTCTGTTTGCCTGTGTCCCTCCAAACAGGTGCTCCACCACCTGTTACTCCTGTTGTCCACCTTTTTGGCTTCGCAGTTTCTCTTAATGAAGCCGACAATCGAATCTCGCAGATATTCCGTTGCGAGTTCTAACTCTTTGTGCGTCCCGTAAAAGGCAAGGAAGTGACCCATATAGGCCTTAAGGTCCTGAATAAATAAGTCCCAGTTAGTACTCCTAGGATCACGTCTCCACTTTTGTTCCCGATCTTTCGATTCTAGCCTGAATGTGATAAGTCTATACTTTGAGACTGCTTCATCAGACACTCTCCAGTCCCTCACACCACCCCACACAGACCTGAAGCAGATCGTAATATCCAACACTTCCCTCGTATTAATAGTAACAAAGGTTGGCTCATTACCCTCATTAAAAATTTCTAAATCTGTATCTATCAGAAAATCTAGTAGATTTCTGCCCCTGTCGTTAATGTCAGTGCTACCCCAAACTAGGAGGTGCGCATTGTCATCACAACCTATTATCAAAGGGAGACTCTGCTGTGAACAAAATTCCTTTAACTTTTTCACCTCTTTTGGTGGCGCAGGCTCTCCCCCCGAACCCGGTAAATAAGCGGAAGTTACTACAATCTCCTTTTTATTTCCGTTCGTCTATGAATACTTAGCCTTTATGACAGCCAAGTCTCTAGTTGTCAATTCCAACAAAGGGGAAGCGTCTAGACCTGTATAGATCAGACTCGCCCTTGGAACCGATTCATGTGGTGAGTAAAGTTAATGTTATTATTGCAACAAATTAAGGCTGATTCACAGTCCCCTCAAGCGCGTTCTCCCCCTGAGCACTTTGCTCAGCAGCTGCGTCTGTCTCTGACCTCGGCACCCTTAGAGTGATTTGGCCAAGTTCAAAGCACAGTTTACATTGCCAAGCCTGGAGAACTCCTATGCTGCTTTCCGGTACTCCTAGCGCGAGAGTCCAGCCCACAGCCACATCCTTCCCTCGCCACACGAATAAACCTTCCAATTCGATGTATCCACCCCGGTATTTTGTCTCCTGAAGTTTCTAAGAATTGAGGCCTGGTCCACCCTTGACCAGGTACCCAGGCAACAATTCTCACCAGCTTCATCAGCTGGGACGGGTCCATCACCTTTAGGGTGAGGCCCTCCATCGCCTGTCCAAGTCTAGGTATACGGCTATTCAGCCATTCCCTAGAATCAGAATCCAGGCACTCCACGAAAACAGCTCCTCTAGTGTACAGAACTTCCAGAAGACAGGCCCTTCCTATAACACAACCGTTCCCGAGCTTACGAGAGCTAAGTTATACCCAGCGATGGTCGTCCACCGTCCACCTCACCCCCGGAGGAACCCGAAGGATTTAGTGACCCTGGTATCATTCATCCATGGACACGAGTTCATCACGGATTGGGTGGCGAGACTCGCGCCTCAATCGCCTTGGCACGGCCAAACGAACCATGGAAGGGTTTCTTCTTGGTCAGACTCCCTCCAACGGGAAAACTTCAGAATGAACCCGCGGTTAAGCCTGTGTTCATCTTGTCTCCCCGTTAACCTCTCAAAATTCTTAAGCAGACGACTCATTATGAAAGGTTAGCCCCCTCAATCGCCACAAGAGACATCGAAAAGTAGCTTTCTGGTGGAAAAAGAGACCCTCAAGCCCTCCCACCAACAACAAGGGAGACTTTGATTCGACTCTAAATTTCGACTCGCGATACTGTACATGGTACCTGATAGTACATGTTGTCATGAAATTTTAGCAACTTTAAAACTAAAAAATATTAACATTTAAGGAAACTGTAGCTTACTAACTGTAGCTAATTGATTGTTTTACCAAAACACTTTTATTAAGGTGGCTTGCGGTGTGCACGATAAAACGGGAACAACTCAAATCAAAAGCAAAGGAAAATTTGTTAGTTTACTGTGTTATCTGGTTCGTGAACAAAGGGTTTTGAGAAAATTTTTTTTTCGAGAAATGGCAAATGCTTTTCAACATAATTGGAATTTTCAGGTTTTTAAAAACTGGTTTTTTACCGAAAAAATATAAATTTTCGTACAAATTGAAATTCCTTCGTTCACGAACTAGCTATTATATCTATAAAGAAACCCTGTAAATTTCAAGCTGATCGCTTTAGCGGTTTTGGAGAAATCATGCACACCGTAACAGTAGTTTTAGAAAAACACGATTCAGAGATAATAGCGTTTAAAGTTTCAAGTTTAGTTCTGACCTCTGAGAAGTACCGCGCTAAAAATATCAATAACTTCGGTTCTAATGCACCGAATTGAATAAAAAATTTGGGAAAACTCTCTTGAACACTCTTTCATCACTTATTGACACAATTAGATTTCGCATCTGTGTATATATATATATACATACCCGTGTTGAAAACAGACAGTCTGGATGCAGAAGTGTGACTTAACCTTTAGTTTTGTTATTGAGTATTCATTGTTGACAATACTGATTTCAATCGTTTAACTAGTTTTAACTTGCTTAAAGTGCAAATATCTCTGCAAACAATTTTCTGCATGATTCGAATAAAATGTCTCACAGTACAGAAAACCTCTATTTGAAATTTTATGAAGATTATAAATGTGATCATCCAGATATACGGAGTCAAAAATTGCAAAATGAGGTCAATAAGATTTGGAGGAATTCGAAAGAAAAACATGCAGACGATAAAGACTCAACTTCTTTTAAACAAACAGTTCAACAAGAAATAGAAGAGTTAAAAATACTTGCTGTGAGAAAAGAAGTGAAAACGACCCCTTGAAAAAATTTTGTCTACAATTTTCAAGTAATCTTTGATTTTCGGTAGATATACGTACGAGTATATTTTTACCCCCTGGTGGATTCCACGTCAGCTCAACACACTTATTTTTATGACTTGTTGGGATTTGGCTGTACTTTTGTAAATTTATTACTTTTATAGTGATAAACAACTCCACCAAATATTTTTTCAAAATTTTTAAAATTACCAAAAATATGGCATTTTTAAAATTTTTGTCTTTTTTTTTAAAGTGCTAGAACTTCGGTTCTCATTAACAGATTTTGGATTTAAAAAAAAGGATTTCTTTGGTTTTAGGTATATTTTAAGATACAATTAATATAAAAAAGACAAATTCAAAGAAAAATTTTTTTTGAAATTTTGAAAAATTAAAAATCCGTTTTTGAAAAAACATCGTCTTAGATTTTTTTCAAAATTTTATTAAATGTTAGGACAAATGTGCTCTACATGTCCTGTAAGTTTTATCTTGGGATCTCAAAGGGATTCGAAGTAATAAAATAACACGTAACCACAAATTACGAACATATGGGTCAAAATTCCTTAACTGCCCAGGTAAAAAAATGAATTTTCTCTAAACTTTGCTAAAATGTTACTATTATTAGTGGAAATATAAATACTAATTTTTTTAATTTGATAAAATACTTTTTGGGTTATGGAGTTTCAAAATTTGGACTTTTTTAAAAATATCTTTTTTTCGATTTAATATATTGATAAGTAAAATTAATCAAATTGAAATTATGAATAGTGATTTTTAAAGGGGTTTCACGGGCTAGAAGCTGGTGACTTTTTTTCTATAGGCCCTGTAAAAATCAGAGTGGGCCCATGAGAATTTTTGAGGAATATAATTATTTATCATTATTTTACATAGAAAATAATGATTTATAATTAATTTCTTCAAAAAATTCAAGTATCCCACTCTAAATTTTACAAAGCTTATATGAAAAACAGTAAGCTTTCGATTGGGATAGGTTACGAAAAAATAAAAAACACCGATTTTGAGATACAGTAGAACTTGGTTAATACTTTAAATAAAAAAGACAAAAATTTTGAAAATGACATATTTTTGGTAATTTTAAAAATTTTGAAAATGACATATTTTTGGTAATTTTAAAAATTTTGAAAAAATATTTGGTGGAGTTGTTTATCACTATAAAAGTAATAAATTTACAAAAGTATGGCCAAATCCCAACAAGTCATGAAAATAAGTGTGTTGAACTGACGTGGAATCCATCTCCTATAATATTTAAAAAAAATTATTTTGGAAGTAATCATGTGTTGAAGTTTTAGATCATTTTATTTTGATGTTATAATTTTTAAAGTTGCAAGGTTCATTCATCAAATTAAATCCTGTATCATATTAATTAATAGGGGTTTAAGTCCTCTTGACTTATAAATATTTTTGTCCTGTATATAAATCATTTTTACACTTAATTTGTGCTGAAACAAAAAATTGTTTTGCTTATTTAATTGTAATTCGTTATTATTACATTTTTAAAAATTTTATATACTGATGCAAGATAAAAATATTTACTATAAAAGAAAAGTATATTTTATATTCATAAGACAAGATTGCCAATTTTAAAAGTATTAGGTTTATTATAAATTTTCATATTATGCTACTTTTTAATGTCTTCTTAGAATAAAAATACTACAGATTCCTCACATTTAACTCGCTCTGAAACAAAAAGTATTCCAGAATTGTTATTGAATTCAGGAATTCCTAATTATGAAACAAATCCATTTACAAGTAGACCCAGATATTCGAAACAAAACCCTAATCCCGAAGACACACACAAAAAATTTAACTTAGGCATTATTAGTACTCAACTATTTGACAGTGGCGGTAATTATTTTGATAGTGACAATAACGATAACGAAAATACAATTTCAGAAAAAAAACCTTAGTTCAACAAAATTTAAATTCAAGACTTAAATAAATCTTTAAAGTGAAAGTCGTTTAGAAGCAAAATATATGCTTCCTTATAATGCACAGTTTCAATCAAATTTAGTTAAATTAATAAGAGGTCGAATTTCGGGTGAAGCAAGTAGAATTATTATAGGGAATAATTTTAATACAGTAAAACAGTTAACAGAAAGATTGAATCAAATTTACGCATCAGCAAAATTCCAGCAGTAAATTTCATCTGAATGAAGACACTTTAAGCGTCTCCAAAATAGTTACATTTAACGTCTTCCTGAAACACATCCCAAAACGTTTTAAAAAGGAGGACAAAAGCGTCTTCAATATGGACATCTGTTTTTTCAGTGTCTTCACTCAGTGGTTACTTTTGCTTCCCCCTGTTCCCTATTTATTCGTTTAATATAAGCTTGTTTAGAATATAATTTATTTGTTCTTTACACTATTTATATTATTAATAGTCAAAACATGATTTTTTAAACTTATTACTTAACTTCTAAACGAAAATATTTTAAATTTTTATGGCTGTTTTCGACACTCACCCAGGGTTACCCCGAGTTAAATATTATTTAATTATCAAAAATATTCTGTTAGTCTATCCTGTCACCATTAACCTAAAGTTAACACGGGGCGAGTGCCAAAAACAGCCTATATAATATTAAAAGATAAATTTAATCTCAAATATGTACAAAATAATTATTTTCAAGCTTTATCATAAATGATAAAGATCTACACACGGAAAAAATTGTATGACGCGAACAAGCAATTTTGAGAATATAATTAAAATAAAAAACGACATAACCAACATTGTGAATTAAGCTTCATTACATTAGCTGAATGTTTAGCCAATTCAGTGAAAGTGAACTTCAGTTGAGTGCAATTTATCAGCTATATTGAAAATATATGTAAATAACTGTTCTTACCAAGAAATATCTCTGACAGCATAAATATATAAACTTTTGTATTTTTTCAGTGTTAAAACTGTATTAATTTCAATAATTTACTTTCAAATGGTTGTAATTTGAAACATATGATTGAAAAAAATTAAAAATGCGCATTTAATTTTACTTTTCACACAATTTTAATTGTGTCAGTCACTATAGGGTTAGGTTGTCTTTTAAATAAAATTGAATACCGCGATTCTGCTGATAATGCCAATATCGGTGACTCGCTTTTGACGAATTGTTTAACTGATATGACGAAAAAATTCTTAAATTCAGTTGTACTTTTTTTCCGTGTATAGAAAATTTTCAAAAAAATTAAGATTTTCAGATAAACGCTACTGTAGTTAAAAGTTACCTCTTAGTGAAGAATCACCTGAATAACACATTATGCATAATATGGGAAAGATCGGTAGCCTCTTTTGTTTTTGCCCTTAAGGTATCACATCCCCCCATGTGAAAGGGTTTCCGGAAATTTTTTGTACAGAAATTATTCGGAAAATTTCCGGAAATTTTTTTTGTATAGAAATCTTCCGGAAACTTTCCCTTAAAAAATTAATTTCCGGATGATTTCCGTAAAAAAATAAAATTCCGGAAATTTTCCGCAAGATTTCCGAATGATTTCCGTGAAAAAATAAATTTCCGTATGATTTCCGAAAAATTATTAATTTCCTGAAATGTTCCGGATGATTTCCGTAAAAAAATAAATTCCGGAAATTTTTCGGAAGAATTCCGTAAAAAATAAATTTCCGGAAATATTCCAGAAGATTTCCGGATGATTTCCGTAAAAAAATAAATTTCCGGAAGATTTCCAGATGATTTCCGTAAAAAAATAAATTTCGGTAAATTTTCTGGACGATTTCCGTTAAAAAAAATAAATTTCCGGAAATATTCCCGAATGATTTCCGTGAAAAAATAAATTTCCGTAAATTTTTCGGACGATTTCCGTTAAAAAAATAAATTTCCGGAAGAATTCCGGATGATTTCCGAAAAAATAATAAATTTTCGGAAATGTTCCGGATGATTTCCGTAAAAAAATAAATTCCGGAATTTTTTCGGAAGAATTCCGTAAAAAATAAATTTCCGGAAATATTCCAGAAGATTTCCGGATAATTTCCGTAAAAAAATAAATTTCCGGAAATATTCTCGAAGATTTCCGGACGATTTCCGTAAAAAAATAAATTCCGGAAATTTTCCGAAAAAATTTCGTAAAAAATAAATTTCCGGATATATTCCAGAAGATTTCAGGATGATTTCTGTAAAAAAATAAATTCCGGAAATTTTTCGGAAGAATTCCGTAAAAATAAATTTCCGGAAATCTTCCGGAAGATTTTCTGATGATTTGCGTTAAAAAAATAAATTTCTGGAAATTTTCCGCAAGATTCCCGAATGATTTCCGTGAAAAAATAAATTTCCGTAAATTTTTCGGATGATTATTGTTAAAAAAATAAATTTATAGAAATTTTCAGGAAAATTTCCGGATGATTTCCGTAAAAATAGATTTCCGGAAATTTTATTTATATTTTTTTTGTATTATATAAATTGTTGTCTGGTGTTGAATTTAACTGCGTAGAGTTATAAAGAATAATAAAAAATATATATTATCATGCGTAGAATTAAACTTTGTAGAATTTATTGGTGTAGTATTTAATCGTGAAGAATTTAAAAAAATGAATTAAATTATATTTTATTTAATTAGAATGCGTAGAGTTTCATTGTGTAGAATTAATTTGCGTAGAATTATTATTACTTGTCTAAATATAAAGTGAGAGTTTCCTCGTGTAGAGTTTACTGTGTTGAATTTTCATTTGTAGAATTTATTTACGTAGAATCGCTACCGCTCCAGTTTTAATCTGTTTGTATGTACTATTTTTTGTTTATTTTTAACTTGTATTTTATCGTTTCCTTTGTTTAAAATTTCTAATATTTTATGTGGACCTGTATATTGATTAGCAAATTTATGAATCTTTCCTCCATGTAGTAGAAATACCTCATCACCAAGTTTAAGATTTTGTGGATTACAATTTCTGTTGTAATAGACTTTTGACTTTTCCTTTGCTAAAATTAAATTTTGTCGAGCAATGTTTCTCATTTCATGAAGTCTCGTTATTAGGTCTGTTAAATATTGGTCGTAAGTTTCCAATTTTTCATGTTCCAGTGGTGGATCACTTAATGGTAATCGTGCTAATTTTCCAAAAATTAACTCGTATGGTGTGCACTTGGTGCCTTCATGAACACTTGTATTATATGAGAACATAGCTAATTCTAACCAATCGTCCCATTCTTCATTTTTATTTATAAATTGTTTTAAATATTCTCCTAAAACGTAATGAGATCTTTCAATTGAACCATTAGACTGAGGGTGAAAAGCAGTTGTTTTAAATTGTCAAATTCTAAATCTTTTTGCTAATTTTCTCATTAAATTACTTAAAAAATCTGTTCCCTGATCTGTTAATACTCCTTTAGGTGAACCAAAAATGCAAATAAATTTTTTAATAAAAGCATCAGCTATTGTACTTGCTTGATGATTGGGAAGTGCAATTGCTAATGAATATTTAGTTAAATTATCTTGTATTGTCAATATATATTCACTTCCGTTTTTTGTTTTCGGTAATGGTCCAACGATGTCCATTGCTATTTTTTTAAATGCTGTACCTGGTGTATCAGTTATAATCATTGGGTCTTTTGTTTTTACTTTAACTAATTTTTTAATTGCATTGGAGGCAATTTTGAATATATTTTTGAATATTATTTTTCATATTTTCCCAATAATAATTTTGACGTATTCTTCCATATGTTTTTGTTACACCTTTATGTCCTCCAATTGAACTTGAATGACCTTCCTTGATTAATTGCATATATTCTTCTTTAGTAGGATATTTTGTATATCCATTACATACAACAATTTTTACAAATGATTTTTTAAAAATTGATTTTATCATTGATAAGATTTCGTCCCAAGTTACGTTATTGATTTGGGCTGTCTTTGCAATACTAATACTTTTGACTTTTAATTCTTCACATAAATTTTTCATTGAAATAATTGTAGATTTAATTCTTCTTATTGTGTCAGCTAAATTTTTCTTTTATTTCATTTTCTATAGGGAGAGCAATATGGTTATATATACCTCTTTTTATTTTTTCTGCTATGCCTAATTGAAGTATACCAAAGTTTGGTAATTTTTCGCGTTTCGCTAGGGATCTTGAGCCATTATCTCTTGGATCTCCATTGACTGAAAGAAAATAGGTTAGATTGTCTCTGCGAATTGGTAATTGATCTCTACAGTAAATAATATATTTTTCTTGTTTTATATTTAAATCGTCACAATTTTCATTTTCCATTAAGTTATCTTCTTCATCAGATAATTCTTCAGAGTTAGAATTTTCGTAGCCTTGATCAATTTCTTCATTTTTGTTTAATTTTGTTTTTTGTTTAATGTACTCAGGATCTGATTCAATTTCGTCAGGAATAACATCATTATAAAATTTTTCTTTTCTTTGATTATTTGTATCATTTACCTTTTTCGGTCTTCCCCTTCTCTTCTTTGATAAGAAGGTATTCAAACGTGTGCTTTGTTTCTTCGGTCTACCTCGTTTCTTTGTTTTGTGTACTTTTATTTCTTCATTTCCATGGATTTCTTCATATTTCTTTTCTTGATTATCATTTTCTTGCATTTTTCTTTGATTTCTGGTAATAACATTACAAGTTCCATTACTTGTACAATTATTTTTCTTAACATTTTGGAGAATTCTTGTTATCTCCGAAATCATGTAGGATTCATTGTCCATAAATATTTTTTCAATAAATGGGAGACTTTTCCTTATCTCCAAATTCATGTAGCATTCATTAATTATTTTTTCAATACATAGGAAACTTTTTCTTATCTCCAAACTCAAGTAGGATTCATTGTCCTTAAATATTTTTTAATAGATTGGAGACTTCTTAATATCTCCGATTTTTCATAAGTTTCATTGTTCATAATCATTTTTTCAATATCGGGGAGACTTCCTACTATCTCCGAATTCTTGTAATATTTATTTTCATTTGCTACACAATGTATATATTCTTCGATTTTTTCTTGCACACATTTCATTATATTTTCTTGAATTTCCTGAGTTTTCTTAAATTTTTCTTCTTTTATTCTTTGAACTTTTTCTTCCACGATGTCTTCAACTGGATTTCTGGACAAGGCATCTGCATTAAAATTTGTTTTTCCTGCTTTGTAGACTACATTAAAATCATATTCGGCTAAATTCAATTTCCATCTTGTTACTCTTGAACAGGGATCTTTAGAATTTTGAAACCAAACAAGTGGTTTGTGATCCGTCACTATAGTAAATTTTCTTCCATAAAGATACGGTCCAAAATATTGTACACTATAAATAATTGCCAATGCTTCTTTTTCATAAGTATCATATTTTCCTTCACATTCATTTAAAGTTCGTGACGTATAAGCGACTGGTTGATCTTTACCAATCACTCCTTGTGATAAAATTCCTCCAATTGCAAAACCTGAAGCGTCCGTTGTTAATATAAATGGTTGAGAAAAGTCTGGTCTCTTTAAAAGTGGTTCCTCACAAAGTTTATATTTTAATGTATTAAAAGCAGCTTGCCATTTATCAGTCCACAGAAAAGGTATATCCTTTTTTAAAAGTTGATTCAAAGGATTTGCGATTTTTGAAAATCCGTCTATAAACTTTCGATAATATCCTGCTAGTCCTAAGAATTGTTTTATATTTTTTACATTTTTTGGAATTGGGAATTTCTTTACAGCTTCTACCTTTTTCGGGTCGGGTCGTACACCATTTTTATCAATTATGTGTTCTAAATATCCTACTTCTAACCTCAAAAATTCGCATTTATCTGGTTGTAGTTTCAAATTAGCAAAACGTAGGCGTTCCATAAGTTTCGAAAATTTTTCTCCGTGTTCTTCTAAAGTATCTGCATAAATTACAATGTCGTCCAAATAAACAAATAGTTCTGATCCTTGTAAACCCAATGAAAACCTGACGCCAAGTCAAAGACTGAAAAATATTGAGCATTTCCTAGTTGATCCAGTAGGTCCGTAATGTTAGGGAGGGGGTAAAATTGACCTACCGTGCGTTCATTGAGTTTTCTGAAGTCTAAAACTAATCGCCATTTTTTATTTCCATGTGAGTCGTCTTTTTTTGGTACAATCCATATTGGTGTATTGTATGGTGAGTCAGAATGTTTAATAATTTTTTGTTCTAACAATTCGCTTACTTGACGTGTCATTTCTTCTTTATGTACAGGTGGAAATCTATACTGTTAAGTAACAATCGGCGTATCATCTGTAGTTATTATCCTATGCTTTATAAGATCTGTTCCTTCTAAATATTCTCCAGGTAAATGAAATCTATCGGAATAATTCTTTACTAAATTCATTATGTGTTCTAATTCTTCTTTATTTAAATGTTTGAGACGAAGTAGGTTTTTTATTTTTTCAACTCTATTGTTGCCTGTAATATTGAAAATATTTTCTGATTTAATATTTTTTGAAAATGCATCAATAATTTGTTTAATTGTTGAGTCTTCATTTTTAATTTCAGATTTGTTTACTGAACTTTCCTGCTTTATTTCATCAAAATCTTCTAATTTTACTTCAAAAATTGGAATATCATTTGATTCGTTAAGTGTGTTTACAGCCTTTAAATAAGTTAATCCTTCTATGCTTGAGACTACTGCATCACCTAAGTAAACACCTTCTTTCACTACTAATCTTGGAATGTAACCTACTTTTTTATTTTTATTTAAAATTTTTACATGAATATTGTAAATTGATCTTGCTGGTATTGTAAAATAATTTTCCGAATCAAAATTGAATTTTTGTTTATTGATTTCTAGATGTTTTTCTTCGTAATTAATTTTAACTTTATTTTTTATGAAAAATTCTGTTCCTAATATTCCATCGTGTTCAATTGGAACATCATTTGATAAAAGATTAAAAGTTGTTAGAATGTCAATGTTGTTGTTGTCAACTTGACCTAAAGTATTAACAGCGTGATCATTTATTCCTGTTAATTTAAGAGATTAATTTTTATCAATTTTTTTGTCAGGATTCAATGCACGAATTTTTAATAAATTTGGACCTGCTCCTGTGTCAATCATCATTGTTATTGGAACTTTTAATTCTTTACTATCAATTCGAATGTACGGGATGGTATTAGTTTTTGCTAAATTAATGTTTCTGGATGCATAATAATTTTTTCTTAATTCTTCCCCAGAGCATCCTACTGAAGAGGAATTTTGGAGTTTTCCTGATTTTGTGTTTGTGAATTTGTTTGTTACTTATTGTTATCATCCCACTTCTTTTTTCTACAATTAGTGGTAGTGTGTCCTAATTTTTTACAATAGTTACATATTATACTAGGATTTCTGTTTGCGAAGTTTGTTGTATTAGTTCTTGATTCTTGAGAAAAATTTCGTTGTTGATTAGAGAAAAAATTTTGTTGTTGGTTTTGTCTGTGATTTTGATATGAAGGACGAAATTAATTTTTGACATGTTTCTAAACTGATTTTGTGGTTAAGGATTTTTGTTAAAGTTTTGATTTTGAAATTTATTAAACATTGTATTTCGATTATTTAATCTATTTTGATTTGAAAAATTTTGTCGTGGTTCTAAATAAAATGAGTTTTCTCGTCTTTGTCCTATCAATTTATTAAGTTGAAAACAGTTTACTGCAAAATGACCCTTTTTACCACAAATTAAACAAGTTATTACATTATCTTGGGCTATGTTGATTTTTGTTGTTTTAGCAAATTTTTTGTTATTTTTAAGATGAGAATTATATTCGGTATTTTGTTCAGTTTTTCTTAGTTCACGGTGTGATAACAATTTTCTTTCTATTTCTACCGCTTTATTAATTATCTCTTGAAAAGTATCGGCTGTTCCAATACGTAATTCAATTTTTGGTCTAAGTCCTCGCGAGAAACAGTCGACAGTTGTTTTATCTAAATTTGTTTTAAATGCTTCATCTACTGTATTTTCATTATTAAGCCGATGCGCGTCTAATATTCTTTCTGCTGCTTCTGCGATTCTTGAACCGTAAGAAATAATATTTTCGTGATCCCACATATATATTGCTCCTAGTTCTCCTTGTAATTGATATACAGATTTTGCTGGCGCGTAAATTTGTTTTAATCTTTCTATTAACTGTTCTACCGTATTAAAATTATTTCCTATAATAATTCTTCTTGCTTTACCCGAAATTCGACTTCTTACTAATTTAACTAAATTTGTTTGAACCTGTGCATTATCAGGAAGCATAGATTTTGCTTCTAAACAACTTTCAATAAATATAGATAATGGGATATTTTTACCGTCAAACATTGGTATTGTTTCTAAAGCATCGCGTAAAGACACTTGCTGATTATTTGGAAGAGCCATGTTTTCTTCAAAATTGATATTATCTCTAAAGTTATCAAAAGAATTGTATTCAGAATGATCGTTTATTTCACTTTCGTCAGTTAAAGATTTATTTAAGCTCGAATTTAATTTTTGTTCAAGTACGGTTTTTTCTGAAATAGTATTTTCACTATCGTTATTTTTACTATCGTTATTTTCACTATCGTTATTTTCGCTATCGAAATAACTACCGTCAATGTCAAAAAGTTGACCACTAACAATGCCTGAGTCAAATTCGTTTTGTGTTTCTTCGGGATTAGGGTTTTGTTTCGAATATCTGGGTGTACTTGTAAATGGTTTTGTTTTATAATTAGGAATTCCTGAATTCAATAACAACTCTGGATTATTTTTTACTTGAGAACGAGTTAAATGTGAGGAACCGGTAGTATTTTTATTCGAAGAAGACATAAAAAATAGCATAATATCAAAATTTATAACAGGCGTAATAGTTGTAAAATTGTCAATCTTGTCTCTTGAATATAAAATACACTTTTCTTTTGTATTAAAAATATTTTTATCTTGCTTCAGTTTCAAAATGTATTCAAACATATAATAATAATAATAATCATAACAAACCACAATTAAAAGAACAAACAAAAATTTTGTAAAGCACAAATTAAATGTCAAAATGATTCATATACAAGACAAAAAATTCCATAAGTCTAGAAGACTCGAACCTCTATTCATTATTATAATACGGTATTTAGTTTGATGAATGCACCATGCAACCTTAAAATTTCTACCTTAAAAGGACTCGAACCTCTATTTATTAATCTTAATACAGAATGTATTTTAATAAATGCACCATGCAAGTTAAAAGAAATTTTGTAAGTTAAGAGGACTCGAACCTCTATTTATTAATACCACTTTATGAATGCACCTTGCGACTTAAATCTTGTATAATATTATCATTTATCATAAAATGTACTATATTCAGTAAAAATATTTTTTATTTATTAAATATTACTGATTATTTTTTTATTATTATATGTTGATAATATTTTTTATTATTTATTACTTTAAAAAAATTCCCCTTTTTTAACAATTGGTATACTCATTGATTTATTTATTTTTATTTAATTATTTCATTAATATAGAATTTACATTCATTAAAATTTTTGAATTTTATTAAAAATATTTGACAAAACTATGGCTGATCGACTTTATAAATTTCCCGGGCCGATGCACCAAAATTTAAAAGGGCTTCTGTTGCGTCAAAACAAGAAACCCTTTTAAATATACCTAACGTTCCTCGTTTTAAATTAGTTTCAGAAATTGAATCTAATTTGGGATGAGGATAAGTCAATGAGCCTACTAAATGTTGTGAGAGAATATTTTATTTAAAAACCAACCAAAAAAGAAAAGAATTGACAATAATACAAATACAATGAGTATATTTAAAAGAAAAATCTTACTTTAGGAATAACGATTATTGTAAGTGTTGAAGCAGGTGATTGTTATCTTGATTTCCGATCTGAAGTGGTATAGTAGAGTAGACACAAAGGAGCCTGTGGTTGCTGTCCTTAATGGTTGTATATTTGCCTTATGTTTACACTAATCGGATTTAGTGTATTGTACTCTTAGGGATTTTACTTTTCTTCTAGACTGTCGCCTCCAAAACAAATTTCGATGCTTCGAAATTTGAAAAATTGTTTCAAAATTAAATTTGGACTTATTTCCAAATTATCTCTTCTTAAATGATCAAAATAGGCACTTGGTAATATTGTGTATTTTATAAATTGTTGTCCAAAAATTGTCTCAAAAATATACTTGGGGATGTAGTTTAGTTAACTTCTAAACTGTATACTGGGATTGCACTACGAATCGGTATCGATGTTTACTTGTTGATTTCCAAAAAAATACTCTCTTTCTTGTAGATGTTATAATGTTGGCTTTCAAATAGATACTTTCTTTCTTGTAGATGTTATAATGTTGGCTTTCAAATAGATACTCTCTGATCTAACGATAATGCTTGCCCTTTGTATATCGAAATCTTCTAATGGAACAGCATGCACGAAGAAAAATACACGTGCCGAAACTCGTCTTGTGCAGGTAGATGCAGCGTGACGTCACTGGGCCACCTTCGACGGGACTCGATAAGACATTTAGCACAGGGTCTGGTATAGATATTTCTTTCTAATTTCTACGGGATTTGATAAGTTTCTCAGGACCTGGGTTGGTATGTGTTACTCTCTCTCCTTCCTGATGTGTGGTCTAGTTAAGGTTTGCCACATTGATGCGTAATCGTTATTCCTGTTACATAACTTTAAAATATAAAATTTTCTTTCTTGGATTTGATATAACTTATCATATTGTTTCAAATACATAGAAAATATAAAATAAGAAATACCATAATAATAGAAAATGTACTGGATATAATGCAATATAATGCAATATAATATATGGCATACAAATAAATCACACATACACATACAAGTAAATATAAAAATTGTATAGTTAATTCAAAAATATTAATAAGAATTACACATATAATTTAGGAATATTAATAACAAAATACATAGTGAAATCAAGAATATTTGTAAGGAAATATTAAAGTATTTAATGAATATTAATAAGAAGTTACGGACGTAACAGCATGAATAAATTCTACTTATCCAAAATGTTCAACCTCTCCCCCCTCTATAATTGTTTATAAAATTTCATAATACTTGGAGATTAAAGTACTCATGCATTGTACTAAATACTATGAAAATATTATGCCGATTCAATAATTTGTTATTTTGACTTGAGAAAATTTGCCCCCATTATAAACGTCTGAGCATGTTTTTTGACAAATACATCAAATTAAGTTGAATTCAGACGGATTTTGAAATTTAAAAAAAATGCAAACGCTTAAAAAAATTTTTAAATTTAATTTTTTAAATTTTTTTGTCAAATTTGTTGATTGCTGTAATCTTTGCATAAATTATTATAATTTTCAGTTATGTATCATTATTTGTAGAATTTAATTTAATTAATTAAAATGTTAATATTCTGACAATTGTATTTATAAAAAAAATCGTGATTTAAAGATTTGTTTGTTTTTGGACAGTGCGCGTGCAGCCATATGAACAACTCCCGACATTAATAATAATTAATAATAAAAATTAATTAATTAATTTATCGAAAACAAAAGAACGTCATTTTTTGGTTTCATATAATAAAAGAAGTGGTCTTAAGCTTTCTTTTAGTACAAAAAAAGAAAAAAAGGTTCCTTTTTGAAAAAAATCAATAAAATATTTAATTTTCAAAAAAGAGTTAAACATTGAGATATTAAATTTTTTAAACTGAATCGTTGCAAATAACTTGAATGCATTTGTTCAACGTAGAATTGTATTAACGTTCGTTTAAAAAAAGAATTAACATTGTATCTTTATTTTTATGCATGATTTTTATTTGTTAATTAATTTTTTATAAAAATGTATTTATAAAACGTCAATTTATGCAAAACACTTCATATAGGACTCGATGGATGCGGACTTTATAATGATTTACAGTGGTAAATTCGAAATTGCGTCAACTTTATTTTGTTGTAAAACATTTGAATTTTTTTGAAAAAATGAAAATTTAAGTATAGATTACTGAAGACATGTAAGTAACAGAAACCCACGTCTGGCAGGCCGGTGCTGGGACAGGGGGCGGCATCAGGGGGGCGAATACGTGAAAAATAATTTAAAAAATTCTCATTTCATGCCGATTGAAACCTTTAGAAATCTAAAGCTGACATCTACACGAGTGTAAAAATGTGCGCCTGGCAGTTCTGGGGTAGGGCAATGTATGACAGAGATCGTGTTTTGACGTGATCTAATCATAACCTCAAAACTCAAGTAATGTAAAATAGCTCATTACTATTTTTAAATATTTCTTTGTAAGAGAAAATTTTTCATTGTTTACTATTCATATTCATATTACCATTTTACTTACAATTACTTTATATACATAATTTTCTTTCATATAGAATTAAAATACTATTAGACTAAAAGGAATGTTTTGAAATAATTACATAAATTCACATACCCGATTTTTAGAAATGTTAAAAATTAATTAAAATAGCTTATTGTTTTTCATTGTCTTTCTGAGAGAGCATTTTCGAAGGGCTGCCAGACGTACTTTTCTCCAGCCCAAAACTGCCAGACGCACATTTTTACATTCGTGTAGATGTCAACTTTTAATTTCTAAAAGTTTTAATCGGTATGAAATGAGAAATTTTTAAATTATTTTACACCCATTGACCCAGTTGCCGCATTTTCGAAGGGCTGCCAGACGTATTTTGTCCCACTCCAGAACTGCCAGACGCGCATTTTTGACTTGTTTGAAATTAGACATTCGATTCTAAAGGTTTTAATCGGTATGAAATCAGAAAATTTTTTCGATTTTTTACGTGTTTACCCCTTTGGCAGACGTACTTTTTCCCACCCCAGAACTGCCAGACGTACATTTTTACACTCGTGTAGATGTCAACATTCGATTTCTAAAGGTTTTAATCCGTATGAAATGAGAAATTTTTACATTATTTCTCACCTATTCGCCCCCCTGCCGCCGCCCCCTGTCCCAGCATCGGCCTGCCAGACGTGGGTTTCTGTTATTTACATGTCTTCAGTAATCTATACTCAAATTTTCAGCCGGTATAAAATGAGATAGTTGTTTTGCTCGCTAGCTCCCGGACTATTAATTATTAGAACACAGAAAACATTATTTTTTGGTTACATATACTGAAAGTATTCATTTTAAGCTTTCTTTTGGTACAAAAAATCAAAATAAAAAGGGTTCTTTTTGAGAAAAAAAATTTTAATTTAAAAAAGTAAGGGTTGGATTTCGAATTGTTTGAAAAAATTTGTCACCTTATGAAAGAGCAGGAAGAAAACTACCAAACACAAAGGTCAACAATTTTTTTACTCTACTGTGTAACAGTTATGATTTTTTAAAAAACTGATTGTCCATACTTATCCAATATGTTCAACCCCGTCCCCTCTCTTCAAATGTTTATAAAATTTCATAATACTTGGCAATTAAAGTACTCATGCATAGTACTAAATACTGTGAAAATATTAGCCCGATCCAAAAACTTGTAATTTTGACATTGGTACAATTGAGAAAAGGACCCCGCACTTTTTGTACAGGAAATGGCTTTTGGTCAAATTTACTGAAACTTCACAGTTTTGTAGTTCAGGGTCTTCTGGACAAAAAATGTTAAAGCCAAAATTAAAAATAATGAACAGTTTTTGAGCTACAGTAGCTCAAAGTTAAAAAATACTGACACTATTTTGTGAATGCTCTGTACATAAAAATCAATCAAAATTGCTCAACAACTGTCACTCGGGGGTTTTTTGGGTCCTTGATCACGAATCTAATGTTAGAATTGCAAAATTCAATATGGAAGATCCAATATGGCCGACAGGTTTTTTAAAAACTACTCGAATTCACTAAATACCTGTCACTCGGGGGTTTTTTGGGTCTCTGATAACGAATCTAAAGTTAGAATTGCAAAACTCAATATGGAGGATCCAATATGTCGGACGGGTTTTGTTAAAATCTACTCGAATTCACTAAAGACCTGTCACTCGGGGGCTTTTTGGGTCTCTGATCACGAATCTAAAGTTAGAATCCTTACCAGGCAATGACTACCACTGTAGCAGTAAACATTGAGAGGGACAGCTCTGTTTGAACACAGAGAGGCAAAAAGAGTAGAGACCGTATGCAATAGGTATTTTGCGACCATTCTCTGTGCGCTCTTGAACGTTTGTAGGTCGTTTAGAATAATACAGAGAGAAGTCTGTGACTTTTAAGCGAATCTCCATACAAGATTATTTTTGATTTTATATGGGTTTTTAAAGAAAGATTGGTTATTAACGACGCTTGCATACTTATTTACTGATTTTTTTATTTGGTTTGTTATTGAAATACATATTTTAATGCCTATTAATTTTTTGTTTTTTTATTAGAAGAAATTCTTCCTTTATGAAATGTAAATATCTTTATTTCGTTTATTAATATAGTTAACTTTTTCTTTGGATTTTTCTAGTTATATTTTTTATTTATTATTATTGTATTATATTATTATTATTATATTATTATTATTTTATTATTATATTTTATTTTTATTTACTTCTTTCAGTTAAACGTTTTTTTTTATTTTTACAAATAAAATTATTCTATTAAACCAAATATCAGTTAAACTTAGAATAATGGCATTTAGAATACGCTTATTTTGGTATACTTGCAACGCACAATATGATGGGCGACAAATGCCATTAATGAATGGCAATGAAAATATTATAAGACGTCAGATTGCTATATCTCGAAGGGATCAGCTTGAACATCCTCCACTTCCGTTAGACGAAAATTCTCGACTATGTTTCAATTGCTTTTTATCAATTTCTAATGAAATAGCTTTGCAGAATGCAGATCCAAATTGCATGCGTTTGAATGTCTTAACCCAAACATCCAGTAGCTCTTGCGTTGTTTGCAACGCGCAAAATAACCTTCTTAGATTGTCCGAAAATTGTAGAATTAAAGTTTTTATATTGAGAGATATTTACATGCCCGAAAATGTAAGATCCTGTCCACATCATTTGGATGAAGATGGGATATCTTTGAACCAGTTAATGCCACATTTTCGTTCTATTAATAGACCTTACATTATTACAGGACGTCAAGTACAATTATTTTTTCAAGGTCTTAGGATTGCATGTAATCAAAAGGATAGATTTTCAAATGCAAATAATTTGAGTGAAGAAGAATTTGCATGTATTTCTCCTGTTACAAAAGCTCAGTTTCAACAATTGTATGGATATTGTGATACAATTAAGCAAGGTGGAAACCAGAGGTATGTAAGTAAAAAACATTTATTGACATTTCTATGTAAGTGGAGACAAGGCCTGACCGACGATTTCTTAAAACTTATTTTTGATTACCCGAGCAGGCAGTGCGTAAGTTTAATTATAAGTAATGTAAGAAAGTCTTTAATGGAACAATTTGTTCCCAAAAATATTGGAATAACATCAATAACACGCCAGAATTATATAGATCGCCATGTAACATCTTTCTCTAATATTTTGTACAACACTGAGCCGGAAGAGCCAAAGGCTATTATTATAATTGATAGCACATACGCCTACATTCAGAAAAGCTCCAATTTCCGTGTCCTACGGCAGTCATATTCTGTTTACAAAGGACAACATCTTTTGAAACCTACAATTATGGTAGCTCCAAATGGATATATTTTGGCAATTTTTGGTCCGCACTCCTTAGATTCGAGAAATAATGATGCTGAAATCTTGCGACAGGAATTTGAAAACAATGCGGATACTTTGAGGGACTGGTGTCAAGAGGGCGATATAATACTGGTTGATAGAGGATATCGTGATGTGATACCACTATTAGAACGTTTAGGAATAAATGTTAAAATACCAGCTGTACTGAATCGAGGTGAAAGGCAACTGACTACCGAAAATGCTAACCAATCACGCTTGCTCACGAAAAATCGATGAATTGTTGAAGCTATTAATGAACACTTTAGATTAATCTTTAAGTTTTTTGCTGGTACTACTAATATGAGTCATGCAAAGAATCTGAACAGTTTTTTTTGCATTGCTGGAGCCATTTTAAATCTTTTTCCCCACGGATTTTCATGGAAGGTGCAACCGATGAAGTTGCAAGACGAATGTTGCAACAATCCCTAGAGCCAAACGTTGTTCAAGCAAGAGTGGAACAGGAAAACCTTCGGAGGCGAAATGGACAATGGAGACGTCTAAATAGAAATGATGTCCCAGAATTTCCCATTTTAGCTTTAGAGCACATTTAGGAATTAATGGTAGGGGTGTATCAGGTTAGTCTAACACCTTCGTACGTTCAAGACAAAATAGTGAGAGAAAATGATGATGAGTTTCAGATAGACGAACATATGAACGAACCAGGGTTCATAAGAATAAGAACGTATTCCAGATTTAGTAACGCAGTAAGACATCAGACATTTATTTCCTACAGAATACTTGATGCAGATTTAATGCCAAACGATATCCACGACCAAATAGATGGTTACTATTGCACATGCCAGACAGGGGCAAGAACACTTGGCTCATGCGCTCACGTAGCAAGTATTATTTGGTTCCATGGATTTGCAAGACACCAACCAAATGTCAGATATCCAGACACATCTCTCTTAAATCACGTATTAGATGCTGCAAACAGAGGACCAAATGTCAAAGAAGAAGAAGGAATCGAAATAATTCACGAATAACTTAAAATATAGTTTATAACTAGATAAAATCGAAAGTATCAAAATGGCAAATGATAATTTTTTTTTCATATTTTCTTTATTTTCATATACATGTCAAGTACATTCTCGATTACTTTTATTCATTTTTTAAAATCAAAAAGTTACAAAAAGTTCACTTACACATAGTAAGTCAAAAATTCTTTTCTATTTTTATTCAAATCAACAATTCAGAAGCTAAAAGTGTGATAATGTTCTCTTTAGTTAGGATTACAGCACTATTTATACTCACAAACAGTTAATTCTACTGTTAATGTTAGAAGTCTTTTCATACGATAGTACAGTATTTTACCAACATTACACACCGTTCTACACAGATTTTAAGAAGATAAAAATATCCAACATCTTTTCCTAAGTAACATTAAATGTTGATGTACATTAGTTATTTCATTTTATGCTTTAACTAAAAAATGATGTGACACGATAGGATCATAATCAGAGACCCAAAAAACCCCCGAGTAACAGGTCTTTAGTGAATTCGAGTAGTTTTTAAAAAAATCGTCCGCCATATTGAATCCTCCATATTGAATTTTGCAATTCTAACTTTAGATTCGTGATCAGAGACCCAAAAAGCCCCCGAGTGACAGGTCTTTAGTGAATTCGAGTAGATTTTAACAAAACCCGTCCGACATATTGGATCCTCCATATTGAGTTTTGCAATTCTAACTTTAGATTCGTTATCAGAGACCCAAAAAACCCCCGAGTGACAGGTATTTAGTGAATTCGAGTAGTTTTTAAAAAACCTGTCGGCCATATTGGATCCTCCATATTGAATTTTGCAATTCTAACATTAGATTCGTGATCAGGGACCCAAAAAACCCCCGAGTGACAGTTGTTGAGCAATTTTGATTGATTTTTATGTACAGAGCATTCACAAAATAGTGTCAATATTTTTTAACTCTGAGCTACTGTAGCTCAAAAACTGTTCATTATTTTTAATTTTGGCTTTAACATTTTTTGTTCAGAAGACCCTGAACTATAAAACTGTGAAGTTTCAGAAAATTTGACGGAAAGCCATTTCCTGTACAAAAAGTGCGGGGTCCTTTGACCTAATGATATCTCACGAACCAAACAAGATTTATGAACTCTTTTCATTTTCAATTAAAAATGAAAATTCAATGATCACACATATATAAGAAAAAAACAGGTGTTTATATTCAGAATTTCTCTTATAAAAAAGAAGGGAGTTGGAAATTGTCTAGTTTTTAAGGTTCCACTTATAGGCATGATGACGCTGAATCAAAAGCCGTTTGAATTTTTTAAATCGCTTCAAAAGAACTCGAGATATCAGTTTTACCAGTTCAAAAAAATACTTTTTGAGAAAAACGCATTTAAAATTTTTGTTCATAAGTTTCGAAATTAAAAAAAATCATCGGATTTGCTTTAAAATCGTTACACGGAAGTTTTTGGATTTGTTTGAAAATCGTTACTGGGGGGTTTTGGGGTCGCTGATTATAAATATGATATTCGCCATTTTGAATATTGGAAAACTGATGTCAGTTTTATAATCAGCGACCCCAAAAACTCCCGAGTAACAATTTTCAAGCAAATCCAATTGATTTTGAACTTTCTCTTCCGCCATATTGGATGCGCCATTTTGAATTTTGAAAATTTGATATCAAATTTGCGATCAGCAACACCAAATACATCTTTGTTTGTCTTTTTTAAAAAATGCAAAAGAGAAAACATTTAAATCATCCGATTGCTTATCTGCATACAAAAATATCTTTGACAAAACGATGAAGAAGGATGTATAACTTTTATTTTACTTCGAATTTTGCAATAGAGCGATTCCATGTCAAGTGATCAAGGTGGACAAAAATTTTTCTCTAATCGTAGCAAAACTTTGGGCTCTTGTAGTACTAATAAATAGTAATTTTTTGTGCAAATATTTTTTTATCTAATCAAATATTTTTCGAGGGGGAGAGGGTTAAATTTTTGTGTTTTTCGGTACAGTGCTTATTTCGATAATTTTTTACTCTTAAAAAATTTAACATACAAATTTGGCAAAGTTCATTTTGGAAAGATTTTTTCATGCTCTTTCGATTGAAAATAAGCATTTTTAGAAAAAAATTTCACCAAAAAAATCAAAATTAAATTTTAATTTTTGGGGGGAAAGATACGATTTTTATTTAAACGAAAGCTGAGATTTTTTACTAAAAGCTTTCATCGTATCTTTCCCTCAAAAAATTAAATTTTAATTTTAATTTTTTATTTTTTGGGTCAAAACTTTTTTTAATGCCTATTTCCAATCGAAAGAGCATGAAAAAACCTTTCCAAAATGTACGTTGCTAAATTTTTATGTTCAATTGTTTAAGAGTAAAAATTATTTAAATAAACATTACACCGTAAGACCCCTTGATCACTGGACGTGGAATCGCTGAATAATATTTGGGGAGAGTATTCAGGACATTGTAACAAATCCGAAAATAAAAAAATCGATTTTTTGACATTTTGAACTGAAAAGTCCCCTTAAAAAGAATAATGAAACTTGTTGTTATGTTATTATACTTCTCTATATTTCTATATAATATAAAAATATTAATATTCTTCCAAAAATTTAATATTACTGTAATTAATATAAATTATGTTATAGGTAAATAAAAATGGAACTGTATCATCCTGCGATATCCCTGAGACAAAATGGTACGCAAACTTAAATATTTAAACGTATAATGTTATTATGCCATGAAAAATAAATAATATCGAAGAAGATATCGATTGATTACGATTTGTAACTATTCAATGTTAACAGACTGTTTATTGTTTTCAATTGTCGCTAATTGAGCCTTAATAACTTTGACAAAATTGAAGGAAATGAATTTTATCATTTGGTAGTATTAACATTAAAAGTGAAAGAATTTAACAATTATTCCGAATCCGACGGTCGAAAGAAAAAACGAAAATTGTACTATTCTAAAGAAAAGTCGGGCTCTAAATGATTAATTCGCCATTATCGACCAAAAATTCGAAGTAATTTTCGTGAATTAAAAATTATAATTTTTTAAGTGTTTGTTTAAGTTTAACTTTTAAATTTTTGTAGTTAATTATAAAGATATTTATTTAATATATATTTACCACCCCTAGGGATCGTAGTACCTTGCAGCTGGTTGGGTGTCTTAAAGGCCTAATCGGAGAGTACCCCTGGATCCCGTTCTAGCCCTCGTTGGTTGTTTTCGGCGGCCTGCTACTCAGAAAGGAGAGACCGCCCAATAGACCAGCTCCACGGAGTAGAGAGATGAGAATGGTGAGGAAGCAACCTTTGGGCGATCAGAAATGATCACCACTGGAAGCGGAGGGGCGTACTGTCTGCGAGGCCTAGTGATGCACGACGAGACTCTGTCCTTTCATAAATGAAAAGAGATGAAAATATCACATTCAATTGTTTTCATTGTTTTTCTCGCGAGATTCTCGGTTTTTCGAGACGAGACTCGCTCGAAGTGCATCACTAGCGAGGCCCCAACTAAGAAACGGTCTCCTAATCCAAGATGTTTCTGCCGTGTCGATGGATGAATGGCACTAGGGTTACCAAATCTGTCACTCACGACGGACTGGCTGCCCGTCCGCTTATCGGAATTGTACCGGTCAGTTAGTGATCCCGTAAGGTTCGGGGGAGCGATCTGGCTGGGTTTCCGGCGAGCGGCTGATCTTGGCGTGATGTGAACAGAGGTGTCTTAAACGGCGGCTCCGGAACACCGGGCGACCTTCCGGTGGTACTAGCCTAATGGGGAATCCACACTTCGATCTAAGATGTATATAAGCGGGACGCTTTCCGTGACGCACCTATGTATATAGATATAGCAAATCATAGGAAGCGCCACGAAAAACCGTCCCGCTTAGCTTCTTAGATCGAAGTGTGGATTTCCCATTACTTCTGCAAGCAGGGCTCTGCAGGAGCGGACTTTCTTTTTCCTTGCTACTCGTGCGACTTCAAATGGAGAATCAATTCAACAAATTAAATTTGGGTGACTAAAGGGTCTCATTGGCTGCGTCTACAATCTCCTCGGAGGCTATGGATATGACGGTCTTGAACCCTGAGGTCGTGGATCAGTCCTCCCCTTCCTCTTTGGCTGTTCCTTCGGGATCTGATGGTAATGTGGTCTTAGGTGAGGGTGGAGACTTAGGGGCTGTAGAAACCCCCTGGAAAGGGAGGGGGTAAAGAGACCAAAGTCGGTCCAGCAGAGTACCAGGAGAGAGGGGTACAATGTTGGGTTAACAATGGCTTAAAGGGCAAATCCTTTTACGATTGTGGTCTATAGCGAGGGCTATCCAGACGTGGTGTTTACAGATGAGCAGTTTGGACTTCTTAGGAAGACCGTTGTGACGCTCATCTGCAGAGAGCCGGTCGAAAGGTGGCCGCGCTTTGAGGCTTCCTTCTGCAGAGGAGGGGTCTTTATCTTCATCGCGTCCAACCGGGAGGCTAAGGAATGGCTGACGAAATGTGTGGCCGACCATGAGCCCTGAGAGGGAGCGAAGTTAAAGATTGGTGGGGTTACAATGCTTGGGGTGTAAAGAAAGGTAAAGGCAATGGCAATGGTAGAATGGTAATGGTAACCCTTCGTGGTTCCCGGGAGAAACGGCGGACGCGCGGACGGTCTTGCAACATTTGAAGGCTTTCAACCCCACGTTGAAGACATCGACTTGGCGTATGCTGAATGTCGATGGGTCTCAGGTGGCCAACAGGGGTGACAAGAGATTTCTTCTTGTTGCTCAAGTCCCTGAAAGTCAGGCGAGGGCTAGAGACGCCCTCGAATTTAGGCCTCACTATCACTTCGGGCGGATAACTTTTAAGGTCACATTGTAGAGGTGGGTGAATAGCAAACATAATTCACTGTTAGTAAGCTCACCGCTACTCAAATTAACTTGCATCATAGCAAAGGCGTCTCAGCAGTACTGATGAGGAGCGTGGCTAAGTTGCACAAAGGCATCTCACTAATCCAAGAACCATGGTTAGTAAGAGGTGTCATTAGGGGGCTTGGTGGGGCTGGTGTAATCTGTTACAGGGACTGCAGAGCTGCCAAACACAGGGCGTGCATTCTTACTAAGGGCGTTAACGCAACTCCACTATTGGATCTGTGCTCAGATAACCTAATGGTGGTGGTAACTAACCTGGAGGGTATAGGTAAGACTGTCGTTGGATTGGCATATTTTCCGTATGATAATAAAAATAATCTGCCAATTAAAGTTTGTAGGTTGGTAGACTACTGCTTGGCTGCGATGCAAACTCACAACATACGGTGCAGGGGAGATCAAAGGACAATCAGAGAGGACAGGAGCTTCTGGAATATTTAATCGGAACAGATCTAGATATTCTTAATAGGGGTTCGACCCCGACTTTTAGCAATGCGATTAGGCAGGAAGTGATTGATATCACTGTCTGCTCCAAAAGCATTGTAAATAAGGTAAGAAGATGGAGAGTTTCTAATGAACCTTTACTTTCTGACCATTCACAGATAGTCTTCGAGGTAGAGTCTGCGGTCCGATCCGAATCTACGTGGATTCGTAATCCCAGAAAGACGGATTGGGCTAGCTACAACTCGGAACTTCTAAGGACACTTTCTGGTTTACCGAGTAAGATAAGAGATTGATAAACCCTAGATGAGGCGGCCAATGATTTTACAAAGGCTGTTATGGCAGCTTATGAAGGTAGCTGCAAACCGACAAAAGTATTTTCGGGAAAAGAGGTGTGCTGGTGGAATGAAAGATTAGAATATCTCAGAAAAGAAACTAAGAGACTCTTTAAGCGTGCCAAGAAAAGGCGCACGACTAATGGTTGGTCTGACTTTACAAAAATGAGAGACGACTATAGAAATTAAATAAGGAAAGCAAAACAAGTTAGTTGAAATGCTTTCTCTTCCATCATCGAAAAAGGGAAAGAGGCACCCAGATTGGATAAGCTGCTTGCCAAGAACCCTGATGCTATTTTGGGCACTTTATTATTGCCGGATGGTACTTTCTCTGAGTCAGACGATGAGACCTTGGCTTATCTGGTCCAGGTACACTTTCCGAGCTTTTCATGGTCGGGGGAGGGCGGACATGACCCTGGGTCGCTAACAAACCTTCCATAGGCTGATTATCGGTCTCGAAGGCAGCTGGCTAACAGGGTCATGAATGCCGAGAGGATCAGATGAGCCGCGGAATCTTTTAGTTCTTACAAGTCTCCCGGTCCTGATGGCGTCTACCCTGTCCTCTTGCAAAGAGCGATGGACGAGGCTGTTGGGCCATTGGTGAGGCTTGCGAGAGCGAGTCTGACTCTGGGATATGTCCCGACAGCGTGGAGGGGTACGAAAGACGTTTTCATACCTAAAGCGAGCAAGAACGGGTATACCTCACCGAAGGATTTCCGTCCCATTAGCCTTACATTCTTTATTTTAAAACAAGTTGAATGGTTGGTGGATAGATATATCTGCAGTGAGATTTTGGAGCGGTTGCCGCTACAAAAGGATCAATATGCGTATAGAGCAGGATGCTCTACGGAGACAGCTCTGGCGAGAGCAGTTGACCTAATTTATAGGCAACTGCAGAGTCAGGGTTTTGCTGTAGGTGTTTTTGTGAACATAGAAGGAGCTTTTAGTCAGGCCTCTCCGGAATCCATAAGTAGATCTGTGACAGGTTTTAATATTCCTACAGGAGTGGTTGATTGGACTTGTCACATGTTAAAAAACAGAAACCTCGTATCAACTAAAGAAGACTCAGTCCTGAAAGGGACAGTTAACTCTGGATGCCCCCAAGGAGGTGTTCTTTCACCCTTGCTCTGGTCCTTGATGGTGGATGAACTACTGAGAACTCTGACCGAAGAAGGATACCATGTGATTTGGTATGCGGATGACATTTTGTTAATCGTCCGCGGTCCCCATCTCGATGTTGTACTCGAAGTGGCCCAAAAGGAAGCGGTTATCTTTAACAGACGGTATAAGAGGAAAGCCTCGTGCTCACTTACGCTGTCCGGAAAAGAGATCCACTATTGTGGATCTATGAAGCAATTCTGCTTTCTAGGCTGACCTATGCCTGTGTGGTCTGGTAGAGTAGAGTTAAATTAAAAACATCACAAGCAGAATTGGAAAGGATAAGGGGGATGGTACTTAGAGGAATAACGGGGGCGGTGCGTACAACTCCTACTGCTGCCCTTGGTGCCCTCTTGGGGCTAGAACCCTTACCCCTTACAATTAAAGCAGCGGCGGTTAAGGCTGCCCTGAGGCTGAGCGGTCCTGTGGGCTGCAGGGAGGTGGGCAGATGGCGTCTTCCAAAGAAATTGGTAAGAAGCCCCCTCCTAAGTATGATTAGGGACAGAACTGTCCCTTTGTACTTCTTCGACAAAAAGTATAAGATTAATATACCTAGTAGAGAAGATTGGATAAATGGACAGACAAATATTCCAGCTGACTGTGAAGTCTGGTACACAGATGGATCAAAAGGCGGGAATGAAGTTGGTGCAGGAATCTATCATGTTAGCTCTCAAGTGGGACACTCTTTTAAGTTAGGGACCACTGTTACTGTGTTACAAGCCGAAATTGTGGCGATACTTTATGGTGCTGTTGAAGCCTTAAAAAATTGTCACGACAAAGATATTTTTATTCCTTCGGATAGCAAAGCAGCTATTTTCTCCTTGAAACGATACGTATCAACATCAAGGCTGGTCGGTGACTGTCATAAGGCACTTAACAAACTAGCTGAAACTAACCGCGTTCGGGGGAAACGATAGGACGGATGAGCTAGCCAAAGAAGGGGCTAAAAAACAACTTATTGGTCCCGAACCGCCCATTGGTGTTTCCAATAAATGCCTGACACTGGGAATGAAACAGTGGATAGTAATCTGTTCGCAGTTTAAAGTTAGTTGTTGTCAGCTTTATGTTTCCCAACCTTTTCAATAATTACACTCGATTCTCGTTATAACGACGATCTCAGGGTAGTCTCGGGACTTCAAAATCTCGATATTACGACGGAAGGAGAGAATTCTACTTTACGTTTTATTAAAACGCATGAATTTATCCGTCATTAACAGTACAAAACGTCAAATACGTGCAAAATTTTTCGTAAAGTATGTTTATTTATATTAAAAGTTTCTGAATTATGGAATCAGTTTAATGACAAAGCAAGTAGTTTTAATAATAATCGGATAACTAAATTCTTCAGGTTAAATAAAGTTAAGGGTTGATTAACTTTGTCGTATTTTTCAGTTAACCAAAATTTTGGTTACATTAAATTCATAAATTCGTTCGGGTTTTTTTTGTCGTTGTATAGAGAGTTTTAATGTTCCTTATAACGAGAACGTTGTAACGAGATTCCTTATAACAAGCATCGAGTGAATTTTTTTAATAAAAGTCATTTAAATTTTTTAGAAGAATCTTACAATTTTTGAAAATAATTAAATTTTTTAAAAAGAATTTTAACATTATATTTAAAAATAATTGAATGTTTTGAAAAATTTTTTTAACCCTCCATCTGTCAAATCTTATGTTGTATTATAAACAACCTATTGTCAGTAGAAATTATTTTTATTTTCTGTTAATTATTTAAATTTTAAATTATGTAACAAAAAAATAAAAATATAGAAAACACAAAAATTCTTTTAATATAAAGAAGAAAAGGGCTGCGAAAGGTACTGGAAATATGAAATTATAATTTTTGGATTTTAAAAGTTATAAATAAAAAAGAAACTGGGTATAGAAACTTCTCATCACGCGACGGACGGAGAGTTAAAAATTTTCAAAATAATTGTATTCAATAAAAAACTTTTATTTCATATTTTTAAAAATAAATGTAGCTTTGGATGTTGCTTCTACTTCCTTCTTGAGGTCATTATGCGAGCTTATCAAATTTTTTTATGTCATTCAATAATTGCACAATAACATCTTCCAACTTAGAGACCATGTTCAATAAACACTTTTTTTAAACACGTTAATGGGAAAAATGTAGACGCATTTCACAAAAGACAGTAAATAACTTTTTCGTCCTACATGCGCGATAAATTCGACTTTTCTTGCATGCATAGTGGGCGGAAAGTAAGCTTTTCCGCCCGCTGCTTTAGCAGTATTAAATAAATACTTCTAATTATTATATTATTAATTTCTATTACTTATTTTGTTGTTATTTTATCACGTCACTATTTAATGTGTTTTTATTAAGATTATTATTATTTGTAATTAAAATGTTTAATATTACGATAAACTATTTAACTTATTACAAAATTAGTATTTTATCGGTGTTTCAGAAGATATCAAGTTTTTAAGTAAAATTTTATTGTTAAATTTATCAAAAATATTTGGATTCGTCTTAAGCTTAATAAAAATAATTAATACACATTTAATAATAAGTGCATATTCATTTTTGAATTTACGGATGCGTCTTGTTTATCGCGCAATTGGACAAAAAATATCGTGTGCAACTCGGGCGGAAATGTCAATTCTGACCTCGTGCGATCGCCGCCCTCGCTTCGTTCGTGCGTTAATTTTCGAACTCGGTCAGAAATTGACAACTTTCTGGCCTTGCCACATAATATACTATTGAAACACAAGGTAAATAGACAGACGGACAGTACAATAACACGTCCGAACGTCTGTCCTTACTTCAATTGTTTTAGACTTTCGTTTTTTCCTTAACCTCTGAAGTGCACTTTGCCTGAGTCTTGCTGGTTGAATGTTCTTTCCGGTACAAGCGACTTCTCTTCGAATCAATTGTAAAGTTCATTTCGGCAATGCTTTCGGAACGAGCAAAAAAGTAGATGATTTTATAGCAATTTGGAAATGTATGACTCATGTTTTATGCTTTTATATTTTACGTACTGTTTTTATCATTTTAATGTAAAGCACTTTGTAGATATATGGACAGCTAAGTCTAAATAAATTGATTAAAAAACCCACCATGCTACCGCTTTTTTCTGAGTTCTTTGATAATATTGAAATTATTAATTAAAGCTTTGCTGTCGAACAATATGAAGCCCATGAGCTTATAGAGATTTATTTAAGATATTTAATTATTTGATACATTGATTCGGAAAATTGATAGATTCTTTCACATCTAATATTTGACTACCGAATGATAAATTCACTTTTTATAAATAAATGAATTCTGTTGAGAAATTTTATTAACATACTATTAAAAATAATTGTATTCCTGCTATGAATTTTACTATTTAAAAAAATAATTCAATTTTTCGGAAGAATTTTATCAGAATTGTTATGTCAAAAACAAGAAACCTTTCTAATATACGATCTATTTCACGCGTTTGATACAAGGGACATTTTCTGCCAATTCTTCATAGTACAGTTCCTCCCACTATGGTCGAAAGCTCGAATCTCGCGATATTGCCAGCAATGCGTATATATACAGTTCACCATGGGCTGTCACGGCGGTCCGCTTGACCGAATCGTCGTCCAGCATAAATGCGCCTAAAAAGCAAATACTTTGTTATCTAGGATTATTGTTGGTGATTTTTAAATACACAATAAATTTGTCATACAGCCAGCATCAAGATGTAACATGCAGATGCACTTAAGGCTTAAGCACAACTGTTTCGCGAATCTTGTTCGCGAACGCAAAGCATGAGTTAGAAAAGGACACAAATATATCTCTGTCCTCTTCTAACCCATGCATTATATTCGCGAACCAATTGTGCATTGGTCTTTAGTCGCTACCCTGTCCCGGAAGATCTTAGGATTGATATTAATTATAACGCAATATTCGTTCAGATCAAGAGGAACCAAGAAAAGGATGATAAACTTTCCAAGTTGATCAAAGAAGATGCGATGATGCAGACAAAAGGTTCTGTTGTTAAGAATGTACTATTGTGTAAAGAAGATGGACATTTTTGACAATCTTGCTTTTTTATTTTTATTATATTTTAACATCCTACAGTGTTATACATTTCATCGAACACATTATAACGACAAATGATTAATTTAATTTAAGCTTCAATTTAATATTATAAGAGACATCAGAGTAATAATGTATTAACATTTACATAAACAACTATTTTGTTTCATTCTCCTTTTAAATTCACGATAACTGGACAATCCTCTTCACCTTCTTCTTGTAAGTTGGAAAAATCCCACGTAAATTTGCTAGAAATTCTGTCTCGCATTCGAAATGCTTCAGATTTCAATCTTACATCAACATCGGTATTTGCTTCTATGTTTGAAAAAAGGAGACGAAGATTGTGATATACAAAATTATTACTGGCAACAATATCATATAAAACTTCTTCTGGAATCCATATAAGCTGAACTTCCAATGTTCTAAGAAATTCGGTGTAGATTTGACGACGTACTGAAATTGCATAATCGGCGCGACATATTAGAGTTACTAGTAGTTTCCAATGTTCAAAAGCATCTAAACTCTGACCGACGAGAAAACTAACAAATGCCAGTTGTAGTTCTCCAATAACTTCAATAGGACTGGAATAATTTTACTTTATTTACATGTTATAATTTATTTAAAAATATAAAATAGATATTCATACTGGGAAATCTTACGAATTTTTGGTTTAAGAAACATTATATTTTAAAGAAAGAACATTCGATTTTATCATAAATTTAGTAGATTTATACATCAACTTTTCATTATTTAAAATCATCAAGTATCACAAAAAAGTATAAACTCCGGCAAAAAATCAAGACAGCATTCAGTTTAATTTGATTAGTGACTGACTTTTTTCTTTCAAATAAGTAAATTTTACTAATAAATAGTCATTTCTACTAATTTAATATAAAACAATTGTCACGTCTTCGCGACATATTTGTTTGATACTTGTAAAGTTAGTATCTGAATTCTCCCTTTTTCTTTTTACCCAAACAAATCAATTCAAATGTGTGTCATCTTGGACAGACTTTTCTACATATGGTCATTCACGATTGTCACCCTTCTATAAGGTTACTGAACTGTCTAAAACAGTGACGAATCAACGCAGTATTATTAAACAGAATTAGGTCTGTCTTTGTCTAAGTAGCAGATGCCGAAAATTGGTCATCTGCACATTGGCATTCTTTCTATTGGTTCCCCACTTAAATGTAATAAAATTTTTATCACCTTAATACAATGCAATGTCAGAAATCGCGACAAAGTTAACAAGTCGTGTGCCCAAGCGTATTCTTCGTGGCAGTCCAAAATCTCTTCAAGTACCAAGTGCATTCTTCAAAAGCCTTAGTCAAGTTATTCAAGAATAATTTAATCAAGGAGATAATTTCTATTGCGAGGCACATTTCTATTTTTCTAAGGACTGCATTACTTCGATTTTAACGACAAATTAATAATTTGACACTTGGACTCCAGATCTGTCACTTTGACTGGCCCGAAAATAATTTAAAGATCATCTACTGTTGGGTCTACAACTCTAATAATAATTTTAAAAGGTAAGTTACTAATTCTTTAAAATCTTGTCTCATTTAAATTCTTGATCGATCCCACAAAGTAATAATTTTGTTTCAGTATCTATGAAGACATCTGAACTACTCTTTCTCTCTGATTCTAATTGTAAAATATTTAAATAAATACTTTAGCAATTTATCTTCATTTTATCAGTTACTCTTTCCGAAAACCTGTCCCTAATATCAGAGTTTTCTGCTCTGTGAATAAATAAGGTTGAATCACCGATGCCGGACAAATTAAATATATAAATTATGATTATGTTTAATTTCATTTCTTGAGACTTAACACTATACTGATTCAGAACCAAATAGTCAGTCACTAATTGAAATTAGTCAACATCCTTACTAATTCAAAAGAGAGCATGTTTTTAATATCTGGTGAGATTTCCCAATATTTTTATTAATTAAATTTATAAAAATTATTATTAAATTATTTCTAAAATAATAAATTAACTCTTAATATTTATCCAACTCACTTTTTCAATTTACTTAGAAATAGATCTAATGTATAACTAGAATCCATAAAATGTTTTGTGATTTCTGCGGGTGTTGAACCTTCTGGATATTGCAAATTTGGTAATTTTGTTAACTTCAGATCTGTTCCTTGTTTTGGTTTTAATTGTGGTAATAATTCTTCTTCTTTCTGTTCAACAGACAGACATATACCTCTTTTTCTTTTCCTATTTCCATCTACTTCTCTTAGCCTTGATTTATCATCAACATTTTCTAATTCCAGAACTGAAGATATATACCTGTAAAAAATGTATCTTTACAACCACATAATTTTATGTAAGAGAAATTCTAGTCGAATTGACCTAGGTTAAAAATTTGATTTTTTGAATGAGAAATGTTCCCTGATTAAGGGGACATTCCAGTTCAAAACAGACAAAAACAAGGCTTTTTTAATAAACATTATTAAAATAACTATGACATTTATATAAAAAAGTTCTTTTGCAAGTAATAAATAATTTATTTAAGAATTTGTAAAAAAATTATCATTTTTATTTCAAAATGGCGGCGATATAAGCCATTTTCGAAAATGCCCTTTTTCGGTGGTAAGATCGATTCCAAACTTTATAAAACAGATAAAACCAAAAACGAAGTGACATTCTCTTCGTTAGACATTTCTTCAGGCGTAGAACCTCAAAAAAAGTGGAATTTTATCCCCCCCTCTTTTTTTATAGTACTTTTTCCCCAAAATATGCAAAAAATGGTGTTTTTATTTACAATTGCTCTTATAAAAAAAGAAAGTTGAAAATTTTCCAGTTTTTGAGGTTCCACTTATAAGCATGATGACGCTGAATCAAAAGCCGTTTGATATTTTTAAAATCGCTTCAGAAGAACTCGAGATCGTCTTACCAGATGAAAAAAAGACATTTTGAGAAAAATCCCTATTAAAAATTTCCACGTGTAGATTTGGCCATATGTAATTTCACGTGTATTTTATACTTTGTAATTTTTCCAAAATCTCTTTGCATCATTAAACGTGTAATTACACGTGTATTTTATTCAATTGTCATTTTTTCAAAATTTCTTTTGGTGAAAAAATCTACTTTTAAATTCAAAGTATAAAATACACGTGTACCGATTCTATAAATTTTGAAAAAATAACAAAGTATAAAATACACGTGTACCAATTCTGGAAACTGTGAAAAAATGATAAAGTATAAAATGCACGTGTAATTACACGTGTAACGATTCAAAGAAATTTTGAAAAAATAACAAAGTATAAAATACACGTGGATATTTGGTGAAACAATCTACTTTTAAATTTAAAGTATAAAATACACGTGTAATTACACGTGTAACGATTCAAAGAAATTTTGAAAAATGACAATTGTATAAAATACACGTGTAATTACACGTGTAATGTTGCAAAGAGATTTCGGAAAAATTACAAAGTATAAAATACACGTGTAATAACATGTGGCCAAATCTACACGTGTAATTACACGTGTAGATTTTTAATGGGGATAACGCATTCAAAATTTTTGTTCATATGTTTCAAAATTTAAAAAAATTATTGGATTTGCTTGAAAATCATTACTCGGGAGTTTTTGAGGTCGCTTATTACGAATATGGAATCAGATTTTAAAAAATCAAAATGGCGGATCCAATATGACAGACATTTTATTTTTCAAAATCATTGAATTTTCTTGAAAATCGCTACGGCGGGGTTTGGGGGTTGCTGATTACGAATATGACATACTTTTTCCAAAATTAAAAATGTCAGACGCAATATGGTGGAAGAAAAAAAATTAAACAAAAATTTTTTTTTCGCTATATCGGATCCGCCATTTTGAATTTTGAAAATTTGATATCTAATTTGTGATCAGCAACACCAAATACATTTTTGTTTGTCTTTTTAAAAAAATGCAAATGAGAAAACATTTAAATCATTCGATTGCTTATCTGCTATAACCTGTCAATTGCTCATTTAACATTCATAAAATGACTTTTAATTGACTCGAAATCGAGCTAGGGATCACTCGACTATTGACAGGAAATAAAGGCGATCTTGGTAAATATTTGAGCGCCTGGCTTTAGAAATTAATTATTGCCATATTTATGTATTTTATTTTACCCGGCTAAGTGGATTCGTAGGATGACTTTTTATTAAATAAATAAACACAAAGTAAAAGTTAATGTCACACACAATTCAATTTATTCTAATAAAATAAAACATCAATTTAAACTGTTAAAATGGAAAATATAAGTAGAAAAGATAAATGAGAGAATTCTCAAGGATCCAAGACTTTTGTTATTTTAAATTAATTTTAACGAAAATCTATTGACACTCTGACTTACCGCCATTTCAATAATCTTCCGGCGAGTGTTTCAATTTCTAAACTTATTGCCCAAACTTATTATTTCGTTATTTTCTATATCATGCAATGGTCGACTTTATTTATCGCTGTTATGAAGCGTCGGCCATGGCGGTCAAAACATGAAGGCCGTGCTATTACTTTTTCTCGCCTGATTCGCCTATTTTAAAACCCATGTGCGGTGGCGACCCTGCCGATAAGTATAAAAATTATCCTTTTTGTACTTATAGGGTTAACAGGTTGCCGCCTCACAGGCGCGTTGTACAAGTTAACGAAGAACAATTAATTTTGGATATGTGTGCAACTCGGACCAAATGGAGCAGTGGAAATAACAGAATAATAATGGTAATAATTATTATTGGTGGTCCCGGTCTGCTTCATCCTCAAACTGTTTCTCCTGACTCTACTCGCTCCAACTGAGAGTCAATTGTGATTGGTACCTCCGCGCCAAATTAATTGAGTTTGATAGGCTGAAAATTATTGAAAGGCAGTGACAAGTAATATTTAATTTTGGATTGCTCTTGGATCCATGAGATGTATCTATTTGTGAATTGTTTTCAGTTCGATTATTGCTTCGATTATTTTGTACAATTTATTATAATTTTCTCCTTATTTAAATTACAAAATATAGAATATTGAGGAGAGCTTCACGTTTTTCCACCATGGTCGAGGACAAAATTAAAGAGCAAAATTGCAACGTTACAATGCCCCCTCCCAGACCATGAAAGTGGGTGAAGTCAAAATGTCATTCTTTGTTTAATAACCGGCAAATTCACGACTACACGAGTTATTTAATAAACTCGTAACACCTCTTGGATACAAAAGCATTCCTTCAATTATTTCTCGGGTTTACGAAAGAAATTATGAAGTGAAGGACTGTTTTAATTAGATAGAATTTTATTTCTAAGAATTAGTTAACGCCATTGTAGGCGAGGAACATCAAAAGTAGTCAGGTACTATACTGTCATACATAACACATTCGTCACTACAGTAAATTAAAATGTCTTCTATGGCTAAAGAAAATAAAGGAGTTTGTATAATAGAAAACAAAAGTAAGTGTTTGGTTCGTAAATTAAAGAAAACAAAAATAGCCTCTTTTGGCATTAGAATAGTGTTACGACGTGCGAAAAAAAATGTACTCTATGACCAAATAAGATTTAGAAAATAAACATTAATTTTATAGAGAACTTTAGTCCAGGGCGAACAAATCCATTTCGTCGGGGAGTTCGTTATTGTTTTCTGACTCTAGGCGGTTCCACTCCGTGATATCGTGGTTTATTCGCCATCGTTTGTTTAAATTTTCAATTTGGCACCTTTTGTGCCACTGCTGCCTTTCTCGGACCTGACGACCTGCTCGATGAGTACGATGTAGCTTCCACCAACCAGTGGAAGCGCGTATTGGTTTAGGTGCTACCGGAGGTTCGAGAGGTGGTATTGCCCCAACATCAAGACGTGGTGGTTCGGGAGGCGGGATTTCAGGAGTCCCTAGGCCGTCTGATCTCAGGATGTCAGCGATCGACTGTACCGATCCTCCGGGGAACTGGGCAGAGTTCTCTGATATATAGACAGTATGACTGTTCCCATTACCCCGGTAAAAGGGGAGTCGATGATACTGACCCCAAAGATTACGGATGGGCATTCCATGGTTTCCGATATAGATCACCTCCGGCCAGGGTCCGAAGATTGCGTGAGGGTATACAAGTTTTAGTCGGCCGTTTACCGGCATGACTTCCGGTTGATAATTATTAAAGTCGATGTTATCCTGAATTTAAGGAAAACAGTTAGGGTTCAGCATTAATCGGTTTCAGGTCTTTACTGTGAATTGTTAAGGGTTGTATTTTTCCACTGCCGTCCGCGAGTTCGTACACGTTTTCGGATATTAATTTTGAAATAGTGAAGATTTCGGGATTATAAATTGGAAGTAGTGATGCCGTAACTCTTTTTTGTGCTGAGGATAGCGTTCTGTCCTTTTGAAGGACTTTATCGCCAATTTTGAATGAATAAGTGCGTCGCCGTAAGTTGTAATGGTGGGCTTGTTTGCGTTGGGCCTTTTCGAGATGTAGTTTAACAAGATCGCGTATGGATTCAAGTAGGGTCATTCGCTCTTTCCAGGCGTCGACATTCCTGGAGGTTGAAGGTTGTCCTACCTCGCTTGTTAATGACGCTAAAACTGTACCCGATGGTGGGGGGTCCCTACCCAAGTTTAAGAAGGCCGGGGAGGTCTGAATCGAGGAGTGTTGGGCAGTATTAAAGGCGAAACGGAAGTCCGCCAAGTACTCATCCCACTTACGCTGTGTCGTTTTAATATAAGAACGTAACATCGCTTTCATTACCCGATTCACCCTCTCCACAGGGTTCGCTTGGGGGTGGTATTTAGGCGTCTTACTGATTCGAATTTTGTAGGCTGCGCAGAGCCCTTCGACGGCTTTGTTTGAGAACTCTGTGCCGTTGTCAGAAAATAGGAAGGAAGGAGTACCCCAGCGGTTGATTACTACATCTTTAAAGGCTTTAATTATAGCTGGGCCGGTGGCTTTTCGAAGGGGGACTACCTCTATCCATCGCGTAAAGAAGTCCTGAAAGATAAGTATATATTGATGCTGAGAAGAAGAGGGGGTATAAGGTCCCATAATATCAGCACCAACCATATACCAGGGTTGTTCTGTTACACGATGGCCCATTTCACCGATGGGTTTCTTATTTTCTGTTTTACAGGTCTGACATACTTCGCAAAGTTTAACATACTTAACTATATCGCGATAGTATCCAGGCCAGTAATAGCGGAGTGAGACGCGGTGGAAGGTGCGTTCTACGCCTTGGTGTCCGGCTTGAGGCTCGTCATGGGCCTCTTTTAGGACTTTGGGGTGGAGTTCTCTTGGAAGTACGAGTTTCCAAGTATTTAGGTCGTCAATAGTAAAGTCTATTATTTTATTAGTGATGTGATGGTATAAAAGGTCGTTTTCTACTTTCCAATTTGGGAAGGCATGGGGATGACGTAACACATCGCTTTTCCTTTTTAAATACCATTCATCTTTTGTTTCAATAATCGCGGAAACGGATTCGGTGTCCTGATCTAATCGCGACAAGAAGTCGGGGACCACGTTTAATGAGCCTTTGCGGTATTGGATATCGAAGTTATATTTAGAAAGTTCCATGGACCAGTTCGCTAGCCTACTGGATGGATCCTTCAGCGATTTTAGCCACTTCAGGCTGTGGTGATCAGTCACGACCGTGAAGTGATCGGCTTCTAAATACGCTTTAAATTTTCCTATCGCCCATTTTACCGCCCAGCATTCGCGTTCTGTAGCCGAGTAATTACGTTCGGCTTTCGATAGCGTATAGCTCGCGTAGGATATTACGCGTTCCCTCCCCTCCTGGACCTGGGTCAACACTGCGCCTAGTCCTGAGCCGCTGGCGTCGGTTTGAAGAGTAAAAGGCTGAGAGAAGTCTGGACACGCCACAACTGGGGCGCTTGTCAGAGCTTCTTTAATAGCCTTAAAGGAAGACTCTTGAGCTTCTTCCCATCGCCACGATTCGGCAGACCGAAGTAAAAGTGTTAGGGGTTCCGCGGTAGAAGATAAGTTTGGTATGAAACGCCTGTACCAAGAGGCGAAGCCTAAGAACCTGCGTAGCTGACGAATGTTTTGGGGAGGGGGGTATTCCAAGACTGGGGCCAATTTGGCTGGGTCTATTTGGACACCCTCATTATTGACAATGAAACCCAAATATTGAATTTCGTTTCGAAAGAAACGACATTTGTCAGGGTTGATAGTGAGGCCTGCTTCTTTGATACGTTTAAGGACTTCTTTTAACCACCTTAAGTGGTCATCGAAAGTTTCGGTGGCTATTATGACATCGTCCAGGTAGGCAAATACGAAAGGTTCCATATCTGGACCCAAGATTTTCTCGATGAGGCGTTGGAAAGTCGCCGGAGAACCTGTAAGGCCGAAAGGCATTGTTTTGTATTGGAAGTGACCTCTTCCGGGGACGGAGAATGCGGTTATTTCTCTACTTTGCAATTCCAACGGAACTTGATGAAAAGCTTGATCGAGGTCTATAGAAGATATGAAGTTTGCCGACTGAAGGGTGTCAAGAATGTGGGCCATCGACGGCAGAGGATAGGCGTCTTTTTTAGAGACTTTATTTACTTCTCTGTAGTCGATGCATAGGCGGTATGTGCCGTTAGGTTTGAGTACCATGACTATTCGTGAGTTCCACCCGCTTTTTGAGGCTTCAATGATGTCTAATTTTATAAGTTTATCGATTAGGGCATTCATTTCTCTCATAATTGCGGGAGATCGTCTGACGAATTTTGCTCTTATGGGAGGATGATTGTTAACGTCTATTTTATGTTCAATGAGATGAGTTCGGCCTAGTTTATTTGGTTTCGGTGCATATTCTTGAAGAAACTTTTCTACTAAGTCGATTTGTTCACTGGTTAATTCTTTTAGCGCTGAACAATTTTCGCCATAAGACCTTTCGGGCGTATTGAGTAATTCAATAACGGGAGCGAAATTTTCAATGTCTGGTATGATTCTAACTGAGTTTGTGCTACCGTCTAGTAAGAGTTTGAAGATTCTTATTGCATCTATACCAAGGATGCATTCATAATTAAAGTTTTTAACTATTATAAAAGGGACCTCCTTAATGACCGTACTGATCTCGCATGGTAGATTAATTTGCCCTAGAGTTTGTTGCGATGCCCCATTTGGAAATACTATGGCTTTGACTGGTGATGTTTCCAGGTCGGTGTTAAGTTGTTGGGCTAGAGTGATGCTAGTCTCGCTTAATATCGATCTGGAAGATCCTGTGTCAATTAGTGCATTTATTTCCTTTTCTCCTATTTTTATTTTAATAAATAGGCGTTCGTTTATGTTATCTACTTTAAGGGCAGAGCAATCTTGGGAAAAATTTTGCTGAGGGTTGAGATTTTTTGAGGTTAGGTCTTCAGGAGGAGTTGAGAGTTCAGTGACGACCTCGTTCACTGATCTCTCTTCTCGTTTCCCGACTTTTTCTTAGTTTGGCATAGTGGGGTTGGACATTGTGGTGTTTTTACTCCCAGTCTGCCACATTTAAAACAAAAGGTGAGTTTTTCTTTAGTGCAGTCGGGAGGAAGATGACCATGAGGGCCTGGTATGCCATGTGATAGGCAATTGCGGCATAATAATGCGCCGGTTTCAGGTGGCGAGGATTGAGAAGGCTGAATTGCAGAAACTGATGTATCGGTTTTGTGGGCTTGTGGCTTTTTATTGCGCGCTTTATTACCGCTTTTCTTAGGCGTTTGTTCCGTTGGTTTGGAAGTGTCTTGTTTTGTTGTGTGTTTGTCTTGTGTGGCAGCACAGTCGATTTTAGTCGGGGTATCGTTTTGTGCGGTTGTATTATTAATCGCGGCTATTTTCGCGCCCTGATGTCTAGTCTTTGTGCTGTCCCAATAAGCAAACTCCGGCAAGAAAGACGCTTCCGGTTCCGGTGGCGGCTTATATTCCTTGATTGTTGCCCATTCTGCCTCCCATTCTTGGCCAAGTTTTGCGAGAGTATTTAGGTTCGCGACTGAGTTGCGTTTGATGACCTTTTTAAATTCGGGTCTCAAACCGCGGTGCGCATAATCTACTTTTTCTTCTTCCGGTGTGAGTCTACTTAATTTATTATATAGACCTTGGATGCACGTTATGTAATCTCTAATTTTCTCTTTTGACCCTTGTGTTCTTGTGCGAATTTGATCACGTATTCTATAATCAAAATTATCGTCCCCAAAACGTGAGCGGAAGGCCTCTTTAAATTCTAACCACGAGTTCCACAGGAGTCCTTGATCACGAGAATTTCTGTACCAGATTAACGCGACGCCGGTTAGTAATAGCGGTAAGGCGCTGATAATATCGCGGTCAGAAAGTGGCGAGAAAATTCTACATTCATCTATTTTTGTTAAAAAATTTTCTGCGCTCACATTATTTGAGCCATCGAATTTAATGTCCCAGTGGCGTACTACTCTGCCTATATCGAAGCGATTATTTGGTCTAGAGGTGTGATCGAATTGATAAGAGTGTGTGGGCTCATAAATTTCTTGTGGTGTGGGAGGTCGAACTGTTTGGTGTTCGCTTCGCTGGTTCCAATTAGTATTATTTAAATTGGTGAAGTTTTCTGGTACGAATTCGTAAGGGTTTTGCGAAATGTTCGAAGGGTTGAGAAAATAGTTGTTTGGCCTAAATTGATTTTCACGAATGACGTGATAATTTGGTATTTGATTAGGCATTGCCTGTGAGAAGGTGTTTTGAGAATTGCCTACATTTTTTGAAAAAGAAGGAATAGTTTCCAAAAATGTGTTATTATGCGCTTGTGAAGAGGCGTTATAGAAGTTATTAATGTTTGCTTTTGAGGGCGGAGGATTAGCTTCTATAATGGTGCTACTATGCGCTTGTTGTGTGAGCGGACGTTGTTGATAACCACTATTGCTAGAGGTAAAATTGACGTTCACTTGGGGTTGCAGATTCGTTGCGTTTAGAAATACCGAGTGTGGCAAATGATTTTCGCGTTGGTGGTTCGCGAAGGAGACCGAAGTTGAGAATGATCGGGGATGTTGTACGCTTGTTGTGACTGTTGTGGTATTTGTAGTACTTGTGACTACAGTGGTTGTAGTGGGGTTACTACAGAAGTCGTCGCAAGTGTTGATTTGTTGTCGATGTATTGAGGAGATCTCATTTATTTTAAATACATCGCTCAAAGTGAGATCATCTCGAAGTGGTTCCGTATAATGAAGATCATTTATATCCCATGGGATGTTTGTTGCACCCTCGCGTCTATGCAAGAATCGCACTATTCTGTCGCGGATAATAGGCAAATTGCCTGTTGGATTCACGCAAAATTCGAGAGCTAATCGTCGAAGATCAGTTTCATTAAGTGTAAAAATCCACGTTATTTTGTCTCTGATGTTCGACATTTTTCTTTGTATTAGGATTTAACGAAAAAAAATTCCGTAATAGTGAGAGAAAAAAAAATCCGTATTTTCTATAATAGTCGAAAAAGTAGAAATTTTATTTTTACTATTGTAGGAATTATTTTTCTCCTCAATGAAAATGTTGCTCATTTAAGAAAAGGAATTTGTATATAAAAATTTTCCTCATCTATGAAATCGATTATATGGGAAAACTAGAAAAAAGATTTTAGTTTTCCATTTTTTTTTGTTTTTATAGTGCCTGGAATGTGGAGAGAAAAAAAAGCTTTCTAATTTTATTTAATTAATTTAAAATTAAAATTTTTCTATTTCTCGAAATAGCACTAAATTATGTCAGAAAAGACAATTTCAAGAAACAGTTAATAATGAGATAATTGCTTCTTGTTAATGTGTAGAAGAATAATATTTAAATTCTCTATTATAGTGATTCATAATTTTAAAATTATAATTTATTCAAAAGAAATTTGAGAATAATTAATTATTAATTATTTGTAAATTTCTTTTTAATTGATCACTTATTTACTGTTTTATTTTAATAAAATCTTTAATTTGCTTCATGAATGATAAGCTATTTGTATTACTGTCACAGCTGATGTATTTATCGATTTTCACGGAGCGATAGCTATAGGTATAGTTCCTGCGTTATTCGAACATGTGCTAGGCGAGAGAGTGGAACGCCGTTATAGTGCGAAGGGGGAGAACGATTCAAAATGTCGGACGAGCTGAGGTTCCGTTCACGTCGCGGGCGAGTATTCTGCGTTGCGCGCTTGTAATCTGGTGGTGGTATTATTCCAATATGGCTGAAACTGACCGTGAGTGCTGTTCTCTATGCTACGCTGTGGAGCGAGAGAGAGAGAAATTGACTGGAGGGGCGCGTGTGAGGGGAACCTGTTGCTGTAGAGTGACGGAGAGGATCGATCTCGCTCTGGCTTATGGCTTTCCGATCGAGCACATGTTTTTCACGATTTTGTTTTCGTGAGATTTCATTTATTTTCAGGTTAACAATTGGAGAATTTATTCTTTTATGAATTAAAAAAAATTCTCTTCTTGTTAAGGTGAAGGGATCTCATTGGAAATAAACAATTTCGCGAAAATGTATACAATGAAAAGAATACTGTGTACAGAAATAGCAGACGGCACTTGTGGAAGGTTTAGTAAAAGTATTGCATGCGAATAATAGAAATAGAAATATGTAGTGAGAAACTATAGAATGATTCGAACTGTGTGTTTTCCCTAAGTCATCCACTTATTGTTGGGCGCCATTTATAACCTGTCAATTGCTCATTTAACATTCATAAAATGACTTTTAATTGACTCGAAATCGAGCTAGGGATCACTCGACTATTGACAGGAAATAAAGGCGATCTTGGTAAATATTTGAGCGCCTGGCTTTAGAAATTAATTATTGCCATATTTATGTATTTTATTTTACCCGGCTAAGTGGATTCGTAGGATGACTTTTTATTAAATAAATAAACACAAAGTAAAAGTTAATGTCACACACAATTCAATTTATTCTAATAAAATAAAACATCAATTTAAACTGTTAAAATGGAAAATATAAGTAGAAAAGATAAATGAGAGAATTCTCAAGGATCCAAGACTTTTGTTATTTTAAATTAATTTTAACGAAAATCTATTGACACTCTGACTTACCGCCATTTCAATAATCTTCCGGCGAGTGTTTCAATTTCTAAACTTATTGCCCAAACTTATTATTTCGTTATTTTCTATATCATGCAATGGTCGACTTTATTTATCGCTGTTATGAAGCGTCGGCCATGGCGGTCAAAACATGAAGGCCGTGCTATTACTTTTTCTCGCCTGATTCGCCTATTTTAAAACCCATGTGCGGTGGCGACCCTGCCGATAAGTATAAAAATTATCCTTTTTGTACTTATAGGGTTAACAGGTTGCCGCCTCACAGGCGCGTTGTACAAGTTAACGAAGAACAATTAATTTTGGATATGTGTGCAACTCGGACCAAATGGAGCAGTGGAAATAACAGAATAATAATGGTAATAATTATTATTGGTGGTCCCGGTCTGCTTCATCCTCAAACTGTTTCTCCTGACTCTACTCGCTCCAACTGAGAGTCAATTGTGATTGGTACCTCCGCGCCAAATTAATTGAGTTTGATAGGCTGAAAATTATTGAAAGGCAGTGACAAGTAATATTTATTTTTGGATTGCTCTTGGATCCATGAGATGTATCTATTTGTGAATTGTTTTCAGTTCGATTATTGCTTCGATTATTTTGTACAATTTATTATAATTTTCTCCTTATTTAAATTACAAAATATAGAATATTGAGGAGAGCTTCACGTTTTTCCACCATGGTCGAGGACAAAATTAAAGAGCAAAATTGCAACGTTACACTGCATACAAAAACATCTTTGACATGGCGAAGAATAAAAATGTATAGCTCTTGTTTTACTTCGAATTTTGCAATAACATTTGAGGAGAGTATTCTTGACACTATAAGAAATCCGAAAATAAAATTTAAAAAATCGATTTTTTTAACATTTTGAACTGGAATGTGCCCTTAAAAAAATTTAAAAACTAATTATAATCCGTCGATGGCTTTTCTAGAAGAGTGACTTTGGCTATTTTCACTTTCCAAATTTTCAAAAAGATAATATTAATGTTAAAATGTAAAATAAATTACTCATATACTACTACTATGTAAGTTTTATTTTTAAAAAAGTACATATATAATTCATTGTCATGAACTGTATGAAAATTAATTTTGATAGAAATTACTTCACTAATTAATAGTAAAACGCTAGTCTTAAAATTTAGAACAGGGTTTTCTTTGTTACACACTTGCCTTGGCAACTGAAAATGTGTTGATTGTAAAATATAAAAAAAATAATTTTTAATTTATTTGTCAAGTGTTAACCCCTAGATAAATAGGCTACCCTAAGTCTACCCTAGATATAGTACATTTAAGGTAGGTTTTGGACAGTCTGAAAAAATTGCTTTAATTCAATGAAATGTTATAAAATAAATTATTTGGAATAATACAGTAACATTTGTAGATTACATTTCTTGTAAATTGAACAATTATAAATAAATTATTGATATACAAAGTAACAAAGTAGTTTCCAGTCAATAAAGTGTATTTTAAAAACAGCATATTTAGTAAATAAAGAAAAGAAAAAAATAGGATAACTTATTTAATTTGACAAAAGTAATCATTAAAGAATTTATTAAATATTTAGGGCAAATTATTATTTACATATTAAAAAATTAATATTTAAAGTTGGAGATGTCAGTTCTACTATGAGACGTGTGCAAAGCGATAGTAATATGTGACAGTCCACAAGAAAACGTGCTTAAGCACCCGAATGTGATTTTTACGGGAAACGTATTAGAAGCTGGGCCTTCCTAATTGGTTCAAATTATGCTCATGTTTGAACATTTATAACAAAAAATCTATAAGTAAAAAGTATTTTTGACTCTTGTACCCAAAAGAGGAATTTAAGATCTATAAAGTACATTTTATCACATTCAAAACAAGAAATAAGAAAACCAACTTTTCAAAACGAATTTTATTTACAGCAAAACTAGAAATTGTATTAAGGAGGTTATATAAGATTCAGAATTAACATTACCAATTTATTGAAACTTGGTCCACTATTAGATAAAGGTTTGAAAATTATGTTTCTAAATTTTTTAGGCGTCTACGTTCTTGTGATAAAAGTCAGAAGCGTTTTTGTTTTTTTAATATTTAAAATTGAGTCTTATGGGAAATGAGTACTTTTCCATACAACAGATTTGTAATTTTTGTTATTCTTATGTTCATGGATACGTATCCAGTGAACGCTTTGTTTGGCCGATATACTTCGCAGGGCAACTCTTACAATTAAACTTATATACAACATTCGTCTCTTGCTACTTATCAGTAGTGTCTTTTCCCAATTTTACAATTGATTTAAGATTTTTATTAACAATTAGGATAAAGTGGATATTGTATGTTTTAAGAATGTTGGATAAATTAGTAAAATTAGAATTATTAAATGGAAGGCAAACTTTTAGAATTTGTTAAAATAAAAGAGCTTGTTTCTTTTTTTATTTTAAATATTTAATATCGAATTTAATTTTATTTAAGCGAACTTGAATATAATTATTAAGTAATATAGAAGGATAACACAGGCACACAAAAAAAAGTTGTCTTTTTTTGAACCAGACATACATATCTTATAGTAATTTTGCCCGCTGAAATCGAATCTGAATTCAGAATTGCTCCATCATCCTCTGTTTTTTTTTAAATCGAGAAAACTACCATTAACTTCAAATTTTAAAGTAAAAAAATTGAATAACAGATTTCTCTTTAAAACAAAACAATAAATTTATCTGCTTCTGCTACAATAACTCAGAAACAATGTCAACATTTCTTAAACATTTGTTTTTTATTAAATCGAAAAAACAACCCCTAAAATGTAAAAATTCAAAATTATAATATAAAAACCCACAATGGTTTTCAAAACAACAAAATAAATTTATGTACTTCTCTTTCGACAACCTACCTTTAAATTTACAAAATAAAAGTTTAAATTAAAAAATGAAGAACCACATTGTTTTTCAAAATAGAACAATAAATTTATATTTTTGCTTACAACAACTTAAAAATAGCTTAAGTTTTTTATTGAAATTGAAGAAAACTTAAAAGATAAACTCTAACTTGACAGAAAGAAATTAACTTTTTAAACATTAGCATACGTTTTTGTATTTTTGTTTTTGCAAAAAGCAACAATGTTTAAAGTAAATCTTAATTTTTCCACTTCAAAAAGGTTTTTTTTTAATTTAACAAAAACGAATTATGATGTCTTAATTCTCAATATAACTTAAACCAATTTGATGTGGTTTTTCATTTTTTTAATATACATTTTGATTTTTACATATTAGGGGTAGTTATTTCAATTTATAAAAACAAAGGGTGCTGGAGCAATTTCGCTAATGATTTTGACTTGTTAAAAGAGAAATACATAAATTTATTGTTCTGTTTTACAAAACAATGTGGTTTTTATTTTTTAATTTAAACTTTTATTTTGTAAATTTAACCCATTAACGCCTGAAACCTCTAAAATTTTGTGTTTCATTTAAGATATAATTTTATATACTAAATATGCTTTTTTTACAGACATTTTTTTTTAAATGAATACAAGTGTCACAAATTGGCACAAACTTATTAAATTTTCAAAATATGCAAAAGCGGAAATGAAAAAAACAAAATGGCGGCTTCAAAATGTCGCTAATTTGAGAAAAAAATTAATCAATTCTTTCTACGATGCACCGATTCAGAAAATGGCTATGAAATGTAGTAGATCTTAGTGTTTATATGTTTTCGGGGTCGCTTATTATAAATCTGCTATCGGATTTACAAAATTCAAAATGGCGGATTCAATATGGCAGACGAAAATTAAAAAAAGTTACCAGATTCGCCAATTCGCCAATTAGATTCGTCGGCCATATTGGAACCGCCATTTTGAATTTTGAGAATCCAATAGTAGATTCATAATCAGCGACCCCAAAAACCCTTAAGGAACAAAATTCAAGGGGATGGAGTAACTTTTTTTAATTTTCGTCGGTCATATTGGATCCGCCATTTTAAATTTTGAAAATCCGATTGCAGATTCATAATCAGCGACCCCGAAAACCCCTGGATAACAAATTTCAAGCGAATCTGATAAATTTTTTTAATTTTCGTCTGTTATATTGGATCCGCCATTTTGAATTTTGAAAATCCGATTGCAGATTCATAATAAGCAACCCCGAAAGCATATAAACACTAAGATCTACTACATTTCATAGCTATTTTCTGAATCGGTGCACCATAGAAAGAATTGATTAATTTTTTTCTCAAATTAGCGCCATTTTGAAGCCGCCATTTTGTTTTTTTCATTTCTGCTTTTGCATATTTTGAAAATTTAATAAGTTTGTGCCAATTTGTGACACTAGTATTCATTTACAAAAAATGTCGTCTGTAAAAAAAATTATTAAAAAAAAATATTTCATTTTTTGGCAATTTGATGTACAAAATTCGGCATATTTAATTTTCTGTGCGATAAATTCAAAATCTGAGCACGGAACCTTGTAGAGCGACCCCGAAAACATAAAGAAACGCTTAGGTTATTTTCAGGAAGCATATTTAGTATATAAAATTATATCTTAAATTAAACACAACATTTTAGAGGTTTCAGGCGTTAATGGGTTAAGGGTTGGTTTTTTAATTTAAAAAACAGAGGGTGATGAAGCAATTTTTACATTGCTTTTAAGTTGTCGAAAGAGAAGTACATAAATTTATTTTGTTGTTTTGAAAACCAATGTGGGTTTTTATAATATAATTTTGAATTTTTACATTTTAGGGGTAGTTTTTTCGATTTAATAAAAAACAAAGGGTGTTTTAACAATATTGACATTGTTTCTGAGTTATTGTAGCAAAAGTAGATAAATTTATTGTTTTGTTCTAAAGAGAAATCTGTTATTCAATTTTTTCACTTTAAAATTTAAGGTTAAGGGTAGTTTTCTTGATTTAAAAGAAAACAGAGGGTGATGGAGCAATTCTGACTTCAGATTCGTTTTCAGCAGGCAGAATTACTATAAGATATGTATGTCTGGTTCAAAAAACAGACAATTTTTTTGTGGGCCTGTGTAATCATTGTTGGTAGGAATTTGTTTTACTTTTATCAAGTTATCTTTATGAAAACTGGTAAGAAAGAAGAATTGCCCTGTCAATAAAGTTGTATACAATATTTATTTTCTGCTGAATTGAATGACCTGAGAAGTAATTTATAAATCTACCGGTAGAGGTTGACTTTTGGAACCAATTACTTTATATTTTCTAATTTTTAATATTTAAAGTCACATCTAGAAAATTTATCTTATTGTCAACTTGAAGTTCATATGTAAATTGTAAATTACTATTATAAGAATTAAAAACAGATACAACTGAATCAATGTATTTTTTATGAATACAAATAATTGCATCGTCAACGTACCTAAAATAAAATAATGTAATACAATTATATTTAGTTTTTAGAATATTAAGACAATCACTTTCCAAATTAGTGATGCACTTCGAGGGAGTCTCGTCTCGAAAAACCGAGAATCTCGCGAGAAAAACAATGAAAACAACTGAATGTGGTATTTTCATCTCTTTTCTTTTATGAGAGGACAGAGTCTTGTCGTGCATCACTATTCCAAATCATCCATTACAATATCAGCAAACAATGGTGAAATGGGAGAACCCATCGGCAGTGCGATCAATTTGTTTGTAATATTTTTTATTAAAAACCAAGAACGTGTTGTTAAATAGAAATTTTGTACAATTAATAACTTCGGAGAAAGGCATTCTACCATTCATAAGCATTTGATCTCTACGTTTAAAGCCTTCAAGAACTAAATTGAGGGGAACTTTTGTAAACAATAAATTTACGTCCAAAGACATCAAAATAAAATTGTCCGGAATGATTAGATTATCAAGTTTTTTCATAAGATCAAAACTATTGTTAATATGCGAATTAGGGAGTTTGATATTGTTTTTTAATTCATTGTATAAAACTTTAGCTAAAAAATGTGTTGGGCAATTTATTAGTGAAACAATAGGAAAGCAAGGAATATCTTTTTTATGGATCTTCGGAAGCCCATAAAATTTTGGTAAAACTGTATCATTGAGAAATGACTGATTATTATGATATTTATAATTAAGAAATTCATTGTCGTTTAGATTTTTAAGATTTTTTGAGGTTCTTATTCAAAGATCAGATAGAGGATTTTTTAAAAAACAGTATAAGTTGAAGTGTCAGAAAGAAGATCGTTTTTTTATAGTAAGAACATTTATAATGACAAATCGTGGAATTGCCCTTGTCCAAAATTGTAAACATCACATCTGAATGTTGTTTTAAAAAACTCTTTGTAATCTTGACTTTTCTAGCAAAGTCTCTCTCTCTTCTCTTTTATTTTAGGTATGTTGAGGATGCAATTATTTGTATTCATATAAAATACACTAGAACCAAACGGCGTGCGTCGCGCGCCCACTCCTATCATTTGAGACAAACGAAAATTTTAATTTAAAAACACAATAATTATGCAAGATTATTTCGCTAATTGAGCCTTCCAATTTTATAACTCGCTCGACGCTCGAATGCACGCGCTAATGCCAGTCGGATAGCAGTGATAGGCGCTCACTGCTACCCAACTGGCATTACCACTTGTCTCCGAGCGTCGGGAGAGTTATAGAATTAGAAGGATCAAATGTGATTTTTTTCATCAGTTTATTATAACTTTTTTTTACTTATATTATATTATGATGGCAAAGATATTTTTGTTGGGATTAAATTATTAGGTAAAAAATGATTTAGGGAAGAGTGGGCAAAAGAGCTATGCGAGACAAAGATGTTAATATTAAAATATCTCCTTTATTTCCTGTCTAAACTAAAATTTAGTTTTAATTCATTCAGATAAATTGATTAAAATAAGAGAAACCTTAAAAATATCAAATATTTTACGAAATATAACAAAAAAATTGTTTCGCAAAAATAAAATGATAGTTTTATTGAACGATCTAGTGTGGTGATTTAGTTTAATTTTATATCTAAATATTTGAAATTTAAAGTAAAAAGAAGTTTGTTATGTAGGCAAAGAAAATATTGAAAAATATTTGGTTAAACACAACTGAATATTCGAATTTTCTATTTATTACTGTTTATTAATTCAATGTCACTTAAATAATTTTTAAAAATTTTTTGTTTTACATTAAATTTAAATTATTCATATGAATATTAAAAAACTCATTTGAAACCAGAATTCATACATTTTTATATAAATTCGAATATATGTTAGAAATTATTAAATTTAATTAAAAATTAAAATAATAAAAATTAATTCAATTAATAACTTTATTTTAAATAAAACAATAAAGACTCGAATTCACAATAAAAGTTTAAAATCTCTAAAAGTTTTTATTTTTTTAAATTGTTTAATTCTTTTAATAATAGGGTACTGTCACCTTAAGTGAACCACCTGAGCTTGTAAGTTATCTTATAGCGGAAACGTGAAATAAATAGTGCAAACAGCAGCACCGCATCTAGAAACCGTAAGAAATTAAGTTCCGCGATAATCATATACGTTATCGTTTGATGTAACGAATTTTTAAGAACATAAACCAAAAAAGAAGTCGCTCTTAAAATGAGTAAAGTATCAAAAATATTAAATTTTTTCTTACAAACAAAAAAAATCAAAGCCATTATGCTATAAACACTTATCTAGGGATCTATACTAAACCTTGGAATACTCAAGGTAATATTACTCTATGTTGTTAACTTTATGTTTCGTAAATATTATACTAATAAGTATCACTTGTTAATTTTTAAGGCTTATAAATGCTTTCTTCTAGAAATACACTGAAACCCCACTTATGTGAACATGGCCCACGCAATTCGACACGAAGTCTCGCTTTTATTTTTATTTTGGTCGACATAACCTATGTTGGTAAAGTAATTCGATAAATTGATGTGATTGGTTGATTTAGTTTGAACTCAACCAATGGGAATCTAAGTATCTTTCCATTGGTCGGTTACTGCGCATGAGCTAAAATAAGTGGGGTTAGGGCTGATTCCAACTGAAAATAACTGAAGAAAAAACGGATTCAAATAAACGAGACTTTAAAAAAGTAGGGTTTCAGTGAATAAGCGAAAAAAGAAAATTCTGTATTTTTGGAGTTGGGTAAACTAAGGGAAAGTATAGCTAAGTATGGTAGAACTAAAAAATAGTTTTTTGAAAATATTAACTCTTAAAAAAAATTCTGAATTTTTTGAGTTGGGCAAAGTACAGGAAAGTACAGCAAAATATTGGAGATATAAAAAATAGTTCATTGGAAAATATTAAATATGAAAATTAAAATTCTGAATTTTTTGAGATTGGCAAAGTACGGGAAAGTACAGCAAAGTATGAAAGAGGAAAGAAAGGGTTTTTTGAGAATTTTAAATAAGAAAATTCAAATTTTGTATTTTTGGAGTTCGTGAAAGTACCGGAATGTACAGCACATTGTATAAGGTTTAAAAATAGTTTGTTTTAAAACATTGAATATGAAAATTGAAATTCTGTATTTTTGGAGAGTTTAGCAAAGTATAAGAGATTTAAAAAATAGTTTTTTGGGAAATATTTTTCGAGTTAGCAAATTATAAAATAGAAATTCTAAATTTTTGGAGTTCGGAAAAATACGGAAAACTACAGTAAAGTATGGGAGATTTAAATAAATAGTTTTTTTGCAAAATATTAAATGTGACAATTAAAAATGTTTCTTTTGAGAGTTCGGTAAAGTACGGAAAAGTACAACAAAGTATACAAGAATAATAAAAGACATTTTTATAAAAAAACATTTTTGTTTAATATTTTTAAAACACTTTTTTTTAATTAAACAAATTAATTTATTTTTTTTGTTTTGGTTTTTCTTCAATTTTTAAAAGATTTTTAAAAAATATATTTTAAAAAATTTTTTAGAAAAAAAATTATTTTTTTTATAAACAAATTAATTAAAAAATTTATAAAACGAAAACTATGAGTCGACCCATCTCGGATCTTTTTAAAAATCTTCTGTATATTGGCAAGTATAAATAAATAAGAAAAAAATAAAAATTAATCGCGCCTAAATTAAAAATAAATTAATTTGTTTATAAAAAATTAATTTGTTTATAAAAAAATAATTTTTTTTCTAAAAAATTTTAAAAAATATTTTTTTAAATCTTTTAAAAGATGAAGAAAAACCAAAACTTTCTTTATTTGACAACTTTTTTCGAAACTCAATACTTTCAATGTTATAATCTATTGAAAATAGGTCTGCTTTTAAAAATCCAAAATTTCGAAAATTCATATCTCGAAAATTTTGGCAATTATGGAAAAATAAAAAAATACGTATTTAATATTTTTCTATAAGGAACGAGAAAAAAATATGTTTATCCGATTTTAAAATGTCATAAAAAAATTTCACGTGGAATTGCCCATATATATCATATTGTACGTGTATGTAAATAACAATTGGGATAAAGCCCACTGGTTAAAAGTAACCCTTCGAAAAATAGGTCAGGTACTCGAGCAGACCTTTCGCTTTTCTTTATATATCTATCCCTATTAATATAAAATCATATCGCCGCCGCCGCTGTTTCAGAAAGTTCTAAGGGCGCCCTATCCCAAAGGGTTCGTCAAAACTTACGTCAAATTTGACCTATTTTTTGACCTATAGGTTTAAAAGAGAATAAATAACGGCCTCACATTACGTCAAAATCTATGTCTAATTTGACCTATTTTTTGACCTATAGGTTTAAAAGGAGAATAAATAACGGCCTCACATTACGTTAAAATCTATGTCAAAATTGACCTATTTTTTGACCTATATGTCAAAAAGGAGAATAAATAACGGTATCACATTACCTCAAAACCTATGTCTAATTTGACCTATTTTTTGATCTATAGGTCAAGAACATAAATAAAAACATATGTCAAAATTGACCTATTTTTTGACCTAAGTCAAAATGAAGATAAATAACGAATATAAATACATGTTTAATTTTACCTTTTTTTGAGCTACGGGTTTTAAAAGGGGCCTTAATGTGGGCCTTTACATTACGTCAAAATTTGATCTGTGTTTTACCAAGAGGTCAGAGCTTGCCCCCTAAAATAGAAGCGCGAAATAGGACGTCAAAGCCTATGCAAAAGAAAATTTTTTTACTTGATGACAAAGATGATAACAATGATTAAAAATTTGAGACTGGCTAATATCATAAGATATATAATATCATATAAAATCAGGGGGTTGGCGCGCGCAACGTGCAGGGGGGCGGACCCCCCCTAGTGTATATATATATATATATATATATATATGAGGCATTTTATTTCAAACCGTTCCACCGTCAAAAAACAATCGCAAGGAGACATATTTTCTAATAATTTTTATTATATAATTCTTTAATTGTTTATAATATATTATACACTGATTTAAAATAGAATTTCATGAGCTTTCTATTGCTATTTTTATTATTTTAAATTTTTGCCAATTTCGTAGAGAAATTGCTGTTTGAAATGTTAAACTCTTAATATCTCAAAACACCCCTCCCTTGCCGATTTTTATCAAAATTATATGAAAATAAAGCGTTAATTCCCTACTTTCTATGCCCATTTGATATATTATGGACATTTGATGGGATTAATAGAATAAAAATTGTTTAAAAAATGTGTTTTTAAAAAATGTGTTAAATAGTACGAAGTTGAACCAATTCAACTTACATTCAACTTCGTACTATTTAACAAATTTTTTAAAAACAAGAATTAATAAAAATTTTAATATAGAAAAAAGTTATTTCAAAAAATCTAAAAATGAATTTTTTCAAAAATTAAAAAATTGTTGAAAAATTTTTTTTTATATATATTTGAAAATCCTTCTGTCTGATTTTTGGTATTCATGACCGTAATACACCTACAAAATCATCAAAATCCATCAAGATGTGTAAGAGAAAATTTGTCCACAAGAATCGGTGACATACACACACACATACATCCGGACATTTGTTCCTCTCGACGAATTATATATACTACACTTGAAAATTTATAAAAATAATTGATTCTAAAAAATTCGGAAATCGAAATCACTATAAGGCTTCCTTTATGAGGAATCAATTCCTTTAAAAGGAATTGATTTAGTTGTATATCCGTTTTTAATTCTTATGATAGTAATTTACAATTTACATATAAACTTTAAGTTGACAATCAGATAAATTTTCTAGATGTGACATGAAATATTAAAAATAAGAAAATAATAAGGAATTGGTTCTAAAAGTCAACCTCTATCGGCAGACTTATAAATTACTTCTCAGATAATTTAATTCAGCAGAAAATAAATATTGTATACAACCTTATAGACAGGGCAATTCTTCTTTCTCACCAGTTTTCATAAAGATAACTTAATAAAAGTAAAACAAATTTTTACCAACAATGATTATCCTTCTATATTTTTTAATAAATATATTAAAATTCGCTTAAGTAAAATTAAATTCGATAATAAATATTTAAAATCAAAAAAGACACGAGCTCTTTTATATAAATAAATTGTAAAAGTTTGCCTTCCATTTAATAATTCTAATTTTACTAATTTATCCAACATTCTTAAAACATACAATATCCACTCTATCCCAATTGTTAATAAGAGTCTTAAACCAATTGTAAAATTAGGAAAAGACTTTACTGATAAGTGTCAAGAGACGAATGTTGTATATAAGTTTAATTGTAAGAGTTGCCCTGCGAATTATATTGGCCAAACAAAACGTTTGTTTATTTAAAAATTATTTTCTAATTTAATTTTAAAATAAGCTTTAACAATTTCGTTCACTTTTTTTTGGAAATATTAAGCTTTAATAACTTAAGAAAAACCAAAGAGAGTCACAAGTATTGTAAAAATGTGAATTTATATATTTTAATAATTAAATTCTAGATGAAAATTTTGAACATTAAGATCAAAATTTCTCAAACGTATCACCTAAAACTTAAAAAAATTTATTTATGACGTTAAACTCTCCCGCGAACATTGGCATCCCTGAAATGGCCCCTTATTTTCTTTTGGTTAATGAAAATAAATAATACTAACATATTGTAACAAAATAGTAAATTAAAATCACGAGCAAATATAAAAATCCAGTAATATTATTATTATAAAAAAAAATAAATAAAATCAAATCAATAAATTAAGGAATTTTCAGATATTATTAAAATAAAATGCAGTAATTTTCACACATTAAAATAATACGTTTAATGACAAACCTCTCAGTATTCAAATCTTGTACAAAAATTATTACAATAATTATCTCCCGACAATTCTCGATAACAATACCCAACTACTTACAACGCCTCTTAATAAAACTCTCTCAAAAGAAAAGAAAAGAAAAGTATTGATATCGCGCTTATGCAGTCAAACTCAAATGAAACGCAAAATATCCTGACATCAAAAATATCACCAAAAAAAGAGGGGATTGGATTTCCTTGGTAACATTAATTGATTGCCAACAGAACCATCACGTGTCACTAAACAAGACTACACACACATCAACTCCCTACCTAACACTCTCGACCCACATACATCCAAACACACATTCATAAAAAACAATATACAAAAAAAATGATACTCAATTTTTTGATGAGGCCTTGGTGTGGATGATGCGACTCGGATCAATGATAAGCAGATTTCCTTCCGATAGAGTAGTTGAAGCGTTTCCTTTTATTTTTAAGTTAACGATTATGTTGCGAGGCGTCCCTCGAGAGTATTGCAGTCACCAGGATAGAATTAATTATGATGAGAGACAAATTGATTTTATACAACAAGAAAAGATACATAGACTGTCCACAATCACACATATGGTTTGATCAATAGTCCAAAAGTCAGTCGTGTGGATCCACTTCACAATATACATAAAACAATTGCCGAAACTTGGCAATTGTTGTTTTATAGAGATAGAAAAGAAAATTAAACTTGCAAGCTAATTATACGTTCTTTCATATTTTTCGTTCGTACGAATTCAATTGTATTTTGTCTAAGGGTATAATCCCTGTCTCTCGTCGAATTTACTCGGTGTCTCCAGAAATTCCCCTCTTTGTCATCAAATCTCCTCCCAGCCTCGGGCCCAATTGGCGGAACCACCTCTCTTATCAAGAAGAAATTTCCCTCTTGATGGAAATAATATGTATGGATTCCCCACATCTGCCCCCTTTTCTCCTGGCTGTTTTTTGACTTGCTTCAAATGAAAATCGAAGGAGAAAAACTGCTGACCCAAGTCTTCATTAATTGAGTTGCGACGATACAATACTTGTCAATCAGTTACATACGAAACATGTTTTATTCTCTCATACAAAAACGATCCTCTATAAATAACGATCCCTTTTTCTATAAATTATGTAAATATAAAATTACACATGCACACAAAAAATCGAATAAATAGTCATGGTTTTTCTTTATTCTCACACATATAAATATATATTTTTTAAATTTACTCCTTTGTAGATAAATTGTTTGGTTAATAACGTTTAATTCTCCTAATTCGTTCCCATTTTATTTTACAATCCTATTTATATAACTATATATATTAATCTCACCTCATTAACCTTGAGCACATTTTTTTTTAAATTTAGACATTACTATTTATTTATCTATTTTTTTATTTATTTATTATATATATATATATATATATATTTTATTCTTCAGAATTTGAATGATATAAACGAAAATCCGTTCTATTGGAAATACCTTTAACAGCAAAAGGCGCGTCAATATGAGTCAATTCGCACGCATTTGATCCGAAAATACGATTAATGCGATATGGGCCATAATATATATGAAAAAATTTCGAAATTTTCCCGTCTTCTTTGCTCGATTGATGAGGAACCTTGAGTAGTACGAGTTGTCCTGTTTTTATTTCCACTTTACTTATTGATTTTTGATTCCCATTTCGTACTTCACAAGCCTTTTTAATTTTCAATTTTGCTATTTCGATTTTTTCAAGATGAGATACTTCTTGCCCGTCCGGAAATTCTAACAGTGTTCTGATTTTGTCAATTGGATTTCATCCATAATGCAATTCATATGGGGTATATTCAGTAATGCCAGTCGATTGAGGGAGAGGTCCAAAAAAGTCAATTGCCACTGTATCGTTAGGTTCATCTGCTATAACATTTCGAAAAGCCCCTGTCATTGAATAATTTATCAGTTTTACTCTTTGACACAGGTCGCAATTGATGACGAATTTTTTTACACTCATTCGCATCCCCTTCCAATAATAATTTTTCGCCAGATCTTTATAAGTTTTGTATGCTCCCATATGACCGTTATCCTCATGAACGCGTGATGTCAATTTATTTGTTATATTTTCCGGAACGACCAATCGCCATAAACTTTCTATTTGCGTTTTATAAAACAAAATTTCATTTTTCACGTAATATCCTTTTATTATTTTATCCTGAGCTATCTCATTAAAAATATTTTTTAATTGTCGATCTTCAAATTGCATTGTTTTAATATTTCTCAATTCAGGTAAATCTAAACACCCTATTGCACAAATGCCTGCAAAAATCTTACCCTCACTAACCTGTCGATTTTGTTCCTCTAATATTGCGCAAATACGAATCAATTCGGATTCTTCAGAAAATGTAGTTTCCACTCGACTAAAATAATCCTCTAAAACGTTATCGGTTCCCTTACAATGAGAAATTACAAAGGAATACTCCTGTAAAATCAGGGACCAGCGAACAATACGTGAACTCTGATATGTTGTATTCAACATGAAAGTCAGCGCTCTATGGTCAGTATGTATTTGAAAAGTTGTCCCTAGCAAGTATGCCCTTAGCCGCACTACTGCAAAAACAATTGCCAGAAGTTCCAATTCTGTTGCCGAATAATTCGCTTCATAACTTGAAAGACATCGACTAACAAGAGCAATAATTATTTCCTCACCTGAATCATCCATCTGACAAAGCACCGCGCTAATGCCACTTTTTGATGCATCTGTGCGCAAAATAAAAGGTCTATCATTCAAATAATGTCTCAGCATTATGCATTCCGCAAATTTATCCTTTATTTTTTTAAATTGTTCGCTATGTTCTTTCGTCCACTTAAAATCAGATTTCGAACTAAGAATTTGCCGAAAACCATCTAGTAAATTTGCATATTTTGACTGAAATCGACGATAATAGCCACAAACTCCGATGAAACTCTGCAATTCCCGTCTTGATTTCGGTTCGGGAATATCTTGAATAGCTTTGATCTTACCAGGATCTGGTCTAACCCCATTCGTGCCTAATATAAATCCCAGGAAAGGGATTTCCTTTCTAGCAAATAATGTCTTATCCAATCTGAGAGTTAAACCACATTCCCGCAAGCGAGAAAAAATTTTGCTTAAATGCAATATATGATCATCGAAACATTTTGAAGCAACAACGAGATCATCTATATAGATCGTCAAAAATTGTTCAAATTCAGCTCCAAAAACCTGACACAACGCTTGAACAAATATGCCCCCTGCAGTCTTCACGCCAAAAGTTAACCGACAGAATTGATAACATCGACCCTCTACTACAAATGCAACATACGGACGTGATTCCTTAGCCAACAATATTTGATAATAACCCAAGGTCAAATCAGAGCTAGTAAAAAATTGTGTTCCTGCATATTTTTGCAATAATTGTTCCACTGATGGTGGGCCCTCAAGGTCAATTTCAATATATTGATTAAATTTTCTCGCGTCCAGACAAATTCTAACACTACCATCTTTTTTCAATACAACCCTAATCGGATTACAATGTCGACTATTGGAACGCTCGATCACCTTTAGTGCCTCCAATCTGTCTAACTCCTTTAAAACTTGTGAGCGAAGTTTGATCGGTATCGTATAGGACATTCGAATGGAAGGATGATCAGAAGACATTTTAAAAACATGTTCATATCCCTGCAAACAACCCGGATTATCACTAAAAACATCCCTGTACTCCACCAAAATACTCAGCTTACCCTTCTGCTCAGAGGATAGCATCGAATTGATTAGAAAAGAATCAGAAATATTACTCGAGTCTGTGGGTTCAATAATAGGTTGATCTTCGACCTCTAGTTGACAAATTTGGATTTCAGACTCCTCACCAACCGCTGTGGGAATAACATCATCCCACAAATAACCTACCATACGCGTTTCTATTTGACTCTCATTTTTCTTATCACAAGTCGTAACTATTTTTTGTACATGAGGAATTTCCTCAGTGTAAGAAATTAATGGCTTTCCGATTTCATAATTATTTATCCATAAAGTTTGTCGTTTATAATCAATTTTTTGCCCTCTCACCAAACAGCCAATCATTCCCGAGTAAGACAGAATATGCCAAATCTGGAATAACTAAACATACCGGTTCAAATAATAGACCGTCAATTTTCAAAGGCAATTGTACTTGGTTCTTGACTCTACACGTCGACTTACCGAATGGCCCCCCCACCTTAACGTTAGTGACAGGGAGAACGAGACATTTTCGATCTTCTTTAATTAAATCGAAAAATCTGGATGAAATACACGTTACTCTACTGCCGCTATCTACAAGACATATTACGCAATGACCCACAACATCGGCAACAATTCGCGGGCTTAGAGACTTTATCAATTTATTTTCAGTTGAAAACATTGGTTTGCATACATCGTAAGCAAGGTCCTTATATGAAATTACTTTGTGTAGACTCGACGCCGGACCGTTTAGAATCGAGTCGTCTATTCGTTTCCCGAGTAATGAGAATTTTCAGGTTGCGCATGCCCCCGCTCCTCATTTTCGTAGAGACTCTGAGCGCCGTCTGACATATCCCTACCTTTGAGTATTTCCATGGGTGCCCCTTCCGTGTCAATCGCGGCTATATAACAACTTGGGGGTACCTCTTCTTCTGTGTTAATCCCACCCGTTTGAGACTGAATAGCAGCTACAAATGTCGCGAATCTGTTAAACTTGCACCTGCCATCGCCACCTGAACATCCGCTGGCATCTGAGACAAAATAATCCTATTTTTCTCACAAACGGACATCGGTGGTCGCAATCGTGCCGCTTCCGACATTTGTTTATAATAGAAATTTACTAAATTATCATTAACCTGTGAGAACCGACGTCCTCTCCATGAATCACGACGCTTTTCCTGCACTTCAACCGAGCAAAATTCTTGTTCGAATAATAAGGCAAAATGCTCAAAACTCGTTAACTCTAATTTAATCGCATCAAACCAAATGCGTGCATTAGCCTGAAGAGCATTTCTTACAATTTTAGGTTGGTAATCTACAGGTACGCATTTTATCTTTAAATATTGGTCAAGTTCATTTAAAAATTCCGATGGATCTTCGTCTAAATCACCCTTAAAAATAGGCAAATTTACCTCCTTTACAAATGAAGGTCTCTGCCAGTCATCTGATTTGCGATAAGAATTATTTTGAGATTTTAATTTTTCAATTTCAGTCTGTAATGATTGAATTATATTTTCTAAACTCAACACACGATTTCGCAAATCAACACAATGCTCATCACAAAAGTCAATGCCATTATTATTTTGATTCTGTCCCCAAAGTGAATGAGGTGTTGACATTTATTTTGGTACAAAGCGAGGCCTATGAAAAGACATGATTAATAAAATAAATTCTTTGGGAATTCAAGCAATTCAGAATATAAAATTTGAAAATTTTGCGTTATAACCGAATTACTGTCCCTGTTCGGGCGCCAAATATGTAACAAAATAGTAAATTAAAATCACGAGCAAATATAAAAATCCAGTAATATTATTATTATAAAAAAAAATAAATAAAATCAAATCAATAAATTTAGGAATTTTCAGATATTATTAAAATAAAATGCAGTAATTTTCACACATTAAAATAATACGTTTAATGACAAACCTCTCAGTATTCAAATCTTGTACAAAAATTATTACAATAATTATCTCCCGACAATTCTCGATAACAATACCCAACTACTTACAACGCCTCTTAATAAAACCCTCTCAAAAGAAAAGAAAAGTATTGATATCGCGCTTATGCAGTCAAACTCAAATGAAACGCAAAATATCCTGACATCAAAAATATCACCAAAAAAAGAGGGGATTGGATTTCCTTGGTAACATTAATTGATTGCCAACAGAACCATCACGTGTCACTAAACAAGACTACACACACATCAACTCCCTACCTAACACTCTCGACCCACATACATCCAAACACACATTCATAAAAAACAATATACAAAAAAAATGATACTCAATTTTTTGATGAGGCCTTGGTGTGGATGATGCGACTCGGATCAATGATAAGCAGATTTCCTTCCGATAGAGTAGTTGAAGCGTTTCCTTTTATTTTTAAGTTAACGATTATGTTGCGAGGCGTCCCTCGAGAGTATTGCAGTCACCAGGATAGAATTAATTATGATGAGAGACAAATTGATTTTATACAACAAGAAAAGATACATAGACTGTCCACAATCACACATATGGTTTGATCAATAGTCCAAAAGTCAGTCGTGTGGATTCACTTCACAATATACATAAAACAATTGCCGAAACTTGGCAATTGTTGTTTTATAGAGATAGAAAAGAAAATTAAACTTGCAAGCTAATTATACGTTCTTTCATATTTTTCGTTCGTACGAATTCAATTGTATTTTGTCTAAGGGTATAATCCCTGTCTCTCGTCGAATTTACTCGGTGTCTCCAGAAATTCCCCCCTTTTTGTCATCAAATCTCCTCCCAGCCTCGGGCCCAATTGGCGGAACCACCTCTCTTATCAAGAAGAAATTTCCCTCTTGATGGAAATAATGGGTGTTTTCGGTATGTCCACGGATCATGATCCGGATCACTCAGTGGTGCTCACTCGTTTTAAATTTCGAAAGTGATGAATTTCGAAAACTAGATAGTATGTGAAAAGAGCTTTATGTTCTAGACACTAAGGATGCGGTCACACGAATTATGTAAAAACCATTCTTGTCTTTTCTCTCCTATGACAAAAAAATTATCGTAAATTTATATGCAGGATGTGCAATTGCTCTGAATCAGACAAAAAAATTCATTTTTAAGCTATTACAGAATCACCTTTCTAGCTTAGTGTGAAGGCAATTTTGACTTTTTTGGTACATTTTTTTTCGATCGTCAGTCGTATTGATACACCATAAGTAATTATGTATTAAGACTCAATTAAAATTACCAAAACTTTTTAGTTTCTCTAATGTTAAGTTTATTAAAATAAAAATTGCCACTTCATAAATGATAGTAAAAAGAGTGATTGTAGAGCACACCTCACAGTTTAAATGGAAACGAAATAGATGGTGCTGTCTTGGGATTATCTCAAAAAAATTATAAACATGTGTTTGTAAATTATGTGCATTTTAATTTAAAACATAAAAATATAAACATACAATTAATTTTTCAATAAAAAAAGATTAATATAAATGTAACAAAAATATAAATAAATTGATTTATATATAATTTATTTTATTTTCCATAATAATAATAAAATCAAACTTTTTCTAATAAAAAAAGGATACCAAATAATAAAAAACGAGAAATAAATAATAATAATTTAAAAATTAAAAATGTAAAACTGAATTAAAAATATAGCAGCATCGAAGTCGACCGTGAGGCGGTCCAACAGGTGCTAATGATCCGAAAGTATAATCGTGCTAGCAAAGCAGATCTTGATCCAAAACTTCTAGTGATTTTTTGGGGAATTTTATAGTTTGTCTGTCTCTTTCTTTCTAATACCCTTTCCCGTATCCGTACTCTTTTCGTTGGCCTCGCCTAGTAACATTTTGTCTAGAACATAAAGCTCTTTTTACTTTTTATCAAATTTTCAAATTCTGCGCCAATCAGAATAAAGGATTTTCGAAATTCATCACTTCCGAAATTTGAAACAAGTCAGCACCACTGAGTGATCCGGATCATGATCCGTGGGCATACCGAAAACACCCAATATGTATGGATTCCCCACAATATTTTGATAGTCCATGATGTCACTACTAACATCTCCAAACGATTTTTCAAATTATTCATTTTTGTAATTTTTATAAACAATTAAACTTTTTTGCACCGTTTTAGAAAAAATTCAATTTCTCGAAATTAGCTGAACCGATTTCAATGAAACTTGTATCGTTAGAAAGATTAAAAAATGTACTATCCAGAAAAAAAATAATATGAATAAAAAGTTTTATTTGTTTAAACAAATTATATTTTTAATTTTTATTGTTATAAATAAACAATGTTCGCAATCGATTTTGGTCATTTTTTTATAGCATCATAAAAAGGGACTTTTCATGATTCCATAGAAAAAATAAAAAATAGGAACTCTCTAAAAGTTTAGAAGTTCTATCATTTGTAGTCTGGACGTGCGCGAGCTTTCTCAGTATCTAATGCTCACGGTACGACGTCACAGTGGGATTTTTTTACAAGTTACTGTTCAAAAATGTATAGAGCTTATAATTTTTAACCGATTTGAGTTTTTTAAATTGAAGAGAACTAAATTTTTTTAAAATTTTCAATTGTTTATAATTATTTATTTTAGTCAAAGTTAACAAATTAACACAATTTTTAAAACAAGTACGTTGAATATTTAATTCTATTACTGCAGATGACCAGAATCAATTGAAAATCATGTCAAATATGTTCTCTAGACGAAAAATAAAGAATACATATTTTTTTATTTGTTCTAAACAATATTAGTTAACAAATAGTTATCTTGGGTTCCTCTGAACCAAAAAAATTATTTTTTCACTTTCATATTTTAATTTAGGCTTATTTTAAGAATATATGTATGTCCTTTTTTGATAAGCAAATTATTTTAATTGTTATAAATAATATTAATTAACAAATTGTTAATTTCGGTTTCTCACAACAACAACATTTTTTTCACATTTATATTTTAATTTAGGTACATTTAAAGTACGTACGCCCTTTTTGTTTAATAAATAAATTATTTTAATTGTTATATACAATATTAGTTAACTAATTGTTAACTTTGGTTAAAGTACATATGTACTTTTTGTTTAATAAATAAATAATTTTAATTGTTATAAACAATATTAGTTAACAAATAGTTAACTTTAGTTCCTCTCACACAAAAATTATTTTTTCACATTTATATTTTTTAATGTAGGCTCATTTTATGAATATATGTCCTTTTTTGATAAGCAAATTTTTTCAATTGTTATAAACAAATAAGCCTAAATTAAAATATAAATGTGACAAAAAATTTTTTGGCTGAGAGGAACCAAAGTTAACTATTTGTTAACTAATATTGTTTAGAACAAATGAAAAAAATTTGTATTCTTTATTTTTCATCTAGAGAACATATTTTACATGATTTTCAATTGATTCTGGTCATCTGCAGTAATAGAATTAAAAATTCAATGTACTTTTTTTAAAAATTGTGTTAATTTGTTAACTTTGACTAAAATAAATAATTATAAACAATTGAAAATTTGAAAAAATTTAGTTCTCTTCAATTTAAAAAAACTCAAATCGGTTAAAAGTTATAAGCTCTATACATTTTTGAACAGTAACTTGTAAAAAAAATCCCACTGTGTCGTCGTACCGTGAGCATTAGATACTGAGAAAGCTCGCGCACGGCGAGACTAAAAATGATAGAACTTCGAAACTTTTAGAGAGTTCCGGTTTTTTATTTTTGCTATGGAATCATGAAAAGTCCCTCTTTATGATGCTATAAAAAAGTGACCAAAATCGATTGCGAACATTGTTTATTTATAACAACAAAAATTAAAAATATAATTTTGACATGAGGGAATTTTCCTCTCATTATTATCTTTTGATCCATTCTGGAAAATGAGCGACCTTACGGTATTTTCACCGTAGGTGGCGCCTGTTCTCGGCCACTTACCGGTAAAGCCACGAAATTTTAATATTTAATTATAAGAAGTGCTGTGTGGTGCGCGTACGCGATTCGTGCGAATGTGACTTCGCTCAGCGCGCGCATATAAACGGATCACCGACCCATGTACTTTGAGAACTATTGCCAGACCTCTCATTGCACGAAGAGGTCTAATGTAGTTTGGTTGAGAGTAAAATAAAAGCTAACTTGAAATTCACGCAAGTCTGCTTGATTTTTGTTCCTATACCTTATTCCCATCTCTTCCATGCTACGAGCCTCGACCAGCAGCCAGAAGGAGAAGGAAGGAAGCCATTCTCCAGCCGCCCTGGGTTCCCCACCGCCTGCCTGCCAAATCTCTCATACCTACGGTGCCAGCTCATCGCTCTCGACCGACGCAGTGCCACTTACCGAATCAACTCCCCGCCGCCGTCAGTACTAAGGCCCCCACTGTCCGCCCCCCTGCCCCGCAAACATCTTTCGCCTATCTCGCTCGCGGACCATGATGAGGTCTTAAGGGCGAAGGCTTTCGCCGCACTAGTGACTGCACAATGCAATTCTGAGGGTTGCATTGGTTCCCCGAGCAGTTCTCCTGCGTTCTCCACTTATTATAGTCCGGAGTACCACTATGCCGACTTCTCCACCTTACTAGAGGGTTTTGAATCCCAATAAGGGTTAAAGTCTCTCATCCCGTAATCAAAAGTTCAATCAGCCCTTTTTAGGGCTCCGCAGAATTTTAATCCCGAAAAATGACGACGGAAATTCCCTACCCGTAAAAAGGGAAATTCGCCCATGTCAATTTGTTTAAACAAATTAAACTTTTTATTCATATTATATTTTTTCTGGATAGCACATTTTTTAATCTTTCTAACGATACAAGTTTCATTAAAATCGGTTCAGCCAATTTCGAAACATTGAATTTTTTCTAAAACTGTGCAAAAAAGTTTAATTGTTTATAAAAATTACAAAAATTAATAATTTGAAAAATCGTTTGGAGATGTTATTAGTGACATCATGGACTATCAAAATATATAAGTATCATTTATTTTCATTAACCAAAAGAAAATAAGGGGTCACTTCAGGAATTCTTACCCATTAGTCCAGCTTGACGACAAGACAAATAATAATGTTTAATACAATTTATTTAAATTGTTGCAAACAATGTTAATTATCAAATAGATAAGTTTGGTTCTTTTTTATAAACATAAATTTTTTTGCAGACAAATTTATATTTAGTGTGATATTATAGGGGAGAGTCACTACGGTCAGGACACTTTTTGACTTGTGCCCATAACTTCCGTTCTAGGCCGAATTTAACGTTTTCTGACATATGTTTGTAAAGATTTTCTGAAGTGGAATATTTTTTCTGTACACCAGAAAATGTTTGGACAAAAATTGGAAAAGTTATAAACATTAAAAAAAAATTCGTTACGGTCGGGTCACCGTAGAAAATCAATGTGATATGAAGGAATATTACTAAAATTGGCCCGTCAATTACACAAGAATGCTGAAATACACTTGAAAATGAAAAAAGGAAATATAACATTCATATAAAAATTAATCTAAAAACGTTCTCAGTACACGAAACGTTTACAGTACGTTATCGAAGGAGATGTGAAATGAGACATTTTAAAATGTTTTACGAACGTTTTTCGAACGCATGAATGTATTTTTTTCACTGTAGAATGACGTTCTTCACACATCTCTACCTTAAGCAAATGAATTTCCGATGTCAAAACGCACCATAATTGTAAAATAATGCGCCCCAACATGCACAATATAAAGTGACCCGACCGTAAGTTTCGCGTAGTTTTTATTTTTTTAGCACACAGATATAAACGCACGATATAAAAACCAAAAAACATACCAAAGTATTAAAGCACTCTCTAATGAATAAATTTCATCATCTTTATTGTTTACATCTTCCATTTTGTTTAATTAATCTTTCTCGACACTAAGTAAAAGTTTTGCTTTAAAAATTCACCACTCATTTACGTTTTACGTTTGTACTGCTCGCGTACTTCATTGGAACTTAATGAAAGTGATTTGAAAGTTTTCTACCATTACTAACAAGTATTTACATGCAATGGTAAATGGCACCAGTTTGTTACAACTAAGAAACCTGAGGTGACCCAACCATAAAGGTGTCCCGACCGTAGTGACTTTCCCCTATTATTTGATAACCTCATATATTCCATCGTTGCATATGTATTGGATAATTTTCAATTTGATATAATATATATTGTGCTGTTTTATTTTGTTTGGATTTATAATTTTAGTGTGATATTATATTGTTTGAAAATCTCATATATTCACAATAATATTTATTCTTATAATATTAAAATAACTATCCAATACATATGCAAAGAATTATCTTTGTTTTGGAATACATGAGATTATCAAACAATGTAATATCACAATAAAATTATAAATCGAAACAAAATAATAGCACAAAATTTATATTTATTTAAGTAAAATAAGTATTTTTTGGAAAAATTTTAATACAAATTGAGGGAGATACGTGAATTTTAATATTTAAAAATTGTTTCCCAAAAGTTACAAATATTTTAATTTTGCTGTGGAATTCACATCAGGGAACTTTAAATTTTAATTTCATTAAATTTATTCGATTAACTTAAACGTCATGCATGTCAAACTTGTTTTTGATTGATTTAAATAAAGACAGAGTCTGTATTTAGAGGTGGAGTCCGGTTAAATTTAAACTTTTCTAGATTTTTATTGCTGAAGTGTGTCAAATTTTTTTAACATTATTTAGAATTAAAATCTATTCTATATTATCAAAATTAATAAAATTGTTCAGTGTTGCAAAAAATGCATATGAAAAGTTCGACAATAAAAAATAATTTAAAAATGTGATAGAAGTTGAAATTTATTTTCATGAAATTTTAAGGCATTCTTATAGAAATTGACAAATAATTATCTGTTATTCTTTATTTGCAGATTATAGAATATATTTAAATCCAAAATAATGTTTGAAAAACATTGACACACTTAAAGAATAAAAATTTAGAAAAGTTAAAATTTAACCGGGCTCCTCCTCAAAATAGGGCTCTGTCTTTATTTAAAACTATCAAAAACAACTTTGACATGCATGATGTCTAAGTTAAACAATTTAAATTAGTGAACACAAAATTTAAAGTTCCCTAATGAAAATTCCACAGCTAAATTGAAATATTTGTAACTTTGGGAAAAAAATTTTTAAATCTTAAAATTCACGTATCTCCCTTAATTTGTATTTAAATTTTTTCAAAAAATACTTGTTTTACGCAAATTTAAGAATAATTTAAAGAAATTATTATGAAAAAAATCTGTAAATTTGAATACTATTCTAAAAACCTCGTTAAAGTTGAAAAAATAAAATGAAAACCGATAAATCGAAAATATTTTCAACTGCAGTTTCGGCAGTTTTAATTTTGAGTAAACGAGCAATACATAGTTAAAAAGGTGTGATCTTCCCTTTTTAAATAAGAAAAAATTTTGAAAATCGGTTGAAAATTACAAAAATGTTATGAGTAATTCTTTACACCAATACACAAAAAACGGTTTTTTGCCCTTAAAATTAAATTTTGCTTGGGGGTGTTTGGGAAATTTCAAACATACTACTTTTTTCAGTTTTTCAAGACGATCAAGTTAGGATAAGTCCGATTTAAAGTGCCATTTTACTGTCACACAGTGTAATTAACATTGTTTGCAACAAATTTAAATAAACTGTATTAAACATTATTATTTGTCTGGTCGTCAAGCTGGACTAATTTAAATTGATTTCAATCATTGTATCGGTTCGTTTTTGTTACCCTTATTTTTTAATTATTAATGAAAAATAGGTACCCAAGGTCTGTAAATAAATGTGAGACAATTTAATTAATTTTATTAATTGAACGATTTATTAAAAAACAACCTAAGCTAATTACATAGTTTTCCTATTCTTAATACTTAGTATGATAATAATAAGATTTTCTCGTAGTATTGGAATTATTTGACGTGGGCAGTAACTTATATATTAAGTCCGTTGTACAATTTCATAGTTGAATATATTTAAAGTCTGATCCATACAATTATTATTATAATTGTCCAAAAAATATTATTAATACGCGTTTTCCTTGAAGCTGCGCGTAATTGGGTTTGAAATGGAGGATAGTGAGTTTTCTTGGAAGCTGCGCACGATTATCCTATTTTTAGTAGTTTTTATGCAGAGGTGTGTATGACACGCATAGAGAAGTTTTTTGTGCCATATCACACGTTTTCTTAGAAGCTGCGTGCATATGATCTGGTTTTCTTATAGATCACACGTTTTCTATGAAGCTGCGTGTTAATGATCGAAGAAAAAAAGGGTTAGTATAGAGGACCAACTACTATACATAAAGGTGGGGTGAATTAATTGAATATCCGCGGAAAAAGTGCATCAAATTCAATTAATTCGGAAAAAATGCAAAAAGTGGTCAAGTTATTGCATGGTCTGCATGAAGTCGCGTATCTCGCGAGGTCCAAGACTTTTTTAATGAGGGGTCACTGCTTTAGAGAGGGAGTTCCTCATAAGAAGAGTATATAGTGGTAGAAACGCGAGTTTAATCTACGTTGTCTAGAAGTGGGGGAATATGTCCTAGTGTGGGGGCTCAGCTGGCTGGTCCCACGAACATATATTTTAAACTAATGTGAAGCACTAGGGAAAAAATATATAAAAAGGGTAAGACTCTAAGTTATAAAAAATACGATCTATAGCAGCCGTGGGTGGCGTTCACTATAGAAAGGGGTGGCAGTATACGAAGAATGCAAGGGTGAAACCTATCACGCATATTGAGCATTCAATGCACAACAAGAGTGCACCGAAAGAAACTCCAACAGCCGAGGTGGCGTTCGCTGGAGAGAGAGAGAGAGAGAGTCAGCAGCCGGTGGTAGCGTACGCTGTAATAAGGAATACACGCTCCGAGCCGAGGTGGCGTACGGGAGGCATGCAGTCTACTTACGTGAGGCTACTACGGTTGGCGGCTTGGCTCTCTGCGTTCCAGGCGGCTTGGCTCGGGTCGGCGGTAGGCTTCTCACGAACGTCCTCCTCAGTAGTGGTACCTTTGGCACTTACACTGCTGTGGTCCATATGAGCTGCGATATTTCGAAGCTCGCCTCGCGTATTTATATACTTCTAACGCGATGTTATTTACGAGAGAGGTCATTATAAAAGTAATTATTGACATCTCTTATTTTAATTGGGAATTAATATTTAATTCTCACCTTTCGTGTATTCATGGTTTGCTTTATTCAGGGGCAAGTATATTATCGTTGATAATATATTTATTTTTAAATTAAAATAATTTTATAAAATATTAAAATATTAATATTTTTTGAAATATGTAATGGCATTAATTTTGAACCATTACATCATCTGTAATGAAAAAATAAACATGATTTTTTCTGAAAATCTTTGAGTATGAAAAAAATACAAACGATTTCAATGTCAAAAATTGGTTTAGTGGGATCTCTTAGAAATTTCATCCCTTTTAATACAATTTTGAACAGTATATTGTAAAAAAATTCCAATGTGCGCGGGCGAGTTTAACGTCATATAAAGCACTACACTGCTGCAGTTTTTAATTATTAACTTTTTTCTAGTTGAGGCTTATTTTTTAGAAACTATTTTACACTCGGATACATTTAAGGAATAGAATACAATTTTAATTTTTTTGTTAAGATCTGAAGAACATATTTGTTTATTAACATTTTATAAACAAATTATATAAACAATTATAAAAAATGAAAAAATTTAAGAACAAAAAATATATTCCAATAGTCAAAAAAAACTATTTGGATTTAAAAAGAAAATTTTTTAGTGTCAGGTGATCCGTTTGAGAAATTCCGACCCATTACACAGGCCAACAAAATTTGATTCAATTAAATTTCCAAGAATCAGACAATACTTTTCTGAAGGATTTCGACGTACTGAATCCAATTCTGGTCTCAAAATAGACCCATCACGTCAGGTTTTCGAGATATTTTAACCTGAATGTGCAAAAAACATGTTTTTAGTTATATTTGATGCCATGTAACATCAAGAGATAATTTTTTATTTAAAAAGTCAATATTAAGTATAAAACTGCTACTCTCCCCCTTTAATATCCATTTTGAAAATTAAAAAAAATATTTATTTGTTTATGAGTAATCGTTCATTGAATTTTCTGAGATTGGCGAATTCTTCGAAAACTGAGTAGAAACAAACAAATTTTGATAATAAAGCAGAATTTAACTACAAGCACATAAATTTTAAATAGTTCTGAGGATTTTCAATATATCTGAATAAGGGGCTTCCGTTCCCGGTTACGGTTTAGTACGGATGTTACAGTAAATTTCAGTTTTTATAAAGTATTTTTCAGTTGTTTAAAGGGGAGGGCAGAGTGAAGGAGTGTAGAGTTGTGTGGAGAGAAGTGGGGTGTATATGTGAGTGTATAAAAAAGGTGGCAGAGTGGTTCAGTGTGTGCATAAAAGGTGTGTAAAAAGTTTTTTGGATTTGTAAGGTTAGGTTGAGTGCGTGGGGTGTGTGAGTGAGAGGTAGAGGGTTCGAGAGAGAAGGGGAGCGTAGGTTAAGGCGAGTTCTCATGGCGTTCCTTGAAAGATCGCCGACAAAAGGCGATAGACGGCGCGATAACACTGGAGACAGAGGGCAGGTGTTTACTGGCGGGCAGGGTGATTCAAGTCGGAGAGACAAGTGGGAAACGATGAGCGAGAAGGGTGGGGAACGAGAAGAGATGGACTTAGCAGGGACGGATAGTGAGAAAGACGAGGAGGTTTTTCAGACCCCCAAGACTTTAAGAAAATTGTCTTCGTCATCGTTGCCGGATTATGTGAGTTTTAGTGCCAGAAGGGTAGGCAAGCAGAGGGGGTTAATGAAGTATGCAATGATAAATAAAAAAGAGGCGGCTGCGTGGCAGAAGCAGATAAGGGATAAGAGGAGGGATAAGGGGGAGAGTGACCGGAAAGAGGGCGAAGAGGATGAAAATGAGGAAGAGTGTAAGGAATATGGGGATGTATTGGCGGGAATGGGAGAAATGGCAAGAGCAGTGATGAAAATGGGTGAGGAGACAAATAAAAGAATTGAAAAATTGGGTTTGGAAATTAAGGAGGCTAGGGAAGAAAGTGTTAAAAGAGAAGAGAGAAGGGATGCAAAAATGGATAGGATTAAGGGGGCAGTGGGGGAAATAAAAGAGATGTGGGGAATTTGGGAGGAAAGATGGAAAAGAGAGAAAGACGGATTACTGGAAAGGATGCAGGCGATGGAAATAGCTCAGGAAGAGAGGGAGTGCAGGAGAAATACAGAGATGAAGATTATGGAGAGGAGAATGGAGCAGCTCGAGAGGAGGGGAGGGTCAGTGGTGGATGGTCAAGGGGGGGGAGAAAATCAAACGGCACAACTGGATAAGAAAATGTCAGATTTATCAAGGTTAGTGGAAAGGATGGAGAGAGAGAAGAGGAAGTGTGGGATTGTAATTAGAGGGATAAAGGGGGGACAAGGGGAGGGGGAGAATAAAGTAAGGGCACTACTGGATGAGATAGGAGCAAGAGTCAGCATAAAAAGAATGAAAGGGGTGGGAGGGGAAGGTAGAGAGAACCCAAAGATTTGGGTGGTAGAATTGGGTGACGAGGAGGAGAGAAGGCAGGTAATGGAGTTGAAGAAGAAGTTGAGAGGTAGGGAGGAAAGGATCGAGGAAGACAAGTCATGGACGGAAAGAAGAAGAGATTGGCTATTAAGGGAAAAAGCGTGGGTAGAAAAGGGAAATGGCAAGAAGGTGATAATGGGTAGGGATTGCTTATGGATTGATGGAGTACAATGGAGGGTGGAGGGTGACATGGGGTCAGTAGTTAGGGATAGAGGTGACGCGGGGTTTTTACGACAAGAACAGGTAAAGGAGAAGCAAAAAATGGTATAAGGGTGGCTTTTTGGAATATAGGGGGCTGGAAAAATAAAGACGAAGGTTTTTGGAAGGCACTGGGAAAATGGGAAGTAATATTTTTGTTGGAAACGTGGGTAGAGGCAAAAGAATGGGAGAAGGTAAGGAAAAAATTACCAGGAGGTTATCGATGGAGAATCCAAGGGGCAAGAAAAGAAGTGGGGAGGGGCAGAAGTGCAGGAGGAATTATTACTGGGGTTAAGATGGGGATAAGAGAGGGAAGGAAAATAAAAGAAATGGAAAGGGATGGATTGATGGTAAGAACTATCAAGATGGGAAGAGAAGAAATGGATATTGTGGGAGTATACAGGAGAAGAGGGGAAGACGAAGGATGGAATACTTTGGAGGAGTGGATGGATAGGGGGAAGGATAGATTGGTGCTCATAGGGGGTGATTTGAATGCGTGGACGGGGAAGCTAGGCGGTGGACAATGGAATGAGGAGACGAATATGTATGAAAGAGAGTCAAGACATAAAGAGATAGATGGAGAAGGAAGGAAACTGCTGGAAATATTAGAGGAGGAAGGGTGGACAATATGCAATGGGAATATCAGGGGTGATGAGGAGGGAGAGTATACGTTCACGGGGAGAGGAGATACGGTTATCGACTATGTTCTGGCTGAGGAAAAGGTGAGAAGGAGGTTGAGCGCTATGAAGGTGGGGTCGGAGTTGGGGTCAGAACACTTCCCGGTTATTGTCCAACTGAAGGGTAGAATGGAAAGAAGAGAGGATGTGAGAAGAGAAAGAAAAGAGAGGGTGGAAAAGATGGGTAGGTGGACGTTGGAAAAATTAAGAGAGTTCGAAAAGAGGATGCAGGAAGACTGGGTAGGGAATAGAGAGGAAGCGGGGGTGAATGAAAGGATAGATAATATAAACAAAGCCGTACAAAAGGTTAAAGAGGGGATGCCAAAGGATGAAGGGAAGGAGAATGAAAAAAGGGGCTGGTGGGATAAGGAATGTGAGTCAAGTAAGGAGGCGATGAAGAAAAATATTAAGTTATGGAGAAGGGGCTATATAGACAGAAAAGAATATAAGGAGAGGCAAAGTGTTTATGAAAAGATGATAGAACGGAAAAAAGAGGAGGGAAAAAGGAAGTTTTTAGAAGAAGTAGATGAGGCTATAAGGGAGGGGAGGGAATGGGAGGTGATAAATAGAGAGAGGAAAAGGAAAGGAGCCGTGAATGGAGGGATAAGTATGCAGCAATGGACAAGATATTTTAAAGAGCTCAGTGGGGGGGGTGGATGGTAAAGTGGTAGGGGAAAAAAGAATGCCGGTAGATGAAGAGATGGAGGTGGAAATAAGTAGGGAGGAAGTGGACAGTGCAATTGACAGAATGAAGAGGAATAAAGCAGCTGGCTTTGATGGGATGGAAGCAGAATGCTTAAAATATGGGGGAGAAGTAATTAGAAAAGAGATGCGGGAAGTCATAAATAAAGTGTGGATGGGACATGGATGGCCAGAAGGATGGAAAACTGGGGTGATCGTGCCATTGGTCAAGAAAGGGGAGGGGAAAAAGGTGGAGGATTACAGAGGGATTACATTAATGCCGGTCGGTTACAAGGTCTATGCAGAGATTTTGAGGAGGAGATTGGAAGAATGTGTGGAAAGAAATGGAGGGATACCACAAAATCAGGCAGGTTTTCGTAAGGGGATGGGCACGATGGACCATATATACTCATTGAATTTTCTAGTGGGGAAAGAGCTGAAAAAGAAGAAAGGGAAACTAGTGGCTCCTTTTGTTGATTTTAAAGCGGCATTCCCGTCGGTCAACAGGGGAGTGCTTTGGAGAACATTGCGGGAAAGAGGAATAGAGAGGGGGCTCATAGAGCGGATCAAGGAGTTGTATGAGGACGTGAGGGCAAGAGTGAAAGTAGGAGAGGTATTTGGAGACACGTTTTGGATGGGTAGGGGTCTAATGCAGGGTTGCCCGCTGAGTCCAATTCTTTTTAGCCTGCTGATGGCAGATCTGGAAGAGAAAATGAGTGAAAGAGGGAAGGGAGGAGTGATTTTAGGAAATGGGAGAATTTATTCGTTGGCTTATGCTGACGATATAGTGTTGTTGTCTGAATGTGAAAGTGGAATGAGATTGTTGATGAAAGAGTTCGAAAAGTATGCGAAAGGAAAGAATCTGTGGGTGAATGTAGAAAAGACGAAGATTGTGAGATTTAGGAAAAGGAAGTGTGGAGGGGATGAAGTATGGAAGTTGAATGGAAAAAATGTAGAGGAAGTGGAAGAGTTTTGTTATTTGGGTTTTTGGTTTAAGTCGAATGGAAGTCATGAGTTGCATGTGAGTAGAAGGTTGGAAAAAGCAGGTAAAATCTTGGGTCAAGTGTGGGGGATCGGTAAAAGGAGGTTTAAGAATGACTGGAGAAAGAGAATATGGTTGTTTGATGTGTTGGTATGGTCGGTAATATGTTACGGTGTGGAAATATGGGGGTGGAAGGAAAGAAAGAAAGTAGAGAGTATGAGTGAGAGGTATTTAAGGTGGACGATGGGTGTTAGTAGAAGTTGTCCGGGGTATATGATCAGGGAGGAAGTAGGTAGGGAAAAAATGGTGGTAAGGCAAAGGAGGAGGGCGTGGGGTTTTGAGGAGAGATTAAGACAGGGAAAAGGAAATCAGTAGACTCAGCGGTGCAGGGAGATTATTGAATTAAGAGATGAAAGGGGGGTAAGAGAGATGTCAAAGTGGGAGGTCGAAAGAAAGGATGTACTAAAAGAGGCTGGAAAAGAAGGAAGAGGATGGTACAGGATGGAAGAGGGATAGAAGGAAAAGGATAGCGAAGAGAGGTGGGAAAAAATAGGTAGGTCAAAATATAATAAATGGTACAGATTGGTGAAAGGGGTGGGGGTCCCAAGGTATCTTACTGATAGGAGAAGGGAGACAAAGTGGAGTAGAATAATAAGATTCAGAATGGGGGAAGGGGTGAGAGAGTGCAGATACTGGTTGGGGAATGAAGAGAAATTGTGCAGAATATGTGGTTATGAGGTGGAAGAATGGGAGCATGTGTTGATGAGATGTGGAAGAGGGGTGAACGAATGGGGGAAGAATGGGGGATTGGACAGATAATAAGGTGGATTTTGGATGAAAGTGGACAGGGTGCAAGATGGATGAAAGAATTGGATGAAAGGAGAGCTAGGAGTGGGAGTAATTAAGGGTGGGTCTATTTTTATGTATTATGTTTTTTTCTTTTCTTTGCGATTATTGGGATAATGTCGATAAGGCCAAAAATGGGCACAATAGAAAACAGGAAACGGAAGCCCAGGCACTTTAAGAGATAGAGAGAGAGAAAAGAAAAGAGAGAAAAAGAGAAAAAGGAAACTTTTTGTTTGCGTGGTTGTTGTTGCGTTTTGGCGATTTTGTAATAGTTTTAAGGTTTTCTTTTGTAAGTTAGGTTTAGTTTTAAGAGTTTTTTGTATTTAGTTGTAAGAGTTATGTATATGGATCCTCGAACCCTGCTGTAAGCAGGGAGAGTAAATAAATATTAATATATCTGAATAAGAATTCAATATCAGATTTACAAAATTAAAAATGGCGTATACATTTTTCTACTCAGTTTTCGAAGAATTCGACAAACTCAGAAAATTCAATTAACGATTATTTAGAGACAAATGAAGATTTTTTTAATTTTCAAAATGTATATTAAAGGAGAAGAGTAGCACTTTTAGTAGCAAGATTGACCTAAAAGAGAAAAAAATTATCTCTTGGTGTTGCATGACATCAAATATAACTAAAAACAGGTTTTTCGCACTTTCAGGTTAAAATATCTCGAAAACCTGACGTGATGGGTCCTTTTTGAGGTCGGATTCGGATTCAGCACGTCGAAATCCTCCGGAAAAGTATTGTCTGATTCTTGGAAAGTAAATCTTGTCGGCCTGAGTTATTTAAATTATTTGATTCAGAAATGAAGTTTAGTTAAAACTTGTAGAAAATAAGAAATTTTAAATTTAAGTGTGTAGAATTAAATGGTTTTAATGAAATATTTTGTTCTATTTAATTTCAATTTGTAGTATTTTTTCCTGTAGAATTCTACATTTTATAACTGAATAATTTAAATTCTATTACTTATTAAAAAAATGAAATCATTATTTCGAATAGTAAATGTGTTTAATAATTTTAATTCATTTATCATCATAAGTTTATTATAAAATTGTCATAGTCTTGAGCCAAGAAAATGGGAAGATTAATTGAAGCTAATAATTGTTTCAACTCAAATGAAAAATTAACTTCTTGGTCGAATTCGACATTTTCTGGGATCAAGAATATGCGTTTTTCTCCCAAATATACTATGACAAGAAAATCATTTTCTTGAGTTAATACTATAATATTCTTGGCCGTATTCAATTTCACGATTTAATTTAACCAAGAAAAATTTTCATGGTTCAATACTTTTTTTCAGTGTACGTCAATTTTTTGTTTTAATGTATTGTTTTACTTTGTTACTATATTAGGTGTGTTATGCTTTTATTTTTTCATTAGTGTTTTACTGGCTAATTCTCTTAGCTTCATAAATTTATGTTCACGTGAACAAAATATTACTTTCTTATAAATTACCTCAAAATTAGAACACTTCTTTTGATCTGAAGAAAACATTTTCCTCCCAACATTCATTTTCGTTTTAGTTTAGAAAATAATTATAAAACTGTTAACGAAATTAAAACAGATATTTATTATTAAAAGAATTTTTCAAATTTTATAACAAAAATTCGATCGTTTACTAAACATTAGATTCCATGAAAATTTCGACTAATATTTCCGTGTGTCATTTTTTCAGCAAAGTCTATGAAAAAGACAAAACATGTAGAAAAAACACAAACGAAAAAATAAAATTAGAACAAACCTAATAGTAACAAAGTAAAACAATAGATTAAAACAGAAAATTGACATATTGAGTTAATCTAAAGGTGGAATAAAATAAATTTGAATTCCATGGAAATTTATTTTTTGTTGAATGCATTTCATGTAGCTTTTGAATTTTTGTAACATTAAAAGTGTTTTGCCATCAAATGCTGAATTAAAACTTTAATATACTTAAAAAATGTGCTACGTCTGTAACTTATTCCTAATATACTACATTTAATTATAATAATTACGTGTTTATTCTACTTTCAAATATTGAATCTTACCTATATATTGTAAGATATTATTATTGTTATTAAAATGCTTGTTATTGTATTAATACAATCTCTACATATTTTTGCATTATATTCAGTATTTTTATGGTCATTGTTATAACATATGTCTTGTGACGTTGTGGATTGTCGTCTCCTGTGGTTCTACAATCTGAATCGTCACGTCATCTGTCGGATTTATCCCCGAACCGTGATCGTTAATGGGTATGATAATTTAGAAAGTCGGAACTGCCGAGTGACCCACTATCAGTGGTGAATGTGTGTCTCGCGGCTAGTTAGTAGGAGAGAAAGTGACAGAGGGCAGAGTCGAAGTGAGTAGTAGGAGACAGAGAGAGAGGAGAGCCGGTGGAACGAGAGAGAAGAAGAGATGAAGAAGACGAGCACGTGGGAAAAGGGACAAGACACAAAAGGTGTAATACTTTCGCCGCCATTGAGTAATCTTGTGAAATAGTGGGTAATATTGTTTTGAGAGTTGTCATAAGAGACGTGTAGAGAGATAGTGTGTGAAACCATAGAGTCGAAAAAGTGTGGTGTGGTCGGTCGAGTTGAGTGTTTCGATAAACTAGAGTTTTGTGTTGATAGAAGAATTAATAAAGAGTGTGAATAGAAGTAAAGCGGTTTTTCTTGGATTATTCCCTTAGTTATCCCCGAAAGAAGTAGCCGCCGAGGAACCAGACAGAAAGAGAGATATCGAGAAGCGTCTTTGGGTGAGTTAGTATCGAGCCAGTGTTGTGGCAGTCGTGTCTCGACGTTGGCTTTTCTGCTGCCAATTTTTGTTTGGACAGAATCTCCTCTGAGCTAGAGAGAAACTCAGAGGTTGAGAGTTTCGAGTTGTTGGGCCGAGTAGATCAAAGTTTATTAATTTAACTTATTTAAAAATTAATTGGCGCCTAACGTCACAGTCTTACAGCGAATATATAAATTGTATCAAATACAAGGAAGAAGAGTAATATTTAGTATTATGTAAAAACCTTTGCCACAGACAATATGACCCTTGAATAATATAATCAGAATAACGATTAAGCATCATTTTAACGGCCTTTCTATAAGCAAGGAAATCAACGAACGAGCAAAAAATAATCTATTAAGCAACTTCCTCGCAGTCCCACTCAAGCATTGAATCAACCTGTGAGGAACAGCTAACCGAACCAGTGGCACATATCCCCACTTAAAATCCATGCGATGATTCAAGTTTTCCCGCATAAAATTAGAAAAACAATAATAAGGGATAACCATCTCTCCACAATTTCAATTACCATCAAAGGCACTTATAGGAGAAGTTTTATAAATAAAGGGCACTAGCTCTGTTACATTCAGAGAGTAATTTATTGAAACACCAGCTTATAGTCATCCAACCAACGAGTTGAACACATCGTCTACAAGTGAACTAAAAGTACAAAGTTAAAAGTAAACTAAGTCTAACTAAGTCTATTAACAAGTATTAATTTCCAAACAAATATAATGTGAAGTGAACATAAGTATTTTTTCAAGTATTTGAATTTAAAACGAATTTGGGAAATAGTTTTCAAGTTTCGATAAAATCTATATTAAAACAAGACATTCTAAATTTTGAAACATCAAAATTTGCTCAACTGCCAACAACTGTTTGGAAGGAAGCAAATATTTTCAAATACAATACACTATCTCATTAGTGTAAACATCAGTGATAAAATCCCACACTAAGGACAACTGTCGGAGGCCCACTTGTGAAGGCCCCTTCTCAAGATTGGATTAACAGATTATTACCACCAGCTCATTGACCACCAGTAATCGTTATTCTTAAAGTAAGATTTGTAAATTATAATTATATTCATTGTATTTTTGTCAATACTTTATACTGTAAAGATATCGAAAAAAACTTCGATTTTTCATTTTTGAAAAAACAAAAAATTTGTTCTTACTCTTTAAGATGCGGGACCCCGATAAATTTAATTAGAAAATAATCTTTAGACTTCTAGAAATTAATAAAAAAATTGAGAGAAAAAAACGATGGGGTTTTTGAGAAAATTTAAATTTAATTTTTTCGAAAAATTGCCGCCATTTTGTTAAATTTAAAAATTTTTTAATTAAACTTGTGGGACTTCAAAGAACATTTAATCCACTACATTATAGACAGTTGCAAGAAAGATACATCAATTTAAATATTTTTTACCATCATTTTCTTTGAATCAGACTTCGCAGTTTTAAAAATTCAAATGTGCCTAACTTCGTTAAATAATTTTTTTGTCGAAACGGCAAAATACGTGTCATCTAAAATTGTGTGAAAAATAATATATTTTCATAGGAAACTATTATTTGACTTACATATTTTAGCTTGTCTGAATTGAAATGGAATCAACCTAAAATTAATCAAGAATAGATTTAGTTATTAAAGAATAATTTGGTAATAAAAAATTAATAAACAGATAAAAAATAAGTTCTTTAATATGTGGGTGATTCTTCTAAAAGTGACACTTTTATACTGCAGTTTTTTAATTAATTTTTTTGAACTAAAATTTAGTTTTTTCTATTTAAACTACTAAATTTATACTCAAAAGTAAGATTTTTAGGTTGTGCAAAAATAATTTTAAAAATTTTAGTTTTTCTTCTTTGAAGAAGATTATTGTTGCTCTATGAGGTTAATTTTATTTAATTTGCAAGTTTTTCTATTAAGGGCATATGAACCACTATGACGTCACAATGTGTAGAAAGCATGAGTTTTAAAATTGTGACGTCATAATGATTCAAGTGCCCTCAAAAATCTGCGCTAATAGCGTCAGAATTTTCCAAAAGGATCGTCTAAAACTAAAAATTTTTCTTTTTAAACAAAAAAATTTTTTTTACTCCTAATATAATTAAAAAATATCCCTAAAAACATTAAACAAAAAATTTTTTTTGTAAAAGTTATTAACACTTGAAATTTTTACTACTGCTTAATTAAAAATTGTTTCTCGAGTTCTAGTTGACAGATTTAAAAATTAAAATATGTATTTTTTGTTTTAAAATTTGTTCATTGTAAAAACTTGGCATTTATACTATTTTATGTTCATAATTGTCTGGAGCCTACAAATTTTATCGGATTTTGATGCTCTTGGTCTTAAGTGAAAGGGGAAAAAATTTGCAAGAGACGCCTCTAAACCGATTTTTGAATTGTTTATAATTTTTTCTTACTTTAAGTTAACAATTGTACACGATCGAAATAAATTTAACCCATTAACGCCCAAATGACCACAATTTTAACTTAAACTTCAACACAAGATTTAAAGTATTTTTAGTTAATAAATTGTAGCAGCAAGGAGGTATAGGGGGTTTTGGGGGTCGCTCTTCAAGATTCTGGGGTCAAAATAGCGATTCGACCAACACAAAATCCAATATGGCGGATTTTTTTAAAAGAACACCTAAAAAATCAGTGATTTAAAAAAAATTTGTTTAGAAAAAAAAATTTTTAAACCTTTCTAAAGTCTGCTATTGGCGGGCAAAATAGTTGTACTTTCAAAATGTTAAATTTGATTCAAAATTTATACTTAGGTTATATGATGACGAATCTCATGTCAGTTTTTCAAAATTCAAAATGGCGGATCCAATATGGCGGACTTTTTTTGGAAAATTTCTTGGATTCGTTTAAAACTTTTTACTTGGGAGTTTTGAGTGTCGCTGATGACTAATTCAATGTCACTTTTTGTAAATTTACTATGACGCATCTAGTATGGCTGACGTTTTCTTTAAAAAAAAATTTTCGTTATATTTTAATGGTGTTTCTAAATTTTACCACGTGAAGGTGTACGAACAGAAGAATCTTATTTTTTTGTTTTTAATTTAAACAATAGTTTTTAATTTTCAATTTTTAAAAAATTTTTGTAACAAATTTAAAACATCTTTTGCAAAAATATTATTTAAACATTGCTGAATTTTCTTTCTCTCAGCGAATAATTTTTAGAAGAACTTTTGTTTTTGTTTATATCAAGCTTCGTGACTTTCTTTTGGGTAAAAAAAGTACGAGATCCTGTTGCAATTTTGTGAATTTATATTTTATGTGTAGTTCCTTCGGTATGTCCACCTCCACGTGGTAAGAGTTGGAAACGCCATTGAAATAGCGGCTAAGAGACGACATTAAATTTGCTGGTGGTAAAAAGTTTCAAACGAATCCAAGAAATTTTTCAAAAAAAGTCCGCCATATTGGATCCGCCATTTTGAATTTTGAAAAACTGTAATTGGATTCGTCATCAGCGACCTCGAAAAACCCCCGAGTGACAAGTTTTAAGCGAATCCAAGAAATTTTTTTAAAAAATGTCCGCCATTTTGAATTTTGAAAAACTGAGATGGGATTCGTTATCAGCGACCTCGAAAACCCCCTATACCTCATTGCTGCTATAATTCATTACCTGAATATGCTGTAAATCATGTGTTGAAGTTTAAGTTTAAACTGTGGTCATTTGGGCATTAATGGGTTAAATTAATCTAGTATAACCACCAGAAAAATAATAATGCATTCACAAAACAGTGTATTTTAGTAAAAAGAAATCCTTTTATAATAAGCCGATTTTCCATTAAATATTTGTGGTAAGTACTTTTCCTTAGGATGTATCTAAAGAGAAAAACATAGTCGGACCTAAAGTTTGGTGCTGGTATTTTCTTATACGCCTAATAAAGTGGTAAAATCTAATATATTGATTTGCATAGTAATTGAATTACTCTTATATCTTCAACAGATTTTCAACATATTTGAAGTCGATTTTTAAAAATAAAAAATGGTGGATCCAATATAACTGCTAAAAATAATTAAAAGGTTATCAGATTCACTTGAAAATCATTACTCTCCGGTTTTCGGGGTCGCTAAAAACGAATGTAATGTAGAGTTTAAAAAATTTTAAATGTAATATTCACATCAGTTTTAATCTGTGTTTTGTGAATACTTTTTTTTATTCAAATAATCTCTGGAGTATATCTCAATGAAGTATTTCTCAATGAAACTGCGGCGAGTGGGAATGTAAACATGGCAAACTTATTTGTAAAAATTTTAGTTCAGTGTATCTTACTGAAACCCGCAATAATTATGCTCCTGATCCAAACTCTAAAAACAATGTTGACATCGCCGCTGTAACATTTAGGAAGACTGACATTTTAAAAAAGATAATTTCTCTTGACGTAAATAAAGGCTCAGGACCTGATGGTATACGACGTCCTTTCTTATCAAGTCGTGCTGTCTATCTCTTATCAAACCACTATGCATTTTATTCAACAACTCATTTACTTCTGGTATATTTCCGTACGAATTTAAAAAAGGTATAATAGTTCGTCTTTACAAGTCAGAGTCGGTAAATGATGTAAAAAATTATCGTCCTGTCATTTTATTATCAGCATTTGCTAAAATTTATGAAAGCCTAATTGCAGATGCACTTTATGCATCAGTTTCAGGTGTGATAATTTAAGAGCAGCATGGTTTTGCCAGGGGAAGATCAATAAACACTAATTATTCGATCAAATGAGAGCTCAAAGCGTGAACATTCGATCGAAATTATATGAAAAGCCTCGTTCAAGGAGATTAGATAAATAACCATGTAGTTACCTCTGGTTAGCACTGAAGTACACAACTTTAAAGACCCAGAATTTGAAAATAAATTTCCCCCCTCTTTTCCGAGGGTCCTTGCGAATCTTACCTGCTTCATATTTGAGAGTAGTGAGAGCTTAGAAGATAAAAATTGTTGACTTTTCATTTAAAGATTAGGGTGTAGATTATTAATGTCAATGTATTGTTGTAAGGCATTAATAAGAAAATAAGGGGTGGGAATGTAATCTCCTTGAACGAGTCTCTTCACATAATTTCGATCGAATGTTCACGCTTTCAGCGCTCATTTGATCGAATAATTATATTTCGAGTCTGGTTCAAGGGGATTAGATAAATAACCATGTAGTGGTTTAGAGACAATTAGTCACAATTTTTATTCTGTAATTTAAATACGATGAGTTAATAATTACATAGATACAAGTTTTGACATGTAGCGAAATTGTAGCTTAAGGTTGTTTCAATTGTTTTCAATTTCATAATTTTTTGTTGTAATTAATAACCAAAATACAAAATAACATAATACAAAAGAACAAAACCAGAACATAAAAATTTTTTGGTATAATTTAGTCCGAATGTATGTCGAATACTGCTTTTGCGAATGTTTGGTTTTGGGACCTGGCTGGTCTATTATAAACTTTATTAAACATTGCTGAGTTAGAAGACCAGCCGTCAGTTTTTCTAATCAGATCTAAGCTAACTCCTTTCGAGAAGGCGGTTGATGTACTTGTATGCCTAGTTGAGTGGCTTGCGAACACATTAGTATCTATACCGCTGTCTGTTAGTGTCTTTTTTATCCACCTACTTAGTGTTTGCCTAGTAATTGCTTTGTGCGGATTTTTTAATGAAATAAATTATTAGTTGATCCTCTTAGATTTTTGGTTAGTTCAATATACTAGTAATACGGGTTGAGGCTGCCCCGATCTGGACGTTTTGATCATCTTAGAAATATAAATCTCTATTTCCGTGTTTCCCATTTGAATGTTTTTTACTTCGATAATAGCTAAAGTTTGTGTTCTTTGTGCAGAACACATTGCTAGAAGTGTAGCAGTTTTCATAGAGATTTCGGTAAGGGATAACGTTTCTGAAGGGTACAGCTTTGTTAGATAATTTAAAACCACTGACACGTCCCAAGTGGAGGAGTATTTTTGGAAGGATGGTTTTAGTCTAAAGATTCCTTTCATAAACTTCACTATAAGAGGATCTTCTCCGATTTTGTTATTAGAGATTAAGGATAAGGCCGATCTATAGTTATTTAAAGTACTGTATGACGCACCTTCCTTGAACTTCGACGTCAAAAATTGGAGTACTTTTTTGCTATTTATATCAACAAATTCTAAGTTGTAACGAAAACAAAATTTAGTCCATTGAGTCCAGGCACTTTGATATTGACTAAGAGTATTTTTAGAAAGAGAGGTCAGCAATATTTTCACAGACTCCGAAGGTACTCCTTTGTTTAAGAAACATTTTTCGAAAGTCTCCCAACCAATAGTTGCAGTGTTGCAAAGTTGGGATGAGGCTTCCTCCTCAAAGGGGAAAGCAACAAGTTACATCTGGGTTTTAAAACAAGAGGTTCTTGAGTTAAAAGTTTATGGAAGAGTGGGAACCATGGTTGATTAGGCCAGTTTGGGACGACCACTATCACAGAAGCATTTTCTAAGATAATTTTGTTTAATACCTTTAAAATCAACGCGAATGGAGGAAATGCGTAAAAGTTTAAATTTGACCAGTTGAAGGTAAAAGCATCAATTTCGAATGCTTCTGAATCTGGGAATCTTGAGCAAAATTTAGTACATTTTTTATTTTCGTTAGTAGCAAATAGATCAATATCTAACTCCCCATAAAACTTGATAATTTTTTCGAACGCATAATCGTTTAATTCCCACTCGGTGTCATCGTTTCCTATTCGCGATAGAACATCTGCTTCAATGTTTTCCCTGGATGCGATAAAAGAGGCAAACAGGAAAATATGTCTCTTTTCTGCCCATTGCCAGATATTTTTAGTTAAGGTATTGAATTTCTCGTATTTTGTTCCACCCATTTTGTTGATATAGGCTATTGCCGTCGTGTTGTTCATCCTCAAAAGAATCTGACAATCTTTTAATTGGCTTGCCAATTTTACTAAAGCAATTTTTACCGCGTACAGCTCTTTATAATTGATGTGCCATTTTTTCTGATGAGGTTTCCAAAACCCGTAGGAATTATTTACCCCATCAGTTGCACCTTAACCAGAGTCTGAGGCGTAGGTAAATATTGTGTCTGAAACTGAGGCGATTCTTGAAGTGGAATGGACTGCCTGAATGACCAAAAGTTGTCCCCGCTTCTGGTCGGCGATTCCGGTTTAAAGATCTTGCAGTTGCGTTGCTTGTTGAGGGCGAGGGATCTTGCCTCATATTTGCTGTGATTTTTTTCATTGCCTTAGATTCTTTTATCTTCTAAATTAGATCGTTTCCGAATAAGAATTCCTCGGTTTTCGTTTTCTCCAAGATGTTTCTAGTCGTTTTATTAAAAGCTGACGTGACAGTAGCTTTTCTGGACACCGAGTGTTTATAAAAGGCATCCGATAGGATTTTTGATGCGTCGAAGAATTTCTTAAATATTTCATTCGGATCTATGCTTTCTTTTTCAATGAGAAAAGGTGATGTAATCGAAGCAATCACCGTCAAAGCTGCTCCAATTGCGTCTTGAGTTTCTTTCCTGAATCCGTCTCCTTTTTTTGCCGTTAGAGATAACCTAGATTGTATAGCTTTATTAATTATTGGAGCTTCAAAGGAACAACATTTTGAGATCACTTTTGGGTACGCCATTCTCTGACCAGTGTTTCAATCTATAGAGAATTGAGTCATGAAAATCTAAATTGACGAAAACAGGCTTTGCTGGATTATCTCCCAAAATATTCCTTAAATTTTCGTCGAAATTTTCCTCGTCAGATATTGACTGTACCGCCTGCTGAGTGTCGATAGACCCTTTGCCTCCATCTGTTTACAAAGTATTAATTGAATCATAAAAGTGACCCTGCGGTATGTGTGTGCCGTATATATATATATATATATATATATATATATATATATATATATATATATATATATTTCAATAATCGAAAGTCGGTTATTGAATCATATTTGTCTAATTGTTTTGTCGCTAGTACAAGCTCATTAGGATAAAGTGTGTATTTTTTAACGAAATAATTCCTCTTATGTGTCTTGTCGCTGGTACAAGCATGAGCTTGTTTTTTAGAAAAAAAAATGAGTGTTTTTTAGAAAAATTTATTATAGGAGATTTGAATTTTGAAACCGTAAAATGTAGTCAAAATACTTATTACTCTAATATGTCTTGTCGCTTGTACAAGTTCATTAGGGTATGTTTCCATTAAAAAATTTTTCTTCCCTTTATAAGTGTGAGCTGGAGGGTCAATTGACAAATCCAACACCTCGTCTGCTTCTTCTCCGGATTCGCACTCCGAATTTCTCAAGCCTTCTGTATCTGATCCCGACGATTCATCCGAATCGATCACTTCACTTTCTTTAAACCTTTCTAATTGAGAGTGGATTAATTGCACTTGTCTTTCAAAACTTTGTACAATTTCGTCATTGTGTTTCCGTTTACTCATTTTTGATTAATTTAACTATTCCTTTAGGTATACGATGTTTACTCTAGCGCACAACGAAGAGTTATTAAGCAGGTAAGATTCGCAAGGACCCTTGAAAAAGAGGGGGAAAATTTATTTTCAAATTCTGGGTCTCTAAAGTTGTGTACTCCAGCGCTAACCAGAGGTAACTACATGGTTATTTATCTAATCTCCTTGAACGAGGCGAAGGCCTTTGATAGAGTTGATCATGTTGTTTTGGTGAATAAGCTAATTAACATGGGAGTTCATGGCAACTTTTTAATTTAATTATTGACTATCTCCTTGATCGACCTCATGTTGTAAGAGTTAACTATGAATTTTCTAATGCTTTCATGGCTACCTCTGGAGTTCCTCAAGGCTCCCTATTAGGACCTCTACTATTTGTTCTTCACATTATTGATATTTGTACCGTCCTCAGCGATTGCTCATTTTCCTTGTATGCGGATAACCTTAAAATTTATAGTGTGATTCATGCTCATGAGGATTCATGCGCATGCGGCTGCAGCTTTGTTTAAATGGTTTAATGATAATAACTTCAGTAACGATTCAGTTTAATGATAATAACTTGGTGTGATGATAATAACTTCAGTTTAAATATTATAAAATTTTCGATTTTATCAATTTCTAAGTAAAAAATATTTAATTAGACACAAATATTTAATAGGCAGCACTGAGCTCTCTAGAGTTAGTACTATACGTGACCTTGGCGTTATATTTAATGAGAAAGATCTTAAAGAACTTGGCTTCATCACCAGAAACGCAAGTCTATTTAAAAACCATTAGTTTTTTAAATATTATTTTTGTCTTGTTTGGGTATTTTTTATGCACGAAATAATCACGATTACACAAATGTCAAAATGGCTTTGAGTGTACCAAACTTATCAGCACGTTTTTTATACATAGATTTGTTATTTTTGTATAGAATAATCAAGAGTTCTGTTAATTGCTCAGCATTGGTATCAAAAATGAATTTATTCGCTCCACCTGTAAATTTACGTTCTTACAATTTAATTCGTATACTTATTTATTGGTTTATACACCTGTCTTCAGCCTTACATACTTGGCTGTACAAGTGTTTCTTACAATTTCTTGCTTTACAAATTTTTCTTACATACAATTCTTAATACTAAGTTTGCGCCTACAGAACGTCTTTCGAAATTTAGGAGTACTCGCATTAGCCTGAACTACCCGTCTAATGGGTTTTCTCACCAGAGGAGAGGGAAACTGTAGAAAACCTTCTCCTGAGTACAACTGGTTTATCGACAGCCGAGTTCTAATAGTGTGTACCGGACAATAATCGACAGTGCACATCATTATACCTCGACGTCAAACCTCCCGCTCAAATTATCTCACATGCCGGAAAAATCCAAGCCAAATGGGCGCGAACCAAGTACCCTTGGTCCTAGAACGTCCGCCAAGCGAGGCATCTTATCCGACCGAGCTAATCTGTCGGTCTTTAATTCGTATACTATCACATAGAACTAACTATGGTAAAAACTCAGCTATTTCTAGAATGCCTGCTGAGGTGAATGAATATTGTAATAAAATTTATGTCTTTGAGCAAAACGAGAACATATTTACTAATAATTTGTGAAAACAAGTCTTATTGACAATTTAATTAGCGACAGTACTTATTTACTTTTATAACCGTTTTTTTATTAAGGGCGCTGTCCGTATAAGAATCTTGAATAAATATCTCTTTAGCGTCCAACAGTAGTCTGTTAATATATTTTTATTCCATTCTCTTTGGCAGCGTTTTTCCATTTCCTTTATATCTTGGTGAAATCTCTTATCTTGTTCTAGAAAGTGGACCAATTAGCTCATCAAGCAACCTAAACGTTTGTAATGTTCTAGCTATCATTTTTTCCACAATTCCTCGGAAACAAAAAAGCGACAAATATTCTCATATTGGTGAGTTTCTCAAAAATCTTGATGATGTCAGTGAGGAACAAGGTGTGAAATTTTACCAAGATATCAAGAAAGAGGAAAACTGCTTTCAAAGAAAATGTAATGACTCTTGGACACTAATAAAGGCATAGCAGAGGCCAAATATTTAAAAGGGAAAAAAAGAGATCTGTTGGTTTTAAAACCGATGTTACATTCATATTCAGCGGTCATGAAAACCTCAGAATAAGAGAGTTTAACGAGGAGTAAGAGTTTTTGTTAAGCAAAAATAACAATCTTCTACGTTTAGTTAGTTAACTTACTCCAGGTAGGAAATTGTTCTTTAAAAAGTATACAGTTGAATGTAATGCAAAAAGTTAAAATCTAAATTAAAAAGTTTGTAACCTAACTTACAACCTAAAAAACGTTTTACTTTAAAACCCAGCCATCCACATAGTTAAATTTGTTATACAAGTGTTGCACAAAACATTTGGAATCCAAGACTTATCAAGATTCTCATGACAAATTTCAATATATAAATATATGCTTTTTGTAGTGCTTTTCCTAACAATTTCTCGATATGTCAAAATGTTTGTAAACTAATGCCCTTTCAATTGCAAAGCAGCAAAATCCAAAATTCAAAATGGTGTTCTTACTGCGTCACCTGAAAGACACCAAAATCCATAAAAAGAAAATATAATTATCAATTACTCTCAAAAACGGTACAAAATTTATTAGTAATGACATATTTTAATGTTTTCAGGGTCACTGATGACGAATCCGGCGTTAGTTTTTTAAAATTCAAAATGACGGATCCAATATGGCGGATATTTTTTGAAAATTTTTTGAAAATTTATTCAATTCACTTGAAACTTTTCCACTCCGGGTTTTTCGGGGTAGCTGATGACGAAATTTATGGAATTTGCTTAAAATTAGACAAATTTAAAATAATTAATTAAAATTTACCACTGAATATCCAAGCAACGTTTATCTTTTAATTTGATGAATTGATTTAATTTCTAAGGTGTTAGAAAAAAAATCTTAAAAAATCTTCATAAATTCTTAAATATAATTTACAGTAGAGGTATTTTCTAAACAAATTTAGTATATAAAAGATTGTAGAGATGGTTTTGTCGAATCATTTAAAAAATTAGTCTTAGAAGAATTCTGACCATGGTTTTAGCGTTTTTCGTTTTTCTTAACGATAGTCATATGTTTTCATAATGTTCAAATTTTTTTTACTAAGCTATTAGTGTATTAAATAAATGTGAACATTTTTTAATGAGATGATTAAAACAAATTATAATAATAGTTGAAATTTGTAGAAAATTCATGTTTTGATTCCTGACAACGTGTATTGTTTTATTCACATTTTTAAACATGGTCAATTGTTTTAATTACAGTTGCACTTTGTTTTGGATACTTTTGATTATTCGTTTCTTTTCTTTCGTTTTTTGAGTTATTTGCATCCTATCAATGTACATTTTATAATTTACAGTTTTGTACTGAATTGCAGCCAAAATAATAAATTTAGTTTCTTTTCGTTGAGTTGTCATTACGTTCTGTAATATTCGTTTTGTTCGTTTTCACAGATTTTGTACTGTATTTGTACCTAATTTCTAACTAAATTATGACATAAAGTAATGGACAGTCCTCTGGTGGTTTATTACACATAGATAGGTGCTTCAATCCTCTTAATCGAGAGAAGCATAAGGGATTATATTTAAGAAAAATATCGAAATGGTTATTGAAGGTATTTCCTCAGATACCTCAAAAGGCTAGGATTTGCGGCGAATGTATGAATATATACTTTTCATTAATCGGCTTTTTTATAAGCGCCCAAATACTTACATTGGATTCGCTGTTTTGAATTAAAAAAATCTGAAATTAGATTCATAATCATTGACGTGGGAACTACTAGAAAATCATATTTTAAACAAATTCCAAAAATTTTTCAAATTTCAGTCGCCATATTGGATTAGCCATTTGAAAATTGAAAAACTGACATTACATTCGTCATCAGCGACCCCGAAAACCCCCGAGTGACAAGTTTCAAGCGGATAAAAAAAATTATCAAAAAATCTTCAAAAATTATCCGCCATATTGTATTTTGAAAAACTGACATCGGATTTGTCATCAGGTACCCCGAAAACCCCTGAGTGACAAGTTTTAAGCAAATTAAAAAAATTTTTTAAAAATATCTCCCATTTTGAATTTTGAAAAACTGACATCGGATTCGTTATCAGCTACCCCGAATATATTAAAATATGCCATGACTAATCAATTTTGTACCGTTTTTTGTTGTAGACCGTATGAAAATGAATGTTGTTGTAATAAAATACGTATATACGGTTATTGTTTGATATTATGTATATTAATTTCAAATCCAAAATAGTTTAGAGCAAAGGTTGCTCTTCTTTGTGGGATATACATTAATATAATCCAATTTTCGGACTAAATCATAAGAAGATTTCAGAGAGGAGTAAATGGCAGATAGGTTGGGTTGTATAGTGGATCTTATGTACCGTCGGTAAAGTCGAGAATTTAGTGAAAGATTTGAAAACTTTAAAGTTTTATAATTCATTTAATTTATTTTTTGAAAGATTTAATTAAATTGTAATGTACTTTTTCTAAATTATCAATGTCTGTTTTATAATTAATACTATTAGTATTATTTTCTTTATTGTAACGGTTCGTAGTTATTCTCGATCCTTACGGAAATAGAATTATGATCAGGATAAACCGTCTTTTCCAAGGTGACTCGTTACGCTAAAAAGTGAAACAACTAACTGAATCATTGATTCTTTCAGGTAAGTCGCCGAGCAAAGATTTTGTTCTTTAACGGAGAGGTTCGCTACGCGTGGTATATTAGAAGGAGAGTATTTAAGTCCTTGTTTTTTCTCAGGTGACTTCTTACGCTAAAAAAACAACTAACTATACTTTTGATTCTTTGAGGTGAATCGCGGACGAAGATCCCGTTCTTTGACGGAGAAGTTCACTGCGCGTAAAACAGATATGAGCCAGGTGTTGAGCCGAACGTGGCGAAAATCACGAAAATTCGGGTTTGGGGTAGCGCTCGCGAGTTAGTTGCGGTAAGGTGATACGCACCGTAGGTATGATCTTGAGTTCTTACCGGCAAACGGTTTCTCGAAAAGATTTGTCGCTTCGATGGTATATTAACCGACGGGAAGTCACGAACGCGATCCCCGGAAGGTTCTTCTTCACCGGTAGTTGCAATTAATCTTGAACGCGGGGAAATAATTATGATTCGAACTTACTCCCTCAGCGGATTCTCAAGCAAAAAAAAGGCACTCGCGGTTCTGAATACTCGCGTACTAATTAGAAAACTCGGTCGCGGTCAATGAAGGTCAATTCGCGAATTACTTTTGAGGAATGGCGGCCGAGATGGCGCTCACCATGGTAAGTAGTATTTCTTTCCAGCAGCCGAGGTGGCGTCGCTGAGAGCGGATTGATGGGATGCTAGGTAAAGTTCATGTGAAGAGAATGAAATGCCAGCCTTCCCAACGCCAAGGCGGCGGACTGGAGAGACCTCGGCGGACTGGTCTACGTACTTCAGCTTCTTCAGGAACAACAGGGATAACAACCTGGAGGTGACCTTCAAAGGTGAAGCACCACAATCGATAGTCTTTGATAATTACGACAGCACCGCTGAACGGATGGACTGCTGCCTTTCCTTGGATCGCTGTACACCTTAAATACTTTCTCGAGTCAATCTCGCTTGTGAGAAACTATTCCACCTATGGGTCATCTTCGCACCACTTCAACGAATACCGCCTGATACAAGCTTATTCCGACTAGCAACGTTACCGACTAAGGATCACTTATGTAACACGCGCAAAAATAAAGAAACCTTCAATCTCCAACCTAGGTAATTTATTTACACCTGGTAACTTAAGTCTAAACCATTACAATATAAAACTTTTTTAAATTTTTTCTTTTAAAATTATTAATTTCTATGTGTAAAATATTAGTACTCTCTGATTGAAAAGAATGTTTTTCATCAAAAGCACGGTTAGTTAGGGCGTTAATATCCAGTTTTTTGTTATGTATCTTTTACGTTCTTCAATTCTTGTTATGAGATGTCTCAATATTTCTCCAATGTAACAACTGTTACATTCTTTACACTGGACAGCATATGCGTACCCAGTTCTCTGAGATTTCTATATGAGATCTTTAAATTTCAAAAAATGGATTTTTTAAAATTATTTGAGTTTGTAAAAACTAATCTGAAGTTATATGGGCAAGACTCCGTCAGAAAATATGCGATTTGCATGGGGTCTTTGGATTATGCTGTAATTTAGTGAAATTGTAGTATTGGATACTAGAAACAAATATGCCAAAAAATTTTTGAAAATTTTAAAATTTGTTGAAGTTACGCTATTTTGAATCTTTTTGTTATAATTTTTTTAAATCTTAATATTTCCGAAAGTTTTCGGTGAAATTTAATAAAATTTGGAAGGCTTATATTTGCCATCATGTTTCTTCTGACTATCACATAAAAAAAAACACAAAAAAATTTTTTTGGCCAAAAAAAGTCAAAAAAAATTTTTTGAAACCGTTTTGCCCGAGCGAGACCGATTTTCGAGTTTTATTGGCAATTAATAAAATATTCCTTATAATTTCACCTTTCATTTAAAAAAAGAAAATCGGTGGATACTCAAATAGTTTTCGAGATATTGCAATTTTTGTGGAAGCGCGACCAGGTTTCAGTGTCAGCGATGTGTGAGAGCCCGGGAATTCTAATTCTTACACTTTACTGTTCAAAATTGTCTAGAACCTACAAATTTTATCCGGTTTTGATGTTCTTAGTCTTAAATAAAAGGAGATAAATTTTTTAAGAGTTTCCCCGAAACTTTTGTTTCAATTATTAATTGTTTATATATTTTTTTGTTACTCAAAGTAAACAATTTACAAGAATTTTGAAAAAAATCGTGTTTATTTTTTATTTTTCCATTCCTCATGATCGAAATCAATTTAAATTAGTCTAGTATGATTTATATTATCATTCTTTTTAAAAATATTTTCATTGCCTGTTACAATATTATACCTCTATGAAATCTTCCTATTGAAAAGATCTTCTGGGAATCCATTAAGTAATAAGATGTTTTTTACAATTTGAAGATGTTCAAGATGAAATTTTTGGTCTGATAGTTTAATTGATCTATCGACGAGAGTGTATATAATTCTAATCTTATAACATGAGGGTTGGTGAGAGAGAAGGTTTATGTATCTACAAGTCCATATAGGTTTTCGGTATCAACTGGTTAAAAGAATATTATTATTGCCTGTTTCCAAGAAGAGATCCAGATGTTGATTTTATTGTTATCTGATAATTCTAAAGTGAATTTTAAGTTTTTATCAATGGAATTAAATCTTTTTAATATATCGTTAATTTTATTAGATGATGCACAAATTAATTTGTCATCTATGTAACATAAATAATAGAGAACCTTATATTTAATTTTATTTAAAATTTTATCTTCAATAACCGCCATTACGATATTAGCTGCACTAGAGGATATTGGAGATCCAATGGGTATCCAAAAAAATTGGTTTATAAATATCTAATAGAGGCCCGTCTTCCTTCTAACTGCGTACCCAGGTGTATTTATCTGTAATATTAAAAGCTTTTTGTAAAACGAAAGTTGGACCTTTTCAATCTGGTCTAGATGTCAGAGAACCTAGGTCTAGATTTTGAAAAACAAAACACTAACAGACAGAATTTGAAAAAGTCTGGTGTGAGAGTCCTAAGAATCCGCTCCCGAGAAAATTGTTTTCAAAATCCCTCCAACCGCTGCTCGTCGCCCTAGCAGCTTGTTGAGAAAAAAACCAGAGTTCGAATAAATTACTCCCAGATAGTGTACTGCTTTACTACATCAATACGCTCTTTTCCGAAATTAAAAATTTTGGATTTTTTCCCAACCGACCTCCCAGACTTCGTAAAAATTACCACCTTGTTCTTGTCAGATTTAACCGTTAGATCATTCTTCTCACAGTAATCACTCAAGACTTTCAATTTTTTCTGCAATTCAGAGGGTGAGTCTGAGAGCATGGCATAATCCTCTGCAAAACCCAGATTTTCAGAATTTTGATTATTTTAGTACCTGCACCTGATTTAACCAATTTTTTTCCATAAAAGTGAATATGAAATAGATGAAAATGCTCCCTTAAAATCGATGAAAACTCCGTATACGACTGCGTTTGGTTTATATAAAATGAATTTCATATAAATGAATCTGTGTACAACATGCAAGTAGACATTTTCCCTAACATTTTACAACAGTTTTTTTAATTGTAGAAGTAAAAATGTGGGTCATAAACAAAATCCAATTTTTGGGAAGGCATTTAAAAAACTTATTGTAAATTCCATCTACTCCGCGAGCCTTTCAATTTTTACAATGCGATACACACCTCACTACTTCCTCATAAGAAAGTTCTACATCCAAGATCGGATTACAAATACTCATTATAGAGTCGACAGGCGACACTTTAACCAATGGAAAATCGTTCCGCCGTAAAATAATTGTCTGAAAATATAGTATCCGAATTAAACTGATTCAAATTAGCTAGTCGAGCGTTAAAATCACCCTCCACTACTAATGGGAGCTTAAGGAACCTACTATAAATACGATCAAAAGAACAATTAACCTCATCTAACAACTCTTTCAAATCTTTATCCGGAGAAGCATACTACACCAAGAACAAAACAAACAAAAATAGTTTTAATATTTACAAAAATTTAAAATTAGTACTTATTTCCAGAGTTTCTGCATTGAAGATGTTAGAATTGTAGGAAACCAGCAAGCCACCCTTTGCCCTACCAAAACGGTTGACCCTGATTGCTAGCGACACTATAGAGTCAAAATTTGTTGACGAAGACAATCATTAAATTAAATCCATGTAGATTCCAGAAAACGATCTGCGGGTAACCTCGGATTGGAGTGCTATCGGATAGTCTTTGCTATTCCTCATTAGATACCTTCTTGACAGTGATGCTTGATCCTGGACCACAGTTTTATCAGTTAGAATTGAGGAATTTAGATAGTTATCCATGGATTCGGAAATATGCACATTTTTTAACTCTGACTTGGGACGTCCTCTCCTTTTTTTAAGTTTTTTCCGACAACAAGCCAACTGAAGGAACGGTTGAGGGACGGTCAAGAGCCTGCTTTCGGGTACTCCTGCTTTTAGCTTGAGACATTAATTACTAGCGTCTAATGTCGGGAGAAGTTTTCGTGAATTTCATACTTTCTGATTTTAATGAACTAAAATGGAAAATAATTCTAAAGGTATGTATATTAATGTACTGTAATTGAATTTAATATAACTATTATTGTCTTATTTAAATATTGCATGAAGTAAGCTCATCTATTCTCAAATTATTTTTCTCGAAAATTTCAAAGACCTATTGAAAAAGTTATCTATCGTGAAACCATCAAATAAAATATTTAGATTATGACATAAAAAAACAGAATATCCAAAAAAATCTATCAACTTTTGCCAACTTTAAGAGATATAACCTAAAAAAGTGTGAAACGTCGTATAGCACGGAAATAGCCGCGTGTGTTCAATAGAATAATAGAGCACCCCAGCTGTTCAGAAAGTAAGTAATTTGTGTATAATAAATAAATTATACAATAATAAAATTTTTTAAAAATTATTATATAACAATAAAAAAATTATTGAAAACAATTCTATATATATATATATAGAATTGTTTTCAAAATTGTTTTCACAATTCTATATATATATAGAATTGTTTTCAATAATTTTTTTATTGTTATATAATAATTTTTAAAAAATTTTATTATTGTATAATTTATTTATTATACACAAATTACTTACACTTGTTATAATTTTAAATTATTATTATAATATTATATTTTTATTGTTAAAAAATAAATATATATATATATATTTTCATTTATAGGTATATATATATATATATATATATATATAATTGTACATTAAAATTTTAAATTTTACAGTACATATTATGAGCTTCTACTTAATATTGTGATGTTATAGGTATATAAAAATTTATATTAATTTTTTTTAGTTACAGATACTGATAAAAAAACCTTGAGTTTTACGAGAAGAAAAATTTTCGATATTCTAAAAGGGAAATTTAATAATGATTTAGACGCTCAGATTAAAATTATCGAAAAGTATGCTAATGAAAATTCTGACGGCGATAGTTTGGAAATTCATAAAGATGAAGTACCTGATTTAAAAAAAATACTATCAAAAATAAAATCTAGGTGGTCAGAATCACATTCTGTCATAAAATTTTTTTTCAACAAAAATAATGATTGGTTAAATAAGACAGAAAATTTTGAATAAATATTTCAGTGTACTCCTGTCATTCAAAATGATAAAACTAAAACAAATAAAAAAGGACGACCATCTACTAGTTTTAAGGATTCCAGTGATCGAACAAAATGACTAAAATGCGCGAAGATTTTAGTACGGAAGAGTTGGCTTATGCTACCCAAATGAGTAGCTCAGGCCAAAGTCAGTATAAGCAAAAATTTACAAGTGATGAAAGTTCAGATTCGCATATGTTTTTGACATCGTTAGTACCTTTACAAATTTTGGTTTCGACGAAGATTTAAAAAAAGTTGTTATTATTTAGAAAAATCCGAAACTTTCGTCAACGTGATTTTGTAGGCCTATACATATTCAATTTAAAAAGGAAACAGTAGATTCGACAGTAAGTGAAAAGCAGAACATTGATAATCAAATTGTTTCTCTCCAACCCTTTATTACTGTAATGAATGGACAGGAAATTAAGATTCAATTTGAAATGTATTTCATTATGATTGACATGAAGGTATATAATGCTGTAACAGACACAACATCAGCAATACGCTGTTATTTATGCAGGGCAACATCTTCGCAATTTAACAATATAGCATTAATGAAATCAAAAGAAATTGATCAATCTGCTCTTGGTTTAGGCCTGTCTTCCTTGCATGCGTGGATCCGTTTCAAGGAATATTTTTTACATTTGGGTTACAAAATGCAAACTAAAACATGGCAGGCACGTAAAGGTGACAAGATTATCATCGAAGAACAAAAACGGGCCATTCATGAAGCTTTCAAAACTCAGCTTGCGTTAATTATTGATAAACCGAAAGAAGGCTCAGGCAATTCCAATGACGGAAATACGGCTAGACGTTTCTTTGAAAAATCTGACATTTCTGCTAGAATTTTAGGAGTCGATGCGAATTTAATGAGACGGGTTTATATAATTTTGCAAGTAATGTCAAGTGGTTTCGCAGTTAATGTGAATAACTTTCAAGAGTACTCGTTTGAAATAGCAGAAATTTGTGTATCGCTATATCCGTGGTATTGTATGTCGACAACAGTTCACAAAATTTTAATACATGGCCCCACAATTATTGACTGGTCTCCGCTTCCAATTGGCCAAATGTCTGAAGATGCACAAGAAGCTCGAAATAAAGACATCAGAAACTACAGAGAACATTTTGCCAGAAAATGTTCAAGAACGGCAACAATGCAGGATGTTTTTAATCGTCTTCTTGTAACTTCCGATCCCTTTATTTCGAGTAAGGGAAAAAATCACCCTAAGTGCAAAAAACAATTATCGAGTGAAGTAACTAAAATGTTAATAGGAGCAGAAAATGAAAGAAGGTTATACGGCTTAAGCTATTATGAGAACTCCTCCACCGACGAGTCGACAGATGAGGATGATGATTTTTTATTTGAATAAGCAGAAATTGTAAATTAAGTATTTTATTCAATAAATTTAAGTAGTGAAATAAATTTAACGTTTTGAATTTTTTTAAAACTATGTCCATATTCGTAATTAGCAACCCCAAAAACCACCAAATAACAATTTTTAGGAAAGTCATCTGCCATACTGGATCTGCCATTTTGAATTTTGAAAAACTAAGGTTAGATTCGTAATCAGCGACCTCAAAAACCTCCGAGTAACAAATTTCAGGTCAATTGAATTAATTTTTAAGAAATTCATCCGCCATACTGGATCCGCCATTTTGAATTTTGAAAAACTAAGGTTAGATTCGTAATCAGCGACCTCAAAAACCCCCGAGTAACAAATTTCAGCCAGTTTTAAACACATCTAGGTTTTTGGCCAGGTTATTTGCAATCTGGCCCACTGTGGCATGTTATGAAATTCACGAAAACTTCTCCCGAAAATAGATGCTAGTAATTGAAAAAAGTTTGACAAAACATTTTTTGCAGCTAATGAAAAAATTATAACCCTGTTAACGCAGAGTGCTATTCATATACCGTATTCCTAATCAGGGAACCCAAAAACCCTTGAGTAACAATTTGCAAGCGATTTCGGAGGATTTTTAAAAATCCGTCCGCCATACTGGTTCCGCTATTTTGAATTTTTTAAAATTGACACCAAATTCGTAATCAGCGACTTTAAAAACCCCCAAGTAAAAACTTTCAAGCGATTTTGAAGAATTTTTAGAATTTTGTCCGCCATTTTAAATTATTGAAGACTAACACCAGATTTGTAATTAGCAACTTTAAAAACCCCTAAGTAACTATTTTCAAGTAAATCAAAAGAATTTAAAAAAATGTTTCGCCATATTCGACCCGACATTTTGAATTTTTGTTATATTTTTACTTTATGTGCTTTTTCTTTATTTACAGACATGCAGTCGTTAGAAGTGCCCCCTTAAAAGCTATTTGTGTCACGAAACACAAATAGCTTTTTTATACTTTAAATAAACATTTTAATTTAAAAGTTGTGTTTTTCATTCACATAATGCGCCACTATGTTCACATTATATTCACATGTTGAATTTTCAAAAGTACCACATTGTATTTGATAGAGATCATGTAGACGAAGATTTTAAGCCCTTAACCTTAATGGAATAGATTTTTGGAGACAGTCTTATCCCGTTTGACGTGGAAATCTACCCCTATTAATATAAAATCATTTCGCCGACGCCGCCGTCGCTGATTCAGTTATTTCCCTTTCCCGCAACCCTGAAAATTTAGGTCAATTTTGAGGGCAGTTTTGACCTACAAGGAAAAAGAGGCCCACAAATGTTTGTTTATTACATCGAAATCTACATGTAATTGTACATTCTTCTTTAACTTTGGTCATAAACGACCAAATAATAGCCCTTAATTTATGTCAAAATTTATGTCAGATTTGATTTATTGCTAAAGCTGCAAGTAAAAAGGGTCGTAATAATGCCTTTGATGATATTGCAAAATCTATGCCAAATTTAACCATTTTTTTTACTTTTAGGTATAAAGAAGTATCTATAAGGCCACCATAAGATCATAATCATATCCGTAAAGTAAAATTCTTTTAAAGTGCTTTCTTTTAGTATCGCCTAATGTAATTTATTCTAACTTATTACCATGCATTCATATTAAGAGAACATGATTTGATAGCCCAGCGTACTAATAATTATTTTTTAGTACATCGTATTGGTATTGTATTCATATTGTACAATGGCCGTTCGTAATAACGGTATGTCCTATGGATAGAATTATGAAATTGCCAAAGTACTCCGTACGAGTATAACACTAAGAACAATACCAGTACGCCAAACTAATTGAAATTTTAGGTTATCAATTTACAATGCTTTTCCGACATACCAGTACAGTACCTGGTACAGTGCGAAGGTACATGGCTGGTACAGTACTAGTACTCTAGTTATCTGGGTATATATATATATATATATATATATATATATATATATATATATATATATATATATATTGGTATATGTATATATATGTGACGCTCCACGGTGAAAGGGACCTTAGCTGCAATAGACAAATTTTACAGAAAAGGCATTTAAAGTAGAACCACTCTGATTGGTCAAGGCGTTCCAATGAAATTCAGCCCCACTACTCATTACACATTGATAGTTGTCCGTGTTACACGCAGTTCACGAATTGTACGTGTATGGCCAGTGTATGAGTATTAGAAAGTAGAGGGGCAGTTATTCTGAATAACCACGTGTAAACATTGAACAAGCTCATTTTTAAACATTAATAACAAAAACTTGTAAGAAATAATTATTTTTTACTATTGTATATGAAAGAACAACTCAAAAACCTTAGAGTGATATAAGCAACTCAAAATTAATTTTTTTGCAGCTAAGGTGCCTTTCACCGTGGGGCGTCACATATAATATGTGTATATATATATATATATATATATATATATATATATATATATATATATATATATATATATATATATATATATATATAATATGTGTGTATAGTTCTCGTGTCCAATTTTATTAGTTAGTTCGGATAATCGAGGTTCTACTGTACAATTGTCTAATTATTACTTTTAAATATTATTTTTATTATACGATTTCTTATTTATTTGGCTAAATTACTTACTACTTATTTTTTCCTGGAGTCGTGCATTACTTTTCACAATGCTATTTCCGTGTTTTATTTAGGTTCTACTTAACATTTTAGTTAAGTGAATGCACCATTTACGTCAATAATCTCTTTATATTTAAACAAAATATCCACTCGAAATCTATTTTCTGCTTTCAAAATTCAAGTAATTTCGCAAATCTCAAAGTGTTTGGCCAATAGCAACTTCTCCTTAAAAATGACTGCATGAGATTTTTGACCAGTAAAACTACATTTTGTTATTCCTAATAAGTTTCGCTGTGGGTGTCCTTTCTCGTCAATTTAATTCAATTCTTCACCCCCTACAGTCACCAAAACTTTAAACGCGTTTTTCACCAAACAACTTTATTCTAACTGGTGGTAAGTATTACTCAAAACCTATTTAACCGATAAATCTGCAATTTAGAGGCATTATTCTACGCATGAGTGGCTATCGTGTAAATCTCGGTCATGATTTTACTTGAACATTTTTCTATTTTTTTAAACAATTACAAAAAACAAGCGATTAAAAATTTTTTTAACAGTCCGACATTTTGTTATTTATTATGATAAGTTGTTTAATTGAGGTTTACACGATAACAGTAGACCTACTGAGTAAAACTACGTTTGACAGTACTGAAGAAAGTTATCGTTGCGACCGTTCACCCGTGCATTTTTAAAAGAGTCACCTTTGACTCATAAATAATAATTATTAAATGTTTTAAAAAATAACTAAAAAAATTGTTGTTGTATATTTTAAGACACCATTTATAACATGTAAAATGAGTTATAAAATTTTATATTATTTTCTGTAAAAAAATCATGAAAAAGCCTAAAATTTCGGCCGTCACATAGGAAAAGTGCCTTAAATGTCCCACTTGAATAAATGAATAGCGCGAAACTTTCCTAGACATGTCAATAAAATCTTCATTTAATTATAATTTTTCTAATTAATATTTTCTGAATTCTAACCGCTTTTATCTAATAAAGTTCCAAGTGAAGGTGTTTTCCACATGTCCACGGATCATGATCCAGATCACGCCCCAATCAGCACATAAGCTTGCCACAAACTTGCATTAAGCTGCTGTGCAAGCCTAATGAAAGTTTGAGAGAGCTTATGTGCTGATTGGGTCAGTAATCAATCACAGCATATGAAAAGTGATCCCGATCATTAAGTATAACCAATCACAGCATACAAAAAGTGATCCGCATCAATAGCTTTCAGCATGCCGAAAAACACCTTGATCACTTGACATGGAATCGCTCATACCTGGCGAATATATAGAAGGAACATATTTTATGAAACACAGAATCGTAACTACAGATGACACACCTATTTCTAATAACCAATATAGATTTCCACCTGTTCATAAGGAAGAAATGACACGTCAAGTGAATAAATGATTAAAATAAATATTTAACATTCCGGCACAGTACAATACACCAATACGGATTGTATCTAAAAAAATAACAATACGTGTAAACACCTTTAAAATAAGACCTAAGTGAAGAAATTTGGTTAACATTTGTGAAAGATATGAGATTTTTTGTATATTGAGTTCAATTGAGAGTTGATTTTGAACTTTTTTTTAATATTTCAGGTTATATTTCCAAAATCATTATATTTCTTTAAAATATATTTATTACATTTCAATACCTTTTTGTTTAAAAATTAATTTATTTGATTGAAAAAGTACAAAACATTTATTTTTTAATTGCAAGTGGTATACTTCTCTCCCCAGGGGTTTCAGGACCTTGTAGTTGGTGGGAGGGCTTGAGGGTCTCTTTTCCCATCAGGAAACTACTTTTCGATGTCTCTCATGGCGATTGAGGGGGCGAACCCTTCACAATGGGTCGGCCGCTCAAGAATTTCGAGAGGTTATCGGGAGAGACGGGATGAACAGAGGCTTAACCGCGGGTTCATTCTGAAGATTTCATGTTGGAGGGAGTCTGACCAAGAAGCCCTTCCATGGCTCGTTTGGCTGTGCCATGACGATTGAGGCACGAGTCTCGCCACCAAATCCGTGATGAACTCGTGTCCATGGATGAATGATACCAGGGTCACCAAATCCTTCGGGTTCCTCCGGGGGGCGGGGTGGACAGTGGACGACAATCGCTGGGCATAGCTTAGCTCTCGTAAAGCTTGGGAACGGTTGTATTACAGGAGACGTCTTCTGGACGCCCCGTCCCCATGGGGCGGCTCCAAATAGAGGTATCTTAAACGAGACTCCAAGATACCAGGCAACCTCTTGGATTTAACTAGCCTTATTTCGATTATCAGTATAGCAAATTCTGTACTGCGTTCTGGGCGTGTAGAAGGGCGATAGGGTTATCATGGGGACTAAGACCCAATATGGTCAATTGGCTCTATCAGATGATTCTAAAACCCAGGTTTCTTCACGCGGTGGTGGTTTGGTGGTCTAGGACTCAATTGATCACGGTTAAAGAGAAACTGGACCAACTCCAAGCAATGGTTTTTAGAGGTATTACAGGCGCCATGAGGACCACGCCTACAGCGGCGTTGGGTTTTTTACTGGCCAAAGTACCTCTATATGTGTAATAAATTAATTAATTAATTAATTAATTAATTTGTTTATAAAAATAATTTTTTTTCCTAAAAAATTTTTAAAAATATTTTTTAAAAATATCTTTTGAAAGTTGAAGAAAAACCAAAACTTTCTTTCTTTGACAACTTTTTTCCAAACTCAAAATTTTAAAAATTATAAGCTATTAGGTTTACTAATTTATAGTTTTCGTTCTAAAAAGAATTTATAGAACGAAAACTATGAGTCGGCCAATCTTGGATCTTTTTAAAAAATCTTCTGTATATTGGCAGGTATAAATGAAAAATAAAAAAAGAAAAATTAATGGCGCCCAAATTAAAAATAAATTAATTTGTTTATAAAAAAATAATTTTTTTTCTAAAAAACTAAAAAAAAAATATTAACTAATACCTTCCAGATTAAACTGGAAGAAGGGGTTTCCACTTGAGGACGAGGTGTGGCACACGGACGGCTCCAAGATGGATTGCTGTGCAGGCTTCGGAATATATCCAAAAACTAAGTGCATTAAAGTGGCTGAGTCACTAGGACAATACGCCACGGTTTGGCAGACCGATGTCTGTGCGATTTTAACTTGTGCCCAAATGTCCATTTAAAAAGGGACAAGGGGCAAAAGGATTTGTATTTGTGTAGATAGTCAGACAGACCTAAGGGCTCTAAAGAATGCCACAATAGAATTGAAACTTGTCTAGGAATGCCGTAGCGTACTAGACGAGTTAGGTTCAGCATATAAACTTTCGTTGATCTGGGTACCGTGCCTCTCGGGAATCAAGGGCAATGAAAGGGTGGACGTTTTGGCAAAAACAGGTTCTGAAACGGTATTTTTAGGTCCTAAACCAGCAGTGGCATTAATGCCATGTCTGGTTAAGGGAGCCATTGAAAGATGGGGTCAAAGGGAACATGAAAAGTATTGGGCGGGCATTGGGGTGGGAAGGCAAGCGAAGGCTCTGTTGGATTTAGTGCCTAACAAGAGGCGAGCGAGCGAACTCCTAAAACTCGATAAGATCAGAGTTAAAACCATTGATCGTCTCTTTACAGGACATGGGCTTTTAAATTATCATCAGCATAAAATAGGAAATAAATTCTCACCTATGTGTAGACTGTGTGAGACGAGTGACGAGACGTCGTCTCACATATTATCTGAATGCCCAGCATTAGCTAGGATCAGACTTTCTAGCTGGGGTCAAGCAATTATAGACCCTATGCAGGTGAGCAACCTATCTATAGAGGAAATACTGGACTTCTGGAGAAGAACAGGACTCTAATGGCTTGTTGTACACGAGCAAACTGGAGCTTGGTACAATGGATTCTCTAATCTAAGTGCCAACTTTCCCTTTTGGGAATATCCAGCTTGATCTCGGCAATTAATTAGATTAGATTTGAAGTGGTATACTTCTGTATTTTCACGCGTAGATTATAGGAAAAATATAACGAACTTGATTAGAATTGATCTTCATAGAGTTTTCCGCGAAAAACATCAAATTTTGTCCTTCTTGCAAAAGGTAGATGAAAATTACTATTGGTATTAGAATTGATCTTCATTGTGTTTTCATCGAAAAACTAAAATCTCTTTTTGCATGCTCAAAAATATTGTAACCTTTGCTAGTTCTCTCATTTCTTAAACTAGTAGGTTAGGGTTATTTATTTTCCTTTATTTTTACGTGTAGATTGCAACTAATGTACAGAAAAAATTATTGGAGTTCACCTTCGTACTTTTTGTTTGGCGAAAACAGGAATTTTTTTTTGATTGAGAAAAAAGTGTGTACCCCCCTTGGTTATCATAAATTTTAGCCAATTGGTTTGCATTTTATTTATTTTCATGTATATATTGCAGGAAAAATATAGCGAACATGATTGGATTAGATCTTGAAATTTTTTTCAGCGAAAAAACAATTTTGTCAAAAAAGTGGTACCTGTGTGGGCCCTTATTTAATGTCAAAATCCGTATTTAATTTTATCTATTTTTTGAGCTACGGGTTTTAAAAGGGGCCTTCATGTGGGCCATCACATTAAGTCAAAATGCCCACAAAACTGACCTAAATTTTGAGGGTAGCAGAAATTGTCAAATTTTGACGTCTAGGTCAAAAATGCCCTCAAAATTGGCCTAAATTTTGAGGGAAGAAACTACAGGTCATCTCTTTCCTGTAGGTCAATAAATCTAGAAACAGCGGCGACGGCGATACCTTTTAATAAGATATATATATATATATATATATATATATATATATATATATATATATATATAGAATTGTTTTCAATAATTTTTTTATTGTTATATAATAATTTTTAAAAAATTTTATTATTGTATAATTTATTTATTATACACAAATTACTTACACTTGTTATAATTTTAAATTATTATTATAATATTATATTTTTATTGTTAAAAAAAAAATATATATATATATATATATATATATATATATATATATATATATATATATATATATATATATATATATATATATATATATATATATATATATATATATATATATATATATATATATTTATTTATTTATTTATTTATTTATTTATTTATAGGTATATATATTATTTATAAGAAAAATATATATTTAAATTAAAAAATTTATATTATAACAATATATATATATATATATATATATATATATATATATATATTTCAGATCTTTCTTTTGCCTCTATTCTTAAATTTCTTGAACTTCTTATGAGAAAACCAGTTTTCCATTACTGATAAAAGTATCTCAATAAGTATAATTCATTCAATTAAAAATTATAAAATTATAATTTTTAATTCCTTATGAATGGGGGTAAGTTTTCCCCCATTCATATATATATATATATATATATGACCCCCTAGTATATATATATATATATACTGCGGGGCTCCATCCCCCTGTGCGCTTCGCGCGCCAACCCCCTGATTTTATACTTACTTGAAATTTATGGATAATATAAAGATTGTAAAATGCGATTTTATGATATTAACTATTCTCAAATTTTCTATCTTTGTCATCAATTTTGAAGTAACATACCAGCCTGTAAGTAAAAAAATTTTCTTTTGCATAGGCTTTGACGTCCTATTTCGCGCTTCTATTTGTAGGGGCAAGCTCTGACCTGTCGGTAAAACACAGATCAAATTTTGAGGTAACGTGAAGGCCCATATTAAGGCGCCTTTAAAACCCGTAGCTCAAAAAATAGGTAAAATTAAACATGTACTTTTATTCGTTATTTATCCTCTTTTTGACCTAGGTCAAACAAAAAATCAATTTTGACACAAGTTTTGAGGTAATGTGAGGCCGTTATTTATCCTTCTTTTAAACCTATAGGTCAAAAATAGGTCAAATTAGACATAGGTTTTGAGGTAATGTGAGGCCGTTATTTGTTCTCTTTTTGACCTATAGATAAAACAATAGATCAGATTAGAAATAGCTTCTGACGTAATGTGAGGCCGTTATTTATCCTCCTTTTAAACCTATAGGTAAAAAAATAGGTCAATTTTGACATAAGTTTTGACGGCCCATACTACAGGGTCCCTTACAAATCCTGACTCTGTGGCGGAGTCGAAATGTTTTTATATAATAGGAAGAGATACACAAGGTGAATACGAACCGGTGGCAGACTACCTGACATGTATACTCGCTATATTTGACCATTTATCTCCTCATATATCAGAAAGTGACGAAATAAACTTCGCACACCGGAATCTGCTTCCCCGATTACATACATACATTTCAAGACCTAGCATTAGAACATATCTACAATTAGAAAAAGCCGCAGTCGACGCAGAAAAAGCGTTTCGAATAGCCAGATCATTCCGTCCCACTTAAAAATTGGAAAGATCTCTCTTACCCGATCTCGCCTATCGAGAACTACATAATCGAACATCCAGGTGAAAAGAAACCCTCAAAGTAATCTATCTTACTTCCGATGTTTCCGAAGAAGACTCGTCCGACGAATTTTCAGTCGTCAATGAAACGAAAAAAAAATCCAAAAACGTGATTATAATAATAAATAAAACCAAAACCTCTAAAGAAAATAACATAAACCTTACCACTTCAGGAACTACAGTTGATATTATTAATAATAGACAAGAACCACTATGCTGGAATTTGGATCAATTAGGTTATTGTTTTAATGATCGCTCTCAACAAAGAGGAATATTTTACGAGTTTATAGAACCCCAGCCTGTTAACACAACCTCTACTCAATCCACAGATACCCCATCAACCATAAAGACTACTAAAAGTAATCCTAATACCGATTTAACCCCTGAAAATAAACCATTATCTATCATCCTACATAAAACCCAAGAATCAAATCCCCATCCTCTCATAAACTATCCTATTAAAAAAGGAATAACATCTAAGGGGCGTTCTACGTCAGACGGACAACCTCATACTTCTAGTGGAAAAAACTCTATTTTCAAAATACTATTATTTCTATTATAATGCATGAAATAAAAAAAATTACGACAGTTTTTTGTAGTAAATTCAACCGTCTTTATTTTGGTAAATTTCATTTTTAAAATCATATTATTTTTCATTGAAAAAAGTAAAAAAGAAACTTTAAATTTTATTCTTTGAGGCATTCGACCATTTTAAAAAATTTTGATAATGGCTTAAAAATAGTTTAAAATATATCCATTGTATGTGTTTAATGACAGAATGGCATCTTTTATCGTTTAAAAGTTATTTCATTTATAAAAGAATGGTATTTTACAAAAAGAAATTAATAATTTTGATTAATGGTGAGACTTTTTCGATATATTTTTGACACTGTTCAGGTAATGTTGAAACAAGTGATACATGATACCCAAATTTTTTAAATTAAAATTAAAATTTTTAACCATAAAAGTATAATATTATTTATTACAGAAATTAATTAGAAAATAGTAATATTAATCAAATGGCACCTCTAGGTGATCAGTGTTTCAAGCCTTCTATGTAGAAGGCTACATAGCTCGTTTAATAATTAGAAATTTACATTAGTTTAATATTATGTTTATTAATTGAGAAAAAATATAGTATAATAAAAAATATATTATAAAATATATATTAGTAAATAAAAATTTAATTAATTAAAATTATAATAAATTTAAAAAATTAGTATCTTCATCTTCCAAAAAACAAAAAATGGAGTATTTAATAAAAAGTATAAATTTTAATTAACTTAAAAGACTTGGTGTTTTCATCTTTCAGAAGAAAATCCATCGATATTAAAAGCAAACCTAAGAATAAAAAATTTCCAATAGCATTTTCTTTAAATGTAATTAATATAAATAAAATATTGACCACCTAGATGTGTCATACGATTAATATTATAATTATTTGTAATTATTTTCATTATAAAATAATATTATACTTTTATGGTTAAAAATTTTAATTTAAAAAATTTGGGTATCATGTATCACTTGTTTCAACAATACCTGAACAGTATCGCAAATATATCGAAAAAGTCTAACCATTAATCAAAATTATTAATTTCTTTTTGTGAAATACCATTCTTTTATAAATGAAATAACTTTTAAACGATAAAAGATGCCATTCTGTCATTAAACACATACAATGGATATATTTTAAACTATTTTTTAAGCCATTATCAAAATTTTTTAAAATGGTCGAATGCCTCAAAGAATAAAATTTAAAGTTTCTTTTTTACTTTTTTCAATGAAAAATAATCCAATTTTAAAAATAATATTCACCAAAATAAAGACGGTTAAATTTACTACGAAAAACTGTCGTAATTTTTTTTATTTCATGCATTATAATAGAAATAATAGCATTTTTAAAAGAGAGTTTTTTCCACTAGAAGTATGAGGTTGTCCGTTTGACGTAGAACGCCCCCTAAGCTATTCTCGAAATAACCTATAATCTGACTCCTACGTCTGAAAGACAACCCCTTTCAGACATTGATATCAATAATAGAATATCGTATATCTCCGATTATACGATAAAAGCTCTCGTTGATAGAGGAGCGACTTGAACCTATATTGGCCCTTTATATGGACGGAGCATTATCCTGCGGAGCGTGCGCCTATAGACGTAAGGGGGAAGTAATGTATTGCCGGCCATATTGGTCAGGGAAAATTTTTCAGGGCGGTGATTGGTTAATTTTGAAATCATCTCAAATTGTAAACATATGTGACGCGACACGAGAAAAGGGACTTATCGCCTCAAAAGAGAATTTTACAGGGGGGGCGTTTAAAGTGACGCCATGAGCAGAAAACCCGTGTATTTACGCGGACACGTTCAACTTTCGGGCTTTATATTAATTAAACTATTTCAGATTTTTAATTTCTGATTTTTTTACGTGAAAGAGCGACTCGAAATCTATGGAATACGACTAGAAACTCAAAAATGATTTTTTATCGATAGGTCCCTTTTCTCGTGTCGCGTCACATATGTAGTTTGACAGATAACCTTTAAGTTGTGCAAAAAAGTGTTTAAAAAATTAATGTGAAAAAATGAAGAATTGTTTTTTAAAAAGTTATAAAAATTATATTCAACAAAAAAGAAAAAGGGAGGAAGGAAATAACAACCTTGACAGAAAAATTACTAACCACAAGTAAATTATTTATATTTCTAATAGTGAGTATTTTAAGATATTATTATAAAGTTTTCACTGATACATATGTTTTAATTTTACATATAGTTTCCCAAAAAATGCAATTAAAAGAAAGCAATGGGCAGATGCCTTAGGAATATTGGTAGAAAATATTCGAGAATTCCATACTGTTTGTTCTGACCACTTTCCTGCAGAAGCGTTTGATATGAGTTCCCGCAGTTGTGTCAGAATTCGAGATGATGCTGTACCAACTTTAATTGTAAGTTAAATATAATTGCAAACAAACTAATTTTTATTATATTACATTAATTGCACCATAGTATTAACTTTATAATAAAACTAGCAACAATTCTCGCGCGGATGACTTTTCACTCACTTTTTTAACCCATTAACGCCTGAAACCTCTAAAATTTTGTGTTTAATTTAAGATATAATTTTATATACTAAATATGCTTCCTGAAAATAACCTAAGCGTTTCTTTACGTTTTCGGGGTCGCTCTACAAGAATCTGTGCTCAGATTTTAAATTTATCGCACAGAAAATTAAATATGTCGAATTTTGTGCATCAAATTGCAAAAAAATAAAAAACTTTTTTAAAAATAATTTTATTTTACAGACGACATTTTTTTTAAATGAATACTTGTGTCACAAATGGGCAGAAACTTATTAAATTTTCAAAATATGCAAAAGCGGAAATGAAAAAAAAAATGGCGGCTTCAAAACGGCGCTAATTTGAGAAAAAAATTAATCAATTCTTTCAATGGTGCACCGATTCAGAAAATGGCTATGAAATGTAATAGATCTTAGTGTTTATATGTTTTCGGTGTCGCTTATTATGAATCTGCAATCGGATTTTCAAAATTCAAAATGGCGGATCCAATATGACAGACGAAAATTAAAAAAATTTATCAGATTCGCTTGAAATTTGTTATCCAAGGGTTTTCGGGGTCGCTGATTATGAATCTACTATTGGATTTTCAAAATTCATAATGGCGGTTCCAATATGGCCGACGAATCTAATTGGCTTAGCTCTGATAAAGTGTTCTACACTCTTTTAGCATAAGACTTAATATTGCAAAACTTATAACCTAACATTGCTGATGAAACAATTTGCTATGACAGATAAGGACCAATATTATGGAATTTTAATTTTAGTCTCTTTATAGAATAATCTTTTTCACCCATGATTTAGTGATATTGATTATCATTTTCAAATTTACTTTCTTTATCTGTATAGTTTTAGGCATATTCGCATAATTGATTGTAGTAATTAAATCGTTGTCATTACAAATATTCTCTTCGTCTTCAGATTCCTCATTATCATTATCTAAATCATCTTCACTAGGAAGTATAAACGAATCGTCATAATCTTTATCAGAATAGTGTAATTCAAATTATATTGCAGGATATTTGTTCCTGAAAACGTATCCGTTTGTCACTGAATTTTCAGATTCAACTTATTTTATTTTTTGCATTTTGCATGAATCCTCAGCCATTTTGAATTTTGAAAATCCAATAGTAGATTCATTATCAGCGACCCAAAAAACCCCCGAGTAACAAAGTTCAAGGGAATGGAGTAACTTTTTTTAATTTTCGTCTGTCATATTGGATCCGCCATTTTGAATTTTGAAAATCCGATTGCAGATTCATAATCAGCGACCCCGAAAACCCCTGGATAACAAATTTCAAGCGAATCTGATAAATATTTTTAATTTTCGTCTGTCATATTGGATCCGCCATTTTGAATTTTGAAAATCCGATTGCAGATTCATAATAAGCAACCCCGAAAGCATATAAACACTGAGATCTACTACATTTCATAGCTATTTTCTGAATCGGTGCACCATAGAAAGAATTGATTAATTTTTTTCTCAAATTAGCGCCATTTTGAAGCCGCCATTTTGTTTTTTTCATTTCTGCTTTTGCACATTTTGAAAATTTAATAAGTTTGTGCCAATTTGTGACACAAGTATTCATTTAAAAAAAATGTCGTCTGTAAAATAAAATTATTTTTAAAAAAGTTTTTTATTTTTTTGCAATTTGATGCACAAAATTCGACATATTTAATTTTCTGTGCGATAAATTTAAAATCTGAGCACAGATTCTTGTAGAGCGACCTCGAAAACGTAAAGAAACGCTTAGGTTATTTTCAGGAAGCATATTTAGTATATAAAATTATATCTTAAATTAAACACAAAATTTTAGAGGTTTCAGGCGTTAATGGGTTAAATAAAATTCAGTTTTAAAAATGATAGAACGTAAAAATTTTTAATTCAAATTTTTCTTATAAAAATAAAATATTAATTGGAATAATTATAATTTTAATATTTTTATAATTATAACAATCATAAATTCTGACATAGGAATTCAGGGAAAAGTCAGACATTTTTATTAAAAGTACTAGAAAAAATAAAATTTTTAGATTTCATAAGATAATTCTAGATTTGTTTGTCTTTTTTGTTTGACTTTTTTGTTTGACTCATAAACTATAAAATTACCACGAACTCTAATACAAAACCTTCAATTTCTGATAAAAATTTATTTTTAAATAATTTAAATATTGAACAACTATCATAAAATAAATAAATTATTATTTAATGAATAATTTTACTTAAATATTTTAAAATTAATTCACTTTTAAAAGAGTTACGTTTACAATTTTTATAAACAAATTAACTTCAAACGGTTTTAACTTTAAATTTTATAAAATTTTAATGTCGAATGAATTTAATTCAAAATTTTACTGAACTTAGATTTTTAAAAAATTTTAATAATCCAAAATCTTCTAAAATTAGAAAAGTTGTCGATATATATTTAATTAATTATAAAAAATAATGAATTTGTAGAACAATTTTCGTAAAAAACACTAAAAGAATTCAATTTTCTTGAAAATTTACAAAAAATCCCAATTATTATCTTTATAATAATTATAATAAATTATAATAATTAATATTATTCTTCTTCAAAGTTCAATTCAAAAAATTCTTGTCAATATTTCAATTTATTTTCAAAAATTTATATAAAATTACTCAAAAGAATTCAATTATTTATAAACAATTTTAATAAAATTCTACGTGTTACGGTCTAATTTATTAAATAGACACAATTTACTTTTATTCACTTCAGAGAGTTACAATTTATTAATGAAATTAATAATACACTTCAAAGGCAGAAATAAGACTGATTTGCAAAAATGGTTTGCAGCTCTTGTCGAATATAAGTACAGTACAGGTGGGGATATATATTTGCTGACTATAACATCCCTCTCGCTAGAGAGGATTTAGTCCCTAATGCCTAAGTTTTACATTCTTATTTAAATAAGGTTTAATATCTACTTCTGACTCTCTACGTGGTTGTCTTTCGTATGTTACAACGACGGGTTCATTAGTAATTTGGTTTTTAATACATTATAAACATAACTTTTTAGGTAAACATTTTCGTATTATTTTAAACAATCCACATTTGTACATTACATAAATTCCTATAATAGTTAAACTACTATAACCTGCGATGTGTAATACGTCGACAGTCTTTTTTCCAATTATTAATTCGAGTACGTGATTTTATTTGCTCTAATAAGTCTAATGTGTTATCTAATCCTAATTTAGCATTTGGTAGTGTTTGTTGATCTAATTTTTGTGGTAACGGAATCAATCTGTCTCTAAGATTCTCTATTTCATTTTTGTCAAACGGTAATTCGTAGCTTCATTAATGTTTATAATTTTGTTTAATGTTTGTGTAGTTGGAAGATACAATTCTGTGTTTTCTAGAAATACTTTACATCTTGAACCTTGTATTAAACTAGCATGATGAATTGTAATGGTTTCAAGTCCGTCGTCACAATTAATGTCGATAGTTATTTGTCGGAGTGAGAGTAATATATACCCATTGGTAACAGGGATGTATGTTTCTTGATGTAATAAATATGGGGAATGTATACAATTTGCTAATGGGCCTCTTCTTAACAAAGTAGCATCACATCCGTTAGATTTACCTAATAAATAATTTGGTTGTTTTCTTTTACAAATTTTATATTCTATGTTTTTACAATTGGTTTGATAATCATTTTTTAATGGAGTGTATGATCCTTTATATTTTATGAAGTATTCATGTTCAGGTGCATATTGTTACGTCAAAACAATAAACCTTTTTAAATATACCTAACGTTCCTCGTTTTAAATTAGTTTCAAAAACTGAATCTAATTTGGGATGAGGATAAGTCAATGAGCCTACTAAATGTTGTGAGAGAATATTTTATTTAAAAACCAACCAAGAAAGAAAAGAATTGACAATAATACAAAATACAATGAGTATATTTAAAAATGAAAAATCTTACTTTAGGAATAACGATTATTGTAAGTGTTGAAGCTGGTGATTGTTATCTTGATTTCCGATCTGGAGTGGTATAGTAGAGTAGACACAAAGGAGCCTGTGGTTGCTGTCCTTAATGGTTGTATATTTGCCTTATGTTTACACTAATGGGATTTAGTGTATTGTACTCTTAGGGATTTTACTTTTCTTCCAGACTGTCGACTCCAAAACAAATTTCGATACTTCGAAATTTGATAAATTGTTTCAATATTAAATTTGGACTTATTTCCAAATTATCTCTTCTTAAATGATCAAAATATACACTTGGTAAAATTGTGTATTTTATAAATTGTTGTCCGAAAATTGTCTCAAAAATATACTTGGGGATGTAGTTTAGTTAACTTCTAAACTGTATACTGGGATTGCACGTTGAATAGGTATCGATGTTTACTTGTTGATTTTCAAAAAAATACTGTCCTTCTTGTAGATGTTATAATGTTGGGTTTCAAATAGATACTCTCTTTCTTGTAGATGTTATAATGTTGGCTTTCAAATAGATACTCTCTTTCTTGTAGATGTTATAATGTTGGCTTTCAAATACATACTCTCTTTCTTGTAGATGTTATAATGTTGGCTTTCAAATAGATACTCTCTTTCTTGTAGATGTTATAATGTTGGCTTTCAAAAAGATACTCTCTTTCTTGTAGATGTTATAATGTTGGCTTTCAAATAGATACTCTCTTTCTTGTAGATGTTATAATGTTGGCTTTCAAAAAGATACTCTCTGATCTAACGATGATGCTTGCCCTTTTTATATCGAAATCTTCTAATGGAACAGCATGCACGAAGAAAAATACACGTGCCGAAACTCGTCTAGTGCAGGTAGATGCAGCGTGACGTCACCGGGCCACCTTCGACGGGACTCGATAAGACATTTAGCACATGGTCTGGTATAGATGTTTCTCTCTAGTTTCTACGGGATTTGATAAGACTCTCAGGACCTGGGTTGGTATGTGTTTCTCTCTCTCTCTCTCTTTCCTTCCTGATGTGTGGTCTAGTAAAGGTTTGCCACATTGATGCGTGATCGTTATTCCTTTTATATAACTTTAAAATATAAACTTTTCTTTCTTGGATTTGATATAACTTATCATGTTGTTTCAAATACATAGAAAATATAAAATAAGGAATACCATAATAATATAAAATGTACTGGATATAATGCAATAATATATGACATACAAATAAATCACACATACACATACAAGTAAATATAAAAATTGTATAGTTAATTCAAGAATATTAATAAGAATTACACATATAATTTAGGAATATTAATTACAAAATACATAGTGAAATCAAGAATATTTGTAAGGAAATATTAAAGTATTTAATGAATATTAATAAGAAGTTACGGACGTAACACCTCCCCCCTCAGATTGAGCATGGGAGAGAAACGAAACATGCTCAATATAGCTCAAAATGTTGCAGAGGAAATGCCATGACCGTTTACGCACACATTCAATCCAATCTTTATTTTTTATGATTAATTTTTAGAAAAATAATTTTCATTTACACTCATCTTATTTCACTCGATATTTTTCACCTTTATTACAATATTATTTTTGTTATTAAGATATGTTATTGAATCATCCATACAAAAAATTTATGTGTTACAATTTTAGTAATTATTTTGGTTACAATTTTATGCCTTTAATTTTTTACAGAAAGAAAAAAAATTGTTTTATACAAATGATTGCTTTTGCGTACAATTTTTGTATCGAAGTTTGCAATTTATAATTTTTTTTAGTTTGCTTGAAAATTACACAAAAAATATTTATAAATTGTTTTTATAAATTTGAGAATTTGAAAATATAAAACTTTTAATTTTACAGACAGAAAATATTTCATTTTTTATGACATAATTTACATTTTGGACATGTAAATTTTTAAATATATATTTTTTTATATTCCATTTTTAAATATATCATTTTTTCAAATTTCTTTGATTCTCAAGTTACATTTTGACATGAATCTATTGAAGTAATTTTGCAATTATACAATTTAGTCAATAATAAGATATAATTTATAAGTTGTCATGTATGTTATTAAAATTTTTAAATAATGCCATTTTTGAGTCTTCTTCAATAAAATGATAGTGAATAAATTATAGGATTTATTTTAATGGGTAAACAAATAAGGTTCAAATTCTTTAAGTTCTAATCAAATATTTAGAATAGTGTTCAAAATTTAAGATAAAATCATTACAAAATTTACATTCTATTGAAATATATTCATTGAAAACAATTAGTTTTTCTATGGAAGTCCTTTTCTGAAACATACTATATGTATTATTTAAAGTATTCTATTATTCTTGTTTAATTTGCGATAGTTTTAATCTGTTTGTATGTACTATTTTTTGTTTATTTTTAACTTGTATTTTAACGTTTCCTTTGTTTAAAATTTCTAATATTTTATGTGGACCTGTATATTGATTAGCAAATTTATGAATCTTTCCTCCATGTAGTAGAAATACTTCGTCACCGAGTTTAAGATTTTGTGGATTACAATTTCTGTCATAATAAACTTTTGACTTTTCCTTTGCCAAAATTAAATTTTCTCGAGCAATGTTTCTCATTTCATGAAGTCTCGTTATTAGGTCTGTTAAATATTGGTTGTAAGTTTCCAATTCTTCATGTTCCAGTGGTGGATCACTCGATGGTAATCGTGCTAATTTTCCAAAAATTAATTCATACGGAGTACATTTCGTACCTTCATGAATGCTTGTATTATAAGAAAACATAGCTAATTCTAACCAATCGTCCCATTCTTCATTTTTATTTATAAATTGTTTTAAATATTCACCTAAAACGTGATGAGATCTTTCAATTGAACCATTAGACTGAGGGTGAAAATCAGTTGTTTTCAATTGTCGAATTCTAAATCTTTTTGCTAATCTTTTCATTAAATTACTTAAAAAATCTGTTCCTTGATCTGTTAATACTCCTTTAGGTGAACCAAAAATGCAAATAAATTTTTTAATAAAAGCATCAGCTATTGTACTTGCTTGATGATTGGGAAGTGCAATTGCTAATGAATATTTAGTTAAATTATCTTGTATTGTCAATATATATTCACTTCCGTTTTTTGTTTTCGGTAATGGTCCAACGATGTCCATTGCTATTTTTTCAAATGCTGTACCTGGTGTATCAGTTATAATCATTGGGTCTTTTGTTTTTACTCTAACTAATTTTTTTAATTGGCATTGGAGGCATTTTTGAATATATTTTTGAATATAATTTTTCATATTTTCCCAATAATAATTTTGACGTATTCTTCCATATGTTTTTGTTACACCTTTATGTCCTCCAACTGAACTTGAATGAGCTTCCTCGATTAATTGCATATATTCTTCTTTAGTAGGATATTTTGTATATCCATTACATACAACAATTTTTACAAATGAATTTTCAAAAATTGATTTTATCATTGATAAGATTTCGTCCCAAGTTACGTTATTGATTTGGGCTGTCTTTGCAATACTAATACTTTTGACTTTTAATTCTTCACATAAATTTTTCATTGAAATAATTGTAGATTTAATTCTTTTTATTGTGTCAGCTAAATTTTCTTTTATTTCATTTTCTATAGGAAGAGCAATATGGTAATTGGTCTCTACAGTCAATAACATATTTTTCTTGTTTTATATTTAAATCGTCACAATTTTCATTTTCCATTAAGTTATCTTCTTCTTCAGATGACTCTTCGGAGTTAGAATTTTCGTAGCCTTGATCAATTTCTTTATTTTTGTTTAATTTTGTTTTTTGTTTAATGTACTCAGGATCTGATTCAATTTCGTCAGGAATAACATCATTATAAAATTTTTCTTTTCTTTGATTATTTGTATCATTTACCTTTTTCGGTCTTCCCCTTCTCTTCTTTGATAAGGAGGTATTCAAACGTGTGCTTTGTTTCTTCGGTCTACCTCGTTTCTTTGTTTTGTGTACTTTTATTTCTTCATTTCCATGGATTTCTTCATATTTCTTTTCTTGATTATCATTTTCTTGCATTTTTCTTTGATTTCTGGTAATAACGTTACAAGTTTCATTACTTGTACAATAATTTTTCTTAATATTTTGGAGAATTCTTATTATCTCCGAACTCATGTAGGATTCATTGTCCTTAAATATTTTTTCAATAAATGGGAGACTTTTCCTTATCTCCAAATTCATGTAGCATTCATTAATTATTTTTTCAATACATAGGAGACTTTTTCTTATCTCCAAACTCAAGTAGGCTTCATTGTCCTTAAATATTTTTTTAATAGATTGGAGACTTCTTAATATCTCCGATTTTTCATAAGTTTCATTGTTCATAATCATTTTTTCAATATCGTGGAGACTTCCTATTATCTCCGAATTCTTGTAATATTTATTTTCATTTGCTACACAATGTATGTATTCTTCAATTTTTTCTTGCACACATTTCATTATATTTTCTTGAATTTCCTGAGTTTTCTTAAATTTTTCTTCTTTTATTCCTTGAACTTTTTCTTCCACGATGTCTTCAACTGGATTTCTGGACAAGGCATCTGCATTAACATTTGTTTTTCCTGCTTTGTAGACTACATTAAAATCATATTCGGCTAATTTCAATTTCCATCTTGTTACTCTTGAACAGGGATCTTTAGAATTTTGAAACCAAACAAGTGGTTTGTGATCCGTAACTAAAGTAAATTTTCTTCCATAAAGATACGGTCGAAAATGTTGTACACTATATATAATTGCAAATGCTTCTTTTTCATAAGTATCATATTTTCTTTCACATTCATTTAAAGTTCGTGACGTATAAGCGACTGGTTGATCTTTACCAATCACTCCTTGTGATAAAATTCCTCCAATTGCAAAACCTGAAGCGTCCGTTGTTAATATAAATGGTTGAGAAAAGTATGGTCTCTTTAAAAGTGGTTCCTCACAAAGTTTATCTTTTAATGTATTAAAAGCAGCTTGCTGTTTATCAGTCCACAGAAAAGGTATATCCTTTTTTAAAAGTTGATTCAAAGGATTTGCGATTTTTGAAAATCCGTCTATAAACTTTCGATAATATCCTGCTAGTCCTAAGAATTGTTTTATATTTTTAACATTTTTTGGAATTGGGAATTTCTTTACAGCTTCTACCTTTTTTGGGTCGGGTCGTACACCATTTTTATCAATTATGTGTCCTAAATATCCTACTTCTAACCTCAAAAATTCGCATTTATCTGGTTGTAGTTTCAAATTAGCAAAACGTAGGCGTTCCATAAGTTTCAAAAATTTTTCTTCGTGTTCTTTTAAAGTATCTGCATAAATTACAATGTCGTCCAAATAAACAAATAGTTCTGATCCTTGTAAACCCAATAATACTTGATCAATAAGTTTTTGAAATGTACTTGGTGAATTTTTTAATCCGAAAGGCATTCTGTCAAATTCATAATGTCCGAATGGCGTTGAAAATGCTGTTTTATAAGAATCTCTAGGATCCATTTTGATTTGATTTAAACCTGACGCCAAGTCAAAGACTGAAAAATATTGAGCATTTCCGAGTTGATCTAGTAGGTCCGTAATATTAGGGAGGGGGTAAAATTGACCTACCGTGCGTTCATTGAGTTTTCTAAAGTCTAAAACTAATCGCCATTTTTTATTTCCATGTGAGTCATCTTTTTTTGGTACAATCCATATTGGTGTATTGTACGGTGAGTCAGAATGTTTAATAATTTTTTGTTCTAACAATTCGTTTACTTGACGTGTCATTTCTTCTTTATGTACAGGTGGAAATCTTTACTGTTTAGTAATAATCGGCGTATTATCTGTAGTTATTATCCTATGTTTTATAAGATCTGTTCCTTCTAAATATTCTCCAGGTATATGAAATCTATCGGAATAATTCTTTACTAAATTCATTATGTGTTCTAATTCTTCTTTATTTAAATGTTTAAGACGAAGTAGTTTTTTTATTTCTTCAACTCTATTGTTGCCTGTAATATTGAAAACATCTTCTGATTTAATATTTTTTGAAAATGCATCAATAATTTGTTGAATTGTTGAGTCTTCATTTTTAATTTCAGATTTGTTTACTGAACTTTCCTGCTTTATTTCATCAAAATCTTCTAAATTTACTTCAAAAATTGGAATATCAATTGATTCGTTAAGTGTGTTTACAGCCTTTAAATAAGCTAATCCTTCTATGTTTGAGACTACTGCATCACCTAAGTAAACACCTTCTTTCACTACTAATCTTGGAATGTAACCTACTTTTTTATTTTTATTTAAAATTTTTACATGAATATTGTAAATTGATCTTGCTGGTATTGTAAAATAATTTTCCGAATCAAAATTGAATTTTTGTTTATTGATTTCTAGATGTTTTTCTTCGTAATTAATTTTGACTTTATTTTTTATGAAAAATTCTGTTCCTAATATTCCATCGTGTTTAATTGGAACATCATTTGATAAAAGATTAAAAGTTGTTAGAATTCCAAAAATATTAATCTCAACTTGACCTAAAGTATAAACAGCGTGATCATTTATTCCTGTTAATTTCAGACATTTATTTTTATCAATTTTTATGTCAGGATTCAATGCACGAATTTTTAATAAATTTGGACCTGCTCCTGTGTCAATCATCATTGTTGTTGGAACTTTTAATTCTTTACTATCAATTCGAATGTACGAGATGGTATTAGTTTTTGCTAAATTGATGTTTCTGGATGCATAATAATTTTTTCTTAATTCTTCCCCAGAGCATCCTACTGAAGAGGAATTTTGGAGTTTTCCTGATTTTGTGTTTGTGAATTTGTTTGTTGCTTATTGTTATCATCCCACATCTTTTTTCTACAATTAGTGGTAATGTGTCCTAATTTTTTACAATAGTTACATATTATACTAGGATTTCTGTTTGCGAAGTTTGTTGTATTAGTTCTTGATTCTTGAGAAAAATTTCGTTGTTGATAAGGGAAAAAATTTTGTTGTTGGTTTTGTCTTTGATTTTGATATGAAGGACGAAATTGATTTTGTGACATGTTTCTAAACTGATTTTGTGATGTGTTTCTAAATTGATTTTGTTGAGGATTTTTGTTAAAGTTTTGATTTTGAAATTTATTAAACATTGTATTTCGATTATTAAATCTATTTTGATTTGAAAAATTTTGTCGTGGTTCTAAATAAAATGTGTTTTCTCGTCTTTGTCCTATCAATTTATTAAGTTGAAAACAGTTTACTGGAAAATGACCCTTTTTACCACAGATTAAACAAGTTATTACATTATCTTGGGCTATGTTGATTTTTGTTGTTTTAGCAAATTCTTTGTTATTTTTAAGATGAGAATTATATTCGGTATTTTGTTCAGTTTTTCTTAGTTCACGGTGTGATAACAATTTTCTTTCTATTTCTACCGCTTTATTAATTATCTCTTGAAAAGTATCGGCTGTTCCAATACGTAATTCAATTTCTGGTCTAAGTCCTCTCGAGAAACAATCGACAGTTGTTTTATCTAAATTTGTTTTAAATGCTTTATCTACTGTATTGTCATTACTAAGCCTATGCGCGTCTAATATTCTTTCTGCTGCTTCTGCGATTCTTGAACCGTAAGAAATAATATTTTCGTGTTCCCACATATATATTGCTCCTAGTTCTCCTTGTAATTGATATACAGATTTTGCTGGCGCTTAAATTTTTTTCAATCTTTCTGTTAACTGTTCTACCGTATTAAAATTATTTCCTATAATAATTCTTCTTGCTTCACCCGAAATTCGACTTCTTATTAATTTAACTAAATTTGTTTGAACCTGTGCATTATCAGGAAGCATGGATTTTGCTTCTAAACAACTTTCAATAAATATAGATAATAGGATATTTTTACCGTCAAACATTGGTATTGTTTCTAAAGCATCGCGTAAAGACACTTGCTGATTACTTGGAAGAGCCATGTTTTCTTCAAAATTGATATTATCTCTAAAGTTATCAAAAGAATTGTTTTCAGAATGATCGTTTATTTCACTTTCGTCAGTTAAAGATTTATTTAAGCTCGAATTTAATTTTTGTTCAACTAAAGTTTTTTCTGAAATAGTATTTTCACTATCGTTATTTTCACTATCGTTATTTTCGCTATCGGAATAACTATCGTCAATGTCAAAAAGTTGACCACTAAAAATGCCTGAGTCAAATTCTTTTTGTGTTTCTTCGGGATTAGGGTTTTGTTTCGAATATCTGGGTGTACTTGTAAATGGTTTTGTTTTATAATTAGGAATTCCTGAATTCAATAACAATTCTGGATTATTTTTTACTTGAGAGCGAGTTAAATGTGAGGAATCGGTAGTATTTTTATTCGAAGAAGACATCAAAAAATAGCATAATATCAAAATTTATAACATGCGTAATAATTGTAAAATTGTCAATCTTGTCTCTTGAATATAAAATACACTTTTCTTTTGTATTAAAAATATTTTTATCTTGCTTCAGTTTGAAAATGTATTCAAACATATAATAATAATAACAATAATAATAATAATAATAACAAACCACAATTAAAAGAACAAAAAAAATTTGTAAAGCACAAATTAAATGTCAAAATGATTCATATACAAGAAAAAAAATTCCATAAGTCTAGAGGACTCGAACCTCTATTCATTATTATAATACGGTATTTAGTTTGATGAATGCACCATGCAACTTTAAAATTTCTACCTTAAGTGGACTCGAACCTCTATTTATTAATCTTAATACAGAATGTATTTTAATAAATGCACCATGCAAGTTAAAAGAAATTTTGTAAGTTAAGAGGACTCGAACCTCTATTCATCAATACCACTTTATGAATGCACCTTGCGACTTAAATCTTGTATAATATTATCATTTATCATAAAATGTACTATATTCAGTAAAAATATTTTTTATTTATTATATATTACTGATTATTTTTTATTATTATATGTTGATAATATTTTTTATTATTATTTATCACTTTAAAAAAAAAATTCCCCTTTTTTTTAACAATTGGTATTCTCATTGATTTATTTATTTTTATTTAATTATTTCTTTAATATAGAATTTACATTCATTAAAATTTTCGAATTTTATTAAAAATTTTGACAAAGCTATGGCTGATCGACTTTATAAATTTCCCGGGCCGATGCACCAAAATTTAAAAGGGCTTCTGTTACGTCAAAACAATAAACCTTTTTAAATATACCTAACGTTCCTCGTTTTAAATTAGTTTTAAAAACTGAATCTAATTTGGGATGAGGATAAGTCAATGAGCCTACTAAATGTTGTGAGAGAATATTTTATTTAAAAACCAACCAAGAAAGAAAAGAATTGACAATAATACAAAATACAATGAGTATATTTAAAAATGAAAAATCTTACTTTAGGAATAACGATTATTGTAAGTGTTGAAGCTGGTGATTGTTATCTTGATTTCCGATCTGGAGTGGTATAGTAGAGTAGACACAAAGGAGCCTGTGGTTGCTGTCCTTAATGGTTGTATATTTGCCTTATGTTTACACTAATGGGATTTAGTGTATTGTACTCTTAGGGATTTTACTTTTCTTCCAGACTGTCGCCTCCAAAACAAATTTCGATACTTCGAAATTTGATAAATTGTTTCAATATTAAATTTGGACTTATTTCCAAATTATCTCTTCTTAAATGATCAAAATATACACTTGGTAAAATTGTGTATTTTATAAATTGTTGTCCGAAAATTGTCTCAAAAATATACTTGGGGATGTAGTTTAGTTAACTTCTAAACTGTATACTGGGATTGCACGTTGAATAGGTATCGATGTTTACTTGTTGATTTCCAAAAAAATACTGTCCTTCTTGTAGATGTTATAATGTTGGGTTTCAAATAGATACTCTCTTTCTTGTAGATGTTATAATGTTGGCTTTCAAATAGATACTCTCTTTCTTGTAGATGTTATAATGTTGGCTTTCAAATACATACTCTCTTTCTTGTAGATGTTATAATGTTGGCTTTCAAATAGATACTCTCTTTCTTGTAGATGTTATAATGTTGGCTTTCAAAAAGATACTCTCTTTCTTGTAGATGTTATAATGTTGGCTTTCAAATAGATACTCTCTTTCTTGTAGATGTTATAATGTTGGCTTTCAAAAAGATACTCTCTGATCTAACGATGATGCTTGCCCTTTTTATATCGAAATCTTCTAATGGAACAGCATGCACGAAGAAAAATACACGTGCCGAAACTCGTCTAGTGCAGGTAGATGCAGCGTGACGTCACCGGGCCACCTTCGACGGGACTCGATAAGACATTTAGCACAGGGTCTGGTATAGATGTTTCTCACTAGTTTCTACGGGATTTGATAAGACTCTCAGGACCTGGGTTGGTATGTGTTTCTCTCTCTCTCTCTTTCCTTCCTGATGTGTGGTCTAGTAAAGGTTTGCCACATTGATGCGTGATCGTTATTCCTTTTATATAACTTTAAAATATAAACTTTTCTTTTTTGGATTTGATATAACTTATCATGTTGTTTCAAATACATAGAAAATATAAAATAAGGAATACCATAATAATATAAAATGTACTGGATATAATGCAATAATATATGACATACAAATAAATCACACATACACATACAAGTAAATATAAAAATTGTATAGTTAATTCAAGAATATTAATAAGAATTACACATATAATTTAGGAATATTAATTACAAAATACATAGTGAAGTCAAGAATATTTGTAAGGAAATATTAAAGTATTTAATGAATATTAATAAGAAGTTACGGACGTAACAATATCCTAAATAAGTATCCTTTATTTTCTGTGGGATTGGTATTAGTCGAATCAAATTTCCTTCTTTCTCGATTACTGGTATTCTTAAAATGTAAGTCAATAACCCTTTTACTATTGCAACTTCAACTTCACTTAAGTCAATAATATATTGATATGTTTCTTCAGTATTTTCAAAATGATATCTTGTTCTATGAACTTGTTCAAATTCTTCTATAGTATTTTTTAATATTTTTGGTGTCAGTAGTTGGGGATGAACTCTATTCCATGTTTTCCGTCGTTAATAGCGTCAATTGCAATATTAATGTCTTTGTTTAATTCATCAATCAGAAGTGTTACTATTACTAATTTTGAATTGATAAAATTTTCTTTTATAGTTTCGTTTATTGTCGTTCGTAGATTCATAGTTAATTCCAGTTCTCGATTAGTTTGTGTTTGAAGTAGTTCGTGATCTAATGATGAAGAATCGAGAATCAGTTTTATAATTTTTGTGTGATTAGTCAATATATTTGCTAATTGATTTTGATCGTCACGAACTTCAACAAATTGATTTTTAATAGCTACTAAGTCTGCATCATTCATAATTCCAAAAAAGGGCTTTGCTATATCTCCCACAAAATTTGCCAAACCTCTTTTTATTCAACGTCCTCCTAACGATTTGTTTAATAAATCGTGTTTACTTTTTAATCTGTCAAATCGTCCCCGTATTAAATGAATTTCATTCTCAGAGCTGCAATAAACGGAGCATGCTGCTTCACTTATTTGAATTGTTTTTTCGATCATGTCAAATCTACTATTTGCATTAGTGACGTTTATTGCAATTATTAATTTCCATTTTTCGTGATATTGGTGAACAGGTCCTATGTCTTCTATATTCAGATTTCCTTTTAATTCTGTTTTATTGATATTTCCGTACGTTCGACTAATTTTCAGAATCATCACTATAATTATGTTGATCATCATTTTCATCATCTGAAAAGTCGAAATATGGCATTATCTGGTTGGCATGAAATCTACTTCTTTTGTTTTTAAATAATACTTCATAATTATTGTTATCAAAAATGTGTGTAATAGTTCCTGGTCCTAACCAACTTGGGGATAATTTATTAGTTAGATGATTATTAATTAATTTTACAAGGTTCCCTATTTAATATATTGGTTGTGGTAAAACTATTTGTTCGTCTTATCTTCTTTTAGATTTTTCCTGTTGAATTCTAATTTTCTTTCTAACTTTAGTTAAAAATAACCATTTTTCATGCTTTTCTTTCCATTGCTGAATTAGTTCTGGGTATTTAAGAATTGGTGAACTTTCAAGAATAGACGGGAGATTTATCTCCCTTCCAAATATGAGATCAAAAGGTGTAAATCCTGTTGTTTCATTTGCAGTTGAATTATGTGCAAGACTAATAATTATTAAATTCTCGTCCCATTCATTCTGACTATCTTCCATTGCTGTTTTTAAAAGATTTTTTAGTGTAAAATGCATTCTTTCTATTCGTCCATTACTTTGTGGATGGTATGTAGTTGTTCTTATTGGGTTAATTCGAAAAAGGTTTTCAAAATTTTCAACTAATTCCGAAACAAAATTTCTCCACTGATCAGTAAGAACACTTTTGGGTGCACTAAATATGTAAATGTATTGTTCTAATAAACACTCTAATATATTTTCACTTGTTGCTGATTTTAGTGGAATAAGCATGATATATCTTGTTAATTGATCTTGGATACTTAATATAAATTCGTTTCCTTGTTTCGTTTTAGGTAAAGGGCCAAAAATGTCCATAGCTATTTTATCGTTTGGTTTTAATGGAATGTCAAGGATAATGCCTTCCGATTGTCTTTTAATACGTGTACTTTTCTGTAACTGACAAACTGCACATTTTTTAACAAATTCTATTATCTCTTCGTCCATACCTTTCCATTTACCTAATCGTTTTGCTTTTTAAATAGTTTTATTTTCTCCATAATGTTGTCCTACAACAGATCCATGGGCTTCTTTTAATATTAATTTTTGACATATCTTTGACATATTCTATATCATATTGGAACTCTTCTAAACGTAATCTCCATCTTAATAATCTGGAACTAGGATCCTTTACATTATGTAACCAAATTAGTGCTTTGTGATCCGCTTGAATCGTCAATTTACGTCCTAAAATAAAAGATATTGTCTAAGCCTTTTTGTAGCCCACACGATTGCCAATAATTCTTTTTCTGCAGTATTGTAATTTTGTTCTGTTTTATTCAATACCCTTGAAATATAACAACAAGGATGTCCGTCTTGTGAAAGAACAGCTCCGACTCCTACATTGCTGGCGTCGGTTGTCAAAACAAATCTTTTATTAAAATCTGGATATTTTAATACAGGTGATTGACACAGCAAATCTTTTAATAATTTAAAGCTTGTACTACACTCTTTTGTCCAATCAAAAATAGTCTCCTTTGCTGTTAATCTTGATAGTGGTTTAGCTATATGTGCAAAATTTTTAATAAACTTTCTGTAATATCCAACTAATCCTAAAAATGATTGTATTTCTGTAATATCCAACTAATCCTAAAAATGATTGTATTTCAGTGACGTTTTTTGGTTCTTTAAAATTTTGAACTGCTTGTATTTTTAAAGGATTTGGTTTTACTCCTTTGTCTGTGATAACATGTTCTAATTATTCCAATTCTGGTCGAAGATATTCACACTTCTACGGTTGTAATTTTAATCCCAATGTTTTCACTCTTTCCATGAATTTATTCGGATAAATTGATAATGTCCTCTTGTTGTGCTGAATCCGGTATATTTTCTACTTTCTTTTTCCATCGGAATTTGGTGAACTCCTGAAGATAAATCGTAAGCTGAAAAGAATTTTGCTTTTCCTAACTGAGAAAGCACGTCTTCAATCACTGGCAAAGGATATGCATCTTGATCTGTATTGTCATTTAATTTCCTAAAACCAATTACCATTCGCCATTTTTGTATACCACTAGCATCTTTTTTCTTTGGAACAATCCATATAGGAGAATTAAATGGGGTATCAGATGGTTCAATAATGTTTTTTTTAATAAATCGGCTATCTGTTTGTCGGTTTTTTCTTTGTGAAATTCAGGAGGTCTGTAGGATTTTACATTGATTATTTTTCCACTTTTTAATATAATCTTGTGACTAGTCAAATTAGTGCAGGGAATTTCGCCATCCTCTAAGGTAAAATTACTGTGATAATTTCCAATTATTCTCCAAATGTCTTCTTTTGTACTTTTGTCCAAATGATCTAATCTCGTTTTATTTTTTAATTCTATTAATCGGTTAGGTAGTTCTTCGTTTTTTAATTTTGTCGTATTTTCGTTTTCATTGTCTAAAATTTTATTAATTGTCATATAATCGATTTTTTTATAGGTAAACCTTCAATTTTGTTTGGTACTTCCAAAGGTTGATTAGTATAATTAAAAACAGGTGCTTTCATAATTCCGTTCTGTATTTTGTAAAGTCCGGTGGGAATATTTGGGTGATCTTCTATTAAAATATCACCATCTACTTAATTCATTATGATGTTGCATATCCGCATTTTATTTTGTTTTACAAAATATCCATCTTCATGTAAGGGTGTCTTCCATTTTTCTATAATAAGGAATATTGGAGTAATCGCGTATTTTTCATATTGCTGTAAAAATGGCAAGCCAATTATTCCATCCTCGGGTAATGGGAAGTTTTCGTCGACAATATGGAACAACTGTTTTTTCCGAAATAATTTAAATGGACAGCGTATTCGGATTAATATTTATCTTTACCCATACAAAAATTCTTTTTAACTTTAAGAGTAGTGTAATTATTTCTGGGTATTTTATTTTCTTTAATTATATTAACTGATGCTCCTGAATCTATTAATAATCTGTATTGTCCTCCATTATCAGTTCTTCCGTATACAGATTGTAGTCGTCCACACAAGGTTGATACTCGGCATTCTTTTCGTAATCCTCGTGATGTTGAATTTCTTCTTCGGTCATTGTCTGAAAGTCTAAAAATTCTTGGTCTTCGCGTATCATTCTGATTGCTTGCGGAGGTCTCTTTGGCAACCAGCCGTCGCGAAAATTTGCTGATGTTGTATATTCTTTAGTCATATGTCCGGTCTTTCCACACTTGTAACACGACACCGGCCTGGTCGTTGACTCTTGTGTTGCAGGTGTATTTATTTTATTTGTTAATTGTCTATAATTTGTTAAAGGTTTTAATTCGTGACAGATTTTTCTATATCTATTGTTGAAACTTTGAATATCTTCAGTAGAATTTTGCTTGCAATTTAATAATTTTGATCGAAGCATTGACACCGAACCGATTTGTGTTAAATTTGCACGTAGTGCCTCGAAAAGTTTTGCATAGCTGGTTAGGTATCGTATTGCCCTTTCTGCGTTTCCAGTTATTTTTTCAGAAATAATGAAATCTAATATTAGGTCTGGTTGATAACATTGTCATTTTGCTCTTTCAACGTTTTCAATAAAATCTTCAACTCCACAATCGTCCCGTTACACAATCACAATTCTCCCGTTAAAGTCCATTTTTAAACTAACGTCAGTCGAGTCAGAGTCTATGTCAGATGTAGAGTTTTTGTGTTTTAAATCCCTATATTTATGATATGCCAGCGTATAAAAATTATTTGTATCGGGTGCAAATAAATGTTTCGCGTAACAAAATCATATGTGTTTTTAGTTCTCTTCACTTGCTCAAGTGTCTACACACTTACAACAAGGTTATTCAGAGAAATAGTTTATTTTATTAAGGAAACAAAACTTACTAACACGCGTAGTCTAGTTACCATTTAATTAATCAAACATATCAAATGTATTTTATTTGTTGAATAAATCTTACGTATTTCTGCTTTTTCTGGACCCTGGTGATGTGTTAAGAGTGGCCGTAGTCACTTCTGCAAAGCACCCCCAAGTAAGCGGCTGACGTATCTGCCTGGATCTCCAAATGGATGAAATTCCTTCAGAAGTCGTCTTCTTCTGAGTCTTATTGTCTAGGTCGACAAGCTCAAGTAGTTCAATTAATATCACTTTCCAATTTCTCGAAGGTATCCGTAGAACACCCACGGAGCCTTTTCTTCTTTGCTTGAACTCGAATATTTTCCGTAGAAAAACAGGTTCACACTCGAAGATAGCACTGTTTGACGAATTATTTTTACGTCGTTTGTTGCTATCCTGGCAGGATCGCCAAAATGTTACGGTCTAATTTATTAAATAGACACAATTTACTTTTATTCACTTCAGAGAGTGACAATTTATTAATGAAATTAATAATACACTTCAAAGGCAGAAATAAGACTGAGTTGCAAAAATAGTTTGCAGCTCTTGTCGAATATAAGTACAGTACAGGTGGGGATATATATTTGCTGACTATAACATACGCAAACATTTAATTATTTTTAGAAATAATAAAACTCATCGCAGAATTTAAATTATTATTTGTAATACAATCGTCAAAGAATTCAATTATTTAAAAATTTGTTAATTAAATTCTTAATCTTCAAGGTATACTACAATTAAAACAACTCTCATCTGAATAATCTCCTAGAAGAATCAAAGATGTTCGTATTACAATATTTGATTTTGTTTTTCTCGAAATGACGTATTTGACATTCGAAACCTTAAAATTCTGTAACTCAGCGATTTTTGCACCAAATTGGACTGAAGATGTCTTAAAATTTTCCAAATTTAACAAGGACTTTGACAATATAGATAAGTTTAATAGTGCCAAAGTAGTCTACTTTAAATAAAGTCTAAATCCTAACTATTGATATTTGGACAATAGAAAATCTTAGATAATAATTAAATATATAATACTAAAATACTATGTTGACATTGACGGAATATAATTTTTGGTGCTTGTAAATGTGTACATTAATAAAACTTAAAAGATGATAATTAATTTTCACAATTATTGTGTTTGTTTATGTGAAATGTTAGTGCAGGAAACTCCGTGGATGAAGAAAGTTTTCAAGTAATTCCTCCAATAATAACAGATGCCAAAAATTTATATCTGATGATAAAAATGAAGATGAATGTTGTGAGAAATACACTTAAATAATTAATTATTTTAATTTTAATTTATATATATTATTTTTATTTTAGATTCTTAAGAAAGAAAATGTATCGCCAGGAAAACCTCATCTATTTCTATTGTCGAAGAAAATTTGCATGTAGCTCATTCAAAATTACCAGAGTTAGAAAACTCTACATCTGCTGATAAAAATGAAAATACATGTTGTAAGAAATACTCTTGAATAATTTAATATTTTTCTTTCAATTAATATTAAATTTTTATTTTAGATTCATCAAAAAGAGAATGCGTCGAAAAAGGAACTTCTGTTTCGCCTGAAAAAATATTTCTTTCTCCAACTAAGCAAGAATTACGTAAATATTATAATGATAAAATAGCAACTCTAAAGCGGAAAAATAAAAATTTATCTCGTCGATTGGCGTTGTTCGAAAATCGAAATGCTGAGATGGAAAACGTCATAAAGAAACTGAAATCAAAACAATTGCTTAACGAAAATCAACTTGGACGTCTGGCTGATTTAGTTAATGTTAATAACGATTTATTAAAACGGCAAATGAAGAAATTGTCACATGATCCATTGCCTAGAAAATATTCTCCGGAATTGAGAGAATTTGCTTTAACTTTGCACTTTTATTCTCCCGCTGCTTACAATTACGTACGTCGTAAATTTCACACTTGTCTTCCTCATCACAAAACTATTTCAAAATGGTATTGTACTATAAATGGCGATCCGGGTATAAGTAGTGAAGCATTAGATAGTATTAAAAACAAGCTGAAAGTACTGAGTGTCCATTGGTTGCAAAAGAGGCTTTAGTTTTTATAGTCAGTTGCATTAATCAGGCGTGGAAAATTCCTATTGCTTACTATTTGATAGACGGATTGACAGCTGAACAAATAGCAAATCTAGTAAAAGAATGTTTAATAGCATTAGAAAATTCAAAGTTGAAAATAGTGTCTCTTACGTTTGATGGAACCGCTACAAACCTCGCGAAAGCAAAACATCTTGTAACACACGAAAGCATTGAGAACAGAAACAAACATTTTGATTTTAGCAATAATTTTCAGTGGTTTTTTTATCATCCTGTTACGAAAGAAAACATTTCGATAATCTTAGATCCTTGCCATATGCTGAAGCTATTTAGAAACACCCTAGGCAGTGTTAGAAAATTGAAAAATGGAAATGGATAATGTGGGACTATTTTATAAAACTTCATGATCTTCAAGAATCTGAGGGTATGCATTTGGCCAACAAGGTGCGTCGTGCGCACATAAATTTTTTGCAACAAAAAATGAAAGTTAAGTTAGCAAGTCAATTATTTAGAAAATCGGTTGCAGATGCTTTAAAAGATTGTAAAGATGACTTAAAACTTCCAGATTTCAAAAACTGTCAACCAACAATAGAATTTATTGAAATAGTTAACGATTTATTTGATATTTTTAATTCCAGAAATTTACGAAATTGTGGTTTCAAAAATTAGAATTACCAAATGGTCAACTAGTAATCAAAAGCAGGTTAAAAACTAGATTTATTGGTTTTTTAATTTGCATTGAAAATTTAAAAATTATGTACGATGAACTTTGTGAAAAAAGCAACTTTCTAAAATAAATACCCACTTATAAACTGAGTCAGGACCACTTAGAGACATTTTTCACCTGTATTCGTTCACAGGGTGGACACAACACGAATCCAACAGCTTTACAATTTTCTTCAGCATATAAAAAAATTACTTTTACATACCGAAATTAGAGCCGCTGAAACTGGAAATTGCATTTCTCTTGAACACATTTCCATTCTCCATGTTTCATCAAAAGGAATTGATGTTCAATCAGAAAATGTAATAAATGCTTCCTCTGAAACTTGCCGACTTTATGAAAATTTAGAAAATGTCAATTGGAATGAAGCTTCTAATGCTATTGAAATTGAAGAAGGCGTACCAGAAGTTTTGCAAATTACAGAATTTTCCAATCGTGTGATCGCTTATATCTCTGGGTTTGTTGTAAGATATTTAAAATCTAAAATATTTTGCGATGTATGTATTTCGGCTTTGAGAGGATCAACTTCTAGTAACGGGTATAATTTAATTGTCTTTAAAACTGGCGGCGGATTATGCTTTCCATCAAATGATGTTTTTATTATTTGTCAGAAAGCAGAAAAAGCTATTCGATTTGCATTAATTGAGAGTGGTGGGAACTTTTGAAGACAAAGTTTTCAGAAATTTATTTAACCGTGTTGGTTTTAAAAGAATTTTTAAATTCCGAAACAATATTTACGAATTTGATTCAACACTCTTATGAGCAAGACTGTCTTGAAAATCACAGAATTCATTTGACAAGGTGCATTTTTCAAAAATACATCAAAATAAGATTGCATTACATATGCAAGCATTACAGCGCTAACCATGTATCTTCTCATCAGCATAGAATTCATTTAACACATTTCATGGGTGAATAGATTCATTGCATCTTACTTTACGTGGAAAAGTTATAAGAAGCATTTAGTTAAGAAATACAGCATGTTCTTTACTTGTTTATGATTTTTATGCTTGTTGAATGATTGTATAATATTCAAATTGAGACTGAATTAATGGTTGTGCTTATTGAAATGTCCCATAAGTTTGTTATTGCTTCCATTTGTAATGTTACATGTAAACAAAAAACAATAATTTGTTAGAGTTTAAAACTCAGCAAATTTCATGTAAGTAAGTTTTAATTGCTCAAGATTTTTTATGGCTGTTAAATGTTTTTTTTTTAATTTTAAACATTTTATGGTGACTGATTTAATAATTCTGGTCATTCTGTAAACTATTGTTAAGTTTATTTTTCTAATTGAAATTATATTCAATTTAGCCAAATATTTGCAATTCAGTTCAAAATTTGATGTGTTAATATAATGCTTTTCTTTCTATATACAATAAAAATTTAATATAGTTTTACTTTTGCTATAGTGCAATATTGTAGATGTACATAAATGCATGATTAGAAGTTAATGAAAAATCTTGTACTTTTCTTTTCCTTGGTTTTTATACGAGTTGAATTCGCACTTTTTCGGTTTTTTAACTTTTGAATTGTTTGATGATATATTTAACCATTTACATACAATATAAATGTTATGTGTATATTATATGTTCAATATAATATAATATATATATGTATATATATATATATATATATATATATATATATATATATATATATATATATATATATATATATATATAATTACCGTCCGTTGTGAATACAGTCTGTTATAACTACTGTCAGTTGTAAATACAATCAATTATATTCACCGTATTTTGTAAATACAATGAGTTATAAATACATTTAGTTATAATTACCGTAAGTTAAAAATACAATCGCCTGCAACTACCGTTTGTTTTAAAAATACTTTTAATTTGAAATGCAGTTATTTTTTTAATACCGTCATGACTTAACAGAATCGCGTCCAATTACCGTCAGCTGTTCTTCTCTCAATCATCTTGAATGTCAATTTTTGAAAGATTTCTTTTCTAAATCGAAAACAAAGGAAGAAAGATTCGTTTGGATAAGTTATCTATTTCTGATTTGTACATAAGATGTCTTGAGGACGCAATACTTTAGCAAAGGTTTGACGATGCGGCGTATCGCTTTTCGTGAGTGAACTGACTTTCATAAATATGTTATTTTCCAGGGGCGAGATCATTACTTCACTCGACTGATCGTTTCTGCGGAGAGTTGTCTAGATTCCTGAACACAACCTACTCTAGATTCGCTCCTCGTCCTCCTCTTCAAGCTTGATCTGAATCAGACAAACGTCTCCTCTCCTATATGGACCACAGCGTGTGTCCGTTTTCAAAAACCTCTTCCTGTCTTTCATCGATCGTATTCTTTATGTAAAAATTTTTTTTTTCTAACCAAAAGTTATTTTTCTCGTGTGTCTATTGACACGAGTGAAAATGTATTTCCTTGAAAACTGATGAGATTCTTGATAATAATATATCAATACTTTGCATCTTATTTCCCCGTATACAATCTTTCAGGGAAATTGCTTGTTGAGTTTTGCCAAAACTTATCAAAAGAAAATAGCGGAGATGACTTTGTAATTAATACGCCGATCTTGGAAATTCAGGTAAACGAAGAGAATAGTAGAGTTTTAGGTAGAAAATTTTGAATTGTTCCCAAAAATTGAGATGACAATTCCTAATAATTATTAGGAAGCAGGAGAACGAGGAAATAAATAAGATGGAGGAGAAGTAGTAGAGCTGGTAAATTAAGTAAAATATAGATGTATAGAAGGGTAGGTTACTTAATGAAAATATTTAATTAAAGAAATGAGAGAGGGGATACAGGAAGCTGATTCGTCTACGTAAGCGCTTAGCTTGGGGTATGTAAGATGTATTTCTAAAATTACCATAAATTAGAAAATCACTGCTGACGAGCGAAGAGATCGGGATTCGGGTTAGTTGAGACAGGGGGAGTATGAATGCTTTCCTGGGCTTCCTCCTCGTTACTGCCTGGGATGGTAAGAAGTTGAGATGCTGGCTGATAGGGGTTTGAGGTGAAGAGGAATGTGAGACCCGACAACGACGAGTAGTTCATCTCAGCTCTCTTGTGATTGTGACGCAAATCCGCCATTAAAACTCCAAAGGGAGGGAAGGTTTGCCTGACTGACTAGCTGGTTCAGGCCTTACACTTTCGTCCGATAACTCTTACACTCCAATACATTTCTCCCGTATGGTCCGTAATTTGATTGAGAAAAAGATCAAAAGTTCGTAAATTGTACTATATAATTTTGAGAATTTTAGAGAAATTACAAATTATTGCAGAAATTCAATTATTTTAAAAAGTAATCAAATTCTTCGCAGAAAAAATTTCCTAAATAATAAAATGATTTTTAGGAATTTAATTATTTTTACAAATAATAAAACTCGTCACAGAATTTCAATTATTTTTAATACAATTTTAATCGAATTTCTCGAGAAATCGAATTATTCTTAAACATTTTATTAAAATTTTTTATTTATAATAAATTTCACACTATGAAATTGTGTGCAATATAAATTTTTTTATGTAGAATAATTATTTTTTATAATTTGCATGGGATCTAATTATAAATTAACATAATTTTTAACTTGTGAAATGAAAAGTAAAATAATTGTTAAAAAATAATATTTATTTGTTATAATTTTAATGAAATCTAATGCTTAGCAATCGCCAATCAGAGAATCAACCAATCATAATCCAGAAAACTTTCCCCGACAAATATGTCCGACTGCCACCTCTTTTCCCTTCAGATAGTTTATCCCCCTCACCTACATTTGTAAGAGAGTACTCCGTCCATATATTCTTACGTCCATGGTCCACTCCTAATCATTTAAGACAAACGAAAACCCTAATTTAAGAACACAATAATTATGCAAGATTATTTCACTTATTGTGATTTTTTTCTTCAGTTTATTATAACTTTTATTTTTTTACTTATATAATATTATAATGTCAAAGATGTTTTTATTGGAATTAAATTATTCTGTAAAAAATGATATAAGAAAGAGTGGGGCAAAGGCGATATGCGAGAATATTGAAAATTATTTAGTTAAAAACAATTGAATATACGAATTTTCTATTTGTTACTATTTATTAATTCAATGTCACTTAAATAATTTTTAGAAAATTTTTGTTGTACATTAAATTTAAATTATTCATATGAATATTAAAAAAATCCATTTGAAACCAGAATTCATAAATTTTTATATAAAGTCGAATATATGTTAGAAATTATCAAATTTAATTAAAAATTAAAATAATAAAATATAATTCAATTAATAACCTTATTTTAAGTAAAACAATAAAAACTCGAATTCACAATATAAGGTTAAAATCACTAAAAGTTTTTATTTTTTATTTAAATAGTTTAATTCTTTTAAGGGCATGTCCAAGTTGTGAAATGTAAACAAACAAAAATGTAAACAAACCAAGCACTAAAATCACATTTCGGAAACAGCCTTTTCTCCCATAAAAATTAACATTGGACAGTTTTTTTCATAAAAATGATAAAGTAGTGTGTCAAAGTTTCCAATGAAATCAAATTTCACTATAAGCAATCAACAGTAATTACTAAAATAACTAATTCAAATGACCTGTGAAATAGCATTTTTGACGCGTCGCGAAAAATAAACTGTTTGAGTATATCAACCGCACCGACGATGAAGAAGTCTCATATCAGCGATTGGACCTTCAACATGTAGAAAGGGAAATTTTTCCCTTTCCTCCATGAAATTACAAGGAGAAAGGGTAAAAACTTCTTCATCGTCCGTGCGGTTGATATAGTCAAACAGTTTATTTTTCGCGACGTGCCAAAAATGCTATTTTCAGGTCATTTTAATTCGTTATTTTAGTAATTGCTTTTTATTCCTCCTGGTCAAAAATTATTTCATTGGAAACTTTGACACTCTAATGAATCATTTCCTTTATGAAAAGGAAAAAATGTTAATTTTTGTGAGAGAAAAGGCTGTACGAAAAATGTGATTTTAATGCATTCTTAGTACGCTCTGCGCTTGCGCAGAAAGCAACAAAGTCTCAGGTCGCGAAAAATTAAAGTGTTTGAGTATATCAACCGCACGGACGATGAAGAAGTTTTTACCCTTTCTCCTTGTAATTTCAAGGAGGAAAGGGAAAAATTTCCCCTTCCACATGTTGAAGGTCCAATCGCTGATATGAGACTTCTTCATCGTCAGTGCGGTTGATATACTCAAACAGATTATTTTTCGCGACGCGTCAAAAATGCTATTTCACAGGTCATTTGAATTAGTTATTTTAGTAATTACTGTTAATTGCTTATAGTGAAATTTGATTTCATTGGAAACTTTGACACACTAATTTATCATTTTTATAAAAAAACCGGTCCAATATTAATTTTTGTGGGAGAAAAGGCTGTTTCCGAAATGTGATTTCAGTGCTTCGTTTGTTTACATTTTTGTTTGTTTACATTTCACAACTTGGACTTACCCTTAATAATAGGGTATTGTCACCTTAAGTGGACCACCTGAGCTTTTAAGTTATTTTATAGCGGATATGAGAAACACATAGTGCGAATAGCAGCACCGAACCTAGAACTCGTAAGAAATTAAGTTCCGCGATAATCGTACACGTTATCATTTGATGTATCGAATTTTTAAAAACACAAACCAAAAAAGAAGTCGCTCTTTCAATGAGTAAAGTGATTCGGAAGTGTAAAAGTAATGTAGGATTTAAGTTTTAAAAGGAAACTTATTTTTTTCCTACTGCTTTGAACATTAAAATTGATTGTCTTAGTTTAATTAAGTGATTATTTTGACTCAAAAAACAATTCTGGTGGATGCCTTAAAAAGTTGCAAGTCACCATGAGTGGACCACTGTTTATAACCATGAGTAGACTGTAAACATTACGAAACACACATGGCCTGAAGCTTCATAAGCATAACCATTGGTCGCGTACAGCGCATGAGCTAAAATAAGTGGGGTTAGGACTGACTCTAACTGAAAATAACTGAAGCAAAAACGGATTCAAGTAAACGCGACTTTAAGCAAACGAAACTTTAAATAAGTGAGGTTTCTGTGTATAAGCAAAAAGATAATTCTGTATTTTTGGAGTTTGGCAAACTACGGAAAGTACAGCAAAGTATGGTAGAACTAAAAAATAGTTTATTTAATAATATTAACCCTGAAAATTCAAATTCTGTATTTTTGGAGTTCGGCAAAGTACGGGAATGTGCAGCACATTATAAGAGGTTTAAAAATAGTTTTTTTTAACATTAAATATGAAAATTGTAATTCTGTATTTTTAAAAAGTTCAACAAAGTATAAGAGATTTAAAAAAAAAGTTTTTTAGGAAATATTTTGGAGTTTAGCAAAGTATGGGAAAGTACAGCAAAGTATGGTAGAACTAAAAAATAGTTTGATTAAAAATATTAACCCTGAAAATAAAAATTCTGGATTTTTGGAGTTTGGAAAAATACGGGAAAATACAGCAAAGTATGGGAGCTTTAAAAAATAGTTTTTTCCAAATATTAAGTCTGACAATTAAAATTCTTTCTTTTTAGAATTCGGAAAAGTATAGCAAAGTATGCAAGATTAAAAAAAGAAATTACAAAAATTTTTTGGTTTAATATTTTTAAAAAAAGTTTTTTTAATTAAGCATAATTTGCTGTACTTTGTGTAATTTCGAAAAGCCAGAATTTTAATTTTTAGATTTAATAATTCTAAAATAGTACATTGTGCAGCAAGTACGGAAAGAGGCTGTTTTCCGACGAGTGCCAAGTTTTTTACTTCGAGCGAAGCAAGGACAGCAATTTGCACGAGGACGGAAAATCTTCTTTCGTACGCGTTGCACACAGTACTTTGTGCAACACCTGTTTGCAACTGGCAGCAATCCTTCTATTGCTACTCTTCCTCCTCTCACAGTAAATGGTACTCAAATAGTATACAAGGAATCGGTAAAGAATCTTGGAGTTATTTTGTACAGAACCTTGTCTTGAAAAGAAAGTGTTTTTGAAATTTCCTGTAAAATTTTTATTGTTCTGCAACAACTTTACAAAAACAAAGAATCCCTTCCTACATCAACACGTATACTTTTAGATAAATCGTTAATTCTCCCTATTTTTGATTATTGCTGTCCGATATACAACGATGTTACAGATGAATTAAATGATAAGTTGGAAAGATCTTAAAATGCGTGTATTCGTTTTATTTTTAATTTGCCTAAGTTTCAGCACATTACACAAAACAGAATTATGTCTGGGTTGTTGACAGCAGGGACAAGAAGGCAAATTTTCATAGGAAATTTGTTATATTCGACGGTAAAATTCCATCATTCCTGTATGATTTCTTTAAATTAAAAAATACCGATGAATTAAATAATAATAGGTTTCAAGAACGAAGAGCTATCATAAAAATACCCGCACATAGAACCTGTAAGATGCAAACATTTTTTATGGATAGAGGTGCTTGGCTTTGGAATAAATTACCGAAAGAAATTAGAAATGTTCATAAACAATTTTTTTTCAAAAGACTTTTTTTATTTCTTGTTTAAGACTCATAATAAGATTTTTGATATTACTCACTGGCAATACATTTGTTATATTTTTAATATTTTATTTTGCTTTTGTTTCTTCAATGTTTGTAGTTCGATTGATATATTCTATTTGTTTAATTATCACAACAATTATAGCATTATATATAAATTATGGTTACTGATCCACGTCATGCTGCGTCATGAATATTAGACTCTGCATTTATAATTTTTCTATTATTTTTATTATTTTATATATTGTTTTTTCTTTAATTTATCTCCACCCAAAACTGTATTTGTATATTGTTCCTTAAAGGGTTCATTAGTCCTAGGAACCGTTGAAATAAATAAATAAAAATATACATCAATAATTGTAAACCTAGCGCCTTTGCCTTACTCTCCCCTATTACCATTGTACTTATATTGAACTGAAGAACGTAACTTTAAAATATTAACGATAATAAAATCCTGATTATTAGTAATTATTAAAATTTGTTCTCATAATGCCTATAAACAATTAAATGGGTGTCAAAAAAGTCCGAAGAGTTCCAAAAGCTATTGAACTATTATTTAAAAAAAATATTAAATATTATAAAAATAATTATTATGGAAAGTTAAAGTAATTTTTAAAATTTTAGACTTATTTGACTCAGTTTTTGACGACTATTTAATTAATTGTAAGCATAATAGGAACAAATTTTTAATTTTACTCAAAAAGAAATCTTTAACCGTTTAACGCCCAAATGGACAAAATTTTGGCATGAAGTTTGAGGACTTGTTTCGGTAGTTAGAAATCAATAGAAAAATTCGCCAATCATCATTTCTTTTGTTTTCATATGCGCTTTATCGAACGGCGTTAAAAAAGCATTAAAACTTCATAGACAAAAAGTTATTAATGTTTTTTTAAAAAAAGTACGATTTTTTCCAATTTTTGTTTAATTATCAATTTTTTCTACTATGAAATAGAGTAAAAATAATTGCAAATGTTACAAACAATGTGACATCGATATATAACCAAGAAGATAAGACTATAGAGAAAACTAAAAATTAAAATGGCGGCTCAAAAATGGAGTTTGAAGTTCTAAATTTTTTCAAAATTTGATTCGAAAGTACAAAATTGTTAAAAGTTTTTAGATCGGCATAAAATTTGTTGCTCGGGGGTTTTTGGGGTCGCTGATTATGAAACTGAAATCCAATTTTAAAAGTTCAAAATGGCGGATCCAATATGTCCGACAAATTTTTAAAAACTCATTGGATTAGCTTGAAATTAATCTTGAGTGGTGGTGAGCACTAGACGAAAAGGGACCGCCTAATTGTTGTCCTTAATGGTGGAGTATTTGTGCTGGTGTTTACACTAATGAGATAGTGTATTGTATTCCGAAAAATATCTGCTGGTCCCAGACAGTTGTCGCCTCTTAAGCAAATTTCGATGTTTCGAAATTTGGAATGTGATACATCAATATTAGAGTTTTGTAGATACTCGAAAGAATTTCCAAATTTATATTTTGGAAATTGATAAAAGTTATATTTTGAAGATCGATGAATGGGGTGTTGATTTGAAACTGATTTTAAATTAATACTTGGGGACAGGGCCGGATTTACCGCGGGGCCAGTGGGGCCGTCGCCCCAAGGCCCCCACCATTTAAGGCCTCCACCAACTCAAATACAAATTTCATGATTTTTGCTCGTGTTTAAAAAAATATTCTCCAGTTCATAATTTGCGACCTTAGTAACGTTTGAAGAAATTACTTTCTTTAATTCGCCACCTTGCGATCGTTGTGCTCAAGGTGGTGGTCCTTTTTAGAACTATCTGTTTGTTCAAAATCTGAACCTTCTCCTGACCTCACAGTTCCTAGAACTATATATATATATATATATATATATATATATATATATATATATATATATATATATATATATATATCAACACTGTTTATAATTTCCAGATGCTCTGTAGTTAGACCTCCATTTTGCACAAGCCATGTAACCAAGAAAAAAAACCTTCATTTTGCTTTTGCTTTAATAAGAAAATTGTGAGCGAATTAAATAAAATTTGTAAATGTAAAGTACATATACGACAAGAGATGTAGTTTATTGAATATCCTATTGTTTTAACGTGGACAGACAGCAGTGTGAAATTTATAGTGTTGTTTTTGGGTTAGGTTTTGTGTCTTATACTTACACTGTAAAAAGTCCTAAAAATATTACACAGTTTAAAAGTGACATATTTTACAGACAATGCATTAATTAAAGTTATGTTGTCACATTAAATGTAGGACTTTTCATTTTTCAGGAAAATGTGACACTTTCAAACCGCAATAGTTTTAGAATTTTTTACGGTGTAATCATGTATTTTTTTGCACATAACCTTACGTAAGGGATGGGAATTATGAACTGTATCTTATTTTAGCTCTACATGCAAGATTATTTCCATTTTGAAGTCTAATAAAATATATTGTAGTGTTTGTGTTCCAATTTCAAATATTTTGTATGGAAAATACAGTAAGTATTACCTGTTAATAAAGGTTATTGAGAACACTTAGTTCTTAATTGTTATTTTTATCTCTATTTATAGAGCAGATTAAAATGTACAATCGAAGTGAAGATCGACATAAATCTCGGCGAAGTTTTCAAAGTGGTGCGCAAAAAAGGAAAATTGCTGCAGAAAAAGAACAAAAATTTGAACAGATACTTTGTAAAACTCCAAAAATAAGCAATTATTTTATTGATTCCAAAATTCCTGAATCTGCGAATATCGATAAACCAACTACTACTTCAAGTTCAACTATTTCTCAATTTGATGAAACTGAATCAAAAATTGACGCCACTACCAACAGAAATCCTGAAGTCACAAGTAACGAACAACCATCTACTTCTTCTTCCAGTTCAAATATTTCAAAATTTGATGAAGTTGAAATAAAATTGGCCACCATTGCACACTTGGAGAAGATATCGGATAATTTTAATTTTACGACTGATATAGGTCTTTGGAAAGAACCTTTCGCAGACGATATAATTAACTTTTAGATTAAAAAAGGTTCAACTGAATTACAAAACTGCGACGAGGAAACTATATCTAAATTGTCTGCTACTCAGACAAGACAAAATGTGAATGAGAGTAAAAGAAAATGCACATCAAGTCTCTTTTATCGAAGTAATCAAAACAAAGAAGTAGTTAATCGGTTTTGGTTATGTTTTTCACCATCTACCGGAAAAATATATTGTTTCTTATGCAAATTATTGTCAACTTCAACGTATGTAGCATTAGGTAAAGAAGGCTACTGTGATTGGAAACATGCATCGGAACGTGTACGTCAACATGAACTGTCGAAGAATCACTTGAATTCAGTTATAGTTTTTTCAACGCGTTTACATGAAGTAAATTTTATTGACCGTAAACTTCAAGAACAAGTAAGTATTTACTTCTAAATTGTTGAGTGCCATGTGTTGATAAAATATAGAACCACAAAGTTTAATTTTTGATAAAAATTTGCTTGCTTAGTTGCTTTCATTATAAATTCGAATTTTCATTAAATACAATTTTTAAAAGCTTGCTATAACGAAACTTTAAATAGTAGGTAACAATAACAAACATTTTTGGTTCTATAACAATCTAATTTTTCTGTGTAATAAATTATGAGCAATACTAATAACATAAAAATTTACATTAACTGGGTTATTAGGCCTCTGAAGTAGCTGGATATTGGCGAGAAGTCCTTAAAAGAGTTGTAAGCACCGTAACATTTATTGCTGAGCGTGGACTAGCTTTCCGAGGTCTTGATGAAATTATTGGTTCGCCAAATAATGGAAATTTTTTGGGAATTATGGAATTAATTTCACAGTTTGATCCTTTTCTTGCTGCTCATATGAAAGAATATGTAAATAAAGGAAGTGGCCACACAAGTTATTTATTATCAACAGTAGTCGAAGACCTCATTTTCCTTATGGGCAAAGAAGTATTGCGTGAAATAGTCGCTCGCATAAAAATAGCAAAATACTATTCTATATCAGTTGATTCTACGGCTGATGAAGGACACACTGATCAATTAACGGTAGTTATACGATACGTGAAAAATTTGAATCCAGTAGAACGTTTTTTAACTTTTATTCCGAATTGTGGCCATACCGGCAAAGACATGGCTTAAGCTCTTTTTGAGTTTTTAAGTAAACAAAGTTTGAACATAATGGACTGTCGAAGTTAGTCTTTTGATAATGCAGTAAATATGAGTGGCAAATATAAAAGTATGCAGGCTTTAATAAAGGTGGAAAATCTTGTAGCTGAACATCTTCCATGCTTTGCCCATTCATTGAATTTAGAAGGAAAATCAGCTGATAATACGTACCTTGCTGCAGTTCTTTTTTTTAGCTTTGTCCAAGAACTTTTTGTATTTTTCACCAATTTGACTGCACGACATAATATCCTAATTGAGAAATTAACCTCTTCAAAAACAAAGGGTAACTTCTATACTTTAAAGAAATTAAGAGATACTAGATGGTCATGTCGGGCCGATGCCACTAAAGCTCTGGCTTATGGCTATAAACCTATTCAAGATTCATTAGCTCAAATTTATGATGACGTTGAACAAAAAAGTATCGTAAGAAACGAAGCTCTCGGTCTTTTGCAAAAAATGTTTAAACTTGAAACTACAATTTATATTGAATATTGGCATGACATACTTGAAAGGTTCAATTCAACAAGTAAAATTCTGCAAAGTTCCACAATGATTCAGTCTACAGCTGTAAACGGACTCAAGTCTTTAAAAACATTTGTAGAATCGAAAAGAGATGCATTCGAAACGTACGAAATAGCGGGTAAATAATTATCTAATACTGAAGAATATGAATCTGTACGTGTGAGAAGACCAAGTGTGAAGCTCCGACCTCTTGATTATGGACAAGCACCTGCAGTTCAATTATCGGCGAGAGACAAATTTCGAACCGAATGTTTTCTTCCGGTTATTGACCAATTAAATTTGGCATTGGCTGAACGAATAATGGCTTATGAGGCTATTTGTGAAAGATTCGGGTTCTTGGCCGAATTGAATGATATAGAACCTTGCGAATTAGAATTAAAAGCAAATAATCTTGTAGACGCCTATCCTTAAGATCTCGAACGGAATCTGACAAATGAACTTGTTCACCTTGTGGCTTTTTCTAAGCAATATGAAAAAAGGGAGGGAGAATCTACAGAAGTATTCCTTTATAGATTAATTTTAGAAAATAATTTTACGTCATCATTTTGCAATGCAGAAATAGCTCTTCGCATATACCTGACCTTAATGGTGACCAATTGCAGTGGAGAAAGGTCATTTTCTAAGATGAAAATAATAAAAAACAGATTGCGAACTAGCATGGGACAAAATCGTTTAGAAAATCTAACGCTTCTAAGTTTGGAAAATGACATCCTTCGCAACTTGAGTTTTAATCAAATTATAGATGATTTTGCCAAAGAAAAATCACGTAAAGTTCATCTTTGATTAATATAAGAAGTAAAAAAATAAAAAATCACCAATTATTTTATAATTTCATATGTACATATTTTTTCTAAAAAAATAAATGCACTTACGTCATTTAATGACATTTCCTTTCAAATAATTATAATTTAATATTTCCTTACATTAAACAAAATTTTAGAAAGGGCCTCCACATAAATTTAGCCCTGGGGCCTCCACAACTGTAAATCCGGCCCTGCTTGGGGAATAATTCACTTGTAATGAAGTATGTTTCAATTAATACTTGGAGTTCACTTTTGAATAATGTTCAAAGGTATACTCGGAGACTGTTCACTTGTTGACGATTAGATGAATACTGCTAATTTTCAAAAATTACTCTCTGGTCTCTGCTTAATGTGTCTCCCTTTTTATACATAACTGTTCCATTGTTTAAAATCATACACGTGTCGTTATTACATAGTTTTGAGAGTGGGAGAGCAAGGTAACTATGAATACATGTGCACTTTTATGTTAAATAGGATGGACTAATAGTTTTCTTCAACTGATTCGTTGCATATTTCTACTTGCGGCTGTGGACTAATCTTTTCTTTCTTTCTAATTTTTGTGTCTCTTCAAAATAGTGGTGGGGATGATCATAGCCTGTTTACTTTTTTATGCTCGATGCTGCTATGGACTAATCTTTTCTCTCTTTCTAATTTTTGTGTCTCTTTAAGCCCTCTCTTTGTGAATAGATGTTTTTTCTTCTTTCCTGTGGCGAAGTTGTTTGAAGGTTGTTCAACTGATGCACTATCGTTATTCTTTTTACGTGATTTTAAACATTATTCTTCTCTCTTATATTTGTTACAATTTGTAATTTGTTTTATAATATATAATAACCATTGCCACATGTTGAAAATTTGCAGAATACAATAATATATAATACATAAAATACAATGATAATATAATAGAAGTAGAATTCAATAAGAAAACACATGCATAAATATTATATTAAAATTAGGTAAATTAACCAGAAGTTACGGACGTAACAATAGTTATTATTTTTTAATTTAAAGGTTAAAAACTGGAAACATATGTTTTATTTTAATCATTACTTATTTCAAGGTTAAATTAAAAAATCATTTTTTTATCTCCAGCTTGTAGCTCTTGTAAACCTTTCAAGTCATTCCATTATACTTCGACTAATGTCGTTGCCGATTAATTTTAAAAAATTGTAATATTTTGCAGGAATGATTTTAAAGTTATTAGGATTAGCGAACAAAACGAATTTTTAAAATATTTTTTATATTAATTGTAAAATAAGCATCTAAAGAATATGAAGTCGTAAAAACTGTCACATTTTCATCTAATAGAAAATATTAAAGAAAACACATAATTTGTTATAAAAACGTAAAAAAATTAGATTTTACTAACAATGAATTATTTTATTATTAAAAATTGGTAGAAACAATTATTAATAAGAAATATTAAATAAAAAATAATTTTAAAGTTCACCTGGTAAATAACCTATTTTTGCAAATTTTATTCACTAAATGTGAGAAATAGAAATCATTAAATTGAATAATCTATATTAATAAAATCAGACTTTTGTCTGTACATTGCACGAAATTAATTTTTTCTAACATAATTTATTAATTTGAGCAACGGAGATTCCAAAAATGGTAATAGAAAATTTCCTGTCTGTATGTATGTGTATATGTATGTATGTATGTCTGCAAAATTTTGTTCGCTTATAAATTGAAAACATCTTAACCGAATAAAGTAAAATTTGGCAATCTTTAAGGTATTGGTCTAACTTAAAATATTAGCTATATTTGATGAAAAATATTGAGCTGAACAAAAGTTATGAATTTTTCAAAAAGTTCAAAAAAAATTATTTTTTCAATTTTTTCAGATTGGGTTAAATTTCTTAATTTATTAATAATATAAATGATTTTAAAGATATGTAATATACATATAATAATAAACAAATTTTTTTATTAAAAAATCATACTAATATGAAAAAATTATGAATTTTTCCAAAAAGAAAATCCTTTTTTGAATTTTGACAGATTGCAGTCAATTAATTAGTTACTTACCAGACTTTTATATTCTTGAAAGTATAACTTTTAAACTTTCTGTAATTAAACATTACATGTTATTTAGTCATATTTTAGCATAATTTTGAAAGAATACTGTCCTATAACTATATCTATAAGATGGAAGTAAGTATAAAAATGTTTTTAATATCAAAAACTTAAAAAATTATAATTGACAGACCAATTACTATCAAGCTTAATTCAGTAGTATTTTTGGGGTCTCTGCTAAACTTTTGACGTGAAAATAATGGAATCCAGAATTATTTGTTTATCTAATTAATCAAAAAAATTTTAATTACAAAACTTCGAAAATATTAAAAATGGTAAATGATATTAAAAAATATTAATTCACTGCATTAAAATTATTTTTCAATTATTATAAAAGGAGACCTGTGTGATACGATACTTGCATTATGCTACTGGGAAGAAACTTTGGTAGTAAAATGTTTTGTTATTTTAATTTCAGATTTAACCTTTAGGAATGTTTTAAGCATTGTAAAGGCAAAAGTTAAACAGGGTGTCTATTATTTTTTTTGTTCAATAAACTATCCGGTTTTTCCCAGCTTTGTCAAAATTTTTCCAAATGGAAATGGCTACAAAAATTAACTTTGAAAATACTCTTCGACGGTTTTTATTCTTACCAATATCCTCAACAGGGGTTCCACCAACTGGAAAAACGGTAAATATGCAGGAATTTAATTGAATCGGGAAAACTGTGAATTCAGCTTGCAATATAGGTCTTATTTTAGATTTCAGCAATTATGATACAATCAGTTCGAATTCGACTTTACCATAAATCTAAAAATTAGTGGAAATTTTGGATTAACATATAATACTACAATTAAATTTCTACAATTAATTGACAAATATTGTTTTCTGCATTTTATTTAATTAAAAAAAATTATTTTATGATAAAAGTCAATCACTGATTTAAAATAGTAATATTTTTTTAATGAAATAGTTAAAGGTAGCTAATTGTTGTTTTTTTTCGGTCAAATTAAATTTCCCACCATTTCCCATCCTTCGAGACTGGTAGACACACTACTGAATGCATTTGAAGACACTAAACCCCGTCGAAGACGGATACGACAGCTAGTAGCTTATAAAATCCTTTTTTTATAGATGTTAAAAAATAAGATATTAAAACTGTCATTTTGCTTATTTTCAGGATTTTAAAATGTAAACAACTTTTGCTCAGAAAAATGAAAAATTACGAAAGTTGGTCAATAATTAATTGATCATTAGATACACTCACTGGAAAAGACTTCTTTGGTCCCAAAGCTATTTTTTTAATTAATTAATTTTAAACTTTTCACAATTTCTATCAGGGGTTAATACATGTAATTTGTTTAAAACTAAAGTTGGTTCAAAACGATTAAACAAGAAGAACTAACTTCGTCATTTAAAAAACGCATGTGTTAACCTGACAAAAATAGTAAAAAGTTTAAAGTTAATTAATTCGGAAAATAGCTTCGGGACCAAAGAAAATCTTTTTTCAGTTAGTGTATCTAGTGATCAATTACTTATTGCCCAATTTTTATCATTTTACATTTTTCTGGGCAGAAGTTATTTACAATTTTAATTCTAAAAATAAGCAAAGTGCCAGTTTTAATGCTTATTTTTTAACATTTATAAAGAAAAAAGGAAGAAAGTGTTAAGAAAAACTAAAAGTTAATCATAGGTACTTTATATTTTATAAGCTTTTATTCAATTTAATGATTTCTATTTCTCACATTTAGTGAATGAAATTTGCAAAAATAGGTTATTTACCAGGTGAACTTTAAAATCATTTTTTATTTAATATTTCTTATTAATAATTGTTTCTACTAATTTATAATAATAAAATAATTTATTCTTAGTAAAATCTAAATTTTTTTACGTTTATATAATAAATTAGTGTTTTCTTTAATATATCCTAATAAATGAAAATGTGACAGTTTTTACGACTTCACATACTTTAGATGCTTATTTTACAATAACTATAAGAAATATTTAAAAAATTCGTTTTCTTCGGTAATCCTAATATCTTTAAAATCATTCCTTCAAAATATTACAATTTTATAAAATTAGTCGGCAACGACTTTAGTCGAAATATAGTGAAATGACTCTTTCAAAAATCATTATTCACAGTTTTAATTCGATTAATTTTACTTATCAATATATTAAATCGAAAAAAGATATTTTAAAATAAGAGACAACTTTGAAATTCCGTAACTCAAAAAATATTTTATCAATTTTAATAATGTTTCATATACATATTTTTACTAGTAATAGTAACATGCTAGCAATGATTCGAGAAACTCCATTTTTTGACATGTGCGGTTGACAAAATGTGACCCATAATTATTATGAATAAACAATTTTTAGAATTTATTTTTTAAAATTTATGAACATTTCGGAAAGACTGTTACGTTATAAAATTTTCATTTTCCGCAATGTTGACCACATATTAATTTACCACAGTTAAAATTGAAAAAACTATACACAACAGAAAGCGTATAAATCTGCGGTAACAAGTTTTAAACGAATATAATGATTTTTTAGAAATATTGTCCGCCATGTTGGATCCGCTACGTTTAATTTCAAAAATTGGACTCCAGATTCTTAACTCGCGACACGAAATAACAAGTTTCAAGCAAATTTAACAAGTTCATAAAAAATTGCAGACCATTCGCTTCTCTTTATATACATACATATCTTTTTGTCTTTTTCTTTCTAGAAAAATAACATAAATCGGTTCCTGTTTGTAACGCAGAAAATCTAACGCTATTGCTTTCTACCTCTTTCCAAATAGAAATAACATAAATCGGTTTCTGTTTATAACGCAGAAAATCTCTTTCGAAGACAAGTAAAATTAGGTTGTCTCTCTTTACTTAATTCATATCATAGAAGGAAATCGAGGGTTACCACTTCACTGTCATCACAGACCAAAGTAGTCTCAATTGGTTGATGAATCTCAGGAACCCTATCTATCTATCAAATAATAGATAATCTAGGTGGTTTCTCTCTCTCTCTCTCTCTCTCTCTCTCTCTCTCTCTCTCTCTCTCAGAATACGATTTTTAGATCGGCCATCATAAAAATGCGAACGACCACGTACCTGACACTCTCTCCAGATCACATGATTATGACCCTCCACCTACCGATATTCCTAATGACGATTCCTCTCAGTCACCGAATTTTCCCACAAATTACCTAGGCTCTGGAAAGATGCCAGAAATGTAAAGTAGATCCAGTGCCGGCCTTAGCCGTTTTATCGCCCTTGTGCGAAATTTTGAAAGCGCCCCTTGTAAGGCGAGGTTTTGTCTAATTTTTGGATAATTCAGTTTTTTTGAAAATTTTAATATCATTATTAACAAACGAAAAACAATATAATGAATTAAATATTGCAATTTATTATAATTATTTATACACATATATATTTTTTCAATGAAAAATTTTTCGTTCTGCAAATTTTTACCAAAGGCGAAGGTGTAAATGCTCTCTCAGTAAATAAAAAACATAAAAAATTTTTTCTTAAAAGCGCCTTCAAAGTAGCGGCGCCCCCTACAGCGTGGCGCCCCTGTGCGACCGCACAGGCGCGCACTACCCTAAAGCCGGCACTGAGTAGATCAAAAACTTTCTTCCGGTTACCTTGATCACAGAATTATAGAGGAACCTTGGACAATTATCTCTGCCGATATTATTGGTCCACTTTCATTTAGTCGTTCATTCACCAAATGGAAAGAAGTCGCTCCATTATGTTCCGCTACCGGGAATCTTATCAGAAAAGCCCTTCAATCCATAGTTATAAATCGCTGGGTATCCCCACGAATCTTACATACCGAAAATGGAACCGAATTTATAAATAGTACACTAAGATACTTACAACATTCATCGGTAAATGGTAGAATTAAAATAAACAATTAAAAAAATATATTTAATTCATTTGGTAAAAAAATACTTTAAAAAATTAAAGTATTGTATATCTAATATTGTAAACAATAATAAGTAGAGGAACTAATTGTGCGAATTTTGTTCCTATACTTATTATTGTTTACAATATTAGATATACAATACTTTAATTTTTTTTAATTATTTTTTTTATCAAATGATTTTAATATATTATTTTAATTGTTTATTTTAATTCTACCATTTACCGATGAATGTTGCAAGTATTGTTTTAATATTTGTATATGGAACCCGCCATTGCAGTGCGAGTTCAACTTGCACTTGTCCAATTTTTTTAACCTAACGTCACTTTGGTTGCTGAACTTTTTAAGTGTCTGCCTTCTATAATAGTTGCTCTACGAAAGACTTATTTTTATTTTGTCATTTGGCTAATATATGAGCAATTTGTTTTAATTAAAATGGATGCTGTGAATTGTGCAAAGTGCAACAAGAAAATCTGATGGTTTTTTACGAGATGTTACAAACCTAGACCATCGTCTCCATCTGCTGACTCCCATTACTTTGTGATAAACAAAAACTTGATGAAAATAAAAAATATACTAAAAAAAATAAATACAAAAAGAAACTCAATAATTGCTATCCCAACAAAAACATCTATGATGCAAAAACTTCCGCCAAGTAAAAGATTTTGTAACTGTCCAAACAATTACTGAAATTAAAGTTTACCAAGTAAAATTTATAATGAAAATTTTAATAACGATTTATTTTAAATATTTCCTCTCCTACACAATTCGAAGTACATATTGCAGTTGCAAAAAATAACCCGAGATTAGCTGCTGATATTGCACATTAAGGCTTAATTACATTTCCGAATTAAGTCAATGTTCTTCACTGCATTTTGAATTGTAACAAATAAAATTAACTTCATAATTTACATTAACAAAAAACGAAATCCAATTATTCATCATAATAAAAAATTTCTATATCAGCAATTTAAAAATCTTGGCGTTAATAATGCTTCTAACTTGTAATTAATGAAAGTATTGACGCCAAAATTTTTAAATTGCTGATATAGAAATTTTTTATTATGATGAATAATTGGATTTCGTTTTTTGTTAATGTAAATTATGATGTTAATTTTATTTGTTACAATTCAAAAAGCAGTGAAGAACATTGACTTAATTCGGAAATGTAATTAAGCCTCAATGTGTAATATCAGCAGCTAATCTCGGGTTATTTTTTTCAACGGCAATATGTACTTCGAGTTGTGTAGGAGAGGAAACATTTAAAATAAATCGTTATTAAAATTTAAATTATAAATTTTACTTGGTAAACTTTAATTTCAGTAATTGTTTGGACAGTTACAAAATCTTTTACATGGCGAAAGTTTTTAGATCATAGATGTTTTTGTTGGAATTTTAAAACTTTTTGCGTCATCTCAACTTTTTAATAAATGGAATAATTAATTGTAAAAATATTTTGGTCTTTGATCTAATAATTTAAAATAAAATACAATTAAGTTTAAAATAAGAATTTATTTAAGATTTGATACTTTACAGTAAAGTTTTGAAAATAAATTTCAAGCCTATCAACCCATAATACTATTTCAAAATATTTTTAAAATGTTTTTAACAGTTTAGCCTTTGCGTTGATCTAAATGTCAAAAAATTCAATTTTTTTGAGAAAAATGAAAATTTTTCAAAAAATACGGAGTGCATTAAAATTTCCAGGAATATATATCGAGATTTTAACCCAATGAATAATATTCTAGAAGATCTCACATAACCGTTTAAAAGTTTAGTCTCTGCGTTTGTCTAAATCTCAAAAGATTCAATTTTTTGAGAAAAATCAAAATTTTCAAAAAAATACGGAGTGCATTAAAATTTCCAGGAATATGTATATATATATATATATATATATATATATATATAAACATATATATATATATATATATATATATATATATACATATATATATATTTTTTTATACATATATACTTTATACATATATACATATATATAAAGATTTTAATTCAATGAATTATCCTTAAAATGAAACGAGTAATATGCAAATTAGGTAAAGAGAGACATTCTTATTGACATTGCCTTTAGAGAAAGAAAGAAAGGTAGCCGTTACCAGAGAAAGCGTTACCGGCGCCGTTATCCAGACGTTATCGAGACCGTTATCTTTGGAGTTTCTATTACTATATATATATTATATATATACATATATATAGACTTTTATCTATAGTTTTCCTTGCGATGAAGGAAGAAAGAAAATATTACCTGGGTTCTCCGAGGTTTATAACCTTATTACAAAGGCTATTGATTAAGGGTTCGTAATACTTTTTAGGGTCGAATGCAGGCCTATATATATATATATATATATATACATCAATCTATGAGTGCGAAGAAGACACTCTTATGCGTCTTTAAAGGGACGCTCGCTCGCACTCACACTTAGCGCTTACCCCCAAATAAGGACGAAATTTTCAGTTTATCGAAAGTGATAATATTGTAGAATATTTTCTAAGTGTATGTGACACGTTTCTTATACGTTACGTATAACATTGAATTAAAATTTCTTTTTATCACTGTTAAATTCACTCACTATACATGAGTGAATATAAAGTGCAATAAGTAAATTAGGGAATTGTGATTTAGTGAATAGTAAGTGTTAGTGAAAAATTTTGTGAATATAAGTATATTGTTAATTAATTAAGTTAAAAATTTTGTGTAATTTGAATAACCTTATATTAAGTCTATCAACATTTTTTATTTAAAGTTTAGAAGAACTTAGTAATTACGGTGGTCATTGTAGAATCATCTAAAATAATTAAATTAAATATCATTTCAAAACAGACGACTTAATACAGGTTCTAAATCTCAAAATAATCAAAACATAAAAAATTAAGAAAATTACAAGATTTTGAATAAAAAAATGTAAAAAATATATTTTTTATCACATATGATTCACATAAAAAAATATCATTTTAAATATTAGTAGTAAATCAGAGTTTTAGAACCTGTATTAAGTCACCCATCTTGAAAAACTTGATTTTTTATTTTAGATGATTGTTCTATAAGATACAATGACAACCAGTAATTTTTATCAGTGGACAATTTTTCGCTCTGTAGAAGGAAAGAATTTTTATTTTTTCAAATTTGAATTTTTTTTAAGGCTTATGAACATATATAATGTCATGAAAAAGCATTTGATCAATTATATGTTTAATTTTATGAGAATTTTTTTTTATAATTTCGATTTTAGGGCTTAAAAAACTTACAAGAGCTTTTAAGAAAAAGTAAGGAAAATAAACTTTTAGTTAAGTATATTAATTTTCAAAGCCTAACTTAATAATCGAATAATTAAACATAATTTATAAGAAAAATAGACTTATTTATATAAAATAAATAATGATATTTTGTTTATTATAAAAACATTCATTAGAACTTTTTTTAGTGAAATTTTTTCCATTATTTTATATAAATTTATAAATATAATTTCATTAATTTTTTAAAAACTTTGAATTTTATTAAAACAATTGCAATTAAGAAATACAAATAATGGTTCAAATGCTCTTAAAGCTCTGCGATTATTGGTCTTAGGTTAGCTATATGTGCGTCTGAGTTCCGATCCCCGTATGTCGTAGGTTTCAGATTTCAATACAATTGTAAAAATTTAGTGCTTAATACTTTCTAGCTTGAGTCTCTCAGAAGGTAGAGTCGATGGTGCAAAATTTAAATTTTTATTATTTTTATAATTATAAAAATTTTCATTTATTTAATACAAATTAAGATTTAGTTGATCCAGAACTGTTTTAAGTTTAAGCAAACAATTTTGTATTTCGATTAAATATTTAATTATTTGATTCAATTAATGAAATATTAATCTTAATTAAAAAAATTAATTGTGATAAATAATTGAATATTTGATACAAATAAAGATTTAGTTACTTAAAAAAATTATTTTACTGATGCAAATAAATATTTATTTCATACTGTCAAATAAAATACTCAGATCTAATAAATATTTATTTGGTTCAAATAAATATTTATTGGATAATGGACAATTAAACTATTTAATTAAGTCAATTAATTTCTATTTGATTCAATTAAATTATTTTTAGTGTAGAAATTATGCAAATTATTTTCTGAAAGAAAAAAATGAGTTGGTGAACAATATTGTTATTAAGGAATAAAAATTATGCAATTCAAGTGCAATTTAGGAATACAAAATTTAAAACAAAATTTAATCCTTTAAGATAAAATTCTTTTAATAAATATGTGTTCATCTTTAGAATAATGTTAGAAATTTTTTCAATGTTAAAATATTTTCATATTGAATAGCAGAAAGAAAGAGGTCGCGCGTAGCGCGCAAGTAAAAGTGACTAGTATTCTAGAAGATTTCACATAACCATTTAGAAGTTTAGTCTGTGCGTTTATCTAAATATCAAAAGATTCTTTTTTTTGAGAAAAATGAAAATTAAATTAAAATTTCCTTAAATGTATATCGACATTTTAACCTAATTAGTAATATTCCTGAAGATTTCAGCGATATATTTAGGAGTTTGCGCTCCACGATTGTCTAAATCTCAAAAAATCGCTATTTTATCGGTTTTTCTAGCCTAAATTCTATAAAAATATATAAAATGTTGAATAAACTTAACAGAATTCTTTCTTTTTTGATTCTTTATCCGACAAAAAAAGAATGAGCCAAATCGGTTAAGATTTACTCGAGTTATACTTAAGAAGACTTGTTTTCTTGTAATAAATAATTTGCACTAGGATTCAACAATTTAAATTAATACTTTCGTCGTATAACAGTTCAATTTAGTATTCTCTTTATAATTTTTATTAAATTAGTGCAAGTTTTTCCCAAACACTAAGAAAACAAGTTTTCTTTTGTATCAAGGTACAGTGTGTGAAAGAACACTTAGAGTCGTTAAATAATTGTTCAAAATAGTTGTTCTTTTGTGCTCAAAAGTGTCAAAAGAATCAAACTGAAAAGCTTATAATATCTTGTAACCTGGAACGCTACAACGTAAAACTGGTTGCCGCATCGTTACTACAACTTCCATATCAACTTCTCAAATTGTAAGTAACTATAATTGTTTAAACTAATTGTTATAAATAAATAACACAGGCCAACAAAATTTGATTCAATTAAATTTCCAAGAATCAGACAATACTTTTCTGAAGGATTTCGACGTACTGAATCCAATTCTGGCCTCAAAATAGACCCATCACGTCAGGTTTTCGAGATATTTTAACCTGAATGTGCAAAAAACCTGTTTTTAGTTATATTTGATGCCATGTAACATCAAGAGATAATTTTTTATTTAAAAAGTCAATATTAAGTATAAAACTGCTACTCTCCCCCTTTAATATCCATTTTAAAAATTTAAAAAATCTTTATTTGTCTCTGCCCTGTAAAAAAAAGTATTGGGAGGTACGGAATACCGCATTGCAAGTGCCTACCTGTCAATGCGGTATTCGCGAAATAGCGCATTGGGTGTCGTGGTGAATGCGGTATTCAAGGGGTCCCAATGCGGTGCAAGTTTTAAGCTTTAAAAAAAAAAGAAAATACGTGACAGAAGTATATAATTAGTGTCAGTGAATCAAAATACGAGTTAAAGGAATGAAAAAATACTAATAGTGAGTGTGAAAATGAAGTTTAAAGAAAATAAGGTAAGATTAACTGTTAAATGTAAGTCCAATGCGGCATAGGCTGTTATCAATGCGGCGCATAACATAACACACGTCTTGCCGCCTGTCATTACATTACTTTTGTATTTCAAATGCTTTAACCGTGTTTCTGTATAGATTAACAAAATCTTTTCAATTCAGATAATTAAAAACATTTCTGACAAATGTACGTTGTCAGATTTTGTAAAAAGTGCTTGTGTGCAGAGAAACACTAGTTCGAAAACGGTTGTTTACTAATTTCACGTAATTTTAAACAGGCAGTGTCATCGTTTTTCTTTGGCGATAACTGTAAGTCGCACATAACCTACAAATTTTAGAGACCGTCGAACGCTCTTAACATTTTTTTATTGATTGAAATACATTATCAACTTTTAGTTAATATTATTTTTTATTATTTTCAAAATTACCATTTGAATAGAAAGAATCCGCTATTGGTAAAGAAGAGAGCGCCGCTGCACTGTGCGAACTATATACAGATTATGCGCCGCATTGAAAACAGCCTATGCCGCATTGGACTTACATTTAACAGTTAATCTTACCTTATTTTCTTTAAACTTCATTTTCACACTCACTATTAGTATTTTTTCATTCCTTTAACTCGTATTTTGATTCACTGACACTAATTATATACTTCTGTCACGTATTTTCTTTTTTTTTAAAGCTTAAAACTTGCACCGCATTGGGACCCCTTGAATACCGCATTCACCACGACACCCAATGCGCTATTTCGCGAATACCGCATTGACAGGTAGGCACTTGCAATGCGGTATCCCGTACCTCCCAATACTTTTTTTTTTACAGGGTGAGTAATCGTTCATTGAATTTTTTGAGTTTGGCGAATTCTTCGAAAACTGAGTAGAAACAGAGAAAACTTCGACAATAAAGCAGATTTTAACTACAAAAATTTATATTTTAAATAGTTCTAAGAATTTTTGATACAACTGTATACGAATTCGATGTTAGATTGAGGGTAAGACTCCGTCAGAAAATATGCGATTTGCATGGGGTCTTTGGATTAGGCTGTAATTTGGTGAAATTGTAGTATTGGATACTAGAAACAAGTGTGCTAAAATTTTTTTGAAAATTTTGAAATTTTTTGCAGTTTCGCCATTTTGAATTTTTTTGTTATAATTTTTTTAAATCTTAATATTTCCGAAAGTTTTCGATGAAATTTAATAAAATTTGAAAGGCTTATACTTAACATCATGTTTTTTCTGACTATCACATTAAAAAAACAAAAAAAAAATTTTGCCCAAAAAAAGTCAAAAAAAATTTTTTGAAACCGTTTTGCCCGAGCGGGACCGATTTTTGAGTTTTCTTGTCACTTAATAACATATTCCTTATAATTTTACCTTTCATTTAAAAAAAGAAAATCGATGGAGACTCAAATAGTTTTCGAGATATTGCAATTTTTGTGGAAGCGCGACCAGGTTTCAGTGCCAGCGATGTGTGAGTGCCCGGGAATCCTAATTCTTACACTTTCCTGTTCAAAATTATCTAGAACCTACAAATTTTATCCGATTTTGATGTTCTTGGTCTCAAATGAAAGAAGATAATTTTTCTAAGAGTTTTCCCGAAACTGTTGTTTCAATTATTAATTGTTTATATATTTTTTTGTTACTCAAAGTAAACAATTTACAAGAATTTTGAAAAAAATCGTGTTTATTTTTTATTTTTCCATTCATCATGATCGAAATCAATTTAAATTAGTCTAATATGACCACCCGATAAATAATAATGCATAATTCAATTTATTTAAATAATTTCGTTAATTAATAAATAGATAACTCTGGTTCTTTTTTTTAAAAAATTGTATTTTTTACAGATAAATTTATGTCTATTTAAGTAATTTATGTCTATTTAGTTACAAAATAATTTTAAAATTAGTAATTATTATTGTTTTTAACAATTATATTTATATAAAATATAAATTAAAAATTAATTAATCATTTTTTATTACTTATTTATATCTTTATTTATATAAGCATAAATTTGTCTCTAAAAGATACAATTTTTTTAATAATTGTTAATAACAATGATAATTATTAACTTTAACATTATTAGGTAACAAAATAGACATGAATTACTTAAATAAACATAAATTTATCTGTAAAAAATACAATTTTTTTAAATTGATTTCGATCATGAGGAATGGAAAAATAAAAAATAAACACGATTTTTTTCAAAATTCTTGTAAATTGTTTACTTTGAGTAACAAAAAAATATATAAACAATTAATAATTGAAACAAAAGTTTCGGGGAAACTCTTAGAAAATTTATCTCCTTTTATTTAAGACTAAGAACATCAAAAACGGTTAAAATTTGTAGATTCTAGACAATTTTGAACAGTAAAGTGTAAGAATTAGAATTCCCGGGCTCTCACACATCGCTCACACTGAAACCTGGTCGCGCTTCCACAAAAATTCCAATATCCCGAAAACTATTTGAGTCTCCATCGATTATTTTTTTAAATGAAAGGTGAAATTATAAGGAATATTTTATTAATTGACAAGAAAACTCAAAAATCGGTCCCGATCGGGCAAAACGGTTACAAAAAATTTTTTTTTTACTTTTTTGGGCAAAAAAATTTTTTTGTTTTTTAATGTAATAGTCAGAAGAAACATGATGTTAAGTATAAGCCTTCCAAATTTTATTAAATTTCATAGAAAACTTTTGGAAATATTAAGATTTAAAAAAATTATAACAAAAAAATTCAAAATGGCGTATCTTCAACAAATTTCAAAATTTTCAAAAAATTTTTAGCACACTTGTTTCTAGTATCCAATACTACAATTTCACCAAATTACAGCCTAATCCAAAGACCCCATGCAAATCGCATATTTTCTGACGGAGTCTTACCCTTGACAGAATTCAAAATGGCATATTTTAAGAAAATACAATCAATATCGAAAATCCACAGAAATATTTAAAATTTAGATGTTTGTAGTTAAAATCTGCTTTATTATTGAAGTTTTGTCTGTTTTTACTCAGTTTTCGAAGAATTCGCCAAACTCAAAAAATTCAATGAACGATTACTCTGAGACAAATAAAGATTTTTGAAATATTCAAAATGAATATTAAAGGGAGAGAGTAGCAGTTTTAGACACAATATTGACTTTTTAAATAAAAAAATATCTCTTTATGTTACATGACATTAAATATAACTAAAAACAGGTTTTTAGCACTTTTAAGTTAAAATATCTCGAAAACCTGACGTGATGGGTCTATTTAAGGTCATATTCGGATTCAGCACGTCGACAACCTTCAGAAAAGTATTATCTGATTCTTGGAAACTAAATCTTGTCGGCCTGTGTAATTGCATAAAAAGGAATAAGCATATAATTATTTAACGGAAACCTGTAGTTTCTTTAAAGTCAAACGAATCCACACTTAAAAATAAATGTCAAGTCTTACCAACTTGTCTTCATTTTTACTAATAATTTAGTAAATTAACCTAACCTTAGCTCGGGTCGTAACAAGACGTGCTAAAGAAATGCTACTTTTGTAATATTTTTTCAGATTGAAATTATCAATACTGAGATATGAGGTTTTACACATAAATACTCTCTCGAAGTGCAAGAGAAAAACCTTTTTAATTTTTTTATATATTTCTTTTTAATAAAAAAATTTTTTTACAACAAAAAATCTAAAAGGCGTTAAATTCGTTATGTTCGTAGCCGTAGCGCATGTCCGGGGTTTATAAAATTTTGATTTTAAATATATTTTTGTGGTCTAAAACAGTAAAATAATAAATAAAATTGACATATTTTTCGAAAATGTCAACCATGTTGTCAATTTTACAAAAAAATCGTGTGATATGCGCTGTAGCTATTAACATGCTAAAACTAATACCGTTTAGATTTTTTCGTTTAGACCGTCCATGTCAAAAATTTCAACAATGGTGCACATCCGCTTCTTTTTTAAACATATTTTTAATTAAAAAACAATATTTAACAAAATTAAAACGGTTTTTCTCTTCAGGGGGCAGAATAGACCCCCTGTTATCAGCTGCATGCCGTAAGAGGCGACTAAAACAGGCTCGGAGTGTTGTTACTGCTTGTGGTTAGTTTCGGTTCGCCCAGGCTTTCTCCCAGAGCAGTGGTATTGCGATGATTATGGGCAGCGCAGCGTCGGTCCGACCTTAGTAATAACGTCGCGACGTGTGAGTTGTGGTGCCAACTCGGGTGGTTACCTGCAGAGTGACCAGGGACTGGAAAGGTCTCGCCCCTCACCGAGGGGCCGCAAATGTTTTTACTCAACTTTGAGGTATCAGCAGATGGCCACTTCGTAGTCATTGCCGTTGGAGAGCGTAATCTCCCTCCATTACGCTCGTAGGCGAGCCGTGTGGATATACCTGTATAGGGAGGCTCTTAAAAACATTTTTTAACAGCCTTTTTAACACGTCTGAAATGAATAGACCCCTTACATTATTTGAACATGTCAAATATTATAAAGATACTCAAATAGTCGCAATCTTCATTAATAATTATAATTCTTAATCAGCGAATAATTTTAACATTAACTATACAGCTCTCGACTAGTGTATGGGCTTGCTTTGAGGATATAAGATGCTTGTTCGTTCAGACTGTTGGCAAGGTGCATTGATAATAGCGATGTTTAATTGTCATGAAATATAGATTTTTGATTCGAATCGGAATCTATTCAAAAAAATCGAAAGCAAAGAATCGATTTTTCTAAGATCTGTTACACTCACGTGACTTACATTAAACTTTATTTTAAAAACGATCAAATCTAATTTGTCCTAAAACTTACAGACATGCAAGATAGAAAAGATGGTTTTACACATGCACAAGCTACCAAAAGTGTGTTAACTGCATAGATACAGCACATGCCTCTCACATCGATTTTTAACCGAAAACCTTGTTACCCCTCTAATTTCAGTAAACATCATGATTGTAAAAGCCACAGATTTATACAGAGCAATCTGTTTTAATTCGATGTTGAGTTTCTTCACGTTGACGCAATTCATTTTTTGGGACTTATAATTGTCTCATGAAGTACATGCAGAAGTATTCGGACCTGACGGACCAGAACTGCAATTCACATTATAGAGTAAAATAAGTGGCCACCGTATACACCCCTGGTTATTTGCTTTTTAGGCGAAAAATTGAAACACCCATAGAATCCAACAAAGATACCAACAGATGTATGGTTATCTATATTTATCTATATACTTATGTATATGGGCGTATTCCTTTCATTTGGAATATTTTGAGTGGTCTTACAAACTTTTTGATTAAAAATTCGCTGAGTTACAGATTTTCAAAAATAATACAAAAACCCTCATTTCGAGAAAAACGGAATTAAAGATAGCAATAACAATAAATTGCTATATCTTTAGTTCTTCTAAGAAGTTATTCCCTCTCTTTTAACTTTGAAAATACGAAAAATGGACAAAATGGACCCTTTCTAAAAACGATGTTTTTTATTAATAAACCATTTTTTTACAAAATTAATGATTAGGAATAATTTTATTGTGCCAAATAAAGAAAAAGATTAGATATTAAACTTATTAAAATTTTTTTAACAGTTTCCATTATGAATAATAATTTGACGAAATATTGAAATATTTTGAATTTTTTTGAAAATCCGACCGCTATATTGAATGCGTCATTTTGTATTTTGAAACTCTGATGGAATTCGCATTGCGAACTCCTAAACAGGCGGACTTTTGATTTTCGAATTCCTTGCGAAATGTTGTGCTATGTGAGTTGTGCTTAGAGCAATAAAACTACTCGATTTCTAGTAATTCATCTAGTAATTTATAATATAATTATTATTCCTTTTGGCACTTTTCCATAACTGCCAATTGTAACTTTACCACATGTTTTTAGCGTAACCATACCATGACTGTTAGTTGTATCCATAACATGGGTCCTATGTGTAAACTTACTGTAAGGTGGAAATATTAAAATCATCTCATATTTATGGCAGGCTTACGAGGTAACGTCACACACTTTACAAATACCTTCTGATGTAACCTTACCTCAAAACATGGTGCTATGTGGGCAAGAAGAAACTATTAATGATGAAAATTGTGTTGTTCATTGTCGCCGAAGAAATATTAATAAAATGTATGATATAATAGGGTAAGGCTTTCTGAAGTGTACCGATGGTTTTTAAGCCTGTTCTTAATGAGATATTTAAATTTTCTTTAGAGCATTTTATTCTAGGTAGAATTTGAAAGTATTACAAAAAAAATTTTAGGGCCCCCATTTTATTTACAAATTACAGCTATTTTTGTTACGCGCTGTAACAAAGACATGGCTCGTGCAGTTTCGCGGGCGGTCGCACTGACGCGTTATATGCGTTGAATTGGTTTCAATTTGTTAGTTGGAGGTCATTTATAAAGCATTTAATACATAATTTCGAAAATTTAAATTAAAATTAATTGCAAAATGGAAGATCCAATATGGCAAATAATATAGCGCTTAACAAAAATATAGCTTTACTTTGTAAATAAAATACAAGCCCTACAATTTTTTTTTGATAATAGTTCCACATTTTACGTAGAATAAAATGATGTAAAGAAAATTTAATTATTTCATTAAGAACATGCTTAAATTTTCATTTGTTTATAATTTTTTTTATTATTTAAACAAATTAAATGATAATTTAAAACTGGAATTGGAGTTTTAGAAAGAAAAAAATTTTAAATAAGTGGTTAAAATTATATCGAATTCTGTCGATTAGTTTTCGAGTAATTCATTTTTTTCGAAAAATGTGTTAAAAAATTAAATTGTTAACAACTTTTTAAAAAACAATTTTTTTCAAAAAATATTTTCAGGTGTTGTTTTTATCATTATTTACATTTAAAATATAATGTTTGAATGTAATTAAAATACCTTTCGAAAATCATGAGTACACTTCAGAAAGCCTTACCCAATATTGAAAATGGAATTGGAAAAATATTCGTAATGAAGAAGTATTGAGAAGAATGTATTCAGTTAATCAATGTAAATTAGAGTTGTTATTGTTAGTTGTTATCAGATTTTACGTAAGACACCTCAATTTTGGAATCAAGGGTTTATTGGGGTTGCTGATTCTGTACTTAGAGCAGAGTTTCAAAATAAAAAAATTGTTTTTTATAAAATTCATTTGACATAAGAGTCATTTAACGTAATTCTCATTTTATATAAAATTCCCTGAACATAAATTTCATTCAACAGATAAGTAATTACACATAATTTTCATTTGACATAAAATTGAGTTGATTAGATTCTATTTTACCTAAAAATCATTCGATATCAAAATATAGGTGCGATATTTAAAATTGGCGAATCGCAAAGAAGCTTATAATATTAAATTGGTTACTTTTAAAATTCACTCCGATATTTTTAAGTAAAATGTATTTATTTGTAAAATGAATTTTATATCAAACGAGAATTTTGTTGACTGACTTTTATGTAAAATCACAAATTTTTCAATAAAAATGATGACAAATGAATTTTAGGACAAAATAAAATCTATTACAATCAAATCTCGCTATAACGAGAAGTTCGGGAGTCAAATCTCCCTCTATTACGAGCGCAAAAGGAGAAATGAGAAATCCCCACTTTTACGATTCTTCATTCATTTTTTTAGTGTTTACAATTTACATAATGTCAAAATTACAAGCGTAACCTTGTTTAATTTGAACTTTAATATACAAAAAAATTATATAAGCTAAAATTTTGAAGATGTTCGACTGATTGATATAATTTCAAATACGAAGTTACTTTTTTATTTTTATTTTATATAAATAAAATTGATTTAACCAAATTTAAAGCAACTGAATGTGCATTTGTTTAAGAATAGTGGGGATATATATGTTACACCGTCCGACACAATTTTTCACACACAAAAGAACCAAATATTTTTGGAAACTAGGACAAAAAAAATACCCGTGTCTGGCCGTTTTGCTGGATCAAGTCGTTTGTGGCTTCTAGGGGTGAAACAACCTTTAAATGAAATGTAACAAGTTATATTTTAAAAATAGATCCAATATGGCGGCTGTCAAAATAAAAATTTAATCGGATTCGCTTTAAACTTGATACTCTAGGGTATTTGAGGTCTCTGATTACAAATCTGATGTCAGTTTTACAAAATTCAAATTAGCGAATCCAATATGTCGGACAACTTTTAAAAAATGATTTTATTTGCCTGAAACTCATTACTTGGGGTTTGCTTTTATCCATTATTTTGAATTTTGTAAAACTGACATCAGATTTGTAATCAGCGACCCCAAAAATCCCTGAGTATCAGGTTTCAAGCGAATCCGATCAATTTTTTTTACAGCTGCGATATTGCATCCGCCATTTTTATTTTTTAAAACTGACATCGGATTCGTGATCACCGACCCAAAAAAAACCCCGAGTAACGAGTTTTAGGCAAATTGAATCTATTTTTAAAATATAACTTGTCACTTTTTATTTAAGGGTTGTTTCGCCCCTAGAAGCCACAAACGACTTGATCCAGCAAAACGGCCAAACACGCTTAATTTGTGAACCCCGTCTTGATACTTTCTCCCCTACCCCATCTTGCCCGCACCTACGAAATTGAATAAAACGATTAATTACTACAATTTACGATTCAACAAAGAAAAAAGCATATGCTTCGTTTCTTTTGTAACCCTTGCCAGTTCTAAAAAATTTTATACAGTTTATTAACTGTTATTGTTAAATAAACAATTATTAGAAAAAATGAAAAAATCATAAGAAAATCGTAGAAAACAGTTTTTAGTAAAACAGATAAACGATTTGTTCTCGTGGCTTTTAGGTTTTGTAAACAAGAAACTAATTGTCTCGGTGCAGTATTATGTAAAATATAATCGCGATTGGTTAGTTCATTTGTTAAATAAGGTCGGTACCCCGTCTTGCCCCACTCACCACTATATAAAATGACATTTATGAAATAAAAATTATATGTTTAATGAAATGTATGTCACATAAATTTCAAATTAAATATTTTTTATACCAAACAGATTTAATGACAAATAATATTCTTGTTTAGTGGTTTTATGCCGAATAACTATTTTGTCAAATAAGATTTCAGAAGTAGCCATGCGTCTCGGTTCGTCTCTTAAACAGTAATGAAGAAAAATATATATACAAGTATTAATTTTACTGAAAATTGCGATAAAAAAATTTACTACAACTTTATTATTAGAAAATTTGAATGATTCCTCTCTTGAACGAATTACATTGAATGAATTACATTTTAGAACTAATTCTGTCGTAATACTTATTAAAAATCTTAGCTTAATAAAGGATTGTGTAGTGAAGCAAAATAAATTATTTTAAACTTATCACATAATGTAATCAATAGTCAAATACTAACCGATGATATAAGCGGAAATATTGTTGTTTTACATCTAGTAAATTTATGTATATTGTGACAATTAATATCCATTTACTTTTAAAAGTAATGTTATGATAAAAAATCACAAAATTTTATATAGAAGAATTTTTAAAATTTCTTTACGATATTAGTTTAGTGTTGGATCCAGGTGAGTCATGACTTCCCCGTGGAGCGGAAAATTAACATTAAAAGGTCAGCTAAATATGGTCGCCGCTCACCGCATTTAAGGATGACTAACTCCTGGAGTAAAGTCTGGATCCGCCACTGTATTTGTTTCACATTACTGCAATATTACCTTGTTATGTCACTACAATAACTTATAAAGATAAATTCCAAAAATGTCTCATTTATTTTTATTGAAATTTCCATTTCATGTTACATTAGTATATCTATAACATTACAGTGCATATCCTGCATACTTTCTTAATACGCCCCCCAATTCTATAAAATTTGGTTGTCCCTAAGATATTCGCACGACATACATAAATAACAATATAACATCTAATTGATATCCTAATTTTCAAAATCTAATGAATAGTCTAAGATGTCCACAGAAAATATCTAAGATATTCAACAATATTTGTAAGATACTAAAACTCTTTGCTTTATTGGATATTTGAATATTTTATACATACCCACAAGTTGGTGTGCATCTATCCACAATATCAGAGTCAATTCTGTTAGTTAGTTCTTGCCACCGTTTCCATATATCGTAAGGATACGGTCCTAAATATCGGTCCAAGTCTAACAAATTATCCTTCAAACCTTGCATTGCTTCATCAGAGACGGCTATTTTTAGAAAATAATTATTTTAAATTAAAATAATTATCAATTAATTTTGCTTCTCATAATTAATTTTTTATGTTAACCCACGATTATAACTCACTTTACTAGTTTTAGACCTTTCATTAATTAACTCTTTATTAAAATAATGTACATTGCATTAGATACTACATGGTTTTAATTCGAACCTAGGCTCTCGCCCAATAGTTCGGGATATTTCGAGTCTTACCTTGTTGAATAGAATGTTTGCCCCGTTAAAGTGCAATATAAGGAACGTTTAAAGGAAAAATAAAAAATTTTAATTTGGTACTCACTTTTTATTTAAAATTAAAAGTTGGTTTCTTTTTCCTTCAACGTGAAATAATGTAACTTTGAAATTTTTGTACTATATCGATTTGTACTATCGATATATCGAAAATCGGACTATCGATATTATTAATCGATATATCGAAATAGAATAGTTATAGTTGGGTAATGGCACGGTCACACCTCGCCTGCCTGCCTGCGCAGGCAGCCGCCACGGGAGTAGGAGAGAGGAGACGAATAATTTAAATTGTCTGACCCTCTTACTCTTATGTATTGCCATGACGACCTGCAGGCAGGCAGGCAGGCAGCCGAGGTGTGACCGTGCCATAAGAATTCCTGAAGTGAGCTTCGGATTTTCCAAAGTTTGAAATTTGAATAACCAACTTTATAAAAATAAAGTACTAATAGACACATAAACAACCACTAAATGTTATTTAAAAATATTCATTTGTTTATTTTTTATAAACTATTTAATTTTAATGTAAAATTTTTTTTAAACTTTTATATCTTAGGAACGATTTGTCGGATTTTAATGGAAATTTTTGTACATAATTCATAAAGATTGGAACTTAAAAAAAAAATTATTTCATTGTTGGAAAAAATTAAATAAAATCTTATTTATTATTTGTTAATAACAATAATTATTTTTATTTCTTGTTTATTTATTTTTATATATTTCTTATTTGTTAACGAAATGCAGGTCGAGATCTGTCAGTGTTGCCAACCCACTATCCCCCACTTTCCTGTATTTTTCTACTTTGATTACTTTTTAAAAACAAATTAAGCACTTAATCGAAAAAGTGGGCCTTTACCCGCAAAATAAATTAAATAAAGAATTAGTCAACATTAATTTTGTATCGATTTGATGTTTTTATTTCTACGATTTCAATTGACAGATGTCAGGGCCGGATTTACAGTTGTGGAGGCCCCAGGGCTAAATTTATGTGGAGGCCTTTTCTAAAATTTTGTTTAATGCAAGGAAATATTAAATTATAATTATTTGAAAGGAAATGTCATTAAATGACGTACAGTACCGGCCAGAATTGTCAGTCCACTTACAAAATTCGTATTAAAAACATGCCTCACGTTTTTTGATAATATTTTAGTTAAAAATAAGTCTAGAAAAATTTAAAAATAATCATTGGAAAGCTTATAAAATTTCGCGTGAAATGAAATAAAGTTCAAAACTATTCGTTAAATAGAAACTGAGTTAGAGTGTGAGAAATATCGTCTAATTTTCTCATTTTTGAAAATTCTGTTATCCAACTTCAAGTTCAGGATTGCTCTAAACGAGGTTAGAAAAAAAATTCAAATTCACATATAATAAAGCTTGAGATCTCCTCTTTAAAAGTAGACTAAGTAGCTTAAAAAATATTACGTGGTTTAAAAGATATTGGAGATTTTGAAAAGGTCTGCATGATTAACAAGCAAACCATCATTCAAGCAAAACAGTCACATCGCGCCTCATAGCCAGGGCCGAATAGGACGCTTTATCAAAAACGGGCCCCATTATTATAATTAATTATGAATTATTATTAATTATTAACTATTAATTATTAATTATATTTAATTTTTAATTTAATAAAATTCTAGTTAACTAATTTATTTTTAATTTAGAGAAATTTATTAATTTACAATATTGATAATTTATAATTTTGAAAAATTATTTAATGTGAATTAAATTAAATTTAAAATATTAATTTCTAATAAAAAAAAATATAAAATGTGTTCAAATTACAGTTTTATTTAAAAAATCTCATTTAATTAATAATTAATAATTAATAATTAATAATTAATAATTAATAATTAATAATTAATAATTAATAATTAATAATTAATAATTAATAATTAATAATTAATAATTAATAATTAATAATTAATAATTAATAATTAATAATTAATAATTAATAATTAATAATTAATAATTAATAATTAATAATTAATAATTAATTATAATGATGGGGCATGTTTTTGATAAAGCGTTCTATTCGGCCCTGGCTATGAGGCGCGATGTGACTGTTTTGCTTGAATGATGGTTTGCTTGTCAATCATGCAGACCTTTTCAAAATCTCCAATATCTTTTAAACCACGTAATATTTTTTAAGCTACTTAGTCTACTTTTAAAGAGGAGATCTCAAGCTTTATTATATGTGAATTTGAATTTTTTTTCTAACCTCGTTTAGAGCAATCCTGAACTTGATGTTGGATAACAGAATTTTCAAAAATGAGAAAATTAGACGATATTTCTCACACTCTAACTCAGTTTCTATTTAACGAATAGTTTTGAACTTTATTTCATTTCACGCGAAATTTTATAAACTTTCCAATGGTTATTTTTAAATTTTTCTAGACTTATTTTTAACTGAAATATTATCAAAAAACGAGAGGCATGTTTTTAATACGAATTTTGTAAGTGGACTGACAATTCTGGCCGGTACTGTAAGTGCATTTATTTTTTTAGAAAAAATAAGTACATATGAAATTATAAAATAATTGGTGATTTTTTATTTTTTTACTTCTTATATTAATCAAAGATGAACTTTACGTGATTTTTCTTTGGCAAAATCATCTATAATTTGATTAAAACTCAAGTTGCGAAGGATGTCATTTTCCAAACTTAGAAGCGTTAGATTTTCTAAACGATTTTGTCCCATGCTAGTTCGCAATCACTCGTGTGTTCGTCCCAGCCACGCAAAATGGGCTGTCCCCCACATTAACTTCTACAAATCTCAAGCTTGTGAGCTGAAATTCGGTAGGGATCTTCAGTTTTAAGTGCAGATTACAGGAAAAATATAGCGAACACGATTGGCCTACATATTTGCGAAATAGAAGGGAAAGAAATTAAATTTTTTCGAAAAAATTGCAAAAAATGACCTTGTCCCCCCCTTAACTTCTACAAAGCTGAACCGGCTGGGCTGAAATTCGGTAGGGATCTTTAGTTTTAAGTGCAGATTAAAGGAAAATTATAGCGAACCTGATTGGTGAACATAAGTACAATTACAGAGAAATATATATATATATATATATATATATATAGTTTTTTTGTGTACGGAACCCTCGATCTTAGTGCGAGTGCAACTCGCACTTGTCCGATTTTTTCATACTGCTTAGAAAAAGCCACAAGGTGAACAAGTTCATTTGTCAGATTCCGTTCGAGATCTTCAGGATAGGCGTCTACAAGATTATTTGCTTTTAATTCTAATTCGCAAGGTTCTATATCAGGCCTGCACACGGGAGCAGCTCGGGAGCACGAGGCGAGGAGGCCCGTCCCCCACCATGCGAGCTCTCCTCCTTTCTCTTTACCTCTCTACCTGCTGTAGGCGTCTATCCCTTCTAGCGCTTACCTGTTATATACTTCTTTCGCAGCGGACGCATTTTCTTTTCACTTCACCCGTACCTCGTATGTTTTTTCGCGTTTCACAGAAAGGATTTAGAAAATTTCGTCAGTTTATTTTTTTTTATTATATTGTGTGTTTTAATTAATGTCAGTATTGTTTCGTCCTATTTAAAAAAAATGTTATTCAAAAATGTCTCAAGAAAAGGAAAAAGACTTTTCATCTTACGAGACTGATTATTAAAAAAGAATAAAAATAATATTCAATCAGTCCTTTTCAGGACTTTTATTAGATTAGAAAATAATGGAAATAACATTTAAATAGTATTTTCGGAAAATGTTATTTTGTTAAAAAAGAATAAAAATAATATTCAATTATTAGAAATTAATGGAAATAACATTCAGTTAGTCTTTTTCAGAAAATTTTATTTTATTAAAAAAGAATAAAAATAATATTCAATCAGTCCTTTTCAGGACTTTTATTTGATTAGAAAATAATGGAAATAACATTTAACTGGTCTTTTTCGGAAAATGTTATTTTATTAAAAAAGAATAAAAATAATATCCAATCAGTCCTTTTTAGGACTTTTATTTTATTAGAAAATAATGGAAATAAAATTCAGTTAGTCTTTGTCAGAAAATGTTATTTTATTAAAAAAAGAATAAAAATAATATTCAATCAGTCCTTTTTAGAACTTTTATTTTATTCGAAAATAATTGAAATAATGTTTAACTAGTCTTTTTCAGAAAATGTTATTTAATTAAAAAAGAATAAAGGTAATATTCAATCAGTCCTTTTCAGGACTTTTATTTTATTAGAAAATAATGGAAATAACATTTAACTAGTCTTTTTCGGAAAATGTTATTTTATTAAAAAAAGAATAAAAATAATATTCAATCAGTCCTTTTCAGGACTTTCATTTGATTAGAAAATAATAGAAATAAAATTCAGTTAGTCTTTGTCAGAAAATGTTATTTTATTAAAAACAGAATAAAAATAATATTCAATCAGTCCTTTTCAGGACTTTTATTTTATTAGAAAATAATGGAAATAAAATTCAGTTAGTCTTTGTCAGAAAATGTTATTTTATTAAAAAAAAGAATAAAAATAATATTCAATCAGTCCTTTTTAGGACTTTTATTTTATTCGAAAATAATTGAAATAATGTTTAACTAGTCTTTTTCAGAAAATGTTATTTAATTAAAAAAGAATAAAGATAATATTCAATCAGTTCTTTTCAGTACTTTTATTTTATTAAAAAAGAATAAAAATATTAATCCAGAAAGTCCTATATATTTAATGTTAGTAAATAATAAGAAATATGAAAAAACGTTGCTGAAAATTTGAGAAGTATAAGGCGGAAAAGCACCATAGGCGATTGACGTATTAGCGGGTAGAGAGGTAAAGAGAAAGGTGGAGAGCCCGCATGGTGGGGGACGGGCCTCCTCGCCTCGTGCTCCCGAGCTGCTCCCGTGTGCAGGCCTGGTATACATAATACGGGTGAGAAACGCGCGCTGGGCGTTCAGCCGCCAACGACTTTTAACATTCGCCATTTGTTAACTAATTGTTTAATTAAACTGTAACTTTCGGGAAAAACTTGTTTAGACCTAAATGAACAACTTTCTCGCTAGAAGTTTTTTGATGCTCAAAATTTGCTCAACTTCCCCGCTTAGTGAAAATTTCAGTTTACGAATTTTGCAATATCTCAATAAAAAATTAATAACTTTTTTATTTATAATTAAAACATCATTTTTCTTTTTTAGTCACTAGTAGGATAAAATAACGCGTATTTTTTTTTGTTTCATTAAGAAATTCTTAGAATTGACTGAGTAATCGCGAGTTGAAGTGAAAAATACAATTAAAATTTTGTTTTTTAAAAAAACAGTTTTTCCCTTATATTTCGAAAACGGTAATAGATACAAAAAAATTTCATAAGAAAAAAAGATGCGCAATGAAATTTCCTATAAGGATATGTACATGAAATATTTAAATTCGGAAGTCGAATTTTGGATGTCCAGGGGACTTCGATTTCGGCCGAGAAAAATTTACGTGCCCTTCTACGATCCGGAGGCTCAATTTTGACAGAAAAATATTTAAACAAAAAGATTGTTGTTTATGTTTTGATGATAATAGTTGTATAACTAAATATTCAATTAAAAAGAATATTTTATTAATATTAAAGAGATTTTTTTCGTTGATATACGTTGTGGACTCCCACTTCGTTCTCAAAGTACTCTCATTTTATGTCGACATGTGAGACCTACAATTTAAAAAATAATTCAGCCCAAACGCTCTTTATAATTTGGAGATATTTATGAAAATATGATTTTTACACACACAGAGACACACATACGGAATTACATTTTTCAAAAATGTCATTTTTGAACTCCTGAGGTGAAATAGCATAAAGATTTGTTAAAAATTTGAACCTGAAAAATTTTGGTATTACAATACTTCTTCTATATGAGGAAGCAAAATTATGTTAAAAAGTTTTTAACTAATGGAAGTTTAATTTTTTGAATTATTGTTTTGACGAACTATTATTTTTATTTTAAATTAAATTATTATGTACAAATCAATAAAGGATATGGTATTAATTAAAATCTATATTAATAAAATCAAACTTTTGTCTGTACATTGCACGAAATTAATTTTTTCTAGCAAAATTTATTTATTTGAGTAATAGAGAATCCAAAAATGGTAATAGAAAATTTCTTGTATGTATGTACGTCTGCAAAATTTTGTTCGCGTATAACTTGAAAACGTCTTGACCGGTTAAAGTAAAATTTGGAAATATTTAGGTATTGGTGTAACTTAAAATATTAGCTATATTTGATGGAAAAATATTGAGCTGAACAAAAATTATGAATTTTTCAAAAAATTCAAAAAAAATTTTTTTTCAATTTTTGCAGATTGGCATAAATTTTTTAATTATTAATCATATAAATGATTTTAAAGATATATAATAATGAATTTAATTAAAAAATAATAATAATAATATGAAAAAATTATGAATTTTTCAAAAAATACAAACAAATTTTTTTTAATTTTATCAGATTGCAGTAAAATAATTAGTTCGGACTTTTGTAATATATATATATATATATATATATATATATATATATATATATATATATATATATATATATAAACAATAAATTTACAGTTTTTAAACATGTTAATTAGAACGGGAGAAATTAATTTTTTTAAAAAACTTAAAAATGGAAAATTTCCAATTTTTATATTTTTGAATGTATATCTTTTAAACTTTCTGTAATTAAATATTACATGTTATTTAGTCATATTTTAGCATAATTTTGAAAAAATACTGTCCTATAACTATCTATAAAATGGAAGTAACTATCAAAATTTTTTAAAATAAAAAAATTGAAAAATTATAATTGACAGACCAATTACTATCAAGCCTTATTCAGTAGTATTTTTGGGGTCTCTGATAAACTTTTGACGTCAAAATAATGGAATCTAGAATTATTTCTTTACATAATTAATCAAACATTTTCGAATTATAAAACTTCGAAAATATTAAAAACTAGCTGTCGTACCCGTCTTCGACGGGTTTTAGTTTCTTCAAATACATTCAATAGTGGTCCAGCAGTCTCCAAAAGTGGAAAATAGTGGGGAATTTAATTTGACCGGAAAAAATATTAAATAGCTACCATTAACTATTTCATTAGAAAAATATTACTATTTTAAATCAGTGATTTACTTTTTATCATCAAATAATTTATTTTTAATGAATTAGAATGCAGAAAACAATGTTTGTCAATTATTTGTAGAAATTTAATTATAGTATTATAAGTTAATCCAAAATTTCCACTAATTTTTGGAGTTATAGTAAAGTCGAATTCGAACTAATTGTATCATAATTGCTAAAATTATAAAATGGTAAACGATATGAAAATATTAAATCGTAGCATTAAAATTGTTTTGCAATTATTAAAAATGGAGATTTTTTATGATAAAATTGATACTGCAAAAATTCAAGAATATCTGTGATACGATACTTGCATTATGCTACTGGAAAAAAACTTCCATAGTAAAATGTTTTGTTTTTTCTAATACTTTTTTAACAGGGGTTCTGCCATCCAGAAAAAAGGGAAATATGCAGGAATTGAATTTAATCGGTAAAAACTGTAAATTAGTGGAAATTTTGGATTAACTTATAATACTATAATTAAATTTCTACAAATAATTGACAAACATTGTTTTCTGCATTCTAATTAATTAAAAATAAATTATTTGATGATAAAAAGAAATCACTGATTTAAAATAGTAAAATTTTTCTTATTAAATAGTTAATGGTAGCTAATTATGATTTTTTTCCGGTCAAATTAAGTTCGCCACTATTTCCCATTTTTGGAGACTGGTAGACACACAATTGAATGTATCTGTAGAAACTAAAACCCATCAAAGACGGGTACGACAGCTAGTTTGTTAAATAAAATTTTTTAAAGAAAAACTTGTGGCTTCTTATAGAATGAAATGAAAAATATTACATGATTTTCATTTATTTATATCTATAATTTTTATACAATTTACTACAATATTATTTTCTTTTTCAAATGATGACAATAATTTGCATAATTTATCTTTTTTATTCCAAAACATTCAAATTAATTAATATACTATTGAATGAATGCAAAAGACAGAAATTGTTAAAGTCAATTGCTTTCGACAATATAAAGTTTTAAAAAAATTATTTTGTATGCATTCTTTCGTTCTGCTTCTATTTTAATCGCTCGTCCTGTGAAATTCACGCTTGGGAGCTAAGCCGGGTTTTCTCGTGGACGAAAAATTCTGCATATTTGACATTTTCAATTTTTTTATTAATTACAATTTAATGAATTGTACCTCTAGAGGTATTAATTAACAACTTAATTTTTAGTCTTTTTAAAAAATTATTTTAATGAATAACAAAATTAACATAAAATGTTTTTCATATTTTTTGTTTAAATTTAACATATTTTATATTAAGTACATTTTTATAAACGAAAATCCTTTTATTTATGTTGCGTGTATTTTTTTTATTATTACAAAATATTATTTTAACCATTCTCAACAAAATAAAAGTTAATTCCCTGTTTTATCATACTGTTATGCCTTTACGTAGGCAACCCGCTTTACTCAACCTTTCTGTTGTGCGGCCATTTTAACCCCAAATCAAGGTGACATGATTTCTACATCTGTCAATTAAAATCGTAGAAATAAAATTATGCCTCATAGAAACATCGAATCAAGGTAAAAAAGTTTGTTAAATTCTCTATTTAATTTTGCTCCCCAGTAAATGCTCACTTTTTCGAGTAAGTGCTTAGTTTTTTTTTAAAATAGGTTATGTTGTTTTATTATTATTTTAATTAAAATTGTATGTTTATTAAAATTATAACCTCTTTTATATGTGTTTGTTTATAATACATATTTGTTTTTTTATTTATACTGTAGTTGTAAATATTAACCTTTTATTTATTTTAATTAGTTGTAAAATTGATTGTTTTTCATTTCTAACCAAAAATTAGAGTTATTTATTAACTTTAATAATTTTTTATTTAGAAATTATTTCAATTGTGTTTTACTATAGTATTATATATATATATATATATATATATATATATATATATATATATATATATATGTATATATACTTCTAATGGTCAATGCATAGATTTCTTTACTTAGGTTTAAATCATACGATTTAAGATGCTGTAGTACAAAGGTTATTGTACAAAAAATATGCCTTTTGAGTTTTAAAAGATAAAGTTATTTACGATTTCGGTGATATTGCATTTCCGTTAATATATTGCGGGAAGTTTAGAAAAAATATCAAGGTTCAACGAGATGAAAAAAAATAATCTAATTACATTTGTTACGCTTTTAGTTTTATGATTTTAAAAGGAATTTTGATAAAAGTACTTGATTTTTTCTCCTTTTATAATAATAATATCTTATCTTTAATTACTTTATATAAATTTACTATTTTTAGGAATAGTGACGTTTCTATTGCTCTCAGCTGTGTCCTGAAGGAGACTGTTTTTAGGCGTCTAGCGCTAAGTTGTTTCAGAATTTTATGGTTTCCTATTTGATTTCTTTAAAAGGTCAGAGTTGACTGTTAAGAGCCCTCTTCACGGTGCAATCTGTGAGCAATAAAATTTTAGGCGACTTAGTTTTTTTAAAAAGATACTCAGAGTTCAATTAATCTATTTTACGTAATATTTGTGGTTCATGTATTTTTGTGTGGGAAAAGAAAAAGAAAAAAAATAAAAATATTTCAAAAAATGTACAAGACGTAACAAAATAATTAAATGTCAAAAATTTTTTATCAATCCTTGAAGTTAAATATTTGACTTGGAGGATTGATAAATTTTTTTTGATATATTACCTTCCAGAATTATTTTTCATCCAAGAATTGTGCTATGAGCAGAAAATGTTTTAGTAAGACCATACACTAACACGGCCTGTGGTTGCAGACGATGACTGTAGTGAGGTGGAAATGACAGCATCGTTATTCAATTTTCAATGGACATATCGAGAACTTCAATCGACAAATAAGGACAAGATTGTTAAGGAGAAGCAACATAGATGCTTCTTTCAACACGTGAGAAAAATTAATTAAATGTTTTATGAGTTTTAGAAACTCAGACTGCTGTATCCAACCTGAACTGTTGGCTACTGCAATTGCTCCAATTGTTGCTTGTTCAAGATCAACTGATTGCATCTTCTTAGCACAGAAAAAACCCGGACTCAAAATGAGTCGCATATGAGACTTAATTTGAACTGCAACAAAAATGATATCCCTTCGACTTAGTCTGAGTTTTTAGGGAAAAGACTCAAAAATAGAATTAAGGGGTATCATTTTGTCTTTACGATAAAATATCAATCACATTGGAAAAGTTAAGAATAATTTATAAAAATATGAATTAAAATAATTGTTTATAACTAATAAACACGTTGCACTTGTTAAAACATTAATACTTGCAGTCGATTTATTGTTTTTATGAGAAATGGAAAATTTTTTTAGATTAGACATTTGTTAATTGACAGACAGGCATGGGCAACCATGGAACACAAAACATGCGAAACAAAAAAAAGTAACTAGAACATTGTCATTTTTTCTCTGAGTTGGAAACGCATAGAACGGTGGAATGGAGCCTCCGGCAGCGTTAACCGACAAAGCCATCGTCCCGAGCGATCCTCTCTATTAAGATGTCATGTTGCCAACTACTTTTCTCCCTTTCAGGCTCAAAACTCTACCAGCTTTTGTAGATCCTGTAGAGAACCCAGTCTCGTCCCCATTCCAAACAGAGCGTTCTCTGAATGTTTTGGAGAGCACTTGGTTTAAATTTTCAAAAATGAAGGAACATTTTCCTGGGAAAACGCTTTAGCGCGATTGAAACTAATTTAACTTTATGAGGGAATAGTACCAGTCATTTCCTGAAATTTTATTCTTGTTCCATGAATCGAGATGCTTGATATTCATCTTTTTGGCGAATTGAAAGGCTAACTCTCTCAGTTTTATATTCGTGTGTATTTTTATATTAAGATTTCAATAAAAATTCAGTACGGATACGGAACACTGGGTTTTAGTACGAGTTCAACTTGTACTTGTCCAGTTTGTTTATTTTAATTTGGTTTTTGAGTCATTTTTTGAGTATAAATAGAAAAAGAATCAATTTAACAATTCTGACTTTGGATTCGGATTCAGAGAGCCAAAATACATGAGAATATACAATTTTAGTGTCGCAGCCAAAGACTTTTTTTGTGGCCTGTGTAATTTATACAAAGATTGCAGCAATCAATAAATTTGACAACAAAATTTTTAAAATATTTTTTAAACTATTGCACATTTTTTAAAAATTGCAGGAAAAACATGAAACTTCAATGCATGTCATCATAAAAGTCTTCTCTTTAATTTAAGACCAAAAGAGTTAAAAAATCTTAATCCGTTAACGAGATATTATTATAAATGCTCGACCATTTTCAGCCAAAAACTGTTTAAAATCGACTAATGCAATGCATTTGTTAAATAATATGTTCGGAAGTTTATAATGATATCTCACGAAGCGAATACAATTTTTTAACTCTTTGGTCTTAAATTAAAAAGAAGACTTGCATGATCACACGCATTGAAGTTTTATGTTTTTGCTGCAATTTTTAAAAAATGTGCAAGAGTTGAAAAAATTACATTTTTAAAATTTTTTTGTCAAATTTATCGTTCGCTGCAATCATTATATAAATTATTAAAATTTCCAGTTATGTATCATTAATCGTAGAATTTAATAATCTTTTGAATAATGTGTTTGTTAACTTACTGACATTTGTATTTACAAAAAAATCGTGATTTAAAGATTGTTATGTTTTTGGATCATACGCCTGCAGCTGTACCAATAATTCCTGACGGTAGGGGAGATAGGGGTTAGTTGTACAAGGGGTAAGAAGTAAGAGTCAATTTTTTCGGTAAGGGTGATTTTTCGGGTTCAAGTAATCGACTCAACTTTACCTTTAGAACCGTCTCAAGTAATCAGTACAACCATTCGTCTACCAGACGTCGCATTGAAATATTTTCCGGAGATGCGTCAATTTTGACAGGTAATTGATGAAAAATCAATTTTGTAGAATTTGTTTTTATAGTGCATAAAATTATTATCTTCCTTACTTTTTGCGACTAAAGCTTCTAAATATATCTATATTAACAAAACCATATTAGATTTTATTGTTAATGATACATATTATTAAAAAACCTAATTAAACTAAAAATTTTCTCCTTGGGGCAGGTTTGTAACTGTTTTTTGGGGTAAGTTGTAACACACTGCATAATTGGATTCCTCGATAAGGTTCGTATTTGTTTAACTAACTCGCTATGTTTATCACTTCTTTAATATATTTTATATAAACTTTTTTATTTTCTAGTATGAGAAACTACTTAAGAAAATCGGAGAGGGCATCAAAGAGTGAAGATGTTTTTGAGTTGGCTGCTGCTCACGTTTTAGAAGATAAAGATGAAAGGAAGTTGGTTTCGTATTTAATAAAATGTGCAGATATATATTTTGGATTAGTACCTACAGAAGTTAGGAAGTTAGCGTACGATTGTGCTGTGAATCTTAAATTAAAAAACATTCCCCCTAGTTGGAAGAAAAATAAAATTGCTGGACCGGACTGGTTTCAACATTTCATGAAATGAAATCCGGAACTATCGATAAGAACTTCAGAAGCAACGTCATTAAGTCGAGCAACATCGTTTAATTAAAACAATGTTTGAGATTTTTTCGAAAAGTATCGAAAATTTTTATTAAAGTATAAATTTACTCCCTCTCGAATATGGAACGTTGACGAAACGGGAATCACGACTGTGCAAAAACCCAAAAAGGTAGTGGCTGCCCGTGGTAAGAAAGAAATAGGTGCTGCTACTTCTGCGGAAAGAGGTGAACTCGTAACCCTCGCATGTGTGATTAATGTAGCCGGAAGCTCCATGCCACCAATGTTTGTATTTCCCAGAAAGAGATACACAAAATTATTTCTTCATGGTGGTCCAGAAGGTTGTATTGGGGTTGGAAATGCTTCGGGATGGATGTCTGAAACAGAATTTCTCACCTTCATGGATCATTTTATTACATATGCCAAACCTTCTGCTAAAGAGCCCGTTCTTATGCTACTCGATAATCATAACTCCCATGTTAATATTCAAGTCGTTGAGAAGGCCAAAGAGAACAATATAATAATGTTTTCTTTCCCGCCGCATTGCTCCCATAAATTACAACCTTTAGATGTAGGAGTCTACGGACCATTCAAAAATTATTTCAGCAGGGCGCAAGGAAATTAGATGATTAATTATCCTGGAAAAACCATGACTGTTTATGACCTTCCAGTGCTCGTCTAACAATCATTACCACAAGCTTTAAACCCAGTAAATATCCTGAGTGGCTTTAGAGCATCCGGCTTATGGCCGTTTAATGAAAACGTTTTTCCGGAATCTGATTTTGCTTCGTCTTTTGTTACTGATCGTCCGAATCCGAACACGAATTCAGCAGGACCATCAAATTCTATGCAGAATATTTCTGGTGAAATTTTTGAAATTCAATTCTCCACAAAATCCAGATGATATTAATCAGCCACAACAGTTTTCTCCATCAAAGGTCAGACCCTATCCCAAAGCTTCACCGCAAAAAGAAAACACCAACAAACGACGAAAAAGAAAGTCTGCTATTTTGACCGACTCTCCGGAAAGTGACAGGTTAAGAAAACAACATGAAATAATAATGAGCAAGAAAATGAAGGTAGAAGACATGAAAAAAAGAAAACTTGAGTGGAAAAATTGGGCAAAGAAAAGAGCACTAAAGGAAAAGGCAAACAAAAATAGAAAAACACTGGCAATGAAGCAAAGAAGACCAAGAAAAATCGATGATTTTTATATTAAGCTACTTTTTATTTTATTGTAACATTAATTTTATAATTTGAATTTTATTATATAATTTCATAACTTACAAGATATAAGCCAAACAATTAATAAAGTTACAATATATATTATAAAATATGATAAAAAAATATTATTGTAATTATCTTCAAAAATAAAGATACAAACGTATTCAAAATTTACAATTTTATTATTGTTACAACCTGCCCCGAACGCTGTGTAATCTCTGTTTTAAAAAAAATCTTATTCTGGAAAAATTGCGTATTCTTTAAAACTATATTGGCTTTAATTTAATGCATGAATAGTTTCTTTATTATTTTATTAAAAAATTATTATCAAATACTCTATAAAAATTATAATAAATACATTAATTTAGAAATTGTTACAACTAACCCCTAGCTCCCCTAAAGTAGTTTAAAAAATTTGTTTTCATAACGCGGTGCAAAAAAGGGCACTGAAACTCAAACTTTTGATAAAATATAAATATTTATGTAAAGCATTGACATTAAAAATATAAAAGATTATTTAATTGTACTGAATCTTTATTTATATTAAGTGTACGATGTTTCATTAAGTATTTACAAAAAATCCATATCTTTCACAATTTTAAATATTTTTATGGTCCCTGTTTCATTGAGTTTCTTACACTCTCTTTTACATTTAGGGCATGGGCTACTTAAAATTTTAATTTTATCAAAGGTACAGTGTTTCTAATTATGTTTTGATATAGTCGAAAAGTCAGGTGCTGGTCCCCTTATGCAAAAGATTTAATAAAAAATTATTTTTCTTTACATCGATAAAAACGTGACTTATGTTATAAATAAGTGTGATCCATACATTCGATCATTTTAACAAACAAGTCCGAATTTGTTTCTTCCTCAGTAAAACTGCGTAGAATAAGTGTTGCTCCCGAAAATCGAGGTTTTTTTATTTTATTTTACCGAAGTAAGAGTTGAATTTTAATAATTAAAGTAATTAAAATAAATAAATCGAATAGTAAATTATTGGTAAAATTTATGTAAAATAATGTTATTTGAAAATAAAATACAAAAATTGATTATAAAAAAAGAAAGATACAAATAAAGTAAAGTAACACAGGTCTACTCCGATATCTAAAAAAAACGTCAAAAATTGACAAACAATTCTTTCTGCCCTCAAAATTCTGGTAAATTTTTAAGGGCAGTTTTTATCTACACAGCAAGATTGACGAGAAAATTCTCTCTGACCTGACCTTGCTTCAAAATTTAGGTCAAATTTGACATATTTTTTAACCTACATATTAATAAAGCAAATTGATTAGGATTCTTCAAGGGGTCGTTCTTTTATATTAAAATTTGGGTCAAATTTGACACAATTTTCGACCAATTGGTTGAAAGCAATTTGACCTTAATTCTAATATTAAGTTTTAATCAATAAAAGATGTTATAAAGTGACATCTATTTTCAAAAAATTCTACTAAAATTAATTTTCTGTCCTCAAAATTTAGGTTAACTTTAAGGCAGTTTTCCCCTACAAGTTAAAATTTAACATGAAATCTCCCTCTGATCTGATATTCTCTCAAAATTTAGGTCAATTTTAAGAGCACTTTTGATCTACAGGTCAAGAGTATACGTAACAACTCTTTCTGACCACCCCTACGGGTAAAAAAGAGGCCCTCAAACGTCTGTTACATTACATCGAAATCTATATATAATTAATATAAAATGGTCCTTTCTTTATGTCAAAATTTGTGTCAAATTTGATCTATTTTTAAAGCGGCAGGTAAAAAGGGTTCTAATAATGCCTTTGACGATACGTCAAAATCTATGTCAAATTAAACCAATTTTTTTACCATTAGAGGTTATTGAATTAATAATAAACCTAAAGAAGGGAGAGAGAGTCAGACAATTCAAATTATAAGTTTTCTTTCCCATATTCTAAATCAGTCATAGAGATAACAAATATTATTATTTATTTAACAAGAACCGATGGTAAACGGTGATTGGCTAGTTTCAACAGAATGTTATTGATAATTAGACAACCATTAACGTGAGGTCAAAGGGTCATCTATAAAATATGTAACCAATTTAGAGTGATTCAGGCAAATGCTGCTCCTAATTTCAAGACGTTCTCTTGACGCAAAACTTAGTATTAAGAAATGTATAATGTAAAAAAAAATATTTATAAAAGAAATTTACGATATGTAAACAAACTTTTTGAAAAAATACAAAGATCTCATTACTTATAAGTACTGTTTTGTTCAAAAAATAAAAAATCAACATAATTTTGTTTCAAACGTTCATTATAAATCTATCTCAAAAACAAATGCAAGATGAAGTTAACTTACAAATTAATACGTAACAAATTTATTTAATTCTTTAATTCAAGATAATCCAATGTAACGAAATGACAACTGAGGGTATCGTTCAATGTCTCTTCCTGTTGCAATATTTGAAATAATATTATTAAAAGAAAAATAATTTTTGAAATTCAAACATATTTTTTTATTAATTTTTTTTGAAAAATCTATACCAAATCATGTTTTATATAGGTTCTAGAATAGTTTTTAGTACAAATATTTGCCAAATGACTTCTGTTAGGTCTTAATCTTTTCAAAATTTTATCGTCTTTAAAACATAAATTAAAAAAAATTTTGAGTTTTCATAAATTTTATGTTAAAATTTTTTTTTATTCCTTCAAAATAGGTGGACTGACAATTTTGGCCGGTACTGTAACTATTTCATTCCAATTAATATATTTAAATATACTCCACTGATGGTTGTCCACTGCCAAACATTAGTGTTGTCTTTGATGTGCTAGGAGAAGCGGAAGCTTATCCTGTCCCGGATTCGACTGTCGTCGTTGATGTCATGGGCGTGCTGCGGTTGGATGCATATCCTGAGCCAGATATTACTGTCATTCTCAACGGCATTGGTGTACTGGGGTTGGATGCCTATCCGTTACACGAGTGTCATCTTGGATATGTTGGGTAGACCTTGTTGTAGTGGTGGGGTTTTCCACAAAAGGACAACCAAACAATACACATACACTTATCTACACATATATGGGTTTCACACAATTACATCACTGATACATCTTATTTCACACACATTCACAATACACATATCACACACATATGATCGTTTCCTTTCTCGGACCACAAAGAGCCTATCCAAAAATCAATTTGGCTTTTGTAAAGGCTGGTCAACAGTCGATGTAATACTGTTGTTAACCAAGCAAAGAAAGTCAAAGAGGACAAGAAGAAAAGAATCTCTGCGCTTGTCTCCAGCGACATACGTAATGCATATAACTCCGCAAAGTGAGACAATTGCATCGAGGCGAAGCGTCGTAAAGGGGTACCAACCTATCTGTTGCTAATGATAGACAACTATCTCAGCGACAAATGTGTTAAATACAAGAGCGATGCATGTAATCTTAAACATGAAATGACATCCACTCATATGGAACGTCATGTACGATGACTTTTTTAGAATTAAGTTACTTCAAGATACGATAATGGTTGGCTTTGAGGACGACGTTATTATAGTGTGTGGCGAGGGGAGTCCTGAAATTCTGGAAATAAGGATCAACGACAGCCTGAGACGAGCAAAGATCTGGTTAGGTCTTAACGACCTGCAAATGGTTATAGAGAAGACAGAAGCTTTGCTCGTTACGGGCAAGAGATCCTTTAAAATCCCAAAGATTCGTATAGGACAGACTGAAGTCTTTTGGGGAAACAGTCTAAAGTACTTGGAAGTGATGTTGGATCGAAAATTAAAGTTCAACCAACATGCTAAGATCACGCCACCGTTTGCCGCCGTCTGTATAGAGAACCTACCCTGAATGATGTATAATATCTGTGGCCCCAGTAAAAGGAAACGCCGATTTGTGGCGACAGTGCTACAATTAGTATCTTGAAAAAATGTAAAGAATGTTACCAATCATCGTTCCTGAAGTTTCAATTCTTTATAATCAGAACCAGGCAAAAGCAAATTGACGATGCTTATTATAATATATAAATGTTAAGAAACGTTTTCTACACTTGTAGATTAGGGCAACTAAAAATTATGCTATTTTATGACAAATAACTAAACCATATTCCAATTTTAATCTGTCCATTGTGTAAAATAAAGATTCAATCGGAGATATGACATTGAACTTACGAAAAGCACGCATGAGATAAAACCTATACAACGATTTGATTCTCTTAGAATTGTATTAATGTGAGTATTAAATTTTAAAGAGCTATTCGAATAAAATTTTTTTAAAAAGAACAAAAAGTAAAGGACCCAAATTTAAACCTTGTGATGCTACAGATATAGATGAAAATTGGAAAGAAGAAAATCCAGAATATTGGACTGTTATTTTTCTATTAAAAAAACGATTAGAGTAAATTTAAAATTTTGTCTGTTAAACGAAGACAGAATTGAAAAACTTTTGAATGATACCGAAACATACACAAAAATAAAAAATCCAACCACATCTGTCCAGAATTTCCTAAATAATATGATAGATGATTGGTGGTGCACTTCGAGCATTAACGAAAAAACACAAAATATCTAAAGTGTAATAACGGTTGCCCACAAGTATTTTACGGTCATTTAAAGTTACACAAAAATGACTATGCAGCCAGACCTGTCACTTCATTCTTAAATTCACCCTTGTATAACATCTCAAGACATCTAGGCTCTATAATAAGCAATATTACATGTTCATCAAAACGAATATTCAAAAATACTTGGGAATTAATCTATAAAATAAAACATATAAAAGTACCTACCACCCACACACTTATGTCTTTGGACGCAGTGGCTATGTTTTCTAACATAGACTCAGCCTTAGTTCTTGACACCAAAAATGGTCCCTACTGAAACTCCATACCAAGTTAGAATTCACTCAATTCCATTATGCAGTCAATTTCTGCATGAGTAACGCATATTTTCAGTATAATTTCGAATTCTACAAACAAAAATTTGGAACCCCTATGGGGTCACCAATCTCATCTTTTGTAGCAGAATAAAAATAACCTATGCTAATGGTTTTATAAAGATTTATTTATTTATTTTTATTTATTTTTAATTTTTTTTTATTTTTTTTATTATTTTTTTTATTTATTTTTATTTTTTTTTATTTTATTTTTATTTATTTTATTTTTATTTTTTTATTAAAAAAGCAATAGTCTACTCATACATTGATAAAGCTATAAAATTTTCTGAACCACGTTTCCGTAAAGAAAACATAATCACTGTCTTCCGAATACTATGAAAAAACAACTATTCTCACGATTTTTTAAAAAATAACATCGATAAAAGAATAACAACACTAAACACAAACAACAATATCGTTAGTGACAGCAGACCCTTCGACTCTCTAAGAGCCTTAGTCTTGCCCTATACTCCCGATATCTTACAACCCATTGTTACCTTGTGCAAAAAACTTAAGATTTCTATCATTTTTTCTACCACAAATAAGATCCAAAACACCTTATTACCATCAATAAAAGATAGAATTCCTAAATTCAAGAAGACTAACGTCATTTCTAGAATTTCGTGTAACAATTGTAAAAGTGTTTAGACTACATGTACACTATGAATCAACCCTTATTTATTTCCATTCGTTCACACACCATATAACCTGACCAATGTGTGCGTACGACCAAAACAACTATCTTATTTCATACCGGCTGAAAATGTGAGTATAGATTACTGAAGACATATAAATAACACAAAACCCACGTCTGGCAGACCGGTGCTGGGACAGGGGGGCGGCGGCAAGGGGACGAATAGGTAAAAATAATGTAAAAATTTATCATTTCATACCGATTAAAACCTTTAGAAATCTAAGGTTAACATCTACACGAGTGTAAAAATGTGCGTCTGGCAGTTCTGGGGTGGGGCAAAGTATGACAGAGCTCGTGTTTTGACGTGATCTAATCATAACCTCAAAACTCAAGCAATGTAAAATAGGCACATTACTATTTTTAAATATTTCTTTGTGAGAGAAAATTTTTTACTGTTTATTATTCATTTATTCATATTACAATTTACTTACAATTATTCTGTGTCACAACAAATTGCATTTAAAAAATGTCTAGAGATGGAAAGCCGTGTCAAAACTTTAAGAAAGAACTATTATTTATAACACAAATGGAATAATAAATAAGTTATAGGGTAGAGTGGGGTAAAAAAGCCAATGGTGCAAAAAAGCCGTTTGGTTTTTATTTTGAAACTATTGAACATTTTACCAGCTGTTTGAATTATAAGTTTAAATAAGTAAAACTCAACTTTTGATTCTAGTTTGGCTGTCGTATCGATAATATTATAGTTGTTATTGTAATTTGTATTTTTTAACTGCTTGTTTCGATTTGTTTCGATGACTGTGAATTGAAAGCAGGTTAACTTAACATAAAATACAATTTTGGGAGCTAAAAACTTTACTAAATTATTTATTTGTTATACAGATAAAAGAAAAATATAATATTACAAAATTTGATAACAAAATATTTTTAAAAATCACAAAATAGCTTTTTCACCCCACCAAGTGGTGCAAAAAAGCCTTATGCAGAACTTTCGTAAAACTCTTATAACTTTGTCCTTTCACGGAATACAAAAAAATGTTCTACAAGGATTTTAAAGCTGAATAACTAAACTTTCAGTAACAATTTGAAAAAAGAAATTAAAATTTTTATTTTATAGTACCAAAAGTAAAAAAGTGTCTTTTTTACCCCACTCTACCCTAAAATTTAAATAATCAATGCAAAAAATAATAATTATATTATTGAATTATTATAATATATTCTATTCCAAACATTTATTTTAAAAAGTTTATCATATTTAAAACGATTTGTTTATTTATCTAAACATTCTAAATTAATGTACCAATAGAATTCGTAAACATAAACTATACAACATACAACATATGAGCAGCTGGATTCCAAAAGGGCACGTAAATTTTTCTCGGCCGAAATCGAAGTCCCCTGGGCACTCAGAATTCAACTTCAGAATTTAAATGTTTAAAATATATATCTTTATAGGAAATTTCATTGCGCATCTTTTTTTCTGTTAAATTTTTATTGTATCTATTACCGTTTTCGAAATATAAGGAAAAAACTGTATTTTAACCCTTTAAGGACCAAATGTACAAAAATGTTTCCTGAACTTTGACAGCACTTTTTAGTATGAAAGCGAAATGATAAAAATTTTGAAATAAACATTTTTCAAAGCTCTGAAACCGCTCTTTCGAATGATACAATAAAAATATGGTAAATTTATAAATAAACAAATTACATACAATTAATTAATAAAAAAACACGATTTTTTAAAGATTTTCATTTAGAAATCAAATTTTTTATAATTTATGGCAAAGAAATACATCTCAAAGGTATAAACATAGCGTCAAAAATGTCCAACCTAAACTGTAGTAACATAGAAAATAAAAAAATCAATATGACGTATTAAAAATGACCTAATTAATTAGACTTTAAAATCTACGTTAACGTTCACGTGCAAAACATGATCTGTATTCCCAAAAACCCCCGAGTATCCACATTCCAAAGAATCCGATGAAATTTTGAAAAAATGTCAATCTTATTAAGTCCACCATTTTAAAATTTTTGAAAACAACTATAATATTCGTAATCAGAAACCCCAAAAACCCCTAAGTAACCAATTTTAAGTGAATCCGATAAAATTTTGAAAAATGTTTCCGCCATATTCGATCCACTATTTAAAATTTTTGAAAACTATTATATTCGTAATCAGCGACCCCAAAAACCCTCAAGTAACCAGTTTTAAGTGAATCCGAAGAAGTTTCGAAAAAAGTCCGCCATATTGGATCCGCCATTTTGAATTTTTGAAAACTTCTATTATATTCGTTATCAGCGACCCCAAAAACCCTCAAATAACCAGTTTTAAGTGAATCCGAAGAAGTTTCGAAAAAAGTCCGCCATATTGGATCCGCCATTTTGAATTTTTGAAAACATCTATTATATTTGTAATCAACGATCCTAAAAACCCTCGAGTAACCAGTTTCAAGTGAATTCGATGAAGTTTTGAAAAAAATGTCCACCATATTGGATCCGCCAATTTGAATTTTTGAAAACTTCTATTATATTTGTAATCAACGATCCCAAAAACCCTCGAGTAACCAGTTTCAAGTGAATTCGACGAAGTTTTGAAAAAAATGTCCACCATATTGGATTCGCCATTTTGAATTATTGAATGTGTATAATATGGTGTACATTATTTATTAAAAAGTTAACTTTGAACGCCATTTTTAATCGGCCATTTTGTTTTTTGTATTTTCTATGTTACTAAATTTTAGGTCGGACATTTTTGACGCGATATTTATACCTTTAAAATGTATTTCTTTGCCATAAATTGTAAAAAAAAAATTTATTTTATGTTTTTTTTTATTATTTATACTTCTGCCCTATTGGCCTTACGCACTTCGACAAGAGTCCCCGAGAAATTCTTTTTTGGATTAAGCATAACCATTCTACATAATTTTTTAAATATTAACCTAATTTGCGTCTACAGCCGGCTCTATTAGGAGTACTCGCATTTGCCTGGACCACCTGTTAATTAGGTTTTCTCGCCAGAAGACAAGGAAACTGTAGAAAACCTCTCTTGAGTACAACCGGTTTATCGACAGTCAAGTTCTAATGGTGTGTACCGAACAATAATCGACAGTGCACATCATTATACCTTGACGTCAAATCTCCCGCTTGATAAATCACGAAAGTAGTAGTAGTACTAAAAAGTTCTGTCAAAGTTCAGGTAACATTTTTGTACATTTGGTCCTTAAAGGGTTAAAGAGCAAAATTTCTATTGTTTTATCACTTTAACTCGCGATTACTCAGTCAATTTTACGAATTTCTTAATGAAACAAAAACGAAAATACGCGTTATTTTATCCTACGAGTGACTAAAAAAGAAAAATGATATTTTATTCATAAATAAAAATGTTATTAATTTTTTATTGAGATATTGCAAAATTCTAAAAATGGAATTTTCCCAAAGCGGGAAAGTTCAGCCGCCAACGACTTTTAACATTCGCTATTTGTTAACTAATTGTTTAATTGAACTGTATCTTTCGGAAAAAACTTGTTTAGAATAAACAACTTTCTCGCTGGAAGTTTTTTGTTGTTAAAAATTTGCTCAACTTCCCCGCTTAGTGCAAATTTCAGTTTACGAATTTCAGAATATCTCAATAAAAAATTAATAACATTTTTATTTATTATTAAAATACAATTTCTCTTTTTTAGTCACTCGTAGGATTCGTAAAATTGACTGAGTAATCGCGAGTTGAAGTGAAAAAAACAATAAAAATTTCGCTCTTAAAAAACAGTTTTCCTTATATTTTGAAAACTGTAAGAGATACAATAAAAATTTTAATGAAAAAAAGATGCGCAATGAAATTTCCTATAAGTATATATATTGTGAACATTTAAATGCAGCAGTTGAATTTTGAGTGTCCAGGGGACTTCGATTTCGGCCGAGAAAAATTTACGTGCCGTTATGGAATCCAGCCGCTCAAATGACATCCTGTCATAAACGTCCCTGTAAAAAAGTTGGATAGCGAGATTCGAGAAATCGTATTAAAGCTGGATATGTTGAATACGTTATTTGAATTTTAACGTATTGGAGTGCTTTGTCGAATCCGTTGCTTATAGAAAGTCCTATACGTTAGATAGAAAATATCATTGAAATTAATAAAAAACGTTTCAATTGTAATAAAAATAAGAGATTATGAAAATAAAGGTTAATAAAATTGTTGATGGCCGAAAATTAAGAAAGAGGAAAGAAAATATTATTTAAACCAAATAAAAAGTCTAGTTGGTTTTAAGACAATCATACCATTTTTCTGGGAGTAGAAGTTTATTAAGGGTTGGTTTCAAAATCAATTTACATATACTTACGTTCCAAACTCAGAGTTTCTTCTCTATTATCCCATCGTTTTACTATAAATTCTGCTTTTTTAAACCAATGAATAAAACCAACTCTTGAGGACTTTTCTTCAAATTTATCAACAGCACTGTGAAAATAATAAATTAAGTTAATGGCGTTACATCACGGTAACGTATTTTCAATAACCAATAATAATATGTATAATTGATTATAATATGTAAAATAATAATAGTAGAGATAATATTAAAATGTTATAAAGGTCCTTTAAGTTGCCATCGATGCTCAGCATCGAAAAATATTTTTTGTACAAAACCAAAATAATAAATCAACTTTTTCTAAAGTTTTAAGTTAAAAAATACTATTAAATTGGTTTGTACTTCTCTGAGTCTTTTATTATATTTTCGATAATAATTCGGTTTAACAATTTAATTATTTATAATTGAGGGGTTGGATGCTATAAGGGGATACGCGTGAACACACGGCCAGTCAGTTCGGACGTAGAGATAAAATTTTGAAGTTGTTCAAAATGAATTTAAAATTATTGTTTCTTGTTCAGAATTTCAAGGCAAACTTTTTTTCTAATAAAATTTTTTTATATAATTTTTTGTTTTTAAGTAAATTGAGAAAAAGTGATTTTTTAACCGAAGAAATTTTAATGAATTTTTGACTTCAACTCGTGATTACTTCGTTAAATATTAATATTTTTCCACGATATTTACACACAATATTCTTCAAACTATACCAAAAGTGAAACAATATTAAGTATTTATTCAAAACAATTCTGTGTCTAAGTAAATAATTATTTAAACAATTTTGCCGGAAAAATGATTCTCCTATTTTCAATTGAAAAAGTTGAGTGACGAATTTTCGTTTTCAGAAAACTTCCAGTGACAGAAATGTTCATCAATATGTTAGGAAGTTTTTTGGAAAATTTTTCGTCATTTGATTAATAAATTAAAGAAAATAGAGCAATTTTAACAGCGTCGCGCTATGCTGTAAACGTAAACAATGTCTAACTGTATACATTGGTCTTGTAATGGCGGCCATTCTATAGGTGCGCGGCCACGCCGTAATTTTACAGCATAGCGCGACGCTGTTAAAATTGCTCTATTTTCTTTAATTTATTAATCAAATGACGAAAAATTTTCCAAAAAACTTCCTAACATATTGATGAACATTTTTGTCACTGGAAGTTTTCTGAAAACGAAAATTCGTCACTCAACTTTTTCAATTGAAAATAGGAGAATCATTTTTCCGGCAAAATTGTTTAAATAATTATTTACTTAGACACAGAATTTTTTGAAAAAATACTAAATATTGTTTCACTTTTGGTATAGTTTGAAGAATATTGTGTGTAAATTTCGTGGAAAAATATTAATATTTAACGAAGTAATCACGAGTTGAAGTCAAAAATTCATTAAAATTTCTTAGGTTAAAAAATCACTTTTTTCTCAATTTACTTAAAAACAAAAAATTATATAAAAAAATTTTATTAGAAAAAAAGTTTCGCCTTGAAATTCTGAACAAGAAACAATAATTTTAAATTCATTTTGAACAACTTCAAAATTTTATCTCTACGTCCGAACTGACTGGCCGTGTGTTCACGCGTATCCCCTTATAGCATCCAACCCCTCAATTATAAATAATTAAATTGTTAAACCGAATTATTATCGAAAATATAATAAAAGACTCAGAGGAAATGATACATGTGCGATCTAATAGCTGAGTCAACACAAGTATTCTTCCAACAATTCTTTCCAAAAATACATGGCTTAGCAGGTATTTCCGAAAATGCATTGTTTAAATGGACATTTTTGAAAATGCATAGACAAATTATTGGCATAAAAAGGGGTAGACTATCAACAGAAGAGCAGTCCAAACATTGTAGTCACCAGAAATAATCACCCGTACTACAGTCTAAAAAATTTTATCATCATCCGTACTATAGTCTAAAACTCAATCATCAGATGTACCCAGCCAATGGTTGTCCACTATTAAACATCATCGATGTCTTTAATGTGCTGGGATTTATGGATGCGCATCCACTGCCAGATATCATCAATGTCTTTGATGTGCTGAGACTAGTGGATGCGTATCCACCGCTAAACATGACTAGGCCAGTCATGTTTAGCGGTGGATTGTTCATGGATATGTTCAGTAGACATTGTCGTGGTGGCGGGGCTTTATACTAAAGGACAACCAAATAGAAAGACAAAAATGAGCGATTGTAATAACGAGGAGTACCTGTATTGTTTCGATTTGCATTTAGTTTAATGCAAAATAATGTAAAGTGAAAGAAAAAGTGGTAATATAAAAAAAACCATTGAGTTTATATTTTAATTATAATATAAAGTAATAAGACTTTTATTAAAAACATAGAGTTTAAATTGTTACATAGAAAATTTGTTTTTTTGAGTTGAAGGGTTAGACAGTTACTAATTTCTAGCATTTGCTATACAAGAGAAGAGGAATATTGTAGTTAGTGGGGGTGGTTTACAATAATGAGGGCGGAGATAATTTTTTTGAAAGTGTGGAAGGGGAAAAGATCCCAATTTTTGGGTCCATCGAAGAGGTTGAAGGGAGGCAAGAGTCATAAAAGACTTAGGACAGCAATTTTTAAATATGTACTACAGATGTGCTATTAAGTGAGGTAGACGTTTACAATGTTATTTTTTTTGAAGCATTCAAACTTGAAGATAATGACTGAGGATTACAATTGTACAATTTAGTAAAATGTGTAGAAACACGAAATTTTCAATACTCACCATATCCTTTTTTTGCTATAAAAAGAGAAAGTTTTTGAACTTGGGTTTTTCCCAATATGCTAAACAATTTTTATAATTTTAAGTTTACCAAAATTGCGATTGTTAATGCAAACGCAACATGCCGACCCCCTTGAACTACTTAGGTTCAAAAAAGAAAATTTTTGTAACAATAATATTAATATTAAAATTAATGATAATTTTCAATTATTCACATTGAGAATTATTATTGTCAATTACACTGTTTAAAATGTGAATAGTCTATATGAATTCACTCAATCGGAAGAAGACACAATTTTTGAATACATCTTTTGTATTCATTTGTAGCCGTTTTCACCATAACAACTCGGATAAGTCCATCTTGACCTGGAAAGGTTTTTGAGATGCGCCCCATTGTCCACTGCAAGGGAGGTGCATTATCTTCCTTTATGATCACCATTTGGCCTACTTTTATGTCGTTACAGCTACCTGAACTCCATTTACTGCGAGTAATTAGTTGATTGAGATATTCTTTGTTCCACCTTTTCCAAAAATGTTGTCGCAATTTTTGCGCATGTTGCCAGTTGGAAAGTCGATTAGCGGGAATTGTAGTGAAGTCTGCTTGCGGAAAGCTTGTCAACGGACCTCCAATAAAAAATGTCCAGGAGTCAAAGGATGTAAATCATTAGGATCAGAGGACATTGGAGAAATTGGACGAGAATTAAGAATTGTTTCGATTTCTATTGTATAAGTTTCAAGCTGTTCAAACGTTAATAAAGTGTCACCAACAATTCTTGTAAAGTGATGCTTAAACGATTTTACTGCGGCTTCCCAAAGACCTCCAAAATGAGGAGCTCTGGGAGGTATAAAATTCCAAGAAATTTTCTCATTGTTCAAAAAATTCTGAACGTTTTCATTATGGTTTTCAGACTGAACGAGAGCATACAATTCATTAAGTTCACGGCTTGCACCTAAAAAATTAGTCGCATTGTCGGAATAAATCGCTTTTGATTTACCCCTTCTCGAAAAAAGACGTTTTAAGGATGCAATTAATGCTTTGGTACTTAAATCACTAACTACTTCCAAATGGACAGCTTTGGTTGCCATGCAAACGAATATGGCGATGTAAACTTTAATTTTATTGCGATTTCTAAAACGCTTTTCCTTAATGTGCAGTGGACCACAATAGTAAACACCGACATTTAGGAAAGGTCTTGAATTAGAAACTCGGTCATGCGGAAGATCCCCCATGAATTGTTCCATTAAACGAGGTTTTGCGCGAAAACAACGAACGCATTTTTTAATAATGTTTCTTGTTAAATGACGGCCATTAAGAGGCCAATAGTTTTCTCGAATTGAATAAAGAGTGGCTTGAGCTCCAGCATGATGAAGTCTCACATGCTCATTTTGAATTAACACACGAGTGATGTGATGATTTTTTGGTAATAAAATTGGATGTTTTTGTTTATCCAATAATTCTGAGTGAGCAAGTCTTCCACCCACTCGCAAAATTCCAGTTTCATCGAGAAAAGGATTTAGTGTTACTAATTTATTTTGAGAAACTAAAGGAATTTCATTTTTAAGACTTTTAATTTCATTTGCGAATTCGGAAGATTGAGTCAATTTTATAATTATTGACAAGGAATGTTTGAGTTCATTAGCTAACAGAGTACCAGTGGTTTTGCTCTCTTTGTTTTGGGCATTATTTACAAAGCGATAGATGTAAGAAATAACTCTTTGCAATTTTGAAATCGAGCTGTATTTTTCAAGAAGGTTCTTGTCGACAATAGTTAATTTTAAACAGATTGACGATGCAATGACTTTTTTCTTCTCAGGTACATCCTTGACTGTAATAATTTTATGAGGCCAAAATTGCTCGTCTTGAGAAAGCCAATTTGGACCCTTCTTCCAAATAGTTGAATCTAAAAATTCTTTTGGAAATTTACCGCGAGAGATAAGGTCCGCAGGATTATCTTGTGAAGGAACGTGTTTCCATTCACAGTCTTTAGTATTTAATTGTACTTCTGAAATTCTATTTGATACGAATGTTTTAAGCGAAGATGCTTCTGTTTTCAACCATTGTAACGCGATTGTTGAGTCAGACCAAAAAATCACACGGTGATTTTCACAAGACAAAGCATTCTTAAGTATTGTGAATAAACGCGATAACAAAAGAGCTGAACACAGTTCCAATCGAGGCAATGTAACCGGAGTGACCGGAGCTACTTTTGATTTTGCGCAAATTTGAGAATTGTGATGATTTCCGGAACTGTCTGTTGAGCGCAAATAAATGCAAGCTCCATAAGCTTTTTCGCTCGCGTCGCAAAATCCGTGCAGTTGAGTTTCGACATCATCAGATATAGAAATATATCTTTCAAAACTTAAATTTTCTAAAAAGGTAATTGTTTTCGAAATTCGATCCATTTTGTATGAATATTCAAAGGGACAGATTCATCCCAAACGCATCCCAATTTCCATAATTCTTGTATAATTATTTTTGCAGTAATTATAACTGGACCCACTAACCCATAAGGATCAAAGATTTTTGAGATTTCTGATAATATAGATCGTTTAGTAACCTTTGAACTATTCTCAGAAAGAATGACCACATAAGATATTACATCTCGATTAAAATCCCATTGAACTCCTAATGTTTTTTTGAAGAGTCTTTGTTTAACGACATGTGTGTGGTTTTAATTTTTTCTGAATTATCGAAAGTGAGAGAAGGCTCATTTGATGCCCATTTTCGAGGAGTGAAACCCCCTTTTTTTAAAAGAATCAATAATTCTTCACGAATAACCTTTGCTTCTTCGAGTGTTTCGCATCCTGTCAAGAGATCGTCGACATAGAAGTAATTTTTCAATATAGAGGCTGTAAGAGAGTGAGTAATTTTTTCGTCCTCGGCCAATTGTTGCAAAACGCGAATCGCTAAATATGGAGCACACGAGCTTCCATAGGTAACGGTCTTTAAAGAGAAAACTTTTACAGGCTCTTGGAAATTTTTTCTAAACAGAATGTTTTGATAAGGAGTATCGTCAGGATGTACAAGAATTTGTCTGTACATTTTTTCAATGTCGGCTGTAAGAGCATATTTATGTGATCGAAAGCGTAGCAAAAGAGATAATAAGTCGCATTGAAGTGCTGGACCGGTCAAAAATGTATCATTAAGCGAGAGTCCAGAGTCAGATAGGGAAGATGCATTGAAAACTACACGAATTTTGGTAGTGAGACCATCATGTCGAAACACAGGATGATGAGGAAAGTAAAATTTATGCTCATTTAAATTTTTACCTTTTAATTCAGTCATGTGATTTAAAGTTTCATATTCATCTAAGAATTCTATATAATCCTTTTCTAAATCAGGAGATTTCTCAAATCTTTTAACAAGGCCATTTAAACAATGCAATGATCTCTTACGAGAATCGCCTAAATTTTCCTTTTTCTCATTAAATGGTAGCTATACCATATAAGTACCATTTTCAAGACGTTGAGTGCTTTCAACGAAATGTTTTTCGCAAAGTTGTTCCTCTTCAGAAAGAGGTTTGTTATTCGGAATTTCTTCGAGTTCAAAAAATTTCGAAAGATTTTCATAAGGAGAATTGATAGCTAGATGACATTTTATTTTGCTATTACGAACCGAATTTAACTTTAATTCTCCGGCTACTATCCAACCAAAATGCGTTTTTTGGAATACAGCATCAGGTTGTTCCTTTATTGGAATTTGACCTGAGCACATTAACTTGAAGAATAATTTTACTCCAATGAGAAGATCAATTTTATTTGGTTGTCGGAATTCGGGATCAGCTAAATAAATGTTTTTTGGGATTTCGAAATTTAAAAGTTTAATTGGAATGGAAGGTATCTCATTTGTAATTTGAGGAAGAACAAGGAAATCGAGTCGTTTTTGATATTTGTTGAATAGAGATTTTACAATACCAAAAACCATATGCTTAACTTCAGTGCTAGTATCATTAACCTTGAGAGGGCCGGGGTGGCCACTATAGTGGCCACCATTTATTTTTACTTTTATTTTCATCGAATTGATTTTTTATTTAATTTTACTTAATAAAAAACTAGTAAATTTTATTTTAATTTTCCGGCCCTCTGAAGGTTAATGCCAGACACAGAAATATCAACTAAAGTTCGTGGTAATTTTAAGAAATGAGACACTTCTTCAGTAACAAAATTTGCTTGAGAACCACCGTCTAAGAAAACTCTACAAGTTTTTACTTTGCCTTCATCATTCACGAGATCAACAATGGCTGTGGCTAATAATGCCTCGGTTGAAACTTGTGCAGCATTAAAAGAAAGAAATAATTTGTTTGAATCAGAATCTTGATCTTCATTTCCCTTTGTATTGTTTGATTCATGAGCAGATTTTTAAAAATGCAAAAAAATATTGTGTTTTTTATTACACTTACGACAAGGTGACAATGTGCAGTCAGCAACTCGGTGATTGTGTCGCAAACAATTAAGACATAAGTTTGCCTTTTTAACCGCATCGAAACGAGCTTGAGGTGATAACTTTCGAAATTTGTCACAGGAGAAAATTGAATGTTCTCCTTCACAAAACGTACAGGAATTTTTTGATACAGATGCTGCGCACGATTTCTGGGAACGCGAATTTTTTGAAACAGGTTTTTTTATCAACTATCTGTTGGGATTTCTCTGATTTTTGATAAACTTGCGTGTCTTCTAATTCAGCTCGCCTTTGTAAAAACGTTATTAACTTTTGATAGGTTGGTTGTTCATATTCATTGCTGAAATCATCCCATTTCTCGCGAAGAAATGAATTTAATTTTTGTGTAACAATCCCAATTAACAACGTATCCAATTTGTCAATCGGTTCTTTTAATGATTGTAATGCGCGAATGTGTTTTTGAAATTGATCAAGAAAAGAGCGAATTGAATATTCCTTGGAGATATTTTGTAAATTTAATAATGCATTGACATTTTTTCTACGAATGATTTTCCGATTATCATACCGATCTTTTAACAAATCCCAGGCTACCTTGTAGTTTTCTGCAGACAATTCGAGGGCAGAGATAACATCCGCGGCTTCGTCTCTTAAACAACCTTTAAGATGATAGAATTTTTCTATTTCGGAAGTGTTTTTGTTTTCGTCAACAAGGGATTTAAAAAGGTCATAAAAACCGAGCCACGACTCATAACTTCTACTGAAAGTAGGTAAATTTAATGTAGGAAGTTTTCGCCTTTCTACAATTTGTGACGGACCTTCCGAATTCGCATAGTTATTTGAGTTTGTTGCTTCAGTACCTTGACTGGGTGCATTTTGCAAAAGGGTGGTTGCCTTACTTAGAGCACGATAATATTTTTCTTTGAATTGATCGCGTGTGGTTTCATAAGAGGGATCTTCGTTAAATTGTTCTAATTCTAATTGACAAGAGTCAAAGAGATCGCGTTGCTCTTCAATTTCTACAAGTCTTTTTTCGAGAATAGGAAAATCCTTTTCATATTCAAAGGAATCAAGAAATTTTAAAAAATTTGTTAACATACGTTTCGCGTTACCGCGTTGAAATTTCAGAGCTGAAATACTACGTTCTGTCATTTTTATTGAATCTATTTTATGTACTTTATGCCGTTTTGATGGTGTTCGCTCCCGCTGCGCTGTTTTCGCGTTATACATCAAGTTTAAATTTGAGGTTCTTTTGTTTTGTCTAATATTTATCTGCGTTTCGATGATTTGTTTATGCGGCGAACACCATCAAAACGGCTTACACGGAGACAAAAATAATTTAATATTATTATTTTTAGTAGCGGGCCATTTTTTTCTCAATTGTTTCTTACTCAAAAATGAATGCAGAATAAAATTGTATTTTTTAATTTTGAGTATAGCGTGAAGAAGACTGTTTTTTATTACAATATTATAAATAAATAATTTAAAAAACAATAAAAAGTAAAAAAAATTTTTAAACAAAATATATTTTTAAATTCTACGTTTCAAGACGAAAAAAACGCCTATTTGGTTTTTAAAATCGGTTAAAAAGAACTCAAGAAAAAAATATTTTCATTTAACATTGTTATAAACTTTAATTGTTAATAACTATAACAAAAAAAATTTTTTTGCTTTAAATTTTTTATGACATTATTTTTATCACATAAAGATGAGCATAAAAGATATTTCATTGAAAAAAAATTTTTTTAATTTATCCGATCCGTTTGGCTAAGCCTGACCCTATGGTAATATATAAAAATTTTTTGTGAATTAATATAATTTAACCACTTAAATGCATTTAGAAAACAGCTAATACATTAACCCTACTTTTTGACAGAACGATACAAAGCATCACCTGAAGATGGGATTGTTCTGAGTAGTACCAGAAGATAGGACTGTATCACACTGAAGTATCGAAATGAAAAGTGGCACTTTGTACAAACCGTCATAAAAATGTAGTCTTCAGAAGTAATTGTCAAACAGGCAGTCTAAAATCTTTATCTTTAACAAGTGGTTGTCTACGAAGTTGTGCTCTCTTAAAAGTGCTCCCCGTTAGTCACATCAGTTAAATGTACAAATTATCAATAATAATTTTAGTTTTCAAAACACTAATAAAAACACATGAAAATGTGTTAACATCTCAAAATCACATAACCTCAAAAAACTACAAATTTGATCTGTACATTTGAAATTAATAATATTCCTTATTAATAAGTTAATCGTTTTCATGTTTCTTTTGTATCATAATTATATTTTACATTTATTTATTATAATTGTCGTGTTCCCAACACTAAAAAATTTGTGGTTAACGTCTGACAATATACTACTATGCCAGTCGTAGCACCCTTAAGGAAAAAAATTAAATGCAAAAAATGACTCATGAATGTCGTATTTTGATTGTGGTTATTTTGCCTCCACACTCAAAAAACGACACTTATTAAAAACGATATGAAAAATAATACATGAAAAACATGGCTTGAATAATTCTAATTCCAATCAATGATAATAATACGGATAATTTAACAAATTAAACAAAAAGAAATTTATTTAAAATCATTACGTTTATTTATAACATTAGTTATAATTAAGTACAATAGAGGCATTTCATTTCAAACCGTTCCACCGACAAAAAACAATCGCAAGGAGATAGATTTTCTAATAATTTTTATTATATAAAATTTTAATTGTTTATAATATATTATACACACCGACAGATTAGCTCGGTCGGATAAACGCCTAGCTTTGCGGACGCTTAGGACCAAGACAGTACTTGATTCGCGCACATTAGCCTGGGATTTTTCCGGCACGTGAGATAATCTGAGCGGGAGGTTTGACGTCGAAGTATAATGATGTGCACCGTCGATTATTGTACGGTACACACCATTAGAATTCGACTGTCAATAAACCGGTTGTACTCGGAGAGGTTTTCTACAGTTTCCCTCTCCACTGCACAGTGGGGCAAATTGCACTTTTCAGGGACAAAAATCTAGCGCTCTTACAATTTTTAACGGATTCTGTTAATTTTTTTTATCTTGAGTTTCCGCAGTATACAATACGTCAGCTAATAATTTATTTGAACTAATTGTTCATTTATTTATTTAACAACAATGTAGACGAAAATTATTTTCTAACTTATTTGATAGACATTTAGTGTCCTAAATTTGAATTTCACCTTAAATTGACATTCAGAGATGTAGTTAAACATAATTAATAAGTTTATACTCACTAGAATGGTAATAAAAAATGTTACTATTGTTATAAACAAATTATATAAACAAATTATTAGTTTAAGAAATGACTGCACTAGATTTCGACGATACTGATCACTTAAGGGTTATCGTGGTTGCTGATTACGAATCCGTAGTTGGTTTTTAAAAATTCAAAATGGCGGACAACATTTTTAAAAAACGATTGAAATCACATGAAACTTGTTCCTCGGGGGGTTTTCGTAGTTGCTGATTACGAATCCGTTGTTGGTTTTTAAAAATTCAAAATAGCGGACAACATTTAAAAAAACGATTGAAATCACATGAAACTTGTTACTCGGGGGGTTTTCGTGGTTGCTGATTACGAATTTGTTATTTGTTTTTTAAAATTCAAAATGCCAGATCTAATATGGAAGACGACATTTTTCATAAACAATTCACTTTATTCGAAACTTGTTACAATGGGGATTTTGTGGCTGTTGATCACGAATCGGCTATTGGATTTTAAAATTTAAAAGCTGGTTTTTAATATATCAGAATTTTTTTCAAATTTTTTAAATTTGCATAATAAGGTTTTTTGAATGAAATATTTTATAAAACCTGTTTTAATTTAAAAAAATAATCAATAAGAATGTATAATTAATTAGATTTACATAAATTTTAATTTAGTGAATGGTATCATTCTAGTCATAAAAGTATTTTTTTTTTGATTTTTTAACAAAAAAATTTAATTGCTTTAATAGAAGTTACTAAAAGAAACTCAAATTAAATGAAACGAATGATATTTAACTGTCATTGTATTTTATTTTACTTTCGCCATGAATTAGAACTTTTTGAACGGAAGAGGGCATGTAGTACCAATTATAATTACTTACAAAAATTTGAACTGTATCGCGTGTGTCTTCACCAAACTTTCTTGCATCAATTCTTCTCCCACAAGACATAGTTTTAAGTATAATATAAAACCGTTTAACTAAGTCTTCATTTACACCAGTTATTTCGGAGGCACATGTAAAGTTAGAAAAGAATCTTCTTGCAGTATTTCCATCATTGCTATTACCACTACCTTGACGAGGTTTGTCTATTATTAAACCGAAATCTTCACGGAAACGAGTTTGAATATATTTTTTCTTAACTTCCTTTTCTTTTTTATTTTCTGCGGTAGTCGCTGACCATTTTTGATATGAGGAGTTATACGATATAGAAAGAATCAACTCCATAAATCGGATCCATGCATGTAAAGTAGAGAGTCCAAATCTGAATGTTTCCTCTCTTTCTGGCATATTAATTACACGTTCAAGATTATTCATTTCAGATGGCTTTGCTAAACACACATTGCAGGTAGCACAAGATAGTGTATTTGTTAAAACTTTAACTACTGTTCCATCTATCATTGTAAAGTAAAAATTGTGCTTTACTTATACTTTTTTTCATGATATAGCTCCAAAGATACTCATATTTTTGTTTTGATAAATTTAAATCAAGCAATATTGCTAAAGCTTCATCGTTGGAATACGGATCCATACGCATATTTTCTTTTTCTAAATGCATATAAACGTCATCTAAGGTTTCTGGTAATATGAAGCGTAATTTTTCAATTACAACAGCTTGTTTTATTTCGCCAATAGATCGTAAACCTTGTATATAAGAGTAATGAATTTGATCCATTCCAGATTCTCTAAATAATTTTATAGCCTTTCTGCGTTTGCTTTTATCTGAAGATATTTCATATTCCTTGCATGGTCTTCCCCGTTTTATTTCCGAAGATGTAGAAGGCACTTCTGCATCTAATTGTATAGAGATATCTCCATTCAGCAACATTTCATTATTACTCAAAAATATATCTTTTCTTCTTCCAGCTTTATTCCATCGTTCCTTAAATTTATGTATAAAATTTTTATTAATCCACATTACAACACAAGTAAAGTTTGCTTTATAAATTGTCAAAAATTTTTCTTTAATGTACTTTTCTACAGAAGATATATGTTTTCCGTGTTCTATCATTGTGTCACATAATTCACGTTTATTAATATTTACGGAACCCATTTTACGTTTTTTCAAATATCAATTTATAAAACTTTATTAAATTAATCTTTAAGAAATTTTACAACTAAACGTTCCTTAACTATTCAGAAGCTTTTATACTGCATTAATCGATAACATTCAGGATACTTGTTGGTTTGTGGTAAATTATTTTCAATATATAAAGTCATTCAAAACAAGTTAATGATAAAATCGTAACAATAAAACAAGTCTTAAAGGAAACGTGTGGTTTATGGTATACAATTTTTTATTGTTTAAAGACAATAGTTTAATATAATTAATCATTCAAAAAAAAATTTTAATTTTTGTTTACAATGAAATGGCTTTTTGAATTTTACAAAACCAATATTCGATTAGAATTTAGCAACCACAAAATCCCCCGTTGTAACAAGTTTCAAATAAAGTGAATTGTTTATAAAAATGTCGTTTGCCATATTTAATCTGCTATTTTGAATTTTGAAAAACAAATAACAGATTCGTAATCAGCAATCACGAAAACCCCACGAGTAACAAGTATCATGTGATTTCAATCGTTTTAAAAAATGTTGTCCGCCATATTGGATCCACCATTTTCAATTTTTAAAAACCAAAAACGGATTCGTAATCAGCGACCACGAAAACCCCCCGAGTAATAAGTTTCATGTGATTTCAATCGTTTTTTAAAAATTTTGTTCGCCATATTGGATCCGCCATTTTAAATTTTAAAAAACAAATAACAGATTCGTAATTAGCAACCACGAAAACCACCCGAGGAACAAGTTTCATGTGATTTCAATCGTTTTTTAAATGTCGTCCGCCATATTGGATCCGCCATTTTGAATTTTTAAAAACAAGCTTCAGATTCGTGATCAGCGACCTCAAAAACCCTTAAGTAATCAATTTCGTCGAAATCTACTGCAGTCATTTCTCAAACTAATAATTTGTTTATAACAATATTAACATTTTTTATTACCATTCTAGTGAGAATAAACTTATTAATTATGTTTAACTACATCTCTGAATGTCAATTTTAATTGAAATTCAAATTTAGGACACTAAATGTCTATGAAATAAGTTAGAAAATAATTTTCATCTACATTGTTGTTAAATAAATAAATAAATAAACAATTAGTTCAAATAAATTATTAGCAGACGTATTGTATTCTGCGGAAATTTAACAGAATCCGTTAAAAATTGTAAGAACGCTAGATTTTTGTTCCTGAAAAGTGCTATTTGCCCCACTGTGCACTGGCGAGAAAACCTATTAGACGGGTGGACCAGGCAAATGCGAGTACTCCTGATTTCAAGCCGTTCTGTAAACGCAAAAATTTAGTATAAATGTAGTAAGGTAAATGCGTTAGTGCTCGGCAGCATAAGGAATTTTTTAATTTTAAAATGACTAATTAGCAGTTTCAAAGACAATTTTTTCAAATGAAACAAATTTTATTGATTAAAGAGGATTATAAAGAAGAGTAATTAACATCACTTTTTATGAAATCAAATACTATGTAATATTTATTTGCATTTAAAGTCGAAAATATGCAAATGCGTTAGTAATCGGCAGGTACGAAAATTGACTGTGTCAGTAATCGGCAGCTGTTTGCGTTAGTTACCGGCTAGTGATCGGATTTTTTTTGAGAATCGATTCTTAGATTCTCTCGATTCTTATAAATTAGTCGATTCAAGGAATCGAAGAATCGATTTCAAGAATCAATTCTAGCAAGGAATCGTTTTCGATTCCATACATTTTTTTATATGTAAAAATTGTATTTCTTAGGAAACATTTATCATTTAATTAATTTTTGTATCAATTAATTAATTAAAATTATTTTCTAAAAGTTCCTGTAGAATTTGATTATATTTTAAAATAATTTTTGATAGATTTGTTTATAGTTTTTTTTCGCATTATAAAAATCAAAATAAGTTACACTTTTTTTTACTAATAATTGTGGTATTTTTCTTGTAATGTGACAATAAGGTGATTATACCGGTTATTCATATACCACGTGTACAGATTAGCGCCAAAAAAAGTAAATAATGAGTAATTTCAGTTTTCGGACCAATCACCATAAACATGCTGTTGGGTCAACCAATAACGGCATATTCAGAGTATGCTCACAGCAACTCTTGAAACGCCCAATAAATATATCTCTGCGCAGACAGCAGACGTTGGAATTGTGACGTAAGAATCGATTCTTCTCGATTTTTTTAGTATAGAATCGATTCCAAAGAATCGATTCTTGGAAGTCGAGAATCGATTCTTCACAGGAATCGGACTCGATTCTACCATCACTATTACCGGCAGTGCGCTCTGATTGGTTGGTTCACTGGTCGTCACTTCTGTGCCTTAGTTACCGTCAGTTACATTATAATGCTGTTTTGTCAAACAGTTTTTATCTGCCAAACACTAAAACATTAGTCTTTTGTATTCAATTGCTTTAGTTATCGGCAGCAAATTTAAATGTAGTTTATTTTTATTTATCAATGAGATTTTGCTTGACGAATACTAAAATTTACGACAATTAATATATAAAGAATTTAATATTGCAAAGAAAACAAGTCTTATTAACATTATGCTATTAGAATATGCAATTAAATTGGCCCATGTCAATTTTTAGTGTCCATCAGTCGTGCCGATTTTACAAGCAAGCTGCAAATTTTGCTTTAGTCACCGTCATTGCTATTTTACATAAAATTGTAAAAATAAAAACAGTAAAACAAATAATTAAATAATACTAACAATAATAATAAATACAATAAACACAAATTTACCTTTCGAAACGCAAAAAGTTGTCAAAGGCAATGTTTTTAGTTTTTCGTCGTTTCTTAACCTCAAACTTAAGGTTTTTGCTACATTATGTCGCGTTCGCGTACCTATCACGGAAATATTTTCAATTTTCAATTAAAATGAAATAATAAGTCAAAACAATTGTTGTTATCCGATGTCGCGATATTGAAACTTACCAGAAATATTGTTTATTTATGCATAAAAGGACTGTGTGTCTTATTTTTTGGTTAAGATGTGACAACCTGCCGACGACTAAAGCACTGACGCATTCACCTTATATAAGAAAAATTTCCAACGGGAAACACTTGTAACGCTAGTATTAAGGCAAAAGACGAGTGTATAAATAAATAAAATATTATACACTGATTCAAAAGAGAATTTCATGAGCTTTCTATTGCTATTTTTATTATTTTAAATTTCTGACAATTTCGTAAAGAAATTCCTGTTTGAAATGTTAAACTGTTAATATCTCAAAACACCCCCCGACGATTTTTATCAAAATTATATGAAAATAAAGCGTAAATTATGGACATTTGATTGGATTAATAGAAAAAAATTGTTTAAAAAATGTGTTTTTGAAAAATTTGACAAATAGTACGAAGTTGAAACTTAACCCATTCAACTTATATTCTACTTCGTACTATTTGTCAAATTTTTCAAAAACACATTTACTCAACACTTTACTCAATAGTAAAGTATGCAATATAAATTTGAATTATATTTTAGTAGTTAACAAAAACTTTAGTTAATATTACTTTTCGGAATATCACATTATTACCTAAAATTTTAAAATTATTATTATTAAATGTTTATCACAAAGCTTATATTAATCAGAATAATTTTGCTAATTTCGTAAGGTTTAGTTCGTTTCTATGTTATTTACAAGGGGTATAAGACAAAGCTTCTTATCTTCATAAAGCACATATGCACATTTTTTGTCAATCATTTGAATCATTATTGCTTTCGTAAACAATGGTTGCAAAATCGGAATTAAAGTTATCGTATTTGCATAACAGTTTATAAAGGATGTCAAATTTAAAACCAATGATTAAATGTACAAGAAGGTCATTTTTTGTTTTAATACGTAAAAGTGCTTTTATTGATATAAACTGTTCATCTTTCATTTGAGCGATACAACTTACTCTTTTCGTAAGCCTTTTGTAAGAACTACCATGAAAAAGCTTGTAATTTGAAATAAACCGATCGTAACATAATTCATCTACATTAATTTCGTCGTTTACAAATTGGTCTATAAGTATTTTTTCTATATTTGTAAGGATTATTTTATTTTTACATCCAAAGATTGTTAATTTTTCGTCGTATCTGACAGCATTTTTTACTTCGCCTTCTTTCATTAATACTTGAAACCATGCCTTTTCTTTAATGCTAGACTCAGGTTAATTGAAAACTGCAACATTGAGTTTAAAATTCTTCAGTCTTGCTTAAATTTAACGCTGCAAGCAATATGCAAAAGTAGATGGACATTGAAGGACATAAAATCTTTTCCGTACAAAGTCTTTATTCATAGAACAAAAACTAATATTGCTGTGCTTGCTGCCACAAATTCTTCTTTTGTAATTGTAGTTTTATTAAAAATCTGTAAATTGTGAACAAACAGAAACCAATGTTGGAAATATTTTACTCTTTTCCTATCATACATTAATAATTTGTAGTACACTAAGGAATAGTAAACAACAAAATTTTTCCACTCGGATGCATAAGAAAGTTCTTTTATTCCACGAGGACAACGGGTTAATTCTAAGGGTGTTTAATGTTCTGTAGAAGATGATCCATATCCTTAATTTTTTCCCCAAATACCACTCTTCATCCTTAAATTTAGAATCAAAAAATAATATTTGTCATCATTTTTACAACTCCTTCGCAGACAACATGAAGATATTCTGGCACAAAAGACCATATTATATGAAAGATTGGTAACATTAAGACAACAGAAGCTCCTTTGACACCATTAATGTTTTTTGTTTTTCTGCCTAAGAACTTTATCCAAATATCTCATATGTTGTACATGGCTTCTATTTTCTTTAACATCTCCACTATACACTCTATGAAAACCGTCTCCGTAGGGTAATTCTTCTCCAGGATAAAGACAAAACGGACATACGCATTCGCCATTATATTGCACAAGACACTGTATTGAAAATTGTGCAGGAGAATCTACTGGTGCAAGAAGTTTGCAAACTTCAATATTAATTTCTTCTTTGTGTAAAAAAGTTGTTGTGTCGAAACCAAAATTGTGAAATCAATTTGTCATTTAAATAATAGATATAAATGTTAGCAAAATATTATTATTGTACTTGAATACATTTATTTTACAGCAGACCCATTTTAATTTTTTTATTCTAGGCACATAATTTTTACTTCATTTTATAAGTAGCTGTACGTACAGACGCACTATATTAATAAATTCCACAATAGCTGGTTGTCAACTTTAAATTTGATTTGAGAGAGAGAGAGAAAGAGAGAGATGTTTATAAATAAAAAGAAAGGGAATAAAAGACTATTGAAGGAAGAATCAGAAAATATAGTGAACAAGAAAACTACAATCTTATATAGAATCTGACACAGGTGTAAATGAATCACCTGCAGAAAGTAATCAGAGACTTTTCTGTGTCTCAATTAAAATGAAAGATATTGTAAGTTGGTGAGTAAATTATTAATTATTCTTATTTTAGTATTTTACACACACATTACAAGTTTACACTAAAACATAATAATTATTATATAAATAAAAATTGTTTGTTACTTTATTGATACTATATTCTTCTATGAAAAGTGAGAATCTTATATCAATTATATTTTATTAGAAGGGCATTTTTGTAAAAAATAATATTTACCGCGATTTGTACACATAAATAATTAAAAGATAGTTTATATTCCCTTGCTGTAAAATTTTTCTATTAATTTTCAAGTTTCATGAATTAAATAAATTTACTTATGTTTGTACTACTCCTATAATTAAAGTGTCTTATTACTGTCTACAACTAAATACAACGTTTTCCTTTTTATTTCTTTTCAATATAAAATACCGTCTAATCTAAGGTACTGAATTAATAGTATACTCAAAAGAGGGATCCTCTACTTTTTCAAAAAAAATAATAAATTTTTGAAGAATTTAACGTTTATCTTGGAATGAATATTAAATCTTTGAATGTAACTTATTGAAAATTACTTTCAATATAGTTAAGCCCGAATTCGCTTAATATATAGATTTTCTTTAATAATATTATTCGGAATAATCGAATTCATAGTTAACAATGCTCATTTCCAAACTTCCAAAACTTAAAGCTTTCGTAAATTCTCAAAGAGCATAGCCAATCAAAAGTGGACGATTCTGGATATACTGATAAACGGGGTGGTGTACAAACGCCTTTATTTATTCTTTTGGTAATAACAATCAATTAAAACAGCTGTTTATTTTGTTACCAGGATACAATATACTATTCAATACAGATTAACTTCCTTGAAATATGTGCGAAATATTGTTAGATTATAGTTGCAGTATGTTTTAAAAGAAAATATATTTTACTTGAACATACGTATTATTATGGTAAGTACAAGTTGAAAATTATATACTTTTCTCGATATTAAAACTATCTTAAGAATAATTTAATTTTATTAAGTGCGTAGGAATAAATTTTGTTAAAGAGAATTCCGTTTAAAACATATTCTTTGATAGTAAAAACACATAAAAATAAAGTTTTATAAGTTGCTGTTAATAGGTTTGTTGTAATTTGAATCAATTAAGATTTTGAGGTTATGTTATTATGATCACAGTTCTCGCCGCGGTTATTAATGTATAAACTGTTATTTAATAATTTATCTTCATTTAATGTACATATTTGATTGAATACTTAGAAATATCATAAAAAGATAAGTTTTACTTTTTTTCCAAAAACACTTAAAAGTTAAATATTTTATATATATATATTTTGATAAAATACTTTTTTGTTTAAAAAATTACATGGATTAATACAAGTGAATTTCAAACAAAAAATTTAGATTATTATAATTAAATATTGTGTTTCTATATAATGTAATTTAAACAAAAATTTAGTACTCATAATTGAAAAATATTAATTCATGATGAGCAATTAAAAAAAAACTTTCTGGTGCCGAAAACCGAAAAAAAGAAGCGAAGAATGATTACAGAATTGAATGGGATAGAAATAACAGTAAGGACATGCGAGATTTCTTGTACGCACCACAAACCTTAAACGACAAATGATTGGATTCAAATAACCATCAGGATTCACGAATCATTGACGCTGTACCTCCCACTACAAGCTGCAAATTTAATAAAGACGTAAACGTTGAAAAAGACAAATATTTACAATTTGATGAAAATATCGATGATTTGGATTCGATAAAAATTAATTTTTTAAAAATCAACTGTTTTACAACGTTCTGAAGAAACTATTTACAATGATGAAGAAAATCGAGGTTTAAATATTGCCCGTTCCTTAGAAATCTTAAATCCAGAAGATGAATTATGTAAATCCAAAAACAAAACAGCAAACGATTTTGAAGATTCTAATATTTATGACTTCGAAGTTTCAGATCCTGCTTCGTGGCCTGAAATTCACAACGGGAAAATCATAAATTATTTAGATTCATTTGGTCCTAAACAAATTAAACTAGAGCTATATCCTTCTGACAAAAAGTGACGACACTTTTCAAACGCATATTTTTATCGCATTCTATCTAATGGGGAAAAAGAAATGACAAGACTTATTAACATTAGTTTGTGTCTTGCTGAGAACAATATGGCATTTCGTGGTTCCTCGAAAAAATTGTACACGAAAAACAATGGAAAATATTTTGGTCTTTTACAACTGCTGTCAAAATTCGACCCAGTAATTAAAACCCTTATCAGTGCATTATTGCAGCAAAAATATTTGTAACGAAGTTTTACATATTCTGGCCAAGCAAGTTAAATCTGAAATAGTAAAAGCTATTCAGAAGGCAAAATATTTTCTATAATTGCTGATTGTACTCCTGACGTGAGCCGTAAGGAACAATTATCATTAGTAATAAGTCTGGAGTTCAGAAAAGAATTATTGATCACAATCCTTTAGCTTTTCACATGTAGAAACCACAGTTTAAATTTATTATTATCTGATGCAGCAAAATCTTCTGTGCAATCGGTAACTTTATTTATTATTTCATGTAAATAATAAACAAAAGAAACTATAAAATATAAATAATAACGAAAAAATACATATACGTTAATACAAAAAGCTAATTTAAACTTGGTAATACGCCTATGAATTATAAATTAAAATATGCCATAATTTACAACTATTTAAAACATAAGAATCTTTCCTGTAAATATTAAAACATATTGACATTTTTATAGTTAGGTAGTTGTAAATAATTCAAATTAAAAATCTTTTTACAAGTTTAAACATATCTAAATAGATAGGAATAAACTTTAATGTAAAAGGAGGTTTCAAAAATTAAAAATTTTTTAAACTATAAGACATATTAAAAAGTCGTTAAATAATTCTTAAAAGTAAAAATTAAAAGTTTAATATTGATATTTTTTTGAATAATTACAGAGTATCCAGTGGATCGGGAAACCGAGGAATGTCAATAAATTTGTTTAGAGTGGGAAATGACGGTGAATTTTGAACTTGACTGAGATTTTGGAATTTTTTTAAACACTGATTATATTAAGAGAAAAAATAGAAATATATATTATAGAAATTATCAATTAAATTTTATATAAAAAATTGAATGATCTTCTATATAATTGTTTTATTTTGTCAGGGAATTTTATTAAAAGTACTTGATAAATATTCAATTTCTAGAGTTTATAAGAAAATTATGAATTTTGATGTCAAATATAATATAACTACAAAACAAATTTGAATTAGTAAAAATTTTAAATAATTAAAACAAAGGTTATACGAAATTTATAAAAAATTATTTTGAAACAATAAATAAAATTAATAAAAAAATTGGTAAATTTTCTTTTACTTATTTACTTATTATTTAATTTTAAAGGATTGTAATCCTAATAAGTAAATATTTATTTCCAAAAATCTATTTAAGTTCCAAATTATTTTACAATTAGAGATATTCTAAAAAATTTATGATAAACATTTTTGTAGTTTCAATTATTTTTAGAGTAAACATTGGATATTTAATCATTCTGATCGTCTTTTTCTTTTATCTTTTTAAATAAAAAGAAAAATTTAATTTATTTGTTTACCATATTTTTAATCACTTAGAATTTTGACGTAAATAAAGTGAGGTTAGAATATGTTTCGATAAAATAAAATAAAATTTATTTTATCATCAATATAAATACAAATATTAAAATTTAGATTCCAAGTATCACAAAAATGTTCAACGGAATCAATTTATTTTCTTCACGAGTAGTTAGCTAAGGTCCCTAGCTTTGAATACATATGGGTGATTCTCCCGAAATACTCCTTTTTGTGAGTTTCAAACAGAAAAGAAAAAAATGATTATTTATGGATTAATGCAGTCAATTATATTGAGCTTTCAAAAATCTACCGCCTGTATAGCATGATCATGCTAACTTTTAGCTTTTAAAGTATATATTTTAAATTAAAATTTACAAAAAAATTAAGAGGTTAAAATTTGACGCCAGTGTTTTTTATTATATATATTTTTCTATTTACAAAAAATTATTTAATAATCATAATTTATTAATATTATCTATAAATTTTATAGATTTTGAAATACTTATTTATCAAACATCTCTTTTAACAGTTACTAAACACTGAATTTAACGATCATTCCGAGTCAGGTGTTACACCTGACTCGGAATGATCGTTAAATTCAGTGTTTAGTAACTATTTAAAACAACCGAGTGATAATATCATATAATAATTTAAATCTCTTTTAACAATTGGCAAAAATTATTTTTTATACATTTTAGGTTCACTTTTCACTGGCAGTTTGTAAACAATCGACAATCATATCAATTTTTAATTTTTATTTAAAAAAGTGAGAGGAATGACAATTTCAAAATTTTTTAATTTTATTTAATTGACAAATAATTTTCCTCCAACTTAGAATGCCCTATCATGTTTATAAAAGATAACTTTATGTGAAAAAAATTTGTGATCAATTTATATTTATTAATATTGTTTTTATTTGGGGTGAGAGGAATGACGCTTTAGGTTGTGAATCTCTGCTTATGTCTCAATTTTTATTTTTTAACGCAAAATAATGACATTTTTTAAAAAGTAACTTAAGAAATTAATATTAGAGATGTTAATTTAGATATTGGTCACAATAATTAATCAATATCTCTACCCACAGCAAAAATATTGGATAATATTCAACGAGTGAGAGGAATGACGCGGTACTACATGACAAATTTCATTTTCTATTTTTAAAAAAACTACATGACATATTTTATTCATATTTTAGAAAATTATTCTTAAATATCATAACTTTTAGAAAAAATTGTTGAAGTACCTATTTTCATGTTTTAAATAATTGTTTTACGTATTGAAAAAAAGAAAAACACTTAGATGACAGGTTAGAAAATCAATTTTGAGGTGGTAAAATATTTTAAAAATGTATTAAACAATAAAATTTCACAACTTTTTCTTCCAGAACATTTAGAAAAGGTGATAAAATAGGGAAATATGACGTTGTATTTTTCCAAATGATTATAATTGAGGGGCTGGATGCTATAAGGGGATACGCGTGAACACACGGCCAGTCAGTTCGGACGTAGAGATAAAATTTTGAAGTTGTTCAAAATGAATTTAAAATTATTGTTTCTTGTTCAGAATTTCAAGGCGAAACTTTTTTTCTAATAAAATTTTTTTATATAATTTTTTGTTTTTAAGTAAATTGAGAAAAAAGTGATTTTTTAACCTAAGAAATTTTAATGAATTTTTGACTTCAACTCGTGATTACTTCGTTAAATATTAATATTTTTCCACGAAATTTACACACAATATTCTTCAAACTATACCAAAAGTGAAACAATATTTAGTATTTTTTCAAAAAATTCTGTGTCTAAGTAAATAATTATTTAAACAATTTTGCCGGAAAAATGATTCTCCTATTTTCAATTGAAAAAGTTGAGTAACGAATTTTCGTTTACAGAAAACTTCCAGTGACAAAAATGTTCATCAATATGTTAGGAAGTTTTTCGGAAATTTTTTCGTCATTTGATAATAAATTAAAGAAAATAGAGCAATTTTAACAGCGTCGCGCTATGCTGTAAACGTAAACAATGTCTAACTGTATACATTGGTCTTGTAATGGCGGCCATTCTACACGTGCGCGGCCACGCCGTAATTTTACAGCATAGCGCGACGATGTTAAAATTGCTCTATTTTCTTTAATTTATTATCAAATGACGAAAAAATTTCCGAAAAACTTCCTAACATATTGATGAACATTTTTGTCACTGGAAGTTTTCTGTAAACGAAAATTCGTCACTCAACTTTTTCAATTGAAAATAGGAGAATCATTTTTCCGGCAAAATTGTTTAAATAATTATTTACTTAGACACAGAATTTTTTGAAAAAATACTAAATATTGTTTCACTTTTGGTATAGTTTGAAGAATATTGTGTGTAAATTTCGTGGAAAAATATTAATATTTAACGAAGTAATCACGAGTTGAAATAAAAAATTCATTATAATTTCTTAGGTTAAAAAATCACTTTTTTCTCAATTTACTTAAAAACAAAAAATTATATAAAAAAATTTTATTAGAAAAAAAGTTTCGCCTTGAAATTCTGAACAAGAAACAATAATTTTAAATTCATTTTGAACAACTTCAAAATTTTATCTCTACGTCCGAACTGACTGGCCGTGTGTTCACGCGTATCGATACGCGTGAACACACGGCCAGTCAGTTCGGACGTAGAGATAGCATCCAGCCCCTCAATTATTTAGAAAATCTTGACTACATGCAAAATGAGGTTTTTTGGAGAATCGCCCATATACTTATGTTTGCTGAATATCTACAAGAACACAAATTATGAGTCAAAAACGAAACTATGCCCACAACCGAACCTATTCTCCAATTGTATATATTATTTAATTTTTAATCCTTGATTGTATATTACTTTTCGTATTAATTTATATATTCTATAAATATCATAAATATTTGTTTTGTATATTATTGTACATTGTATATAATGTATACACAATAGATTCGTTGTTAACAAAAATCTCTTGATGATAACGCTAAAATAGTATGAACCGTGAACGAATTTTTCATTACAGGGTAGGGAACGTTTTTCACGTGACATTAGTACTAATAGGTCATTAACATGTTGCAAATAGAGGCAAAGGATCGAACTTTTTTGGCTCGGGAACATCTAAAAATTTTGTCTAACATATTAGATCCACCATTTTCAAATTTAACAATTTAACATTGGATTCGAAAAGAGCGACTCTAGAAATTCTTAATGTGTGATGTTAGTAACTTTACCGCTTAAATTAACATTACCGTTTAAGTTTTTGCTAAAAATATTGAAAGTACACTAAAAATCGCAAAGTAGTTTCATTGACTAAATGTCGTGTAGAATTTTTATTTTTAATTCAATCGAGGTCAACAAGATCTCAAAAGTTTCTTAATGAAATAGGCTACCAATAAAAAATTTAAATCTTGAATACTATTTACCCTTTATTGCGGAAAAAATAAGCAAAAGTTTGTAAAGTGATTAAAAATCATCTAAATTTCCATTAAATTTAAAGTAAGATTTGTAAATTATAATTATATTCATTGTATTTTTGTAAATACTTTTCTTTCTTGTTGGTCTTTAAATAAATTATTCTCTCACAACATTTAGAAGGCACATTGACTTATCATCATCCCAAATTAGGTATATTTATAAGGGTTTTTCGTCGAATTTTTCCTATTTTCTTTATTTTCAATTCCATAATATAAATTTTCCTTTTAAGTATCAGTTTTCAATTCCAATATCAATTTTTAATTCCATAATAATACCAAAATACCAATTTTCAATTCCAATATCAACTTTTAATTCCATAATACCAATTTTCAATTCCAGTATCAATTTCTACTTGCCTATAATTCAACATACAATTTCTATTTCTTTTCTTTTATTTAATAATAATTCAATTCCAATTTATATTTCTCTTTCATTCAATAATTAATTTATAATTTGTTTTTTATTTTAAATATCTATAAACAACTTTTTTATCCTAGAAAAAAGATGTAAACTGCTCAAAAAGAAAACTTTATATTGTTTCGATGAATATCACCTACATTCAAATACTTTGATATACTACAAAAAAAGGTTTGCTTTTAAATTCAATCAATTTTATACTACAAATATTTTTCTGCTTTATCTATAAAATGAAAAAAAATTGAATTGATTATCTGGAAATAATTTTTTAGTTTTTATAACGAAATCACAGCGGTGATACTCTAAATGTATATAGAAATCAATGTGTTGACAGAGCCCGATAGAGGCGCTGGCAGTACCTTGGTCTTACCGTAATAGCGGGCATAAGGAATATACTTGAATATTTGAAAAAAGGAAAATAATTTTGAGAAATGGTTAAGTATAAACACTTTATTAATAATAATAAATTAAGAATAAAACTCGAGCTTATATAAATAAGCTTTTTCAAAACAATTATGCCCTAAAAACTAAAAATTAAATATTCATTTCGCTTCTCCGGTAAAAAAATACGATTTTTTAATATAATACCTGCAATCCTTTCTAGTAAGAACATATATTTTAAAAACGGGCCTGAAAATAACATTTTTTACCCATGTTACATCACGGGAAATTTTTTAAATAAGTCCAATATTAATGAAATAAAATTCAAGAAAAATAAAAACATTTATTTTGGTTAATAGCATAGAATTTAGACTTTAAAGAAAAATAAATATTAAAATATTTTCCTTATTCTATCTAAAAGCAAATATAAATAGAATAAATTGTATTTACTCTATTATGCGATTTTTCATTAAATACTAAATAACACCAATTTAATAAAGTCTTTATGCGTAATACTGATCAATTCTTAAAATTAACTAACATATGATTGAAAAATGAGTTTAGAAACTTCTAAAGATTTAAAAACAATCGATTTAAGCATTGACTAATCGAGCTTTGGTTGACTTGTAAATTGATTTTAATTTTGTCAATGACATTAATGGTTCTACAGGAGTGTTGTCATTAATAGAACAATTTCCATTTCGAGGTCTCAAGATGCTATAAAATACAGACGAGACAAACATGTAAACAGGACGAGACAAACATGTAAACAAGACAAAACACATAATATACAGTAAAAAAGACGAAGGACAATGTTTTTAATCTTATATAAAGATACCTCCAAAGAATCTTGATTTATTTTGCCTGTCAAAATGTACTCCATTTTTAAATCTGTAAGCAAAAATTTTGCTAAATCTAAGGTTGAACTCATTCGAAGATCTTCAGCTGTTTTATCAGTAAGAAACTTATTTTTAGGGATGATTTCAGCCTCCACCCTTTCTTCCCATTCATTTAACCACAACAGAGCATCTTCCAGAATCTGAAAAATAAAAATGATTAATTTCTGAAATTATAATATATTAATTGACAAATGACTCATACTTTTATATCTTGGCTGCCGAGACGAACGCCTGTTGATGGCAAAGTTCTATTTAAGGCATCAAACAATTTATTCATAATTTCGCAAAAATTTGCAGTTTCTTCGCTTTTGGAAAGTTCCGGCTCATAGTCTTTATAGAATCGTAAAGCGCCGGCTACAGAATTGCTGAAAAGCTATGGATAATAATTTAATTTATTATTATACACATCAGTGAGAAATTTATTTTCATGGAGTTTTGTTAATTAATGAGAATTCTTTTTATATTAATTAAAATTCTACTTAATTTACTAAAATTCAATGTTAAACATATCTTCCACAAAATTTTATTTCAATAAAGCTTACCTGAAAAGATAGAGACGCTTTCATTCTGTTTAATGAATTTGCTTCTACAGCAAAATGAGCATTTGTAATTTTTGGACATAGGCGAATGCTTGTTGGTCGAAGTTTGTCAACCTCAAACAAAATTTTAAAATGTTCCCATTTTATAATATCCTCATCAGGTTTAACCTTAAAAAACGTATTCATGAATTAATAATTTAATCTATATACTTGCAATTCTTTCATGTTGAGCAAACGATTTCTTATGGTCTTCAACAGATGTGGAGTATCAGAAAAAAGAAAGACCTTTCTTTTTTCATCTATGGGATTTGAAAATAAATTTTTTAAATTTCCCATTTTACCACTGCAGCCCATTTCGGCCCACATTTTCCTATTCGAAGTGCCACCATCAGCAATTACGCCATGGACTTTTGCTCCAGCATTTTCCAGCATAACAATTGCCTGAACAACAAGTTTTGCCAATTCGTCACCATGAGTAGGTCCCTTTGATGCAAATACTGCAATTGGCTGAGAGTAATTGTCATAAAGAGGTTGAAAAACGAATACCAAACCATGATCAGCCATTTGGCTGTCAATATCTACTGCCTCTTCATCAACAAAATCAGAAACACCCTTAAACTTCATGGTTTTTTTTATCTAATAGTATATTTTTCCTCACAGACATTTCATCTAACAATAGAATTCCATGGAGTTGATTATCATTTTTTTTAGAAAAGTGTTCTTTTAAAATATTTTAAAAATTTCGATCAAATCCGCATGGGCACTTCATTTGCGAGAAATATCTGTAAAAAATTATACATTATAATAATTTAATAAAAATATTCTAAAATATTATTAATATAAATTAATTTTACCTTCTAATCGTTCGAACGGTAGGTAATGGTAGAATTTTATTGTCCCTAATCATTCGGAATGTTACCGGAGATCGCATGTGTAATAACATGGAAAGGATAATCCAATCATCAGAATACCTGCGACCCCTAGTATCTGACGAGTTGGCAGCTTTCATAATTTCTTGAATAGCAATCTTTTCGTTGCTGCTTATATTTTTATTTTGGCTTAACATACTCTCCATATTTTTTTTATCTAATTGAATGATTCGATTTTGTTGCAATCGAACATTCTTTTTTAAAAATCTGTTTGTTATCAACACTCGTTGTTTCGTTCAATTTATCGTAGAAAACTTTTTCTTTAATCTTAATGTTTTTTCTCTTTTTAAAGGGCTTATTTGATTTATGTTAATGTAATTAGTGTTCCTGCTTTGCTTTCTACGAATAATTTTACACTTTTCTTTTACACTTTTGCAGCACTTACATTGATCAGCCCTTTGTTTATTATAAATTTCTGTTAAAATTAGAGGACAAGATTTGTGACGTAAATTATCAACTTTGTCGGTGTACGTAAATGAAACTAAAAGACCATTATCATCTAAAATTTCAGGACAACCCTTACAAATTCGCTGTTTATCAACACTTTTAATAAGATTTTCGATCTCATGTATTGAATGAAATACATTATTATTTAATCCAAATGAATTATTTTTGACGATTTTCCCATAAATTTTGATAATTACGTTCATGTTGTGATCTATTATTATCTGTTTATTGCAAACAGAATCAAGCGATTCATTAGGTCCTTTTCTCCTAATTCAATGGCTAAACGTAATACCTTTATGTCCACCTCATGAGATATTTGCTCGAGCCCATGACATTGGGAAAGAAACGCTTTTATCATCCTCATACAATGATTTGAAGAGGACTTTGTCAAAAGGCTGAGTATCAACGAAATGGATTGCTTCATTCTCTTCATGAAAAACAGTATTACTTGGTCCAGGTTCAGCAATGTCTGTTTCCATATTTTCACCTTTCTCAATTTTTTCTCTTGTTCCTTTTGCCTTTTGCACATTTGGCGTTTTAGATTTTCTCGGTGATCATCGTCGTTGACTAGCTTTTTTTCAATACGTCCAAGATGCAATGCTGGCAAAGCTCCTTTTCTTAATTGAGGTATTTTGTACGTGCTCTAAAAAATCCATAAATGTAAAGAAATATTAATATTTAAAAAAATTAATACGTTAAAAGCAAGCTATAAAATTAAATTAGTTGATTGAAAAATAAATTAATTTTTAATGAAAATAAATCATGAAAATTAAAGAAAATTTAAACAAAATATCAATTATTTTAATGGTTTCATTTATTCATTTTAGTGTATTTATTTATTGATTTCTTTCTTTTTTAAAATTATTTTTACTTATGTTTTTTATTTTAAGAGTAGTGTAGTAATATTTTAGATTTAATTTTAGTTACATTCCTTGAAATATAATTATTTTTTAGTATAAATTATATTGTATTATTTATGCATGTTATACACATTGTTTTATAATAATAAATTAATTTTAAAAATTGATTCAAATTTATGTTTGAACATAACAAAATATGTACTTTTCCTAAGATGCTTCCATCAGGTCCTTTTGTTAACCTCTCCAAAAGAATATCTTCTGGATGAAAGTGCTTTCGACATACACCATCACCATATTTTAACTTAATGTCATCCCTAAAAATAGCTTTTTGCCACAATTTTATTAATTTTTTATCCTTCGGGACAGAGAAAAAACCAATTTTATTATCCGTTGGATTCGATTTGTAACCGGTTTTACAACCCACTATAACGCACTTCACCATTTTTTTAAACTTTAAATTTTTAAATTAAAATCAAATTTAAATTCTCAAACTTTTATTTTTTAAACTTTAAATTTTCTCTATTTTCCACCGTACTCATTTTACTGATTTTATTTAACAAAAAATCGAAATCAGTTTAAAAACTATGCATTCGTTTGGTTTGTTTACATATGTATAGGACCAAGGTACTGCCAGCGCCTCTATCGGTCACAGGCAACATTCATGTCGACTTGCTTTGTATGTTAATACAGAAGTATCACCGCTGTGAACGAAATTAACCCTTTGCCGTACATAAGCTTTCCCCACCTCAGAAAAAATCAGTTTGACAGTGGAATCACGTGGATAATATCAGGGCCGGAAATTAGTTTGATTTTGAGGTTATGTTTACATTGGTTATGTAGATTTGATAAAAGTCTTTAATAATCAAATATAGCTATGTTTAAAAAGTAATAAATTGCAAATACACTTCCACTTTATACAAAAAAACAGATTTTTATGTAATAAATATTATTTTTAAATATAATTTATTTTAAAATATAAATGGATTCATTTTTTAATTAGGTACGTTCCTGCAAATTCAGAACACTTACATTCACACACATAACTAATTTATCAACACAAGCATACCGCCTTTTCTCATTGGTTGTTCCCCCAGAAAAGACTCTAAACGACATTTCGTAACACAAGAACGACAAAGGGTTAACATACTAATTTTTACAGAATTTGTACTTTTTAATAATAATAAAATATTATAACAAAACAATCAATAAACATTTAAACATAGAGAAATAACTGTTCCTTTCAAAAACCCCTTGAATTTCAATATATTGAAGTATATATCAATGTACTAAATATAATAATATTACTTACTTAATATAATATTCATAAAATTTTTGGATCTTCACATTGTTGATGTCACTTGTTTTAATCAATTAAAGTTATTATTAAAAATAGAAAATAACCTTATTTTGAAACAACAACAAAATTAAAAACTTTCAAATTCAATTATTATTGAAGGATTCACTTACACTGATTCATTTTTCACTGATTTTCGATGACAAAACTCAATTTTATTTAAACGATCCTTAAGCTATTTGGCGCTCCTATTTGAGGGGGCAAGCTCTGACCTGTAGGTAAAACACAAATCAAATTTTGACGTAATGTGATGGCCCACATGAAGGCCTCTTTTAAAACCCGTACCTCAAAAAATAGGTAAAATTAAACATGGATTTTGTCACAATGTAAGGACCCACACGGGGACCACTTTTTGACACATAGAATAAATTAAACATGGATTTTGACGTAATGTAAGGACCCACATAGAGACCACTTTTTAACCTATAAGTCAAATTATACATAGATTTTGACGTAATGTTAGGCCGCTACTTATAATCTTTTCAATCTACAGGTTAAAAAATAGGTCAATTTTGATATAAGTTTTGACGGCCCTTACTATAGGGAAATGACTGAATCAGCGGCGGCGGCAAAATGATTTTACATTAATAGGGATATATATATATATATATATATATATATATATATACCCAGTAAAAAAAATTCAATACACGGACCGCGGAGTTCGTATACGAGCTCGGTAGCTCGTATGAGAAATATGAGAAATCTCTCATACGAGCCTTTTCCGTAATGAGAAGTGTGTAGATGCTTGTATACGAGGTGACTTTTAAAGCATTTTTATTAATGTAACACTATTTTAAAGTAAATGTATATAATAGAAATAAATTTTTAAAGTAAAACAAAGCTAAATTTATAAGGGAAATGAAGTTTTAAGAAAAAAAGGATAATTTTGTTTAAAGAATTTATTCACACCGAAAAAAGGTTAGAATTTGATAATTCCTTGTTACACTAACTTACCGACATTAGATATTTCGCGGACGCGGTAAGCACGATTTTGTATTAAATTTAATTATTTTATATGAACATTTATATAATAAATAAATAATAATATATTATTAATTAGCAATGAAGAAAAACTTATTTATTCTACCACCAATACAAAATCGTGCTTACCGCATCCGAGAAATATCTAATGTCGGTTGATTAGAGTAACAAGGAATTATCAAATTCTATCCTTTTTTCAGTGTGAATAAATTCTTTGAACAAAATTATCCTTTTTTTCTTAAAACTTCATTTCTCTTATAAATTTAGCTTTATTTTACTTTAAAAATTCATTTCTATTATATACATTTACTTTAAAATAGTGTTACATTAATAAAAATGCTTTAAAAGTCACCTCCTATTTAAGCATCTACACACTTCTCATTACGGAAAAGGCTCGTATGAGAGATTTCTCATATTTCTCATACGAGCTACCGAGCTCGTATACGAAGTCCGCGGTCCGTATATCGAATTTTTTTTACTGGGTATATATATATATATATATATATATATATGACGCTCCACGGTGAAAGGGACCTTAGTTGCTTAAAATTTTAGGTTATATTTAGAGTAGTTTTAGCTTCATTAAAAATATATATTATTGATTATTTAACATCAAAAGCATATTTTTTTGAAAATATTGCATATAATAATGAAGTAAATATTAATAGTTTGTAAAGAAAATTAGTCATTTTTATTTATTTGTACTTCCAACTTTAGTTCTGTAATGATCTAAACTTTTATAGCCAAAGGATTTGCTCGCCGGATGGAGTCCGGGTTTAAATATAAATTATCTTTTATCAAACTAATTAATAAAATGGCGTAAAGCGTCATTACAAAATTTAAGCAAGCTAGTTAGTGCATTTAGTGATATCGATAGGTAGGGTAAAGTCAGTACAAAGCAGAGTTTTAAACCTTCGTAAGAAAATATATTCAAATAAATAAGAAATAATTACAAAAATAATTATCTACGAAGATGAATTAAAAAATAACCAAAAGAAATATAACAATAAATAAGAAAATAAATGACTCGATATAATGCAAAAATTATCTAACCGAAATCAATCGAAACTCTAACTAACTAGTAACATTGCAATAAAAACTAATCTAACTAAAATAGAGTAGAAAGAAAATAAGTTTATTTCCCAAAATGACAAATTCCCTACCGCAACCGACGCTCATTTTACGCAAGGGTAGGCTCTAGAAACTACCCCTAAATAACGGTACGGACGATAACTAGGGGTCGTGCACGCTAGGTCGATTTAGCAAAATCGAAAAGACTAGATACCGCGATTCTCACGGTATTCATGCCCGACACGATAAATAGTTGCGTAAAAGAGAGAGATAAGGGTAGAAATACAAGTATCATCTTCCCCCAAGCTGTACCTTGAGTCGAAGAATCTACCTGGTGCATCAACTCTGTGAAGGGCGAGATGTACCTCTTCTTCACAGGGTTGGTTCACATTCTCATGTAGGAAATAGCAGGTGAAAAGAGATAGAGAAAGAGAGAAACGGAGAGGCGAAGGGTGTTACTACTGCCCAGTTGTACCTGAGTCTTGAGTACAACTCCTTCTAGGATGTACAAGCAAGCAGCCCCAGCTGTACCTGAGTTACCGCCGACTTGCACCAGGTGAGAAAGAAACATCTCATTCCTCGGGAGAGTCGTACCTCAACCTTGGCGTTAGATCGTAAAGGTGGAAAGGAGAAAGAGAAGAGAGAGCTGCTGTTGATCTGCCTCGGAGCAAGCCCCGAGTCTGGTCAACGGCGAACTGAGGAAATTGTACGAGCAACCAAGGATTATAGATCGCTGGGCCTACAAGAGATGTAGCGTGAGGTGAGAGAAACCCAAGTGATGCGCGGTAATGGGTGCGCCATCGGTACTCTCTACCTGTCCGCCGAGCAGTGAGCTCAGTAATATATATAGATATACTACGCGTACAAAACTGAATAAATTTTACTCTTTCAGAAACTTTAAAATTCTCACGTCAAAAATAATGCGATATCATTACAGTTCTATCAAAAACAGCTAAGGTCCCTTTCACCGTGGAGCGTCACAAATATATATATATATATATATATATATATATATATATATATATATATATATATATATATATATATATATATATATATATATATCTTCTTTCTAGATACTAAATAACATTATCGGTTGCTGTTTATAACACAGAAAATCTAATTCTATTGCTTTTTTCCTCTTTCGAAAGTAAATAACATTAAAATGTCTCCCTTCACCTAATTTACATGTCTACTGATTTCATATAAGGAATTTTAAATATAAGATTATTTGACATATAAATAAAAGATTTTTTGCATTGCTCAGTTTCACATTTAGAAATTCTTAATAATTAGGACGAATAAAATTATATTTGCTATTTTTATTTGAAAGCTGTAAGTTTTTGCAATAAAATTATATAGATTATGCTATTTAGTATTTACAAATTTATATATAAGAAGAGGTGAAATCGTACATAATTTTGTCTAGTAATAACAAATAAAGTAAACAGTGTTGAAAAATTAATTAATAAATTATCTTACAGTAATATATGATAAATTTTGTTTATAAAATCAAATTTTTGAATTATTACCTGTAATGAATATAATGAAATCCTGGAGGTATCATTTTAATGCCTCGAAAATTTTCCCCAATACTCCAAGATTTAATGTCTATTCCAATATCAGTACCCTTTGGAACATTTAACAGAACTAAGGTACTGCCTTCAGATAAAAGATACTTAGCAAGTTCCTGATTTACTTCAAAAGAACTACTGGATGCCATTATTTTTTCTGCAAAAGTGATAAATAAAATTGTATTAATCATTAATTAAAATACGTTCTATAAATACTAATCAGTCTCTCAAAATTCTTATTGATAAAGGTGTAAGGGTTCAGTTATACACCTTACATCTAAGAAATTAAAAATTAAATTATTACATAATTTAATTAAAATACAACATTAACATTATTTAAAATATATAAGAAGATGTAAATTGGTGTTGACCAGAATAAAATAAGTTAGTTTTTTTTGGTGTAATAAATGTGTTTTTTCTCTTGCTGGTCTAAAAATTATATATTTGTTTTTTTTTTAAATGACATGGACACATTTATTACACCAAAAAAAACTATATTATTTAAAATATTAATATAATTAATATAAATATTATAATTCTTAAAGAAACCTGTAATACCTTAATCCACCCATGTAAAGGGAAAACACAAAATACAACAAAATCTAGAATTAAATAATAATTCCGAAATAAAATAAGCTATGTCAATAATTGTAATTAATATTAAGATTTCTCCATATTGGAAAACTGTAAAATTTTTAAGAATATTTATGATTAAGAAAGAAATAATTATCACACCTGTTTCTTCTATTTAAATAGAAATACAATTTGTTTTAATATTACCGACTTTCGAAGTTAACCATTAACCCTTTAAAGCATACATCTTTCTAGTCAATGACTTTAATAACCAAGTTGTTGGATTTGCCGTTTTGAATTTTTTTAAACTGACTGCCTATTTGTGTTGCTGATTTTATGAAAAATACATAATATGGAGTATTATTGTAGCATAGTTTAAAGCCATAGCCTAAAAAATATAAATATACCACCAACTAGGGCTATTTTGTGTAACAAATAGTTTCATTGGATTTAATGATTTATTAAAATTCAGAATTAAAAGGAAAATAAAAAATAACCCCCGGGACGGAGCTATTTTGTGTATGGAACATTTGTCTTTTTATAATGTTGTCTAAACATTTCTTATCGTTTCTGCTTCATTAAATCTTTTGTCTATATATTTAAAAGTAAATTAAAAAAAGAATGAGCTAATAAACAATTTTTTGTAGATATTATACAACAAAATGTAAAATAAAACACTAAAATTTTGTTAAAATCTAGATTTACTAAAAATTACCAACTTTCCTTTAAATTATATATTACTCAGATTTTAAATAACATTTTTTTCTATTTTAATATATATTTTATAATAACAAATTAAAATTATAATAATATCATTTAAACACTTGCAAATAACTTTAAAACATTATTTTAAAAAATAGAAATTAAGATTTTTAAGGTTAAGTAAATAAAAATTTAATATCTAATACACTTTTCAAGTTATTTTTAAGAGAAAGGAGAGAAACAGTTTTAAAACTAATTTGCAAAAACTAAAAATATGTTAATAAAAGTTAATTATTTGAGGTTATACCGTGCAACGGTTAAAATGTTAATCGTTTTAATGATTTTAGTTCAATTTTTTGACAAAAAAGTAAGATATAAATGTATTAAGAAAAGGTTCTCAATGCGGGAGCCAAAAAAATTGATTTCCTTTTTATGTCTTCAACTCATCGGCGTCTCGAGCACTGAGTAACGAATGTTAGGCAAATTGAATCGATTTTTTAAAATATAGCAAATCTGACCTCAGAATCGTAAACAGCGACCCTAAAAACTTATATATATTTATTACGTACGCAAATTGAACAAAAGATTTGAAAGAATACTATTATTACACAAAAATGTTTCCAAAACTTAAGGGGACATTCCAGTTCAGAACAGGCAAAAAGAAAGCTTTTTTAATAAATATTAAAATAACTGTGACATTTATTTAAAAAATTTCTTGTGCATATAATAAATAATTTATTTAAGAATTTGTAAAAAAAATTTCATTTTTATTTCAAAATGGCGGCGATATAAGCCATTTTCGAAAATGCCTATTTTCGGTGGTAAGATAGATTCCAAACTTTCTAAAACAGATAAAACAAAAAACGAAGTGACATTCTCTTCGTTTGATAGTTCTTTAGGTGTGGAACCTCAAAAAAGTGGAATTTGCTCCCCCCTTTTTTTAGAGTACTTTTTCCCCAAAATATGCAAAAAAGGTGTTTTTATTCAAAACTTCTCCTATAAAAAAAAGAAGAGTTGAAAATTTTCCAGTTTTTGAGGTCCCACTTATAGGCATGATGATATATGTTACCGGCAAAACCTGAAGACCAGGCATTTCGCGAAATGCCTAGGAAATTCAAGAAATTCCTAAGAATTTAGGAACTACCCGAATTTCCTAGCGATTTACAGGCAGTTCTCGAATTGCCTAGGCATTTCGGGAATTGACTACGCATTTCGCGAATTGCCAAGACCGTTTTAGGTAAATTGTCAATTTGCCTAAAAAGGCTTCGTCATTTTAGGCAAATTGAGAAACAGATTATCTGAGTCATTCATAGACAAAAACAAATAATCAAAATTTTCTTCAATACTCAATTACATTGCTTATAATTATTAGTATCAGTACTGACTTTGAGTTGTAAACATATTAATTATCATAATGGCTAATGAAAGTTCCAAGCAGCAGTTGAAAGATAATTTTAATTCAATTATTAATAAATCTTTAAATTATAAAATATTTTCGCAAGAAAAGTATGACGAAATTTTAAAAGATATTATAAACATAAAATCGAATGGTGCAAAAAACAGTCTTCAGTATAGAAGAATGTATAAATATGACGTTTTGCAAGTTGGTGGATTGTCGAAATTAATTTCAAAGTGTACGAACGGTGAAGTGAAGTACATTGTGCCGGCAGAGGAATTATTTGATATCTTGGAAGTAGCTCACATCGCAACTGGTCACGGAGGTCGCGATCGTATGCTGTCTGAAACTAGCAAAAAATATGCAAATATTACTCGTGAAACAATCACAAAATTTCTATCGATGTGTGAAACATGCCACCAAAAAAAAGTCAAAAGCAAACGTGGTTTAGTTTTTAAACCGATTCTTCATAAAGAAATGAATAGTCGATGTCAAGTCGATCTCATTGATTTACAATCGCAAGCTGACAATAATTATAAATTCGTCATGGTGTATCAGGACCACCTAACAAAATTTGTTATTCTTCGACCACTGTCATCAAAACGGGCAGCAGAGGTATTTAATTTTTTAAACACACTGAAAAATAAATTTATTTGATTCAAATAATTCAAATTATTTGAAAAATATTTAATTGATTTAAATACTTTTTAGTTGGATCAAAAAAATATGTATTTGATTTAAATATCTGCAATTATTTGAATCATACTTATTTGAACCAAATAAATCGTACTTGATTCAAATAAATAGTAAATTGAATTAAATAAATAAATTTATCTAATACAAATATTGAATTATTTGAAACTATTCTTTCATTTATTTCACTCAAATACTTCATTTATTTGATGCAAGTAAGAATTATTTGATTCAGTAGGATTTTTCAAATGTGTATGTAATAAAAATTACGTTTAAGTGTATAAAAAATGTGAAAGTGAACTATTAATGAATTGTCATCAGTATTTATCTTTTGCAATTAGTTATTTTTTTATTAATATTTGTTGATGTTGAAATTATCAATATTGAATGAAATAATTTTCATACTTGATCCAAATAATTTTTTTTTAGTGCAGTTTATTAAAATATAATATAATATAATATAATATAATATAATATAATATAATATAATATAATATAATATAACATCATATTATATTATATTATATTATATTATATTATATTATATTATATTATATTATATTATATTATATTATATTATATTATATTATATTATATTATATTATATTATATTATATTATATTATATTATATTATATTATATTATATTATATTATTTTATTATATTATTATTATATTATATTATATTATATTATATTATATTATATTATATTATATTATATTATATTATATTATATTATATTATATTATATTATATTATATTATATTATATTATATTATATTATTTTATATTATTACAGATTGCTTATCAACTGTTAGATATCGCACTTTCGGTGCCCCTGTTATCCTTCAGTCTGATAATGGCCGTGAATTTGTGAATCAGATTATCACAGAATTAGCATCATTATGGCCTGAACTCAGAATTGTCCACGGGAAACCAAGACACAGCCAAAGCCAGGGGTCGGTTGAGAGGGAAAAAACAGACACCATATAAAGCCATGTTTGGCACGGATACTAAAGTTGGCCTCTCTACTTCTAAGCTACCGAGTGAGGTTATAAAAAAATCCAAAATGAAGATGATCTTCAAGACGTGCTGAAAAGTAATGACGTAGATAAAAATAACGATGCAAGTGGAGGTTCATCATCAGACGACTCAATGGAAAGAAGACAAGAAAAAATTATATCCGCTAGACAAGAAGCTGCAGAAGGGCTAGAAAGGCAAGCAAAAAAAATGAAAACACTTTCGGATAAACATCATGAAGTGATTGAAGTTGGAGACAATATAATAATTCCAATTCCGGATGTGGATAAGGCGAAAAGTGACCTTAGGAACGTTGTTGGAGTAGTCTTGGAGATAGAGCACGATCTCTTCAAAGTTGGGACACGTCATGGTATAATAAACAGATTGTACAGCAGGTAAATTAGTTCATAATTAGTTTTTATAGTAACTAATTTTTTTATAAATTTTGAGAACAATTATAATTATATTTGCAGGTCTGAATTCGAAAAATGTAAAACGAAATTTAATGAGAAAGAAGAAGTTCTTCAAAACGAGAGCATTTCCCTGCGCTCTGTTGCAACACAACAGTCTAATACGTCTGGGGAAGGGTATTTTCGTTGTAATTGAACAAAATCGTGCATATTTCAAAATATTTACATAAACATTTTCTTATAATCATTAAAAGACTTTCAAACGCAATATTTTGTGTAAAAAATTACGTTTTTGAATTTAAAGTAAAAATTAACGACTTGAGACCTTAAATGCTTTATATTAAAAAATATTTTTTTAATTTTAAAATTGTCCGGATAATCGAATATCCGGATAATAGGGGTCCAGATAATGGAGTCTCTACTATATATATATCACACCAGGCTCCTGGGAGTTTTAGGTTACATAAAAATGAACGCAAAATCTGTAAGTTCGGTTTTATTTGTGTATGTTCAGAGTGTCAAAATCTGTTTAGAACAAAATCTTAGCTGATCGGGTTTGATAGATATTCTAGTTTAACTATATCAGCGCAAAATAAAGTTAACTTTTTAAGGGCATTTGAACCATTATGACGTCATAGCTTGAAAACACATGCTTTTCTCAAACTGTGACGTCATTATGGTTCAAGTGCCCTTAATATGTGGACGTCCACATGAAAAGGGCCCATTTTGGTGAAAAATTCAATGAGATGAAAAATTTTGAAGTTTAGAAACCTAACAATTTCATTTCAAGAAAAACGGAAATAAAAATTGTAAATAATTGCTTATTCCAAAATCAAACCATAATATAGCAAGAAACTCAGAAATGGCAAGAATTTCTAACATTTGCAAAGTATCGACAAAATAGACCCTTTATTGTAAAGAGCCAGGGAGATAAAACACTTAAATGAATGATAAATGAATGAAAAGAGCTTGATTCGACTTGTCAAAACTTTTAGATCCAAAAAAGGCCCTATAAGAGCGCCATAAAGAGTTGTTACAATAAGTAAACATTTATATCCCAAGTATGTAAAAGTATGTAAAAATTTTCAACTCAGATATCGAAAGATGTCTACCTAATATGAAACCAAGGAATTCAAATCTAGTGTCAAAAATGTTTACTTATTCTTTAAAGCTCCACCTAGCAGTCAACCTATGCAACAATATAAAAATGTAAACTATAATTTTTGCGCTGATATGATTAAACATGAGTATAGACTTAAGGAGGCCAATCTTATATGCATGTACATCACTGAAAGGCGTAGCATTTTGTCGGAAGTACATCAGTGCGGTAGTACGTGTATATCCTGTAGATCAAAAACATTCTTTAAAAAAAATCATAATATTGTTCGCAAGAATTCTATTTTCATAAATAATAACATTTTCGGAAGAATTCAATTATTTTGAATAGAATTTTTATAAAACTTCACCAAAGGATTTTATTTTCATAAAAACAAAGAAATTCTTCAAAAGAATTTATTTATTTATAAAAGCTATAATTCTGTCCTCTGAAACATTCTCTACAATTAAATTTGTTAAATTTTGTTTAAAATATTTTGTTCAATAGTTAATAAACAAATAAAATAAAAAATATATTTTAATAACTTTTGAACAAAATTCAACGAGTGTAAATGTAGAGAATGTTTCAAAGAGTAGAATGAAGTACAGTGGAACCTCGATTATCCGTACCTCTGTTATCCGAAACCTCTATTATCCGAACCGAAAATCATTTTATCCGAATTTCTATTATCCGAACTTTTTTTTGGCTATCCGAATTTTAAAATTTATTTTCTCTATTTATTTTGTTATTTATGTTTATTTTTATGCCGAAAAAGTCTTAAAAAATCATATATTCTGTGTTTTATTAATATATTATTATAAATGAACATATATATATACTTATATATCTTTAAAAAAATGTATTAAATTAAATACGTATAGTTCAATTGTCCAATTTTTTTACTTTAATTATGAAAAACATTAAAACCTCTATTATTTGAATTTTCGATTATCCGAATCAGGCCTTGCCTAGGTTAATTCGGATAATCGAGGTTCTACTGTATTATTTATCAAAATTGGTTGAAAATTTTAATTGGTTTCTGACCCTTAAAGAAAAATCACAAAATGTTTAATAATTATTATTTTACAACAAATTTTGGTCCAACTTAATTTTTTCTGCTAATTGTACAACTGGATCTTTCAAAATTTAATGAAATTATTTTAATTATGGTTTCATTAGCGTTTAAAAATCACTTTTTAGTTTGAGGTTATGTCAAGCGATCGACACTCCTGAATCAAAAAAATCTGGAAAAAGTCGACTAGCCTCATTTTTTCACAAAAAATCCAAGCCCTGTAATATGGACTTTGTATTGTTATATTATTATTATATTATATTTTTTTTCTTCTTAAATGACTTGAAGCTAGGCCAACTGTCAGAACACACACACTTATATACCAACTTTTGCGTTTCTACAGAACGACTTTTGAGGTTAGGAGTACTCGCATTTTCCTGGACCACCCGTCAATGGGTTTTCTCGCCAGAGAAGAGGGAAACTGTAGAAAACCTCTCCTGAGTACAACCGGTTTATCGACAGCCGAGTTTTAACGGTGTGTACTTGGATATCTAACAAACCCGATCAGCTAGGATTTCGTTCTAAACGGATTTTGACAATTTAAACAGACACTAATCAAACCCTACTTACAGATATTGCGTTCATTTTTATGAAACCTAAAATTGCCAGGAGCCTGGTGTGATATATATATATATACATATATATAATGGAGTCTCTAATATATATATATATATATATATATATATATATGTTACGTACCAAGCCCGAAATTGTACAGACCGCGGTGTGTACAACGATTTTTGTACAGACCGCGGTTGGCACAAGGCATTTTGTACAAAGCTGAAATTCCCGGGCTTGGTACAAATATTTCTGTACTGAGCGAGCTCGGTACAACGCGCTTTGTACAATGTTGTCTAAATTATAGACGTAATGTTTATTATTGACTCTTGATTGACGATTATGACAAGAGAATGATAATATATTTTAATTATAAATTCAAAACTTAATTTAGTACAGTGGAAATCTTACTTGAAGCAACATTATCGATTTGGAAAGTAATCATGGTGTCTATTGATATGAAAAATGATTTTGAAAATAAATTAAAATCGCTAGTTTTTGCTGAAAACTCTGTTTCAATAAGTGATGAAAAAGTTTATAATGAAATTATTGAAAAAGTAATTAAATCCAAAAATAAAAATAAGAAAAATTCAACCGATTATCGGTGTTTAAAAAAATATGACGTGCTAGCAATTGGTAACGAAAAAAAACTAATAATTCCGATAAATAATAATGTCAATGCTAGTGTTAAATATTTTGTGCATAACGGTGAAATTTTTGAATTATTAAAAAATGCACATACTTCTACTGGCCATGGTGGTGTGCACAAAATGCATAACAATTTAAAGGACAAATTTGCTAATATTACTCGCCAAGTGATTTTATTGTATTTAAGTGGATGTGAAACGTGTATTAAAAAGAGAGCACATCCAAAAAAAGGCGTCGTAGTGAAACCGATTTTAACTAAAGAACCTTATGCGCGCGGTCAAGTTGACCTAATAGATATGCAATCAAGCAGAGACGGAGAATACAAATTTATTTTCAATTACCAGGATCATCTGACAAAATATACTATCCTAAGGCCTCTTAAAACGAAAACTGCTGTAGAGGTCTGCTACAATTTGATTGACGTGTTTTGTACCTTTGGCGCTCCAGCGATTCTGCAGTCGGATAATGGACGAGAATTTGTTAATTCTATTATCCAGGAAGTTAAAATTATGTGGCCTGATTTAAAGTTTGTACATGGCAAACCTCGTCACTCACAAAGCCAGGGTAGTATAGAAAGATGTAATCGAGATGTTGAAGACATTATCAGGGCTTGGATGATTGATAACAAAACACTCAAGTGGAGCGAAGGTTTACGCTTTTGTCAATTTCAGAAAAATAACAGCTTACATTCCGGAATTAAGCAAACCCCATTTGAAGCTTTGTTTGGGAGAAAAGCAAATATAGGATTAGCTAGCAGTAACTTGCCGAACTCAATCATTCAGACGTTAAATTCTGAGGAGGATTTAGAAACCGCTCTTTTTGAAAATGAATTCATTAATGAAGAAATTTTGGAATGCAATATTGAAATTGAATCAAGTGTTCAGCTAAACAAAATACACGACAGTATAAAAGAAAATCAACAATTGGCTGTTGATGGGCTCGAACGACAAGCAAAACGGATGAAGATGGCAAGTGATGCTCAGTATTTACCTTTAAAAGCAGGGCACAATGTCACTATTCCGATACCTGATGTTGATAGAAGCAAAACTGATCTTAGAAATCTCATTGGTATGTTTTATATTCTTTATGAACGATATAATAATAATAATAATAATAATAATAATAATAATAATAATAATAAAAATTAATTCTGTTTATAGGTGTCGTAATTAATGTGACTGATGACAATTATTACCAAGTTGGAACAAAGGATGGAGTTATTTCTCAACTGTTCAGTAGAAATCAGTTAGCACCAACAAATAATCATTTTCTTAAAACTGAGGACGTACCAGATGTTACAATCTCTGTGAGATCTGCAAATAATAAGGCTTCGATGAGTGGAGGACAAGGTTTTGTTAAATGTTCTTGTCTTACAAAATGCAACACTAAAAAATGTGCGTGTAAAAAGAAAAATGTTTTATGTAATTCAAGATGTCACAATTCAATGAGTTGCACAAATAAATAGAAAAGAATTATAATTCGACACGGCAACTATAAAGCTTAAGAAAAATTTATAATCTGTGCTGACCAATTTGTTTTATTACGGTTGATTGTAAATATTAATATTAATAAATTAATAATATGAGTTGGATAAGTTTTGAATTTATAATTAAAATATATTATCATTCTCTTGTCATAATCGTCAATCAAGAGTCAATAATAAACATTACGTCTATAATTTAGACAACATTGTACAAAGCGCGTTGTACCGAGCTCGCTCAGTACAGAAATATTTGTACCAAGCCCGGGAATTTCAGCTTTGTACAAAATGCCTTGTGCCAACCGCGGTCTGTACAAAAATCGTTGTACACACCGCGGTCTGTACAATTTCGGGCTTGGTACGTAACATATATATATATATATATATGGGTGATTCTCCCGAAATACTCCTTTTTGTCAGTTTCAAACAGAAAAGAAGAAAATTATTATTTATGGATTAATGCAGTCAATTATATTGAGCTTTCAAAAATATACCGTCTCTATAGCATGATCATGCTAACTTCTAGCTTTTAAAGTATGTATTTTAAATTAAAATTTACAAAAAAATTAAGAGTTTAAAATTTGACGCCAGTGGTTTTTATTATATATATTTTTCTATTTACCTGTTTATATGAAGAAAAAATGACAGGTTAATGTTTATAAGTAATTTTTATTCTATAGAAAGTGACCTTTAAAATAAGCTTAATATAATTTTAAATCGTTTACTATTTTAGAAGTTATTTAAATTTTTGTAAAACATTGAAAATGACAATTCTTATAAATTTCTAAATCATTAATTTAATAAATAACATAAGTCATTTTAAATCAAATATATTGTCCGTTATTATTATTATTATTATTATTGTAACAGTACTATTACTGTAATATTTTAGTATAAATTTACAGTAAACTTACAGTTAATTTTTCAAAGCAAAATTTATTTAAAATTTTAGTATTATTACACGACCATGTAAAGTAAATAAAAATAACTTTAAAATATAAATTTAATGAATAAACAAGAATTTTTTCTTTATTTTATCATTAGAAACAAAACTGTTTTGTAATTTTTTCCAAAGCGTGTAAGATTAAAGTAATGTTACAGTAATATTACAGCATATTACTATAATGTTACGCTCTATATGGGAAAGAGATATATGCGTGTAACTTGAAATTTTGTTCCATAACAAATGCTTTTTCCTTATTTAAAAACGAGAAGTGTAAGATCGGCTAACTTAAGGTGTAAAGATATTTCCCGATTAGCTGCAGTCGAATACAAAACGATTTGATTGGCTTATTTTAAGTTTTCAATATCATATATTCATACAGTGTAATAAATAGAAACAAAAATTAAATTTTTAATTCAGAAGCAAGTTTACACGGTAAAATAAAAAAAATAAATAGAAACGAAAATGAAATTTCAAATTCAAAAACAAGTTTACACTGTAAAATAAAAGAAAAAAAATCTGTCCGCCCTCCGGGCGGACACATTCTCATCCGCGCTTCGCGCGGAGGCTCGCTAATTTCAGCGCGCCTCGGGGCGCGCAAATTTTGGTCGTCGCGCTCCGGTCGTATTGCGCGCAAACGGCTCGCTTAGCTCGGTGTAGTTTGCAATTGCTATATATTATTTGCGTTCCTGTTATTACTTCTCCTTGTGTATGGAAAATCCTATTAGCAATGTCATTTAAAGAAATTAAGATAACATATATTGATTTCTCGCAAAATAATATTTCGCTATGGTATGAGTACAATATCTTGTACAAGAACTTGTTTCAATTTCTTATGCTGAGAATGGTATATTTCTTGTTCAAGATCTTGTACAATTTCCTGTACAAGATATTGTACGGGGATTTTTAGTAGGGTATTGTGGTCTTGACCTGAATTCAGTCAACTAAGAGACGTGTTAGAAACAAAATATATTTATCAAGTCGCTAAAATATTTTCTTGTCTTAAAGTTACTACGACTTTAAGGTTTACATTCTCATCAAATATGTTTTAATTTAAAGCTTCTCTATTCTGGACTCTCCTTAAGGGGCTTTCTACAACAGGTTTTTTTCAACGACACGAGCAAAATGCACCATGCAAAATAAAAAATTTTTTTTTGAAAATTTGCAAATTTTTCAAAAAATCATAACTTTTTTGTTTTTTGTTGTACAAAAAAGTGTCGAAACGAAAAGTTGTTTGTTTTTGCGCATATTTTAAGGAAAAAAATAAAAAAATATATTTTTTTGAAAAATGTCAAAAAAACAAAATTTTGAAAATTTCAAAATTTTGTATTTTTGTTGTTTTTTGACGAGATTGGCTGCCCAACGAACTTAGGTTTTATTTTTACGGTCTTAGAAAGTGTGCCAAATTTCAAGTCGATTCATTAAAATTCATTCGAGTTATCGTCGAGACAAATTTTTCTACAGACAGACTACAGACACTTTTCTAAAAACCATTTTTTTGGAATCAGGGGGTCATGAAACGTAAAGATTTAGCAAAATTAGACAATACTAAAAATCGCACAAATCCAAGACTTTCTCATTTTTGATGAGAATGTAATTACAATTGGGATTAAGACAATAAGGTTAATGACCCATCGCTGTACATGCTTTCAGACACTATCCTGTTTTTTATCTCTTTCTAACATAAGGCATACGGAAAATAGAATCTTTAACCAGAATCGAATCATAAGCGTAATCGTAAAAATGAGTTAAAGAAATATTATTTGTCTTTCTGTAACTCATTTTTACATTTACGATTACAGTTCCAGTTAAAGATTCTATTCTGTAAAGGCCTTTCTCCAATAGATTCCCAAAAATTTGCGTTTCTCTGCGAATGACTGCGTTGCGTTGATTTTAGCATGTGTTGCTATAGCAATCGACGCAGATGCAGAGTTTTGGGAACATATTGGAGAAAGGCATTAAGAAAGGGCATAAATTACATGTACAGAACATGCGTTTGTCAAATACAAATACAATATCGTGTCATTAAACAATAAATACAACAAGGATAAAATGCTAGTGTACGTTTTCAACGCAAAAAATGTATATAATAATTTTTTATTTAAGTGATGATACTAGGGTACAGTCACACGATATTGCAGGTTACATCTGCAAAGGTGTAACCGCAGCTAAATTATCCTTCTCCAACACATTCTTAGGCTGGAGTTCCATAGTAGCGTTTTCCGTTGAGTTTTGTAACTAGGCCCAGAGTGTGAGAGAGATACAGATATATGTTTGCTCTATTAGCACTTATTGTTTAGTTACAAAACGCAACGCAAAACACTGCCATGTGACTCCACCCTTATGCTCACAATTACACTGTAAATGATGAGAATGTAAAAATCCTAAGCATATTACGCAGACTAGGGGAAAAGTGACGCTTTAAATAAGGTTATGTTGCCACATTGAATGCGGCACTTTTCCCCTTGTCTGTAAAATAGCCACATTTAATGTGGGTAATATTCTATGGATTTTTTACAGTGTACAATTCCGGTTAAATATTCTATTCTGTTTAAGCCTAAGCCTTTACTTTAATACTGTGAAGAAATTCTGGATAGAAAATTTTTTAGAAGTTGGTGACCCTTTTGGCTGCGTAAGGGTACAGTCTCATGTTCAGCAGAAAACACAATGCAAAGCAGAATTTCGTGAGAGTAAAAAGGGTAGTGATATCTGACAATCTTTCTTGCACTCACGAAATTCTGCGTTGCATTGTGTATTCTGCTCAGCAAGGGACTGCACCCTCAGGCCCAAAAATTTATAAAAAAAAATTCATAACTTTTTTGTTTTTTGTTGTACAAAAAAGTGTCGAAAGGAAAAGTTCTTTGTTTTTGCGCATATTTTAAGGAAAAAAATAAAAAAAATATTTTTTTGAAAAATGTTAAAAAAACAAAATTTTGTATTTTTGTTGTTTTTTGACGAAATGGGCTGCCCAACGAACTTAGGCTTCATTTTTACGGACTAAGAAAGTGTGCCAAATTTCAAGTCGATTCATAAAAATTTATTCGAGTTATCGTGGAGACAAATTTTTCTACAGACAGACTACAGACAGACAGACACTTTTCTAAAAACCATTTTTTTGGAATCAGGGGGTCATGAAACGTAAAGATTTAGCAAAATTAGACAATGCTCAAAATCGCACAAATCCAAGACTTTCTCATTTTTGATGAGAATGTAATAAATCATGTACCATTTTAATAGCTAACGTGATATGTATTTCATACACAGTTATGCAATATATAATTGAGGGACTGGATGCTATAAGGGGATACGCGTGGATTCTGACGAATAATGGCATGGTCACACCTCGGCTGCCTGCCTGCCTGCGCAGGCAGCCGCTACGAGAGTAAGAGAGAGGAGACGAGTAATTTAAATTGTCTGACTCTCTTACTCTTATGTATTGCCATAACGACCTGCAGGCAGGCAGGCAGGCAGCCGAGCTGTGACCGTTCCATTACTATTGTCTAGTAAGTCGACTTTTTAAAGTTTTTCAAATTCCAATTTTAATCATTGTTTCTTGTAGAGAATAAGATTATACATCTTTTTTCTTCTATAAACATTTTTCTATCTTTTTTACTTCTAAAGTTAATGAGAAAAAACTGCATTTTTAAAAATCGTAGAATTTTAATGTTTTTTAACAACTCGTGATATTTTGGTTAATTTTTATTATTTTTTGATAAAACAAAAACGAAATTAAACCTCAGAATGTTCCAAAACTAAATAAAGCATAGAAAAAAACATTTTTTTAAAACAAAAAATATTAATTTTTTTCAAAACAATGTAAAAAATATAGTTTTACACTTTCAAGCGCTTCGTTTATCTGAAAAATTTTAAGACCTGACAAACTTCCAGTGAGAAAGTTGTTCATTAATAAGTAAAGAAGTTTTCTGGAAAATTTTATTAACATTGGATAAAAACTTTAAAAGTTAGTAATATTTAAAGATCCGAGCGCATCCTAACCTTAAAGTTCCCATGTTTCGCACTGCAACTGAGTCATCGTGGTCGTCATCTCTATTTACACATTTTTATATCACGAGTTGAAGTTAAAAAACATTAAAATTCTACGAAAATAAATGGCGTAAATTAAATAATAAATAAATAATAATAATAAATGGCGTTATTCGTCAGAATCCACGCGTATCCCCTTATAGCATTCAGCCCCTCAATTAAGTAAACTATTCTTCGCCAGTATACAAAATTCTTCACTATGTAATAATTAAGACTAAAATATGACGGTAGGGACACAGTTTTCCTAATCACTTTTTCCCAACGACTTTTTTCCAAATGAACATTTTCCCATGGTCATTTTTCCCAATATTTTTTCCCAATGGACATTTTCCCAATGAAAATAAAATTTTAATTTTTAATCACAATAAACAAATGCAATCGTTGTCAAGACTAACTACATTGTTGTATAAGATAAAAAAAGTAATTTGTTATTCATAACCGTTATAGTAAACAAGGTATCAAAATTATAAGTGAAAAAATTCAAATTTTTATCTACAGAACATCTACACTTTTTTATTTGTTAATAAATAACACAGGCCGACAAGATTTACTTTCCAATAATCAGACAATACTTTTCCGAAGGATTTCGATGTGCTGAATACGAATCCGACCTCAAAAAGGGCTAATCACGTCAGGTTTCCGAGACATTTTAACCTAAAAGTGCAAAAAACCTGTTTTTAGTTATATTTGATGTTATGTAACACCAAGAGATAATTTTTTTCTGTTAAAGGTCAATCTTGCTACTAAAAGTGCTACTCTTTCCCTTTAATATCCATTTTTAAAATCTTTATTTTCTCTGAGTAATCGTTCATTGAATTTTCTGAGTTTGGCGAATTTTTCGAAAACTAAGTAGAAATAAAGAAACTTTGATAGTAAAGCAGAATTTAACTACAAACATCTAAATTTTAATTAGTTCTGAGGATTTTCGATATAACTGAATACGAATTCGATATCAGATTCACAAAATTAAAAATTACATATCTTAGGAAAATACAATCAATTTTAAATAAATCGTCTGCCATATTGTATACGCCATTTTTAATTTTGTGAATCTGATATTGAATTCGTATTCAGTTATATCGAAAATCCTCAGAACTATTTAAAATTTAGATGTTTGTAGTTAAATTCTGCTTTATTATCAAAATTTCTTTATTTCTACTCAGTTTTCGAAGAATTCGCCAAACTCAGAAAATTCAATGAACGATTACTCAGAGAAAAATGAAGATTTTTGAAAATTTCAAAATGGATATTAAAGGGCAAGAGTAGCACTTTTAGTAGAAAGATTGACCTTTAAGAGATAAAAATTATTTTGTGATGTTAGATGACATCAAATATAACTAAAAACAGTTTTTTTGCACTTTTAGGTTAAAATATCTCGAAAACCTGACATAATGGGTCCTTTTTGAGGCCGGATTCGGATGCAGCACGTCGAAATCCTTCGGAAAAGTATTGTCTGATCCTTGGAAAGTAAATTGAATCAAATTTTGTTGGCCTGTGTAATTTTGGTAATAAAATTTCTTGTTAGGAAAAATTGTCCTTCGGAAAAACGACCCGTTTTTGGGAAATTTGTTCATTGGGAAAAATGTCAATTGAGAAAAGAGACGTTGGGAAACGCGGATTGGAAAAACTGTCTACCAATCAAATATGACATCTGACGCGACTTTAAAGAAGACAACTTGAAATCAAAAAATTTCAGGTTATGTTTAAGATTCATCCAGCTTAATTATCTGATTTCGTATAAACTTTGAGAGAAAATGTATTTTTTATTTTCAAAAAATATTTTACAGTTTTGCAGAAAGTTTATCATTACAGCACATTTGAAGCTAATGGCAAATTAGAAGATTTTGTGCTATTTGGGATTAATTAATTTTTAATCAATTGATTTTGATATTTCAATATATTGAAACATATTTTTTCATGACATCATGTTCGTTAGTCGTCCGCTCATGCGCACTTATCAACCCTTATAGAAGGAATCGATTGATCACAATTTGTAACTATTCACAGTTAACAGTTTGCTTATTGTTTTTAATTGTCGCTAATTAAATCAATATTTTTACGAGAAATTTTAATAGTTTTCAATCGTATTAAAATTTTTAAATTTTTTGTCGAATCGTTTTCAATTGTAAGCTTGAAATTGATAAATAAATACTCATATAAACTTATACACGCATGCATCGATCTTCCCAGCTGTTATGTGTCATGGCGACGGGTCAGTAGATCAGAAAGCGTGTGTTATGCACTGTGCGATTTTACGTATTTGTTTGAATTTAACTTTCACTTTTTTGTAGTTTATTGTAAATATATTTAACCAATAAATGTTTATAAGTAATAGACAATATGAATAAATCAAAATTAGTTTAAACTCACATAGCACCGAAACTTTTCTAAAAATTTATTAAATATTTACTTCCAAACTTCGAAGTATTTATAATTAAAGGAAGTGAATTTATAATTCGGTAATTAAATATTAAATATGAAAGAATCTATCTATAATCCGAATCAATTTCCCGAAGTATTTACTTGCAAAGTTTAGTGAAAATTGTGTAAAGATTTAAATATCTTACTTTAATAAATGTTTAGCGTGAAACTGTCCAAACTGCAAAGTTTAGTGAAAATTGTGTAAAGATTTAAATATCTTACTTTAATAAATGTTTAGCGTGAAACTGTCCTGAAAATTTTAGCTAATAATAGAATAGGCGAAAATATAATTTAAATGTTCAGGAAAGTTTCAAAATAAATTTTCAAGGAAGTTTGACAATAAACATTTATTGAAGTGGGACATTTAAATGTTTACCCAATTTTTACTATACACTTTGCAAGTAAATTCTTCAAAGTTTGCAAGCAAATCTTTAATAAATTTTGAAGAAGGTTTTTGTGCTGTGTGGGAATTAATTTTCATTAAATTGACATTTTATTCAATTCCACTAATGTTTATTAAATCACAAAAAAAATAATTTTGATACTAGACAAAAATAATCTTTCATTTTTTAAAATCATTTTTTTCTCATTCTGCTTTAATAAAAATTTTCAAAATTCCTTACCAGAATTAACTCCTTCTACCTTTCGATATATAACACTGGTTTACAGTAAAATTGCCAATAGAACAAAACATTCTTTTTTCGATTAGTGGGTGTTTTCTGAGTAAGAAAATCATAGTTTTAATTTTTTTCCCTCGTGTAGTTTTTTTGTAGCTTCAAATTTTGTATTTTTGAGGAGCGACGGCACTTAAATTTGCCTGTAGGAAAATCAACTCGTCCAAAAATGATAAATAGGATGCCGTTGAAAAGGTAATTAAATTATCTTTTAATCCATATATTACAGTATAAAATTGTATGAAAATTGAGAGAGCTACTGTCAATTCAAGATCAAATTTCATGGAAATTTCGATGATTTTTAGACACTTGACTAACATTTGATAATTTTTTCCACAACAAACAGTAGAAAATATTTAGGTTTTAAAATTTGTATTGATAGCTTATTCCATTAAGAAACATTTCAGCCCTTGTGGACCTTGATTGGATTAAAAATGAAAATTCTATACCACATTTAGTGAACGAAACTACTTTTCCATTTTTAGTATACTTTTCAATATTTGCAGCAAACATGCAAATAGTAAAATTAAGTTAAGTACTAAAGTTACTAAAATCACACATAAAGGAATTCTAGAGTTGCTCAATTGGAATACAATGTCAAGTATTAAAATTTCAAGATGGCGGATCCAATATGTCGGACAAGTTTTTTTAAAAATCGATTAAATTTATGACAATTTCGTTACTCAGAGTTTTTCGGTGTCGCTAATGACGAGTCTGATGTCAGATTTTAAAAATTAAAAATGGTAGATTTAATTAAGTGGACGAGTTTTGCCTCTCTGATTAGGTCTTTGATTACAAATTCGATGTCATATTTTGAAAATTCAAAAATGTCGATTCAGTCTGTGCGAACATATTTTAACTGTTTAAAGCATAAAATACTCATGAAAATTAATACATTAGGGTTTTCGTGGGTCTCTAATTCCGAATCCAAAGTCGGTTTTAAAATTTTTAAATTGATGTTATGTTGATGAAAAATAAAAACTTTTTTCTAATTGCAATAAACTGTCTTAATTTTAATTTTTAATGAATTTCTATAACTTTTTAACTGCAATACATTTTAAATCTCATTCGAAAATACAGACACTAAAAACTTCAAGGAGGGGGATGAAAAATGTAAAAGGGCTCAAAATCATTAAAAAAAATAATTTTAATTTATTACTTAAAAACTTTTGTTTTTTAAATATACTTTGATAAAGTTAATTACATATATTTAAAATGTATTGCAGTTAAAAAGTTATAGAAATTTATTGAAAATTAAAAATTAGATAGTTTATTGCAATTAAAGTAAAGTTTTTATTTTCCATCAACATTAAATCAATTAAAAAATTTTAAAACCGTCGTTGGTTTTGGAATTAAAGACCCGACAAACTCTAAAGTATTAAGTTTTATGAGTTTTAGCTTTAAACTTTCAAAATATGTAAGCGCAGACTGAATCAAACTTTTTGAATTTTCCAAATATGACATCGAATTTGTAATCAAAGACCTAATCAGAGAGGCAAAACTCGTCCACTCAATTGAATCTACCATTTTTAATTTTTAAAATCTGACATCAGACTCGTCATTAGCATTAACACCGAAAAACTCCGAGTAACGAAATTGTCATAAATTTAATCGATTTTTAAAAAAACTTGTCCGACATATTGGATCCGCCATCTTGAAATTTTGATACTTGACATTGTATTCCAATTGAGCAACTCTAGAATTCCTTTATGTGTGATTTTAGTAACTTTAGTACTTAACTTAATTTTACTATTTGCATGTTTCCTGCAAATATTGAAAAGTATACTAAAAATGGCAAAGTAGTTTCGTACACTAAATGTGGTGTAGAATTTTCATTTTTAATCCAATCAAGGTCCACAAGGGCTGGAAAGTTTCTCAATGGAATAAGCTATCAATAAAAATTTTAAAACCTAAATATTTTCAACTGTTTGTTGTGTAAAAAAATTATCAAATGTTAGTCAAGTGTCTAAAAATCATCAAAATTTCCATGAAATTTGATCTTGAATCGACTGTAGCTCTCTAAATTTTCATTCAATTTTATTCTGTAATATATGGATTGAAAGATAATTTAATTACCTTTTCAACGGCATCATATTTATCATTTTTGGACGAGTTGATTTTCCTACAGGCAAATTTAGGTACCGTCGCTCCTCAAAAATACAAAATTTGAAGCTACAAAAAAACTACACAAGGGAGAAAAATTAAAACTATGATTTTCTTACTCAGAAAACACCTACTAATCGAAAAAAGAATGTTTTGTTTGATTGGCAAAAAAAAGTTTTTAATTTGTAAACCTGTGTTAATATTTTTTTATTAAAATCATTTATTATAATCAATTTGTAATCATAATTAATTTCGATTATCTATATTTTTTAGTACCTAATTATAGGTAAATTAAATTGAAAAGTCAATTCGAAAAATTTCGTAATAAAATCTTCTTTAAAAACTGTCCTTGATATTTAAAAAAATTTTCTTCTTTTTAGAAACAAATTATTTTTTAAATTTATCTTTTTATTTACAAAACAAAGCAATCCAAAAGTGGTGAAATATCCTAGACGTTAGTATATAACAAAATTCTAAACCACTCGTTCACAGCGATTTTCGTGTAGCGCGTGCGTGCGATATTTCGATAAATAGATCATATTTCACTAATTTGTAGGTTATGTTCATATACAGAAAACTGTAGTACAAAATTTTCACCACAGAGGCGCAACCTCTGTTAATGGTGCAAACTCTGATAACTCTGTCCCCCCAAATGTGTGCAGATTTTTTTGTCGCGTGAGGTCTCCTTATACTACTTCGTGATATTATGTTTGCTAGTATAGGTTATATTTATAAGTTTAGTTTGTGTTTATATGTGTATTAGATGTGTTATATTTACAGTGTATGTTTTTTGAATATATGTTAGTTTGTGTTGTGAATGAAGTGTTCTGATTCTCTTCAAATCTCTATATTTTTTTTCTTGAATGCACCTAGAAATTTTCCCGAACTCAACCTGAGTTGTTGTCGTACGGTCCCTATAGTTTCACTAAACATGACAAGAGATTGTTAGATTTTCCTAATAGTTAGTGATAAATATCCTTTAACAATAGAAAGAGAAAGTCCCTATAGTTTCACTGAACATGACAAGAAAATATTTTAGTTAAAATTTGTAAGATTATTTGAGATACGCTTTGAAGAAAGGTGACAAGCAAATCTTAGGTGCAAATCTCTTTAAATTTAAAAATTTAGTTTAGTTTAAAAATTTTTCACAATTAAACAAATATTTTAAACATTTTAATAACATTTTATGAAACTGAAGTTACCTACGTTTATTGAATGACAATTTTTTCTTTTAATAATTATTTATTTTAATGTTAGAACCCCTTTAAAAATTTCAAAAGATTGAAGTCGGGGAAATCAGTAATTTTGGATTTTTTACACGGATTTTCAAAAACCATATATTTCAACAAAATTATTATTTCCTTAGTTCATAAGCAATTTTTCTTTTAGTAATTATTTATTTTAATGTGAGAAGTCATTTAAAAAAATTGTAAGAGGATCTAAGGCAAGGAAATCAGTGATTTTTAATTATTTTTGTCGTGGATTTTCCAAATATCCCGAAATTTCAACTAAATTATTATTTCCTCGCTTAAGAAGCCATTTTTTCTATTGCTAATTGTTTATTTCTTAATATGGATGCACTTACAATTTTTTAAAGGGCTTCTTACATTAAAAAAACAATTAGCAACAGAAAAAATTTTCATTGCATAAAAGTTGGTAACTTCAGTTTCATAACATTTTTGGGTTTCTAAAATGTATTAATTTAAAAAATTTTTAAAGGAAGATATTGACTAAAAGAAACTAAAATTTAGAAATGCCATATTCATTTCAATTGTAAGCACTAAATTTAAAATCAAAAAGTTGTATAATGTCAACTTGAAAACTTGAAATTCTTACGACCCAAATTCAAACAAATTGAGTTTTTAGTATCAGGCTTTATAAAATTCCCTGACAATTCCAGGTTTTCAAGGTTTTCCATGACTAAAAAAAATTCCATTACTATTCCAGGTTTTCCAGGTCCGTGGCAATCTTGTTATAGTTTCTACTGGCTACAGTATTAGAAAAATTCAATCAATTACCTGAGTCTCTCTTGGGAAGAGTCTCTCTTGAATTATTAACGAATTTTCACAAAAATTTACTTATTCTTTCGTGAAATGTGTACATGGTATTTTAAAACTATTTAATTGGGGCGCATGAAAATACCCTAAACCAGATTTTTTAGAAATGTTATTTAATAGAATTTTATTACACAGAATATCATTTTAGTAGAATATATTATTGATAGAATGATAGCTTGACTGAAAGAAAAGTAGAAGGAATTTTAATTTAGTAGAATATTTATTCGTCCGAATTATAATCTGGCAGAAACTCAATTTGATCGAATTTCAATTTTCCAGAAATCTAATTTAACCGAATATCAATTTATGCGAATCGTTTTTTCTTAGAATTGTAATTTTACAGAAGCGTAATTAAATAGAATCTGAATATTGCCGAAAAATATGTTAGCGGACTACTGTTGGACGCTAAAAAGAGACATACCAAAGGCCGAAAATTCAAAGAGGAAAAGAACAGCTCTTCTTCGGAGATCCTTTGAATCAAAGAGGATACCCGTGGGGTGCCCGGGTGCAGAATAGGCCCCCTGTGACCGGCTACAGGTCATAAAAGGCGATCATACGAGGCTCGGAGTGGCGCCACTGCTTGCGATTAGTACTCGGTTCGTCCCAGGCTTTCCTATAGAGCAGTGGCTTACGATGATGATGGGCAGTGCCGTGACGGCCCGGCAAGTCTAATTATAGACCGTCGACCTCACTTGCCGAAGCAAGGGTGGTAAGACTCTTAATCGGTACTCATACCAGTGTACTGAACGGTACCATGGGGACCGGTCCGAGCCCGGGGGACTTGCCGAAAGGCTTCTTTCCTTCCGGTCATTGGGTTGGCCTCGTGGGGGCAGTGGTCATAGCCTACATCGCTTGAGGCTAGGGGCGCTATGAACGGACCGGAGCTCCGCAAAAACGGAGTAACGGATCTAGTAACTAGCGCTTCGACATATATTGGGAGGTGCTGCACGTATACTCTACATAGGCGCTGAATCAAAGAGGATAAGATATTCAAGAAACAAAGATTAAAAGTAATGTAAATTTGACATTTAGAATTTTTTAAAACTGACATCATATTCATTTTCAGCTACCCCGAAAACCCAAGAGAAACGATTTTCATGTGCACTGTTAAAAATTTTTGTTTCAAATTTCATACAAAAATGTTTGAAGCAATTATCATATACAATTTTGAAAAACTACAACAAACATTTTTACAATTAATACAAATTTTTGTATTAAATTTTAAAACACATTTGTTTTAAATTTTCAAAATTTTTTTTTTTGAAAATAAATACAAAGTGTTTGAATGAAATTTCAAATATTTTTGTTTGAAATTTCAAACAGTTTTGTATGAAATTTCAAACAGAACTTTTTGACATAACTAAATCATTTAAATATTTATTTAAAAAATCAAAATTGTTTTCAATGTGTTCTGATGTGTTATAATAAATATAAATTAAGTAAAAAAAAAGTATCATTAGCATTATTACGGAAATGCGACACTACGATTTGAACCCTTAAATCTATATAGTGTTGTCTGTGTATAGTGTGTTTTGTCAAGAGCCATCAACCTTGGGAGCTGCGCCTAGACGCGCTCGACCAAGGGAGGCTATGAAAATCTCTGACTAAGTGTCGGTTGTAAGAAACATGTGGACCATACAATTTTTTTTGACTTCCAAATTTCTAAAGATTCAATATCTTTAAAATTCTTCACCAACCAATTCATAGTATTCTTTAATTTTTTTCTCTTCATGTTTCTTTTAAATTTATGATATGTATTTAGATGTTTGAAAAATATTTGAAAAATATCTTATATACGAGAAAATTTGTTATACAAAAATACTTTTTTATTTCATTTAGCAGTTTAAAAATTTTAATCAGTAAAGAATAACTAACGACATTAATTAATTATATTATATTATCCGGAAAAATAATTTCCGCTTAACAAGTTTTAAAAATTAAACTGATTAACAAATAATTTTAGTTATTTTTTTTTAATTTCAAACACTTTTGTGTGAAAATATTGTAAATTTATAAAACTTTCAAATATATATGTTTGAAGTTATTTTATACAAAGTTTTTTCGAAACTATCAAACACTTTTGTATGAAAATATTATAAATTTACAAAACTTTTAAACATATGTGTTTGAAGTTATTCCACACAAAATTTTTTGAAATTTTCAAACACTTTTGTGTGAAAATATTGTAAATTTACAAACTTTTCAAACATATGTGTTTGAAGTTACTTTATACAAAATTTTTTGAAAATTTCAAACACTTTCTGTATGAAAGTGTTTGAAATTTACAACACTTTCAAACATGCGTTTATGAAATTATTTCATATACAATATTTGTAAATTTTCAAATACTTTTTGTATGAAAGTGTTGTAAATTTACAATCTTTTTTAACAGTGTGGATCTGATTAATTTTTAATTTTTTTGTCCGCCATTTTGAATTTTTTAATAACCGACCTCAAATTCATAATTGGCGACCCTGAAAACCCCAGAGCAATGATTTTCAAGGCAATAAGAGCAATTTTTTTTTAAAAAACCGCTATTTTAGGTCCGCCATTTTTAACATATTTTATGTATTCAATTTTTATGTAATTACACTGAAAAAAAAATTTATTTGGTTATAATCCAATAAATGTGTATTTGAACCAAATACATATTTATTTGACCTAAATATTTGATTTTATTGCATCAAATAACTATTTATTTTAATCAAATACAAATTATTCAATTCAAATAAATGGATTATTCTAAACCAATAAATAATTAATTGAATCAATTATTTAAATTATTCAAATCAAATAAATGTAATATTTTAAGCTAATAAATAATTATTTGAATCAAATATGAAAATTATTTCATTCTAGATTTAATACAAAAATTTTTTTTAAATATTTAGTATTTTCTAAATTTATTAATATATTATTATACTATATTTATTTATTATATTATACATATTAACTGATTTTTTAACAGACTTTCAACATTATTTACAAACATGTTCACACAGTTTTTATTCACAACACAACACACAATTTTATTATTTTATATAACGCTTAAAACGAAGAATGAAAAATATGGGGAAATCTCACCAAGTGGGGACTTTTTCTTTTAAAAAAATTTTATTTTCAATTTAGTGGCACATTGTTTTTTACCATAAATTATTATTTTTCGACCAAATAGAAGTATATTTTAACTGGCGTAACTTATATTTTTTAATTGCTACTGTATTTAAAATATGTTATTCATATTTTTGGTTAAGAGTGCAGGTTAAACTTACTTCTAAGAGAAAAAAGTTACAAATGAAGATTGTAATTCAACTACTCTTGTTTTTAGATAAAACAACGTGAGCATGATTAAAATAGAATTTTATTTTAAGGAAAGAAATTAGTCTTATTTTAAGTAAAATAATTTTTTAAAATTAATTTTCGATTATTTAAAATTTTTTTCAAAATAGGGATGGATACCACCCTATCAGTCACTTCACTTATTCTAAAAAATTTAATATATTTTAAAACCCTTCAAAACACATTTCCTTTTATTTACCTGAACTTACATTCATCAAAAATCCACCCGCAATATAGTTCAAATAAATGTTTTTCAGCAATGGCCCTATAAACAGAGTAACTAATATATTTAGGTGAAAAATTATTTATTATCAACCCCAAATATTATTTTTAGGGGTGAGCATTTTGCACATATATTTATTTACAGTAAAGCAAGACATTACGCGAAGGTGTATCCATTTTTTTAAAAGTCGAAAAAAACCATATTTTGACAACGAGTTACGCACTCGTTGCGCGTTTTCCAAGGCCGATTTCATAGATGTATCAAGTGGCACAATGTTCTACCACCCAAAATTCTTTTTCTGAATACCTAAAAATGTAAATAGTATATGAGCGAATGTTAAATGATGATCGCTCAACGAGTATTATAAGAAAATTAATGATTTTTAAAGTTTGGTGAAAATACAGTTACATTTATTAAGAGCTCATTATTTAGAATATTATAATTGGCACACTTGTCCAATTTATATTTTTCTAATCTTCACAACCCATGGATGAATGACGAAAAACTCAAAACATAAAAAATAAATTGCTCAAAAAGTTATCGCTTGATAAAAATTCGAATAAATGCGAGTTACGCCAGGAATTTATCAATTTCTACGATTTTAATGAAGAAATCAGTTGCACAAATCTTTAATTTTGCCTAAAAACAATTATTTTTAAATCTTATACTCGTGAAAGAGAGTTAACAAAAATATATAAATGTGAATTGGCAATATGGAGGCTTTTTGTGGCACCGATATCTCAGTACCCAATTTGTCCCCATTTGGTGAGATTTCCCCATATTCGCTCGCAAGTGGCATCGAACTCACGTCCCCCGCCCATAACGCTGACCGCAAGCCTATAGACGCACCTATTTAAGCCACACGGCCACTAAGACTTGGTGAGAACTCGGGCTGATCTACTTTATGAATGCCAATGTCGTATATTCTGAGTCCAAATAACACATTTATTTGTCGAAATATTTTTTATTTGTATTAAATAAATTAAATATTTAAGTGAAATAAATAAATGAACAGTTTCAAGTATTTCATTATTTTCGTTTTAAATAATTATTTAATTGATTGAAATATTTTTTTATTTGTCTTGATAAAATAGTGTATTTGCTTTGAATAATGAATTATTCGGATTAAATAATTAAGTTTATTAGAATCAATAAAATAAATTTATTGTGTCAAATAATTTTTATTTGCATCAAATATACGAAGTATTTGAATGAAATAAATAAAAGAATAGTTTCAAGTAACTCACTATTAGTATTAAATAAATTCATTTATTCAATTCAAATAATTATTTAATTGAATCAAATACGATTTACTGGTTCAAATAAGTGTGATTCAAATAATTTAAGTTATTTGAATCAAATACATATTTTTTTGATCCAACTAAAAAGTATTTGAACCAATTAAATATTATTCAAATAATTTGAATTATTTGAATCAAATTAATTTTTCTTTTAGTGTAGAGTCACTGAATTCAAATCAATAATAAAAATATGCGAAAAGTGTGTTTAAAACATAAAAAATAGGTAAATCCCCATGCAAATCATTTTCTCAGATTTAACCAACTTACTAGGCGTGTAAAAAAATACCAGCACTAAACTTTTAGTACGACTACTTTTTTCTCTTTAGATACACCCCAAGGAAGAGAACCTACCATGTGTCAGTCTTCGCACTCGAAACTTTTTTTTGTGCCGGTGTAATCTAATATAATAATATTAATAATCTGCATAAAACGTGGACTTTAACAAATTTAAAATAATTAGTGCTTTTACATTTTTACTTTAAACTTGCTACTTTGAAAGTGGGTCCAAACTATTACTTATTTCCAATGATACACTATAGCAATTTTGTTCTCTATTACTACAGCACCATGTATACTAAAAATATATATTATTTACATTTTTAAAGTAAAAAAAAATTAATACATAATATTAAAAGCAAAAAATATGTTACTTACTAATATAGATAAGTCCAATAGTGCTAAAATTGGCCCTTTTCATGTGGACGTCGACATATGCTATTAAATCAAAGGTTTAAGTGTTTAACGTTTAATTAGGAACACTATATTTGGCCCGCCAGGTTTTTTTATTAGGTCAAAGCGGATCAAATAATAAAAGTAGTTTATTTGGTTGTACAGATGAGAATTTCATTAAAAACTTTTTAAAAAATCGAATTTTCAAAGTATTTTAATTTAATAATTCATAAATAATTAAATTTTATAAGGAGTCATATTCTAATGTATTCACGTTTCTTATTGCGAAGAATAATAATTAAAATTTTTATTAGTTTTTTTTTAATTTTTCTAAATAATCAAGGGAAGTAAGTCACTGAATAATTATAATTTTATTTTTAAAAATTTATTCGCAATACATTAAATTATTTTCTTAAATAGTAAAACTTGGACAAAATTAAATTACTTTCAGGAATTTTATTAAAATTCATTGTAAAAGTTCAATTATTTCTATAAACAACAAAAATTCATTTATATTAACTACAACAATTCAATTATTTTCAAAAATTTTTCTTAATTCAACAATTTGTATGTCTACTATTTTAATAAAATTTCCAAAAAGTATTCAATTATTTTCTAAAAGAATGAAAATTTCATATGAATTGAATTATTAAAAATAGAGTTTATCTAATTTTTTTTAAAATCAATTATTTGAAACTTTTTATATAAAATCCTCGCAATAATTCAATGACTTTCATAAATAATAAAACTCATTGCAGAAATGGAATTATGTTTAATACAATTTTAATCAAATTCGTCGAAAAATGCAATTATTTTAAAAATTTGATTAAATTTTGTCTAAGAAATTCAATTATTTCAATTATTTTCATAAATAGCAAAATTTTTCCGATTTACTAAATTCTTTTGAATATGATTTTTGAAAAATATTCCTCACAAGAATTCAATTATTTTCATAAATTTCCATAAAATTAAAAAAAATAATTCAATTATTTTCAAAAGTAATAAAATTCTCCACAGAAATTCAATTATGTTAAACTTTTTTTTAAATTCTCCGAAATTTCAATTGTCTTTATGAATAATTAAATTGTTCTCTGCAATTGAATTATTTTCAAAAATTTTAATAAAATTGTACGCAAACATTTAATTATTTTCATAAATATGTAATAACAATTTTTTTGAAGGATTCAATTACTTTTATAAATAGTAAAATTCTTTGCAGAAATTCAATTATTTTCAATAAATTTTAATGAAATTGAATTAATCAATTTTTCAATTATAATTATGAACAGACAAGATTTTTTTTAAATTGAAAAAATTCTTTGTTTAATTAAATTATTTTCCAAATTGTACATTTATGTTCGAAATTAAATAAATAAAAATTTGGTGAGAAAATAAAACCGGGAAAAACGGGGAATTTAAAGGTTAAACACAATTTATAATCAGTCACTACTGATAGAGTAAATGTTGGTAAAATTATTTCCTATTATATTATTGGGGGTCGTTTTTCATTGACGATTTTAGTTTTTAAATGGAAATGTGAAAATTAAAAATCAAAATTTGACTATTTGTTCGGAAAAGTAGTTTTTAGTAGCATTAGGCTCAAAAAAGTAGCCTAAAAGTAGCTTCGTATCAAAAAAGTAGCAAATAGTAGCTTCGTATAAAAAAAGTAGCAAATAGTAGCTTTTAGTAGAAAAGTGCGAAGCCTGTTATATACAGAAACTTTCAATTCATATATTTTGTATAAATATATCTCAAGTATGCTTTGAGGTTAAGAAATAGTTTTACGGTAAAGAATTCTTTTTTATAAATTGATATTAATGAGTATTTGTACAGGAGGAAATAATGGGAGTTATAGTTTATAACTTTTATAATTAGTACTTACAGATTAATTTTGTTTACAACTGATAAAGTTGTTTAAAATTTGCGAGGTTTATGTTTTTATTTACAATATATATTGTCTGCCTGCATCGTCTGCACTAAATTCACTTTATGGTGGTTCTAGCACAGACCCATACCTCTGGAAACGTATTTTCGAAAGCCTTCGGGGCTTTCTACAACATCTTTTTTTTATTGACAAGAGCAAAATGCACCATGTAAAGGCCAACGCAGAATAGAATCTTTAACCGGAACCGCAATCGTAAGCGTAACCGTAAGAATGAGTTAAAGAAGGATAAACAATATACCTATCCTTCTTTAACTCATTCTTACGGTTACGGTTACAATTACGGTTCCGGTTAAAGATTCTATTCGGCTTAGGCCTTGAAAAGTACATTCTTGATAGCCGTTGGTAGGTGGTTAAGGCCAACGCAGAATAGAACGGAAGAATGAGTTAGAGAAGGATAGGTATATTGTTTATCCTTCTCTAACTCATTCTTTCGTTAATGTTAGCGGTTGCGATAGCGGTTACGTTTCTATTCTGCGTTGGCTTTCAGTTTACGGAAATAGCGAAACGCAAGATTTTACCCTAATCGCCGAGACGCATGATTTTCCCCTAATCGCCAAGTGGTCGAATGTTCAAATGGTCGAATACCAAATCGTCGAATCGTCATTTTGTCGAATGCTTAAAACGTCGAATTGTCAACTGGTCGAATGCTAAAAACATCGAATCGTCAAATGGTCGAATGTTCAAAACGTCGAATCGTCAAATGGTCGAATGCTAAAAACGTCGAATTCTCAAATGATCGAATGCTAAAAACATCGAATCAGCAAATGGTCGAATGTTCAAAACGTCGAATGGTCATTTCGTCGAATGCTCAAAACGTCGAATTGTCAACTGGTCGAATGCTAAAAACATCGAATCGTCAAATGGTCGAATGTTCAAAACGTCGAATCGTCAAATGGTCGAATGTTAAAAACGTCGAATTCTCAAATGATCGAATGCTAAAAACATCGAATCAGCAAATGGTCGAATGTTCAAAACGTCGAATGGTCATTTCGTCGAATGCTCAAAACGTCGAATCGTCAAAAAGTCGAAAAATTTGCTTGGTTTAAATTAATGTTAACTTACATCAAACAAATTTTTCGACTTTTTGACGATTCGACGTTTTGAGCATTCGACCATTTGACGATTCGACGTTATGAGGATTCGACGAAATGACGATTCGACGTTATGAGCATTCGACGAAATGACGATTCGACGTTTTGAACATTCGACCATTTGCCGATTCGATGTTTTTAGCATTCGACTAGTTGACAATTCGACGTTTTGAGCATTCGACGAAATGACCATTCGACGTTTTGAACATTCGACCATTTGCTGATTCGATGTTTTTAGCATTCGACCAGTTGACAATTCGATGTGTTTAGCATTCGAACATTTGAGAATTCGACGTTTTTAGCATTCGACCATTTGACGATTCGACGTTTTGAACATTCGACCATTTGACGATTCGATGTTTTTAGCATACGACTTGTTGACAATTCGACGTTTTAAGCATTCGATCAAATGACGATTCGACGATTTGGTATTCGACCATTTGAACATTCGACCCCTTGGTGATTAGGGGAAAATCATGCGTCTCCTAATCGCCAAGTGGTCGAATCGTCATTTTGTCGAATGCTTAAAACGTCGAATTGTAAGATGGTCGAATGCTAAAAACGTCGAATCGTCAAATGGTAAAATGCTCATAACGTCGAATCGTCAAATGGACGAATGCTCAAAACGTCGAATCGGCAAAAAGTCAAAAGACTTGCTTGGTTTAAGTTAATGTTAACTTACATCAAACAAATTGACTTTTTGACGTTTTGAGCATTCGACCATTTGACGATTTGACATTTTTAGCATTCAACGTTTTGTACATTCGATCAATTGACGATTCGATGTTTTTAGCATTCGATCATTTTAGAATTCGATGTTCTTAGCATTCGATCATTTGACAATTCGACGTTTTTAGCATTCGACGAAATGAAGATTCGACATTTTGATGATTCGATGATTTTAGCATTCGACCTGTTGACAATTCGACGTTTTAAGCATTCGACAAAATGACCATTCGACCATTTCAACATTTGACCACTTGTCGATTAGGGAAAATCATGCGTCTCGAAATAGCGAGACGCATGATTTTCCCCTAATCGCCAAGTGGTCGAATGTTCAAATGGTCGAATACCAAATCGTCGAATCGTCATTTTGTCGAATGCTTAAAACGTCGAATTGTCAAATGGTCGAATGCTTAAAACGTCGAATTGTCAACTGGTCGAATGCTAAAAACATCGAATCGTCAAATGGTCGAATGTTCAAAACGTCGAATCGTCAAATGATCGAATGCTAAAAAAATCGAATCAGCAAATGGTCGAATGTTCAAAACGTCGAATGGTCATTTCGTCGAATGCTCAAAACGTCGAATTGTCAACTGGTCGAATGCTAAAAACATCGAATCGTCAAATGGTCGAATGCTAAAAACGTCGAATTCTCAAATGATCGAATGCTAAACACATCGAATTGTCAACTGGTCGAATGCTAAAAACATCGAATCAGCAAATGGTCGAATGTTCAAAACGTCGAATGGTCATTTCGTCGAATGCTCAAAACGTCGAATTGTCAAATGGTCGAATGCTTAAAACGTCGAATTGTCAACTGGTCGAATGCTAAAAACATCGAATCGTCAAATGGTCGAATGTTCAAAACGTCGAATCGTCAAATGATCGAATGCTAAAAAAATCGAATCAGCAAATGGTCGAATGTTCAAAACGTCGAATGGTCATTTCGTCGAATGCTCAAAACGTCGAATTGTCAACTGGTCGAATGCTAAAAACATCGAATCGTCAAATGGTCGAATGCTAAAAACGTCGAATTCTCAAATGATCGAATGCTAAACACATCGAATTGTCAACTGGTCGAATGCTAAAAACATCGAATCAGCAAATGGTCGAATGTTCAAAACGTCGAATGGTCATTTCGTCGAATGCTCAAAACGTCGAATTGTCAACTGGTCGAATGCTAAAAACATCGAATCGTCAAATGGTCGAATGCTAAAAACGTCGAATTCTCAAATGATCGAATGCTAAACACATCGAATTGTCAACTGGTCGAATGCTAAAAACATCGAATCAGCAAATGGTCGAATGTTCAAAACGTCGAATGGTCATTTCGTCGAATGCTCAAAACGTCGAATCGTCAAAAAGTCGAAAAATTTGCTTGGTTTAAATTAATGTTAACTTACATCAAACAAATTTTTCGACGATTCGACGTTTTGAGCATTCGACCATTTGACGATTCGACGAAATGACGATTCAACGTTATGAGCATTCGACGAAATGACGGTTCGACGTTTTGAACATTCGACCATTTGCCGATTCGATGTTTTTAGCATTCGACCAGTTGACAATTCGACGTTTTGAGCATTCGACGAAATGACCATTCGACGTTTTGAACATTCGACCATTTGCTGATTCGATGTTTTTAGCATTCGACCAGTTGACAATTCGATGTGTTTAGCATTCGATCATTTGAGAATTCGACGTTTTTAGCATTCGACCATTTGACGATTCGACGTTTTGAACATTCGACCATTTGGTGATTAGGGGAAAATCATGCGTCTCAGTTTTGAGACGCATGATTTTCCCCTAATCACCAAGTGGTCGAATGTTCAAATGGTCGAATACCAAAACGTCGAATCCACTGATCTATCTCTATCATTTTGTCGATAAAAAAAGCTGTTGTAGAAAGCCCCTTATAACTGGATGGGCGACACGTCTATAATTGTGATAAAATTAGAAGCCCGGAAGGCGCCATATTTTAGATACCCATTTTACAAAAGCAGGCGGGAATTTTAAAATTACAAAGGAGGTTGAAATTCATTTAACTATGAAAAAAAAATACTTAACTTATTTTAATAATTATTATTTTATTATTATTAATAACTATAAATCATAATAAATAAAAATTATTAAAATTAACTTAATTTACTTAAAAATAATTAAATATTTGACAAGTTGAATTTAAGTTTCGTTTAATTTTTTTACTTGGTAAGATTAATCATTTCACAAAAATACTTGCTTCTTAATTTAATTTGGTAAAAAAACTGAAATTATTTAGGATTATACATATGTGACGCGACACGAGAAAAGGGACCTATCGAAAAAAATAACATTTTTGAGTTTTTAGTCGCATTCCATAGATTTTGAGTTGCTCTTTCACGTAAAAAAATCAGAAGTTAAAAATCTGAAATATTTTTAATAATATAAAGCCTGAAAGTTGAACGTGTCCTCTTAAATACATGGGTTTTCTGCTTATGGCGTCATTTTAAACGCTCCCCCTGTAAAATTCTCTTTTGAGGCGATAGGTCCCTTTTCTCGTGTCGCGTCACATATAATGTTTATAATAATGGCACGGCCACACCTCGGCTGCCTGCCTGCAGGTCGTCATGGCAATACATAAGAGTAAGAGAGTCAGACAATTTAAATTATTCGTCTCCTCTCTCTTACTCCCGTGGCGGCTGCCTGCGCAGGCAGGCAGGCAGCTGAGGTGTGACCGTGCCATAAAACAACAGTGAGTAAAATATAATGGCACGGTCACACCTCAGCTGCCTGCCTGCCTGCGCAGGCAGCCGCCACGAGAGTGGGAGAGAGGAGACGAATAATTTCAATTGTCTGACTCTCTTACTCTTATGTATTGCCATGACGACCTGCAGGCAGGCAGGCAGGCAGCCGAGGTGTGACCGTGCCACTACGCCTCGGCAAAGAAGCAAAATATAACCTCAAAATACACAATTCAATAATATATGCACATTTTTTAAAATATATACCTACTTGTGAAAAGAAACACCTTTCGCTTCCTTTTTCCCACAAAATAAACAAATTAAAACCATATTGGTATTTATATATTTAAAAAAGTTACAAATTATTTAATTTAATTACTTGAGACGTACAAGAGAAGTGTCAAAACATCGAACAACACACACTATATGCAAAGCACACTTACACGGCAACTCACACAATCAAGTCGCTCTACGCTGTTTCACCGGCATCTAAAACATGGCGTCGATGGTTTCAATTAAGGCCAACGCAGAATAGATCTGTAACCGGAACCGCAATCGTAAGCGTAACCGTGAGAATGAGTTAAAGAAGGATAAACAATAAACCTATCCTTCTTTAACTCATTCTTACGGTTACGGTTACGATTGCGGTTCCGGTTAAAGATTCTATTCTGCGTTGGCCTTTATTTTCACACCGGAAGCTACTTTTATATAGCAGTCGCCCATCCAGTTATATAGAGATCAGTGGTCGAATCGTCATTTGATCGAATGCTTAAAACGTCGAATTGTCAACAAGTCGAATGCTAAAAACATCGAATCGTCAAATGGTCGAATGTTCAAAACGTCGAATCGTCAAATGGTCGAATGCTAAAAACGTCGAATTCTCAAATGATCGAATGCTAAACACATCGAATCATCAAATGATCGAATTCTAAAAACATCGAATCAGCAAATGGTCGAATGTTCAAAACGTCAAATGGTCATTTCGTCGAATGCTCAAAACGTCGAATTGTCAACTGGTCGAATGCTAAAAACATCGAATCGGCAAATGGTCGAATGTTCAAAACGTCGAATCGTCATTTCGTCGAATGCTCATAACGTCGAATCGTCATTTCGTCGAATCCTCATAACGTCGAATCATCAAATGGTCGAATGCTTAAAACGTCGAATCGTCAAAAAGTCGAAAAATTTGTTTGATGTAAGTTAACATTAATTTAAACCAAGCAAATTTTTCGACTTTTTGACGATTCGACGTTTTGAGCATTCGACGAAATGACCATTCGACGTTTTGAACATTCGACCATTTGCTGATTCGATGTTTTTAGCATTCGATCATTTGAGAATTCGACGTTTTTAGCATTCGACCATTTGACGATTCGACGTTTTGAACATTCGACCATTTGACGATTCGATGTTTTTATCATTCGACCAGTTGACAATTCGACGTTTTAAGCATTCGACAAAATGACGATTCGACGATTTGGTATTCAACCATTTGAACATTCGACCACTTGGCGATTAGGCGAAAATCATGCGTCTCTAATAAACAAACACGCACTCAACGAGTCAACGAGGCAGTCACCACATTGTCACCAGATAAATTTTCTGGCAACCGCGACAGTTTGCAACGCGATGCGCGCGCAACCAACTACAAGCCGCTTGCACTTGTACTTGCACTTGGCTTTTGCACCTATTCTGGGGGGCTGTCTACAACAGCTTTTTTTATCGACAAGAGCAAAATGCACCATGTAAAATAGTGTGAAAACGTTTCGCGCGCAACGTTTTTACACGGATTTCGATGAAAAAAAAGCTGTTGTAGAAGCAGCCTGGAACCGCCTTAACATCATTCACAATTCCCCTAATACAACCAATCATGTTTCGTACTTTTCGAGCGCTCAGAGAGCGAATGTCGGAAACACCCCGAGTGGGTAGTGACCACTCGAGATGCAAAGTCGTTTACGAAATGCTAGTGAGAAATAAGTAGGGATGGACGATTCTACTCGATGCTGTTTGGAATCACAACGATTCTCATATTGAGAATCGATACTTTTTCGATTCTTCCAAGTATCGATTCTTTGGGTATTCGATACTTTTCTATGGGAGAATCGAATACATGTGTTGTGATGACTATTTTCATTGAATTTTTTTAGTTTTTCCACTTAAAAATAAAAAATTAATAATTTAAAGTTATATACAATGAAAGGCGGCGAAAGTGAACAGTTTTCACTAAAAATTACATAAGATTTAAATTAATAATTATTTAATTTTTGGTAATTAAATTTAATTACTATTATTTATTACACCCAAACATATATAGATAGGCTTTCCTTCTGTTTACGTTATGCGCATCACAAAACAATGTAAAAACGATGAGCAGAACTAAACCGGAAGGAAAACATATGTGACGTGCCGCGACAAAAGGGACCTTAGCTCTGAAAAAATTAATTTCGAGTTATGTATATCATTCAATATTTATTGAGTTGCTCTTTCACACACAAGCGTCAAAAATACTTTTTACTTATAGATTTTTTTGTTATTAATGTTTAAAAATGAGCTTGTTGAGTGTTTACACGTGGTTGTTCAGAAAAGCACCCATTCCACTCTCCAATACAACTACACTGGTCATATACATACAATTCGTGCGCTTCGTGTAACACGGACAAATATCAATGTGTAGTGAGTAGTGGGGCTGAATTCTAGTGGAACGTCTCCACCAATCAGAGACGCTCCCAATAGTGAATTTTGCAGGAAAGGCGATTGAAGTAGAGCGTCTCTGATTGGTGGAGACGTTCCACTAGAATTCAGCCCCACTACTCACTACACATTGATATTTGTCCGTGTTACACGAAGCGCACGAATTGTATGTATATGACCAGTGTAGTTGTATTGGAGAGTGGAATGGGTGCTTTTCTGAACAACCACGTGTAAACACTCAACAAGCTCATTTTTAAACATTAATAACAAAAAAATCTATAAGTAAAAAGTATTTTTGACGCTTGTGTGTGAAAGAGCAACCCAATAAATATTGAATGATATACATAACTCGAAATTAATGTTTTCAGAGCTAAGGTCCCTTTTGTCGCGGCACGTCACATATATGGATTTGCACTGAAAAAAATAATAGGCAGAATGTGCTTTTTACTAAGGCAATTTTTGCCTAAGTACAAAAGCAACTCCCGTAAAGCAATTGTTTCTTTTAAAAAAAGGCAATTTTTGCCTAACTTAATAAGGTTAAATTCGCAAGGCAAATTTTTATTTAAATATTTAGAAAATACGATATTAAATAATTTTGTTTTACCTTTTTATTACATATATTTACAATTCGAGGGAAAAGGAATTTTTATTTTTAATACTATATTAATAATATTTTACTTTAATTAAATAAAGGAAATAATAGAACTAATTTATTAATTTTATTAAACAAATGAAATTAGTATCTTTAAGTATTTCAAGAAAATTTCCTCGATTCCATTTCAGTAGTAAATTTCTTCCTTTAGTACCCATTATTTTAATTAATTATAAAATTCTATTTGACATATGTAAACAATTTATTTGATAAATGACAAGAATTTGTTACTTCATTAACTAAGGGAAAAATTGCTTTTTTTAAAAAGAAACAATTGCTTTGCGTGTATTGCTTTTGTACTCAGGCAAAAATTACCTTAGTAAAAAGCACATTCTACATATAATTTTTTCAGTGTGGGTGTATTATTATCCTTTCACTTTAAAAAATCCTAAGGATATTACCCAGACAAGGGGAAAAGTGACGCTTTAAATAAGGTTATGTTGACACATTAAATGCGGCACTTTTCCCCTTGTCTGTAAAATAGCCACATTTAATGTGGGTAATATTCTTAAGGCTAACGCAGAATAGAATCTTTAACCGGAACCGCAATCGTTAGCGTAACCATAAGAATGAGTTAAAGAAGGATAGGTATATTGTTTATCCTTCTTTAACTCATTCTTACGGTTACGGTTACGATTGCGGTTCCGGTTAAAGATTCTATTCTGCGTTGGCCTTTAGGATTTTTTACAGTGTGTGTGTGTGTTTCTAAAGGCCAACGCAGAATAGATCTGTAACCGGAACCGCAATCGTAACCGTAAGCGTAAGAATGAGTTAGAGAAGGATAAACAATACACCTATCCTTCTTTAACTCATTCTTACGGTTACGCTTACGATTGCGGTTCCGGTTACAGATCTATTCTGCGTTGGCCTTTAAAAAACAGAAAGCATAGAACTCGAATGAAAGGAAATCGAACTCGAAAACGTAACTCGAACACGTGAAACTCGAAAAATGGACGTTGCTCTTACGCACGCCTGAAACCAAGTTAATAAGATGGCCACTGTTTGTTTTCTTTTGGAATCTTATTTTATTTTCGGCAAATAATTGTTTTTTATTATAATAATATAAATAAAAGTATTTTAAATGTTTTTTAGTTTTTTATTTTTAGGCTGCGTCTACAATAGAAAAATAATGTGTTGAATGTGTTATGTTGTAGTATTTCAGGTTAGTGCTAAATGTATACACTGTAAAAAATCCTAAGGATATTACCCAGACAAGGGGAAAAGTGACGCTTTAAATAAGGTTATGTTGCCACATTAAATGCGGCACTTTTCCCCTTGTCTGTAAAATAGCCACATTTAATGTGGGTAATATTCTTAGGATTTTTTACAGTGTAAGGTATGCACTTTGTAAACAATTGTTCCTAACCTCACTAACTAAGTTACTTAATCGGAACGAAACAAATTTCTATTTTTGTTGTGACAGACTAAAAATACAACAAAATAACCATATATATTATACCCTGTAAAAAAAGTTGTATAGGGAGAATCGAGAAAACGTATTGAAGCTCGATAGGTTGAATACGTTATTTGAATTTTAACGTATTGGAGTGTTTGGTCGAATCCGTTGTCTATAGAAAGTCCAATACGTTCAATAGAAAATATTATTTAAATTAATGAAAAAACGTTTTAATTGTAATAAAAATTGTAGTTTATGATAATAAAGGTTAGTGAAATTGTAGACAACCGAAAATTAAGAGAAAAATGTAACTTTTTTAAAATAAGGTTATTTAGTAATTGCAACAAGATATTCATCAGGTATGTTTGCTATCATTTTTATCGACAACTGATGAAAGTTATTTAAATTTAAATTATTTGTCACTTTATAAATCACTTTATTAATCAGTGTTCATATTAAATGCTTTTTATTAATTTATAACAATATTACATACTTACACAATATTATTAGTTCTATACCGACTATAGAAATTCAAATTCAAATATACGCCACAAGAGACAGCGCCGAGGACAGCGCCTTAACTTAGGCAATGTGGTGGCAATCTACTAGCAACAGCTATGTTGTTAATTTATTTTAACAATTTTTTTATGCAAACATGGTTATTTCATTATTTTTCATTTTCCCTTTTTATGTAATTAGTTAAATAAACATTATCATTATTAATATTACAGTAAATAATACAATAATTATACTATTTTGTTTCTACTTATGTTTTTATTTTACAACAACCTTTAAAGGTTCTTCACAATATTTTTTATAACATTTTTAGTCTTTGTCAATAGTTCTAATATAACATTATAATTATGTAATAAATATTAAGATAATATTTTTTTTTTAAACAAATTTATTTAAAATTTTATTAGAAAAACTTCGTTGAATAATATAGAACAACTTTCTCACTGGAAGTTTGTTCAACTCAAAACTTCCCTCGATACTTTTTCTCATCGAAAATAAGATAACCTTATTCCCTGGCGGGCCGGTTTCACTGAATATCTACCGAATTCGGTAGAGGTTCGGTAGACGTTCGGTAATTGGTCAAAAAAGTAAATAAAAAAGCAGAAACTGTAGAAAGAAACGATTGAAAATAATAAAAAAAGTATTAAAGTGTTAATTTATCCAATAATTAGGATAAATTATGTTGTTAATAATTAAATATTCATGTGTAAAGTGGAGAACAGCTAACCTGACAGTTGACATAGTGTGTGAAATTAATAAATTTAAAATGCAAATTAGTGTGAAATGTTAAAAATAGCAGCCAATAAATATTCTTTAATATTTAAAGTATTTAATTTATTATTTAGTTTTGTTAATTATTGCATATTAATAATACAAACATTAATTAAAGTAATAATTTTCTCTTTTTGTGTAAAGTGTCGATAACAATATTAGATAGCCGCGCATTTGTGACGACAGATGGCGAGACTGGCATTTGTACGCCGTTCTGTTTTCTCACATTCAAAACAAGAAATAGGAAAACGAACATTTCAAGATGAACTTCATATAAATATATAATAATTAATAGCACATAGTTCCAACTTCCAAAAGAAAAAATGGATGTTTTAGACCAATAAAAATAAAGTTGAAACTCCTCCCTCGTAAAGAAAGCCATTTTTTATTTGCTGGTTAAGTTACACAAAATAGAGAAAAAGAGTTATATATTTAAAAAATAAAACATAATTCCATCCGTCAAAAGAAATAATAGATGTTTAAGACCAATAAAAAAAAGTTGTAACTCCTCCTAAATGAAGAAAGCTATTTTTTTATTGGTTGGTTAAGTTAGACAAAATGGAAAAAAAATTTATATTAAAAAAAAACATATATAGTTCCAACCCCCCCTCCCCAAAAGAAAAAATGGATATTTAAGACCAATAAAAAAATAAACAAACTCCTCCTACTTTCAAAATCAATTTTTCTATTTGTTGGTTGAGTTAAACAAAATGGACAAAAGAAGTTATATTTCAAAAATAAAACATATAATTCCAACCCCCGAAAAGAAATAATGGATGTTTAAGACCAATAAAAAAAAAGTTGTAACTCCTCCTAAATGAAGGAAGCTATTTTTTTATTGGTTGGTCAAGTTACACAAAATGGAAAAAAATTTTATATTAAAAAAAATATATATAGCTCCAACCCCCCCCCCCAAAAAAATAGATATTTAAGACCAATAAAAAATAAACAAACTCCTTCAACTTTCAAAATCAATTTTTCTATTTGTTGCTGGTTTTAAACAAAATGGAGAATAAGAGTTATATATTTAAAAAATAAAACATAATTCCATCCCTCAAAAGAAATAATGGATGTTTAAGACCAATTAAAATAAAGTTGAAACTCCTCCTTCATAAAGAAACCTATTTTTTTATTTGTTGGTCAAGTTACACAAAATGAAGAAAAAGAGTTTTATTAAAAAAAATAAAACGTATAATTCCAACCCCCAAGAGAAAAATGGACACTTTTGGCCAATAAAAAATAAACAAACTCCTCCTACTTTCAAAATCAATTTTTCTATTTGTTGGTTGAGTTAAACAAAATACAGAAAAAAATTTTTGTAATTTAACCAACAAATAAAACAATAACTTTATGAAGGAGGAGTTTCAACTTTATTTTAATTGGTCTTAAACATCTATTATTTCTTTTGAGGGATGGAATTATGTTTTATTTTTTAAATATATAACTCTTATTTTCCATTTTCTTTAAAACTAGCAACAAATAGAAAAATTGATTTTGAAAGTAGAAGGACTTTGTTTATTTTTTATTGGCCAAAAGTGTCCATTTTTCTCATGGGGGTTGGAATTATATGTTTTATTTTTTTGAATAAAACTTTTTTTCTTCATTTTGTGTAACTTGACCAACAAATAAAAAAATAGCTTTCTTTATGAAGGAGGAGTTTCAACTTTATTTTTATTAGTCTAAAACTTCCATTATTTCTTTTGTGGGCTGGAACTATATGTTTTATTTTTTAAATATAACTTCTTTTGTCCATTTTGTTTAACTCAACCAACAAATAGAAAAATTGATTTTGAAAGTAGGAGGAGTTTGTTTATTTTTTCATTGGTCTTAAATATCCATTATTTCTTTTCGGGGGTTGGAATTATATGTTTTATTTTTCAAATATAACTTCTTTTGTACATTTTGTTCAACTCAACCAAAAAATAGAAAAATTGCTTCCTTCATTTAGGAGGAGTTACAACTTTTTTTTTATTGGTCTTAAACATCTATTATTTCTTTTGACGGATGGAATTATGTTTTATTTTTTAAATATGTAACTCTTTTTCTTTATTTTGTGTAACTTAACCAGCAACAAATAGAAAAATTGATTTTGAAAGTTGAAGGAGTTTGTTTATTTTTTATTGGTCTTAAATATCTATTTTGGGGGGGGGGGTTGGAGCTATATATATATTTTTTTAATATAAAATTTTTTTCCATTTTGTGTAACTTGACCAACCAATAAAAAAAATAGCTTTCTTTATGAAGGAGGAGTTTCAACTTTATTTTTATTAGTCTAAAACTTCCATTATTTCTTTTGAGGGCTGGAACTATATGTTTTATTTTTCAAATATAACTTCTTTTGTCTATTTTGTTTAACTCAACCAACAAATAGAAAATTTGATGTTGAAAGTAGGAGGAGTTTGTTTATTTTTTTATTGGTCTTAAATATCCATTTTTTCTTTTGGGGGGGTTGGAACTATATAAGTTTTTTTAATATAAATTTTTTTTCCATTTTGTCTAACTTGACCAACCAATAAAAAAATAGCTTCCTTCATTTAGGAGGAGTTACAACTTTTTTTTATTGGTCTTAAACATCTATTATTTCTTTTGACGGATGGAATTATGTTTTATTTTTTAAATATGTAACTCTTTTTCTTTATTTTGTGTAACTTAACCAGCAACAAATAGAAAAATTGATTTTGAAAGTCGGAGGAGTTTGTTTATTTTTTCATTGGTCTTAAATATCCATTATTTCTTTTCGGGGGTTGGAATTATATATGTTTTTTTAATATAAATTTTTTTTCCATTTTGTCTAACTTGACCAACCAATAAAAAAATTGCTTCCTTCATTTAGGAGGAGTTACAATTTTTTTTATTGGTCTTAAACATCTATTATTTCTTTTGACGGATGGAATTATGTTTTATTTTTTAAATATATAACTCTTTTTCTCTATTTTGTGTAACATAACCAGCAAATATAAAATGGCTTTCTTTACGAGGGAGGAGTTTCAACTTTATTTTTATTGGTCTTAAACATCTATTATTTCTTTTGAGGGATGGAATTATGTTATATTTTTTAAATATATAACTCTTATTTTCCATTTTCTCTAAAACTAGCAACAAATAGAAAAATTGATTTTGAAAGTAGAAGGACTTTGTTTATTTTTTATTGGCCAAAAGTGTCCATTTTTCTCATGGGGGTTGGAATTATATGTTTTATTTTTTTGAATAAAACTTTTCTTCTTCATTTTGTGTAACTTGACCAACAAATAAAAAAATAGCTTTCTTTATGAAGGCGGAGTTTCAACTTTATTTTTATTAGTCTAAAACTTCCATTATTTCTTTTGTGGGCTGGAACTATATGTTTTATTTTTTAAATATAACTTCTTTTGTCCATTTTGTTTAACTCAACCAACAAATAGAAAAATTGATTTTGAAAGTAGGAGGAGTTTGTTTATTTTTTCATTGGTCTTAAATATCCATTATTTCTTTTCGGGGGTTGGAATTATATGTTTTATTTTTCAAATATAACTTCTTTTGTCCATTTTGTTCAACTCAACCAAAAAATAGAAAAATTGATTTTGAAAGTATAGGCGGAGTTTGTTTATTTTTTTATTGGTCTTAAATATCTATTTGGGGGGGGGGGGTTGGAGCTATATATATTTTTTTTAATATAAATTTTTTTTCCATTTTGTGTAACTTGACCAACCAATAAAAAAATAGCTTCCTTCATTTAGGAGGAGTTACAACTTTTTTTTATTGGTCTTAAACATCTATTATTTCTTTTGACGGATGGAATTATGTTTTATTTTTTAAATATGTAACTCTTTTTCTTTATTTTGTGTAACTTAACCAGCAACAAATAGAAAAATTGATTTTGAAAGTGGAAGGAGTTTGTTTATTTTTTATTGGTCTTAAATATCTATTTTGGGGGGGGGGGGGTTGGAGCTATATATATTTTTTTTAATATAAAATTTTTTTCCATTTTGTGTAACTTGACCAACCAATAAAAAAATAGCTTCCTTCATTTAGGAGGAGTTACAATTTTTTTTATTGGTCTTAAACATCTATTATTTCTTTTGACGGATGGAATTATGTTTTATTTTTTAAATATGTAACTCTTTTTCTCTATTTTGTGTAACTTAACCAGCAACAAATAGAAAAATTGATTTTGAAAGTTGAAGGAGTTTGTTTATTTTTTATTGGCCAAAAGTGTCCATTTTTCTCTTGGGGGTTGGAATTATATGTTTTATTTTTTTTGAATAAAACTTTTTTTCTTCATTTTGTGTAACTTGACCAACAAATAAAAAAATAGCTTTCTTTATGAAGGAGGAGTTTCAACTTTATTTTTATTAGTCTAAAACTTCCATTATTTCTTTTGTGGGCTGGAACTATATGTTTTATTTTTCAAATATAACTTCTTTTGTCCATTTTGTTCAACTCAACCAAAAAATAGAAAAATTGATTTTGAAAGTATAGGCGGAGTTTGTTTATTTTTTTATTGGTCTTAAATATCTATTTTTGGGGGGGGGGTTGGAGCTATATATATTTTTTTTAATATAAAATTTTTTTCCATTTTGTGTAACTTGACCAACCAATAAAAAAATAGCTTCCTTCATTTAGGAGGAGTTACAATTTTTTTTATTGGTCTTAAACATCTATTATTTCTTTTGACGGATGGAATTATGTTTTATTTTTTAAATATGTAACTCTTTTTCTCTATTTTGTGTAACTTAACCAGCAACAAATAGAAAAATTGATTTTGAAAGTTGAAGGAGTTTGTTTATTTTTTATTGGCCAAAAGTGTCCATTTTTCTCTTGGGGGTTGGAATTATATGTTTTATTTTTTTGAATAAAACTTTTTTTCTTCATTTTGTGTAACTTGACCAACAAATAAAAAAATAGCTTTCTTTATGAAGGAGGAGTTTCAACTTTATTTTTATTAGTCTAAAACTTCCATTATTTCTTTTGTGGGCTGGAACTATATGTTTTATTTTTTAAATATAACTTCTTTTGTCCATTTTGTTTAACTCAACCAACAAATAGAAAAATTGATTTTGAAAGTAGGAGGAGTTTGTTTATTTTTTCATTGGTCTTAAATATCCATTATTTCTTTTCGGGGGTTGGAATTATATGTTTTATTTTTCAAATATAACTTCTTTTGTACATTTTGTTCAACTCAACCAAAAAATAGAAAAATTGCTTCCTTCATTTAGGAGGAGTTACAACTTTTTTTTTATTGGTCTTAAACATCTATTATTTCTTTTGACGGATGGAATTATGTTTTATTTTTTAAATATATAACTCTTTTTCTCTATTTTGTGTAACATAACCAGCAAATATAAAATGGCTTTCTTTACGAGGGAGGAGTTTCAACTTTATTTTTATTGGTCTTAAACATCTATTATTTCTTTTGAGGGATGGAATTATGTTATATTTTTTAAATATATAACTCTTATTTTCCATTTTCTCTAAAACTAGCAACAAATAGAAAAATTGATTTTGAAAGTAGAAGGACTTTGTTTATTTTTTATTGGCCAAAAGTGTCCATTTTTCTCATGGGGGTTGGAATTATATGTTTTATTTTTTTGAATAAAACTTTTTTTCTTCATTTTGTGTAACTTGACCAACAAATAAAAAAATAGCTTTCTTTATGAAGGAGGAGTTTCAACTTTATTTTTATTAGTCTAAAACTTCCATTATTTCTTTTGTGGGCTGGAACTATATGTTTTATTTTTTAAATATAACTTCTTTTGTCCATTTTGTTTAACTCAACCAACAAATAGAAAAATTGATTTTGAAAGTAGGAGGAGTTTGTTTATTTTTTCATTGGTCTTAAATATCCATTATTTCTTTTCGGGGGTTGGAATTATATGTTTTATTTTTCAAATATAACTTCTTTTGTCCATTTTGTTCAACTCAACCAAAAAATAGAAAAATTGATTTTGAAAGTATAGGCGGAGTTTGTTTATTTTTTTATTGGTCTTAAATATCTATTTGGGGGGGGGGGGGGTTGGAGCTATATATATTTTTTTTAATATAAATTTTTTTTCCATTTTGTCTAACTTGACCAACCAATAAAAAAATTGCTTCCTTCATTTAGGAGGAGTTACAACTTTTTTTTTATTGGTCTTAAACATCTATTATTTCTTTTGACGGATGGAATTATGTTTTATTTTTTAAATATGTAACTCTTTTTCTTTATTTTGTGTAACTTAACCAGCAACAAATAGAAAAATTGATTTTGAAAGTTGAAGGAGTTTGTTTATTTTTTATTGGTCTTAAATATCTATTTTGGGGGGGGGGGGTTGGAGCTATATATATATTTTTTTAATATAAAATTTTTTTCCATTTTGTGTAACTTGACCAACCAATAAAAAAATAGCTTCCTTCATTTAGGAGGAGTTACAATTTTTTTTATTGGTCTTAAACATCTATTATTTCTTTTGACGGATGGAATTATGTTTTATTTTTTAAATATGTAACTCTTTTTCTCTATTTTGTGTAACTTAACCAGCAACAAATAGAAAAATTGATTTTGAAAGTTGAAGGAGTTTGTTTATTTTTTATTGGCCAAAAGTGTCCATTTTTCTCTTGGGGGTTGGAATTATATGTTTTATTTTTTTGAATAAAACTTTTTTTCTTCATTTTGTGTAACTTGACCAACAAATAAAAAAAATAGCTTTCTTTATGAAGGAGGAGTTTCAACTTTATTTTTATTAGTCTAAAACTTCCATTATTTCTTTTGAGGGCTGGAACTATATGTTTTATTTTTCAAATATAACTTCTTTTGTCTATTTTGTTTAACTCAACCAACAAATAGAAAATTTGATGTTGAAAGTAGGAGGAGTTTGTTTATTTTTTTATTGGTCTTAAATATCCATTTTTTCTTTTGGGGGGGTTGGAACTATATAAGTTTTTTTAATATAAATTTTTTTTCCATTTTGTCTAACTTGACCAACCAATAAAAAAATTGCTTCCTTCATTTAGGAGGAGTTACAACTTTTTTTTTATTGGTCTTAAACATCTATTATTTCTTTTGACGGATGGAATTATGTTTTATTTTTTAAATATGTAACTCTTTTTCTTTATTTTGTGTAACTTAACCAGCAACAAATAGAAAAATTGATTTTGAAAGTGGAAGGAGTTTGTTTATTTTTTATTGGTCTTAAATATCTATTTTGGGGGGGGGGGGTTGGAGCTATATATATTTTTTTTAATATAAAATTTTTTTCCATTTTGTGTAACTTGACCAACCAATAAAAAAATAGCTTCCTTCATTTAGGAGGAGTTACAATTTTTTTTATTGGTCTTAAACATCTATTATTTCTTTTGACGGATGGAATTATGTTTTATTTTTTAAATATGTAACTCTTTTTCTCTATTTTGTGTAACTTAACCAGCAACAAATAGAAAAATTGATTTTGAAAGTTGAAGGAGTTTCAACTTTATTTTTATTAGTCTAAAACTTCCATTATTTCTTTTGAGGGCTGGAACTATATGTTTTATTTTTCAGATATAACTTCTTTTGTCTATTTTGTTTAACTCAACCAACAAATAGAAAATTTGATGTTGAAAGTAGGAGGAGTTTGTTTATTTTTTTATTGGTCTTAAATATCCATTTTTTCTTTTGGGGGGGTTGGAACTATATATGTTTTTTTAATATAAATTTTTTTTCCATTTTGTCTAACTTGACCAACCAATAAAAAAATTGCTTCCTTCATTTAGGAGGAGTTACAACTTTTTTTTTATTGGTCTTAAACATCTATTATTTCTTTTGACGGATGGAATTATGTTTTATTTTTTAAATATGTAACTCTTTTTCTTTATTTTGTGTAACTTAACCAGCAACAAATAGAAAAATTGATTTTGAAAGTGGAAGGAGTTTGTTTATTTTTTATTGGTCTTAAATATCTATTTTGGGGGGGGGGGTTGGAGCTATATATATTTTTTTTAATATAAAATTTTTTTCCATTTTGTGTAACTTGACCAACCAATAAAAAAATAGCTTCCTTCATTTAGGAGGAGTTACAACTTTATTTTTATTAGTCTAAAACTTCCATTATTTCTTTTGTGGGCTGGAACTATATGTTTTATTTTTTAAATATAACTTCTTTTGTCCATTTTGTTTAACTCAACCAACAAATAGAAAAATTGATTTTGAAAGTAGGAGGAGTTTGTTTATTTTTTCATTGGTCTTAAATATCTATTATTTCTTTTCGGGGGTTGGAATTATATGTTTTATTTTTCAAATATAACTTCTTTTGTACATTTTGTTCAACTCAACCAAAAAATAGAAAAATTGATTTTGAAAGTATAGGCGGAGTTTGTTTATTTTTTTATTGGTCTTAAATATCTATATTTGGGGGGGGGGGGTTGGAGCTATATATATTTTTTTTAATATAAAATTTTTTTCCATTTTGTGTAACTTGACCAACCAATAAAAAAATTGCTTCCTTCATTTAGGAGGAGTTACAACTTTTTTTTTATTGGTCTTAAACATCTATTATTTCTTTTGACGGATGGAATTATGTTTTATTTTTTAAATATGTAACTCTTTTTCTTTATTTTGTGTAACTTAACCAGCAACAAATAGAAAAATTGATTTTGAAAGTTGAAGGAGTTTGTTTATTTTTTATTAATCTTAAATATCTATTTTTTTTGGGGGGGGGGTTGGAGCTATATATATTTTTTTTAATATAAAATTTTTTTCCATTTTGTGTAACTTGACCAACCAATAAAAAAATAGCTTCCTTCATTTAGGAGGAGTTACAACTTTTTTTTATTGGTCTTAAACATCTATTATTTCTTTTGACGGATGGAATTATGTTTTATTTTTTAAATATGTAACTCTTTTTCTTTATTTTGTGTCACTTAAATAGCAACAAATAGAAAAATTGATTTTGAAAGTTGAAGGAGTTTGTTTATTTTTTATTGGTCTTAAATATCTATTTTTTGGGGGGGGGGGTTGGAGCTATATATATTTTTTTTAATATAAAATTTTTTTCCATTTTGTGTAACTTGACCAACCAATAAAAAAATAGCTTCCTTCATTTAGGAGGAGTTACAACTTTTTTTTATTGGTCTTAAACATCTATTATTTCTTTTGACGGATGGAATTATGTTTTATTTTTTAAATATGTAACTCTTTTTCTCTATTTTGTGTAACTTAACCAGCAACAAATAGAAAAATTGATTTTGAAAGTTGAAGGAGTTTGTTCATTTTTTATTGGCCAAAAGTGTCCATTTTTCTCTTGGGGGTTGGAATTATATGTTTTATTTTTTTGAATAAAACTTTTTTTCTTCATTTTGTGTAACTTGACCAACAAATAAAAAAATAGCTTTCTTTATGAAGGAGGAGTTTCAACTTTATTTTTATTAGTCTAAAACTTCCATTATTTCTTTTGAGGGCTGGAACTATATGTTTTATTTTTCAAATATAACTTCTTTTGTCTATTTTGTTTAACTCAACCAACAAATAGAAAATTTGATTTTGAAAGTAGGAGGAGTTTGTTTATTTTTTTATTGGTCTTAAATATCCATTATTTCTTTTGGGGGGGTTGGAACTATATATGTTTTTTTAATATAAATTTTTTTTCCATTTTGTCTAACTTGACCAACCAATAAAAAAATTGCTTCCTTCATTTAGGAGGAGTTACAACTTTTTTTTTATTGGTCTTAAACATCTATTATTTCTTTTGACGGATGGAATTATGTTTTATTTTTTAAATATATAACTCTTTTTCTCTATTTTGTGTAACATAACCAGCAAATATAAAATGGCTTTCTTTACGAGGGAGGAGTTTCAACTTTATTTTTATTGGTCTAAAACATCCATTTTTTCTTTTGAAAGTTGGAACTATGTGCTATTAATTATTATATATTTATATGAAGTTCATCTTGAAATGTTCGTTTTCCTATTTCTTGTTTTGAATGTGATAAAACAGAACGGCGTACTGTGGGGAATAGCTATCGCGAGGCTTTCCCCTCTTGCTCCTCATACCGAACGGAGTGGTGATATGAGTGAGAACTGCTTGAGCAGAACAGATTGTAAGATAGGACTTGGAAAGAGAGGAGTGTGTCGTTTGATAGTAAGAAATATATTATGTCGACCCTTTACATCGACATTAATATTATTATAAAATAAGTATATTCTCTTTAATTAAATTATACAGTAGTTATTGTTTTATTTATCACGTCATTTAAATAAGCGGTGAAAAACCCACATTGGTGACCCCGACGTGATCGGATAACTTGTGCAAGTTTTGAAATCAAGTTTTATCAACGGACGTTGGGACCATCCGGGGAGTACTCATCTAAAATTTGATAGATAAAAAATCAAATTAATTCATCTATGGATTATTATCAATCCAGTAATAAAAAGATTAGAGTTTTTGTGATAAGAACATTGCCTCATGGTCTTCATCCACGCCGACTCCATTTTAATGAGACGAACTTGTGCATTTACTTTATAAAAAATCAACCAAATCATTCTCTTTCTATAATTCACCAAAAGTGATATGGATTGTGTTGCTGAGACAACCTAATATTCAAAATTGGATATTTTTACTCTTTCAATTCGACTTGGAACCACATGGCCGACAACATAACCTCATTGATGACGTCACGTTTCCGGCCCGGTCAAATTGCTGTGTTCCTGATTCTTCTTTGAAATTTCACGCTTTTCAAAAACGGCGCATGGGCAGATCCACTCTGAGCCCATGCTGCAGGTATGTTTATTTTCCTGTATTTAGCAAACTAACAGTTTTTTTGAGAACAAATTTTCGTCGCCTGATGGATCGTATCCATTTTTCTATTTACATGTCCTGGTGAATGGAATTTTTCTTGGGTTTTGTCGACTTCACGGGCCCGTCGACTCAGAAATTTTTTGGACTTATGGGAATAACGACAATACAGACGACGATTAAAGGAACGAATCATAGATTTAAACCAAAGTAAACCAATTTACCGGCTGTATGGACTCCACGATAAAGTTCAAATTCACTATCTATGGATACATCCTGTACGAGAGGAAGTTTGCGGCCTACGGAATCATTTTATTTTTCATCACAATTTTAATTTATTTGATGTTTTTGTAAGTATGTTGGTTTTGAGTGAAACGGTCGTACGTAAATAATTTTAATTCAGTATAGACGATTTTAGAATTTCCTTTTTAGTTTACCGTTGAAATACAAAATATTGATAGTGATTGACCTTCACTTATTATCAGTTTCTTTTAACAAAGGATATTATCTAATTTATTCTCAACAGAGTGAAAAATATATTTTCTTTTCGAGAATTAATTTCAATATTTGAAAAATTTTCATTTTTCGAAGTTAGTGAGAATTAAAGTTCTTTTCTCTTTGTGATTTAAAATGCGTATCGTTATTAGCACACCAATATTTGTCGATAATGTTATTTGGTTTTGTGTAATAACATTTATTTTGCGCTTTATGATTTTAAATTTCGATTATCTCATTAAGTTGATGAAATTTTTTTTATAATTTTATATAGAATCGTATCAAACATTTTTTTTAGGAATTATCTATTGTGATCAATTTTGGGATTTTGTAGCTCGCATCACCGCATTTTTTCCCCTGAAAATTTTATATAAATAACACAATGGACCCTAATAAAGAGAAAAACGAGACGTATGAGATTTCGGATACCGGTCTTAATCAGTCAGCAGCGGCTGGTGGAAGTCAATCGGGTGACCAGTTGCTGGGGGATAATCATTTGATTAATAATTCATTTCTTGGCGCGGGGATGTTTCCGAGTCGGGGACATGTAGACGCATCTTATAGAATACCGAAATTGGCAAGTTTCTTTCGTGAGGATCCAGTCCTTTGGTTCGCTCAAGCCGAATTGGCTTTCGAATATTCGCGTATAACTTCGGAACGTTCTCGAGCCGGTGCAATAATATCGTGTTTGGATTGTGGCATTCTTCAAACGGTCGGTGATTTGATTACGGCAACAATTCCGGTTTCTGATTTATATTCTAAAATTAAACAGAGAATAATTGAAAATTTTGCAGTTTCGCCGGAAAATGAATTACGTTCTATGTTGCGTGGTGATATCGTGAGCGATGGGAAACCTTCTGCAATTTTGAATAAAATTAGACATTTGAATCGCGGTCGATGTAGTGAGGAAGTATTGAGAGCGATATTTTTTGATCATTTACCGGTGAGTTATCGCTCGATCTTAGCTGTATCTGATAGTCCTGATCTTTCTCAATTGGCAAATTTGGCAGATAAAATTATCGAAAATAGTGTTCCTTTGAATAATACCGTGAGTTCGATTTCAAAAAGGGAGAATGAAAATTCTCAACCTGAGATTATGAAAAGAATCGATGCGATTGTTTCTCAATTAGACGCGTTATCTTTGCCTAACCGAGGTAGAGATTCTCGAAGGTCTAATAGAAATAATTATAATAGAAATCGTAGCAGATCGCGTTCTCATTATCGAGGTGGTTCGGAACAAAAACGAAATTCGCAACCGAAAACAAAAAAGGATTCATATTGTTATTATCACAGCAGGTTCGGTAAAAAAGCCAATAAATGTAAACCATCGTGTACATACTCGAAAGAAAATTCGGAAAACTAAATTTGCCACCACATTTTTCGGAAATCAACCTAATTTCAAGACGACTTTTTGTACGAGACCGAGATTCCGGATTCGTTTTCCTTATAGATTCCGGATCGGATAGCTCTCTCATTCCAGCTGATAATGGAACCAAAAAACAAACCGCTACATCCGTGCTTTATGCAGCGAATAACTCGCTCATAAAAACGTTTGGCGAACGTGTCTTAAGTTTGAATTTTGGATTCCGTCGATCATTAAAATGGAAATTTACTGTAGCATCGGTGCCTTATCCAATTATAGGGGCCGATCTACTTTCCGCGTACGATCTTAGCGTTGATGTTAGGGGACAAAGATTGATTGATAATCAACACGGTGCCATATCGGTTGGTGTTTTGAAATCCGCTCCTTGTTCTAATATTAGTGTGGTGGATCAATCTTGCAAATTTTCGAAAATCTTAAAGGACTTTCCGAAGTTAATAGACGTATCAGAATCGAGTAAGGTATCAGCGGGTAGAGTACAACATCATATTTTGACAACGGGACCACCCATTGCGGAACGCGCGCGCCGCCTTAATTCCGAAAAGTTGCTTGTGGCCAAAGCATATTTTAGGAAGTTAGAAAAGGAAAAGAAATGCCGTCGTTCAAGTTCAAATTGGGCAGCACCTCTTCACTTAGCCCCGAATAAAAAAGGTGGGTGGAGGGTGTGCGGTGACTATCGCCGCTTAAATTCAGTAACAATACCCGATCGTTACCCGGTACCATTTATTCAGGACGTATCATCAATGCTTTATAAAAAGAAAATTTTTTCTACTTTGGATTTAGAGTCAGCTTACAATCAGATACCGATATCTGAAGAAGATATACCTAAGACATACATGAGATTCTCGGAGATTTAGATTTTGTGTTTTCGTACATCGATGACCTTCTCGTGGCATCCTCCAGCGAGGAGGAGCACGAGAATCATTTACGTATTATTTTCGAACGTCTCGAAAAAGCCGGTCTCAAACTAAATTTGAATAAGTGTAATTTTGGTAAGGAGGAGATTCAGTTCCTCGGATACATGGTTGACGGAAACGGAATCCGACCACCTCCTGAAAAGGTCAAAGCGATTGCCGAATTTCCAAAACCGACAAATATTCTCGAGTTGCGACGATTTATCGGACTTTTGAATTTCTACAGAAAGTGTTTGCCAAATATTGCAGAATACCAAAGCCACCTGAACTCTTACCTTCATGAATCTAAGAAAAATGATAAGCGCGCGGTCGTATGGACACCTATCGCTGAAAACGCGTTCGAAAAATGCAAAGATAGTATTATCAATGCTACTCTTCTCGTTCATCCCATTTGTGACGGTCCAACTCGTGTAGTATCGGATGCTTCCGATTCCGGAATGGGAGCTTCGCTCGAACAACTACAAGATAATATTTGGAAACCTCTATCTTTTTTCTCGAGAAGTTTCACATCAACTCAAAAAAAGTATAGCACTTATGACCGAGAACTAACCGCGTGTTTCGAAGCCGTAAAATATTTTAGACATGAATTGGAAGGTAGAGAATTTCATATTATAACGGACCATAAGCCCTTAACTTACGTTTTCCAACAAAAATCGGACAAAGCTTCGCCCCGCCAATTAAGGCAATTATCATTTCTTTCTCAGTTTACTGTTGATATAAGATACATACCTGGAAAGGAAAATGTGGTGGCGGATAGTCTTTCACGCGTCAATGCGATTCATATAAATAGCGAAATTGGTTTAAAGGAATTATCGGAGGCTCAAGGGGAAGACGAGAAATTGAGGATTCTTTTTGCGGAAAATTCAACATCTTTGAATTTAAAACGTATGTATTAGGGTCCTGATCAAACTCCGATCATATGTGACGTATCCGACGAAAATCTCCGACCTTTTGTCCCTAAAATATTCCGCAGAAAAATTTTTAATATTTTTCACAAAAATTCACACCCTAGCGCTAAAATATCGTGTAGAATGATTCGAAAGCATTATGTATGGCCGAGTATTAATAAAAACGTTAAGGAATGGTGTCGAGAGTGCATAAATTGTCAGAGAGCAAAAGTAACTCGTCATAATATCGTATTACCGTCGCATTTTGTTTCTCCTGAGAAAAGATTTTCTCATATTCACATGGATTTGGTAGGCCCATTGCCTGTATCTGAAGGGTTTAAATATTGTTTAACTATTATAGACCGATTTTCGCGTTGGGCCGAAGCTATCCCAATAAAGGATATGGAAGCAAAAACTGTATATCGCGCATTTGTAGACAATTGGATATCTCGATACGGTACTCCGGATAAAATTACGACGGATCAGGGTAAACAATTCGAATCACGAATTTTCTCGTCTCTTATGTCTTTGTCTGGTTGTCATCGCATACGAACAACCGCGTATCATCCGGCATCCAACGGGATGGTTGAGAGGTAGCACCGTACGATGAAGGCCGCAATTATGTGCCATTCAGGCGAAAAATGGACACAAATTTTACCCACTGTCATGTTAGGACTGCGAACATCTGTTCTCGATTCGGGCGCATCCCCCGCGGAATACGTATATGGAACTACTCTAAAAATACCAGGTGAATTTATTTTACCCGAGGAAAACGAAGTAAATCCACAATTTTTTCTCGAAGAATTCCGGGAGCACATGCGTCTCGTAAAGCCTATACCGGTTTCTCATAAACATAAAAGGAAAATTTTTCTATTTAAAAATATGAATAATTGTTCACATGTTTTTCTCCGTTCAGGAACAATAAAAAAGTAATTGGAAAATCCATATTCAGGTCCGCATAAAGTCCTCAGTAGAATATCAGACCGTGTATTCGAAATTGAAGTTAATGGAGAAAGGAAAAATGTTTCAGTTGAAAATATTAAACCGGCATATTTTGCTAGAGAGGATTTAAATGAATCGGGAGAATTGAGATGCGGTGCTGCGAGAAGCATGAATTCTGATAGCGAAAATAATCGAGAAAATTTTTTGCGACCAAACGATAGTATTATTATCCCCTTGACAAGTGATAGTACACCAAAAGTAAACGAAAAAAGTATTTTGGTACATCCGCCTAAAACCTATATTAATAAGAGAAAAAAGGTTACGTTTAATTTTACTTCTTTAGATCATAACTACGCTAATGTAAATAAATAATTTTATTTGAATAGTATTATTAATCGACGAACAATTGTGATCTTAATATAAATCATTTTATAGATATAATATTGTTAATAGGTAAAAAAGAAAGGAAATTTCTTTTAAATTTGTATCACTGTCACTGGGGGGGGAGTATGTGAGGAATAGCTATCGCGAGGCTTTCCCCTCTTGCTTCTCATACCGAACGGAGTGGGGATATGAGTGAGAACTGCTTGAGCAGAACAGATTGTAAGATAGGACTTGGAAAGAGAGGAGTGTGTCGTTTGATAGTAAGAAATATATTATGTCGACCCTTTACATCGACATTAATATTATTATAAAATAAATATATTCTCTTTAATTAAATTATACAGTAGTTATTGTTTTATTTATCACGTCATTTAAATAAGTGGTGAAAAACCCACAGTACAAATGCCAGTCTCGCCATCTGTCGTCACAAATGCGCGGCTATCTAATATTGTTATCGACACTTTACACAAAAAGAGAAAATTATTACTTTAATTAATGTTTGTATTATTAATATGCAATAATTAACAAAACTAAATAATAAATTAAATACTTTAAATATTAAAGAATATTTATTGGCTGCTATTTTTAACATTTCACACTAATTTGCATTATAAATTTATTAATTTCACACACTATGTCAACTGTCAGGTTAGCTCTTCTCCACTTTACACATGAATATTTAATTATTAACAACATAATTTATCCTAATTATTGGATAAATTAACACTTTAATACTTTTTTTATTATTTTCAATCGTTTCTTTCTACAGTTTCTGCTTTTTTATTTACATTTTTGACCAATTACCGAACGTCTACCGAATATCTACCGAATTCGGTAGATATTCAGTGAAACCGGCCCGCCAGGGTTGCTGACAGGTCATTGTTTATAATAAAAAACAATTAAACAAAAAATAATTTTGAAATGTTTTATGACTTTCTCTTTTTCAGCAGACCCAAATGAGTATGTACAAAAAATTCCGAGCGAATTCATTAACATTTTACATGCAAAAAGACCGTTTGCATTTTAAAACTTATTTAAATTTCTAAACACAAATTTTTTGGTTTTTATTTTTTAATATGAGAAATATTTGCTCTACAAAAAAAATTCATTGAGAAAAAAGATGTATTTTTTTATTATCTACAAGATGCCGTTCTTTAAAAACCAAAATTTTGAGTTTTTATTTTTCTCCCTTTTGACCCGACTGACTGGCTTCACAACATTTCAGCTGAGCGTAAATCGAGTTATTTGATTGACCTCCTCAATTTCACACATTAACATACACATCTTTATTATTTTTTTCTTTTCTTCACGGAGAGATATATCTGGGCTTTTTAGCATGAAAGTTCTTCATACTACGATTGCAAGAGACCTATTTAAAATACAAAGCATTCATGCTATAAACGATTGATTTATCTCTCCGTGTTCCAACGACAAACACACACACACATATGCATTTAAACACATTTTATACTTTTTTGAGTCTGAAAAATACGCTGCTCCAAATCGGTCACCCATCCATGTAGTAACCGCGACCAAAGCTGCTTAACTTTTATGATAGACGAGAACCGCTGCGCTGCAATGTAATACATTCGCTTCTTACATTGAGCAGTTGCTCGTGTATAAGGGGATTTATATAAGGAATTTATATTTAACTGGTCATTAATTCTTTAAAACAATTTAAATAATACTTTTTTATACAAGAATTTCAAAAAAGACAGGTTTAATAAACATATAAATATGTGTGGTTAAGTATTTCAATAAATTTAGCACCTGTCAATGTCTCAAATACATAGTGTCCTTATTTTTATAGCATATGCTATAGGCAATCCGCTATAGCACCACTCATTGAAACGAAAGCATATGGGGCGTTCCATAGTTAGAAGAACTTTTGAATCACAGATTTTGTTTATACTCGGTTAATTTGTTGCGCTTAGGGTGCTTTTAAAGTACACTCAAGGATTTTGCAAAATTTTCATTATTTTGTAAGATATTGTTAATTAAACTTTTTGGTCACTTTTTTAAGGAATTTTTATCTTGAAAACTTGGTCCTAGAGAAAAATGTTTTAGATAAAAATTAAAAAGAATGAATTGAATTTTAATAATATTTTATTAAAAAATTATATTTAAATAAAATATTATTAAAATTCAATTCATTCTCATCAATTTTTATCTTAAACATTTTTGTCTAGGTCCAATAGTTTACAAAATAAAAATTCTTTTTAAAAAAAGTGACGGAAGCCGAAAGGCCCGAGCCGTGCAATCAAAAATTAAAAAATTAATTTCTCGAAAATGTCAAAAAACACATCTTTACAAATTGAAGCAATTTTTAAGGACATTCCAAGCTTTAGTAAACATATTTTTTTATGAAGTTTGGTTATTTTCTTCATGAAAAAAACAACTTTAAAAAATAATTGTTTAAACAAATTTGTCGAAAAGTTTAAAAAATTATTTTATAATAAAATATTAGTGCGATTCCATGGGAGATTTTAGTCTTTTCGGAGTAAGTAAACAAATTGCAATGAAATTCAGAAATTTTAATCTACACATAAAAAGAAATGTTTCCACCAAATAATACGTCAAAATATTTGGCAGTTTTCGAGATGTCAAAATTTTGGAAAAATTTTGAAATCGTTATATTTCCTTTCCATTTTAACCAAATCATTTGATTCTTTTTGGAGAAAATTCAGCATAAAAAAACAAAAAATTGTTTACATTATGTTCACATAAAATTTTTATAAACAAAAAAGTTATTGAATAATAAATGAATAACTTTTGGAATGCACCACGAAATTGAATGAAACAAACACTAAAATAATCTTTCCAGTGATTTCTTTAAGATTCAGAAAGAAAAATGGTATAAATTGAATGTCTTCATATAATATATTAATATTTTTGTTCAGTTTTGAAAGTAAACATTAGAAGTTTCTGCTACTTGGCGTGCAAATTTAGGTGCGCGCGCAGACCTCTCTATTCAAAACCGGAAATTCGTAGATTATTAGAAAGAGAGGTCTGCGCGCGCACCTAAATTTGCTCGCCAAGTAGCAGAAACTTCTAATGTTTACTTTCAAAAGTGAACAAAAATATTAATATATTATATATAAATGAAGACATTCAAATTATATTATTTTTCTTTCGGAATCTTAAGGAAATCACTGGTAAGATTATTTTAGTGTTTGTTTCGTTCAATTTCGTTTTTATGCTGAATTTTTTCCAAAAAGAATCAAGTGATTTGGTTAAAATGGAATGGAGATATAACGATTTTAAAATTTTTCCAAAATTTTGACATCTCAAAAACTACTGAATATTTTGACGAAATATTTGGCGGAAACATTTCTTTTTATGTGTAGATTAAAATTCCTGAATTTCATTGCAATTAGTTTACTTACTCCACAAAGACTAAAATCTCCCATTGAATCGCACATTATTAAAATTCAATTCATTCTCTTCAATTTTTATCGAAAACATTTTTTTCTAAGACCAATAGTTTTCAAGATAAAAATTGCTTAAACAAAGTTACCAAAAAGTTTAATTAACAATATCTATTATATTAACAATATCAATGAAAATTTTTCAAAATCCTTGAGTGTACTTTAAAAACACCCTAAAAACAACAAATTAACCAAGTATAAACAAAATCTGTGATTTAAAAGTTCTTCTAGCTATGGAACGCCCCATATGAGGAGCTGTATCGAAGAACTCGCTCGCCGCTCGGCGAACCTCTTTGAAGCCAGTCAGTGGCCCAAAAATTGAAAAAAATTGAAATTCAAATTTTTGAATTTTGAAAAGTCCTACATTATAGGAAATTATAAGGCGCATCTTTTTTTCCTTTAGCGTGTTTTCGTAAAATTATTATTTTCGATGATAAAGAACAAAAACTGAAAAATTTTAATTGACAAATTCAATTAAATTTCAAAACATAAATCATCATATCTCCGAAAGTTATTAAAAAATTAAATTGCAATTTGGTATGTAAACTTATTAGGGCCTATTAAAAGCGAAAATACAATAAAAAGTTGAAAAATCAATAATTGTTTAATAGTTTGTTAACAATAATGAAGGCATGTCAAAAATTACGATTTCTCATTTTCGATGACAAAAAGTCTGCAGGGAACTTTAGAATTGAGAGAACTTCCAGTGAGAGATTTCTTCAATAGAATGTGAGGAAGTTTTCTGTAAAATTTGAAATTAATTCATATTAAAAACTTTGACAGATACAGAAGTTTTAAGAAAGTGCGGTTAGCGCGTAAGTACGTCCTCTCGTTGCTCGCGCTACGCTGATGCATTCTGTACATAAGAAATATATTTTTATCAATTTTTTGCAACTTTTAATTGCATATTTTATAAATAAAATTAAACGTAAACAATTTCAGTTCATTAACAATTTAATTACATATTAATTACATACTTTACTATAATGAACTATTGTTCATGGTGTTAACAAAAAAGTATTTTTAAAAAATTATATATTCTAATAAAATAAAATAATTTAAATCATTAAATATAAATAAAATATAATAATAATAATAATAATAATAATAATAATTACTAATAATAATAATAATATTATTAATAATTAATTTATAATTTATATAATATAAATAATAAAACTAATATAGTCAATTAAAAATATTCTATAAATCTATATTTTATTTCGTATTCAATAATTAAATACGTTTATTCCGTTTTGAATAAATTTCTATCTTATATTCATGAAAATGAAAACTTTTAATTCTATTGTTCATTTAGACAATAATTTTCTATTTCTTTACTATCTGACTTGTTTATAAACTTAATGACAGTCAGGCTGTACACGTCTTGTTGAGAACAGTGAAAAATTGATATTATATTATTGTATAAAGGTTTTGTTGCAAAAATGGTTGAAACAATTATATTAAAATCTATAAGAAAAAAAATTAGGAATTGAAAAAAACTACTCAAACAAATATGAACATTAGTTTTTAAGCGAAAAAATAAAATAATGTGTTTATAAATAAACAGTTAATCTTTTTTTTTAATAAATAATGCTTTATATTAAATAATATGTTCATTATATTACACTTATTATAAATAATATTAAGCATTGATTTTCAAGTAACTATCAGTGTAGCGCGAGTAACGAGACACGGAAAAAAATTAATCTCTAAACCTGAAATAATATTAATTTCAAATCCAATGAAATATAAGTGTATCTAAATTAGACATTATAGTCATAATTACTGTGATAAGTTGTGTTTGATTCTGTCAAACTTTATACCAGAAAACGCCATAAATTCACATCTCTGATTTAGAGATTTGTTAATTTCACAACTTTTTGATGTGAATTACATTGTGTTTTAAGTTCATCAGTGACAAAAAAGATTTAAACCATTTTAATTAATTAGGAATTCATTTTATTTTCAAACATCCAAATAAACGCGGTTGCATACGTTCCAAAGAAAAATTTAAATATTACTCCTTTCCTGCAGTTTCTTTCAGTTTTCATTTTCCGTATTTAACGAATGTTTTTCGCGTCATCACGTGGGACATATATTTTTATTTATTAGACTTATTTATCTCAATGATTATATTAATCATGATGATTATATTAAATCTTTTTGATTAAATGGAATTTAATTTAGTACTTCTCTGTATTTGTTCAACTTATAATAAATATATCATTTTCTTTTGACACCTGAAAACCTAACCTATAAAAAGTTGTACTAAAACATGTTTTTTATTAAGAAATGCAAAAAGAATGTTTATAATGTGTGATGTTGAGACAATTTGAATAAAACAAAAAAATGAAATAAACATATAAAATTCATATTGTATTTTTAAAATATCCAACTCCTTTTTTATGCTTGTCAATGTATATTCAAATAAGTTGATAGTCTAGAACTATATAATATGTTCCATAACATAAAATTTGAGATTCCTAATATCATTTTTAGGCATAAGAAATACGTGTTCTTCACAATACTAATATTCGGATTAGATATAATACCAAATTTCAGTTTTAGAGATCTGCTTACATCTCACGTCCGATTCCAGTGATAGTTTATGCCTAAATCTCAGATTTAATCTCTAATTTAGCGATTAATTTTTTTCCGTGGAGGACGTACTTACGCGCTAACCGCACTTTCTTAAAACTTCTGTATCTGTCAAAGTTTTTAATATGAATTAATTTCAAATTTTACAGAAAACTTCCTCACATTCTATTGAAGAAATCTCTCACTGGAAGTTCTCTCAATTCTAAAGTTCCCTGCAGACTTTTTGTCATCGAAAATGAGAAATCGTAATTTTTGACATGCCTTCATTATTGTTAACAAACTATTAAACAATTATTGATTTTTCAACTTTTTATTGTATTTTCGCTTTTAATAGGCCCTAATAAGTTTACATACCAAATTGCAATTTAATTTGTTAATAACTTTCGGAGATATGATGATTTATGTTTTGAAATTTAATTAAATTTGTCAATTAAAATTTTTCAGTTTTTGTTCTTTATCATCGAAAATAATAATTTTACGAAAACACGCTAAAGGAAAAAAAGATGCGCCTTATAATTTCCTATAATGTAGGACTTTTCAAAATTCAAAAATTTGAATTTCAATTTTTTTCAATTTTTGGGCCACTGACTGGCTTCAAAGAGGTTCGCCGAGCGGCGAGCGAGTTCTTCGATACAGCTCCTCATATGCTTTCGTTTTCAAGAGCGCGCTTCTTTGTTGCAAACAACTTTTTATTTGATTTAAATTTACACGTATTTTCTTTAAATTTATCTATTAGATGCTTCAAATGAATAATGTCAAAGATGCAATAAATTATTCTCTTGCCATATGTAGATGAACTATGGAAACAATTTGTAGAATATCATTAATTTAACAGTTAGTGCTGCCCACGAGACGATACGAGATTTTATGTAGTATCGTCTCGGTCTCGTTAAATATTGTAATTTTAAGTATCGGTATCGGTATCGCCAAATAGTCTCGATATCGTCTCGCGAGACTTCAGTTAAGTCGAAGTACCCCAAGTAGAAATGTAATATTGGCATTGTACTGACCCAGTACTGACTGGCAGTATAGCAGTACTGACTCCAGTACTAAATCAGTACTGGGAAATCCCTGGCTGGTAACGCTGTCCAGTACTGATTTTTTACCGGCAGTCAGTACTAAGTCAGTACTAAAATATCACTGGCAGAACACCGCCTAATTACTGATTCGCAGATAAAATTTAACAAATTTGGAAAATGCTGTAACGCGTTCTCTAAAACAAAATTGACCTTTAGAACCTTGTATTAATTTGTTATTTGATTATTAAAGAAGAGGGAGTAATTTATTGAGTACTAATAATTATTATTAATATTTCTGTAGTAAATAAACTTTTATGAGTATCAATAAAAATGTAAATAATTAGCAAAATTCCTTTTATTGAAATAAGTTTTTAAAAAAAAATTCTTATTTTTCTCATTAATTTAGACAATTTTATTTATTTCAATTAATTACTAAATTATTATTATTGTTTATAATTATTTAAATTTATATTTTATGTAACACTGTTGAGAATTATACACTAAACACTTAGAACTAAGACGGAAAAATATCGCACGCACGGGGGATCGAACCCTAGACCTCGAGGACGCAAGTCGAATACCCATGCCCGTGTTTAACTCCGTCATAACTCCGGACATTTCTACTTGGGACATGCATTGAAAAATCGAAATCAAATTTTTTAGTTTTTTATTTTATAGATAAACTCTCAAAAAATTATCGAAAACAAAACAAATTTTTATTTATAGAATTAACAATTCCTGTAAGTATTTCATTCGATACTGAAACCAACCATACAGTGAAAAAAATGATAATGTCGATTTCAGGGATGGCAAGCGTAACCGTTAACCGAAAAACAAAATTTTTTAAAAAACCGAAAAAAATTATCTGAAACAGAAAACCGTAAACCGAAACCCGTATTATACAAATTTAAACCCCCTTATTTCAAAACCTAAGTTTCGTTTTTTCGATTTTTAATATAAAAGTAAAACTGAATATTACACCAAAATTAAAATCTTTTGGTACAAAAAAAAATGAAAAGTAATATTGAAGTATGGTATGTCTAATATTGTAAATAATAATTAGAGGAACCAAATTTGCAGATTACAAATAATTAAGGGGAGATTCCACTGATTTTTTTTTTGAATACCGAAATTATTTTTTTTTAATTTTTGGTTAGTATGATAATCTAAAAATACGGGAAAAATAGTCTGAAGCGATAAGAATAGACTCGCTAGCAGGAGAGTAGGAATAACATCACCTTTCCACCTCGAAAAATCATGTTTTTTCATTAATTACCTAACTGCAATTTGTTTATTTTTAAATTTACATTTTTTCTTTTTGCACCGCTTGAAAGAGTAGTTCTTAAGTAATAAGAAATGTCTACTGTTACATATCAAAGGTTATGTATATAACTTTAAGTTAAATTTTTGTATATTTGGTCCTTTAAACTTTAAACGCGTTTTTCTCGAAACTACACATTTTCAACTTGTTTACACTCTCATTTTTACAATTTTCAACGAAATAACTTGCAATTTGGACAGCATGCTCCTTGAATGTGTAGTTTTCGTGTAAACTAGGATATTTAAGATTCATTAATATTTATAAAAGTTATTAACAATTTAAGTTGCAAAATTATGGTCGAAAAATTAAAAAGTCTGCCATTTGGTTATTTTTCAATAAATTTTTTTTGTTCTAGTTTACACGATAGCCATAATGGTATAGATTAAGAAAATTTTTGACTTTTTTAGTTTAGATTAATTGTCGCAGAGAAAAAATGTAAACAACTTTTAGAGGGGACCACTTTCGGCAGCCATTTTCTAAGACTCCATTAAAAAAATAAATAAATAAAAAATGGTTTTTATTACTATAACACAAGTATTTTATTGTAAAAAAAGTTTAACTAAGAAATATTTATTTTACTACCTATAAAAATTTTTTTTTTAAAAACCTTAATTTCTGTGGAATCTCCCCTTAATTAAAATAAAACAAAAATTTTTTGAAAATAAATTAGAAAAAGATTTTTTAAAATTAATTATGTGTGATCAACCTGTTAAAATACACTAGTGTACCAATTTTTAGGTAACTAGGTTAAATAATATAAAAGTTAGGGAGAAAAACGTTCTTTCAAAAAATTTCTAGTTTTTCCTTAACAACGCTATGGCCATCTTATAAAATATAAAACAAATTTATAAATAAATTATGAGTAATTAATACTCATATTTCATTCTAAGTAATTAAAGTGCACACAAATATTTTCATTCATATTTTGTCCTGGGAAAACAACCGATAGAAACCGAAACCTTTAAGACAAAAAACCTAAATTCTTAAGAAACCGAAAACATGAAACCGTAACCGTAATTATTCATTTTAAAAACCGAAACCCAAATACAGAAACCCTAATTCTTTGAAAACAAAACCGTAACCGAAATACCGAATTTTTTTAGCAGAATACCGAAAAGAGAAAACCGAAACCGTTAAAATTACGGTTACAAAAAAATTATTCACTTTAAAAATTTAAAGTCAATGGCACCCGAAATTTTAACGGTTTCGTTTTCCTCTTTCGGTATTCTTCTAAAAAAATTCGGTTTTGATATTTCGGTTACGGTTTTGTTTTCAAACAATTAGGGTTTCTGTATTTGGGTACCAACTATGACAGTGGCGCTCTTGAAAGGAAAATTTGTTTACTAATTTAGGCGCGATGTTTAAATTCATGAATTTTTTAATTAATACGCAAATCTATTATTTTTTAAAACAGTAGTTAAAAATTTTAATATAAAAAATTGTTAAATACGAATAATTGACAACATCAATTAGAAAAATTCAATAAAAAAAATAAATAAAACTACATCCTATTAGTAAGCGAAGAATTTTGAGCTGTTTCACTACATCGAGATATTTCGACTTCGAGAATGACGTCAGATAGCTGGAAGGAAAAGAAACAAACGGCACAATGATATTTTTATGAGAGAAAGTATTTAAAATTCATTAAATTTGTAAACAATGAATATTTTTTATAACTTTCAAAATCTAAATTTCAGTTCCTTAAAAATCTCGTTGAGTGTCTCGGTCTCGTGATATATAGTATCGGTATCGTTTGGATTCATCCAAAACTAGTATCGTCTTGGTATCGTTTTGAAAAACCGAGACGATACGATACGAAACCGAGACTAGTCTTGGTATCGTGGGCAGCACTATTAACAGTACCGTACTTTTAATTTAAACAGTTTCATTTCAAAGTAATTTTCTAAGTATCTGAGATATATACGGCGCTCAAAATATATCATATTTTATATAATATTGTTCCAATTTGAATAAATAATGAATTGTCCTTATAAAATATCTTAGTTTTCTATTAAAGTTTTCATTTTTCGGTTAATTTTTGTATATAAGTACAATGTAGATATTAAGATATAAATATAATTTTATATTGGATTATCTTTTATACAACTCTTAAGGACTTAGTAAATTTTGTAGAATTTAATTTTAATGTTTAGTTAACGATTTATTATTAATTATAATCTATTATCGACGCAAGAATTAATTATTTATATATTTTTAACATTAAACAAATAACTACAAATGTTTTTAATGGTCTTTTTACAAATTAAATAATTTTTATTGTTGATAAAAATTTTCTCTTTTTTTAACTAAGAAAGTTATAATAATTATAAAACTAAAATTACATAAAAAATTTTTGTATTAATTTTATATACTTCCAATTTATTTAAAACTTTCCGCCTTTATGGTAAAATCAGATGACACAGAATATATGGGCAATTCCACGTGAGATTTTAGTCGACCTCTTAAAATCGGACAAAAATATTTTTTTTGTCCTACCTGCACGGAAAGTATGTCATTTCGGGCACTTAGAGCGGGCGCAAAGTAACTCATTACCACCCAGGGGTAGGTGAAGCGGGCGCAAAGTATTTTGCGCCCGCTCACCGACCTCCGAGCGGGCGGAAAATATTTTGCGCCCGCTTCCCCTACCTTCGAGCAAGCAAAAGAGTATTTTGCGCCCACATGTTAATTATTCGATTTTCTTCATTAAAATGTGATATTTTCGAGGTTTTTTTATGTTGACTATAAAAATGCAAACATTTTCAACTTGTTTTATTTTGTGTAGAAAAATGTGCAATTTTTTCGATTTTCTTTAAAAAAATTACAACACATTTGGTTTCGTTCACATTTCGGTTAAAAAAATTGGCAATTACTTATTCTACATCTTATTTCTATATTAAAACTTGTATTATGATAGACTTCAAAGAGTTCTAGTTATATAGAGTTCAATTTTTAACTGATATGAGCGTTTAACCGTTCGTGCCCTCAATGACATACTTGGGCAGTTCCATACGAAAAGCAAATGTTGGATTACCGATTTTTCTTAAAGTTCGTAATTTTGTAGTACTTGGGGTACTAAATAACTGTGCCAAACAGTTTTGCAAAAAAAAATTTTTTTGCAAGATATTTAGTTATGAAAAATCGGAAACTGAAAAAAATGACTTTTTTTGAGAATTTTTATTTGGAAAACTATTGATTCTACAAGAAAAAGTCATTTATTCAAAATTGTAGAGAAAATGTCAATTTTTTATAATATTAAAAAAAATTTAAGAAAAATTAATTTTTCAATAATTTGTTTAAACAATAATTTTTTATTGTTAAAAAAAGTGAAGGACATCATGGAATATTCTAGAAAAATTATTTTCTCAAAATTTGAACCTTCCTTAATAAGTGGTTAAATTTTTAAAGAAGTGTTTTTTGGTGTATTTGAGAAAAAAATTTTTGAAGTTTGCGCTACGAGTTTTTGTGCGTTGCGCTAACTAAGCAGCGCCTATATCAGTGTATTTTAAAAGATGATATGACCTTTACTGCTCGCCCCGAATACATTTATTAATCATATACCTATATATTATTATTATAAACAGTTTAACAATATATTTTTAAACATTATTTTTCTTTATTAATGTAAAAAGTCTTTTCCTTCACACTTTACTTAGGCCTTAGCCTGAGTAATACTTAGGTATTACTCAGGTATTAGTATTAATACTTAGGTATTACTTAGTTTCTGCCTGTAAATTTATGTGACAAGAAATTAAAAATGCATTATGAACATTTCAAAGGAATGGTTATAATGTAATTTTAATTGATTTTTAATTTAAAAACTTTACCATTGGTGGGCGGTAACGCCAGTGGTGCCAGACGGCGGACGCAAACGGCCCCCACTCTCGCGGCGAACTTACTGCTTCCATATGACCACACACACTATCATACGCGTGGCTTTTGCTCTCGTCGGTGAGCCTCTTTTTCGTTTTTCTCTAATTTCTACAGAAATACGGCACGAAATTTTAAAATCATACTTCTATTAGAAGTATTATTTCCAAGTTTATTATTAGAAATTCAATATTTACCATGCAATAATAATATAATTAATTAGAAAATTATCAACTGATAAGTTAATTAATAATTATTTATATTGATATAAAATTTATTACAATAAATATTCAGTGTATTTACTATTTATATTTTTTAAATTATATATTTAATTAAAACAAAAATAAATAATCTCTCAAATTTGAATAAGTTAAAAATATTTATTGTGATAGTAAAAAGTCAGCCACTGATTTTTTTACTAATATAATAATTAATGGTATTTAATTATTAGTTTAATTCACTTTTAGGTTATGTAAAAAAATAACTGACACTTTTGGTAAGAAAACTAATTAGTGAAACTTGCCTATTTTTTAAATAATAATAATAATAAAGGAGATTTTAATTTAATTGTTTTTATTATAGCTACGTACTATTTACTATTTATTGAATATAAACTAAAAATTAAGAAGTGTAATAATTTAAAATTTTCTGATTTTGTGTGGCGCATTTCATGAAAATTCAAAATTTTTTTAGAAAATCGTAGGATTTCTTTGATTCCTCTTCAAATATTTTGTAAAGCTTTTGTCTTCTCCTACGAATAACGAGACTAGAAAAACCTTTGTCAAGGACGAGAAAAATTTGCTTCCTTCAAAAATTGGCATTTTTCTAATTTCGTGTGACGAATTTCATGACAATTCAAAATTTTTTTAGAAAATCGCAGGATTTCTTTGATTCCTCTTGAAATATTTTGTAAAGTCTTCTTCTGACTACTACGAAACTAGAAAAACCATAATCAATGGCTAGAAAAATTTCCTTCCTTCAAAAATTTGGAAATTTCTAATTTTTTGTGGCGAAATTCATGAAAATTCAAATTTTTTTTCAAAAATTGCAGGATTTTTTTATTTCCTTTTCAGATATTTTGTAAAGTCTTCTTCTGACTAATACGAAACTAGAAAAACCATAATCAATTACTAGAAAAATTTCCTTCCTTCAAAAATTTGGAAATTTCTAATTTTTTGTGGTGAAATTCATGAAAATTCAAATTTTTTTTCAAAAATTGCAGGATTTTTTTATTTTCTTTTCAGATATTTTGTAAAGTCTTTTTCTGACTAATACGAAACTAGAACAACTATAATCAATGACTAGAAAAATTTCCTTTCTTCAAAAATTTGGAAATTTCTAATTTATTAAGGCGAATTTCATAAAAATTAAAATTTTTTTAGAAAATCTCAGGATTTCTTTTATTTCTCTTCAAATAATTTGTAAAGTCTTCTTCTGTCTAATACGAAACAAGAAAAATCTTTTTCAACGACGAGAAAAATTTCCTTTCATCAAAAATTTGGATCTTTATAATTTTTTGTGTGGCAAATTTCAAGAAATTTACAAATTTTTAATGAAAGGAAATTTTTCTCGTCGTTGCTTATGGTTTTTCTAGTTTTGTAGTAGACAGAAGAAGACTTTACAAATTATTTGAAGAGAAATAAAAGAAATCCTGAAAATTTCTAAAAAAATTTTGATTTTTATGAAATTCGCGACAAAAAATTAGAAATTTACAAAATTTGAAGGAAGGAAATTTTTCTAGTCATTGATTATGGTTTTTCTAGTTTCGTATTAGTCAGAAGAAGACTTTACAAAATATCTGAAAAGGAAATAAAAAAATCCTGCAATTTTTGAAAAAAAATTTTAATTTTTATGAAATTCGCCTTAAAAAATTAGAAATTTTCAAATTTTTGAAGGAAGGAAATTTTTCTCGCCGTTGACAAAGACTTTTCTATTTTCACATTAGGCAGAAACAGACTTTACAAATTATTTGAAAAAAAAATAAAAGAAATCCTGCGATTTTCAAAAAAAATTTTAATTTTTATGAAATTTGCCTTAAAAAATTAGAAACTTTCAAATTTTTGAAGGAAGGAAATTTTTCTCGCCGTAGACAAAGACTTTTATATTTTCACATTAGACAGAAACAGACTTTACAAATTATTTGAAAAGAAATAAAAGAAATCCTGCGATTTTCAAAAAAATTTTTGAATTTTCATGAAATTCGCCTTAAAAAAAATAGAAATTTTCAAATTTTTGAAGGAAGGAAATTTTTCTAGTCATTGATTATGGTTTTTATAGTTTCGTATTAGTCAGAAGAAGACTTTACAAAATATCTGAAAAGAAAATAAAAAAATCCTGCAATTTTTGAAAAAAAATTTGTATTTCCATGAAATTCGCCACAAAAAATTAGAAATTTCCAAGTTTTTGAAGGATGGAAATTTTTCTAGCCATTGATTATGGTTTTTCTAGTTTCGTATTAGTCAGAAGAAGACTTTACAAAATATTTCAAGAGGAATCAAAGAAATCCTGCTATTTTCTAAAAAAATTTTTAATTTTCATGAAATTCGCCACAAAAAATTAGAAATTTCCAAATTTTTGAAGAAAGAAAATTTTTCTCGCCGTTGGCAAAGCTTTTTCTATTCTCGTCTTTCATAGGAGAAGACTTTAAAAAATTTTTGAATTAGTAGCAAAGAAATCCTGCGATTTTATAAAAAAATTTTGAATTGTCATGAATTTCGTCACACGAAATTAGAAAAATGCCAATTTTTGAAGGAAGCAAATTTTTCTCGTCCTTGACAAAGGTTTTTCTAGTCTCGTTATTCGTAGGAGAAGACAAAAGCTTTACAAAATATTTAAAGAGGAATCAAAGAAATCCTACGATTTTCTAAAAAAATTTTGAATTTTCATGAAATGCGCCACACAAAATCAGAAAATTTTAAATTATTACACTTCTTAATTTTTAGTTTATATTCAATAAATAGTAAATAGTAGGGGAGAATGGGGAGTTATGAAGCATGGGGAGTTGTGAAGCACGGCCATAGATCTCGCATAGTAATTGTTTTGATAGATGTCACTTACTCTGAATATTTTTTCACCTAATATCTTCGTTTTGTAATTGGATTCATTCCAATAGAAGATATTTTGCATATCTTTCAAGACAATGTGTTCAATTTTTCGTTTATAAAGTTTTTTTGTGTGCTCCATTTTGCAGAATTCTTACAAAATTCGCGAACAAATCAAAAAGATAAGTTCACCCATATAATACCCAGCAATGATTAGGTTCTCGAAATTTAAAACGATTTATGCAAAATCGCAATAAAGAATATTTACCAAAAAATATAATTTTTAGCGATTTTTAGTAGTGCTTCACAACTCCCCATGATTTTTAAAAACTTGAAAAAACAGCTTTTTAGTCAAACTGAAAAAAATTGTCGATTTTATTTTATTTCATGCAAATTCTTCAACCAGTAAGCATATTTAAAGACCCTCTAGAGATTCAAGTGGAGAAAATTTGAAATAAAAATTTCTTTTTGAAGTTACAATTCATAAACAAAGCGTGCTTCATAACTCCCCATTCTCCCCTACGTAGCTATAATAAAAACAATTAAATTAAAATCTCCTTTATTATTATTATTATTTAAAAAATAGGCAAGTTTCACTAATTAGTTTTCTTACCAAAAGTGTCAGTTATTTTTTTACATAACCTAAAAGTGAATTAAACTAATAATTAAATACCATTAATTATTATATGTGACGTGCCGCGACAAAAGGGACCTTAGCTCCCAATAGTGAATTTTGCAGGAAAGGCGATTGAAGTAGAGCGTCTCTGATTGGTGGAGATGTTCCACTAGAATTCAGCCCCACTACTCACTACACATTGATATTTGTCCGTGTTACACGAAGCGCACGAATTGTATGTATATGACCAGTGTAGTTGTATTGGAGAGTGGAATGGGTGCTTTTCTGAACAACCACGTGTAAACACTCAACAAGCTCATTTTTAAACATTAATAACAAAAAAATCTATAAGTAAAAAGTATTTTTGACGCTTGTGTGTGAAAGAGCAACTCAATAAATATTGAATGATATACATAACTCCAAATTAATTTTTTCAGAGCTAAGGTCCCTTTTGTCGCGGCACGTCACATATTAGTAAAAATATCAGTGGCTGACTTTTTACTATCACAATAAATATTTTTAACTTATTCAAATTTGAGAGATTATTTATTTTTGTTTTAATTAAATATATAATTTAAAAAATATAAATAGTAAATACACTGAATATTTATTGTAATAAATTTTATATCAATATAAATAATTATTAATTAACTTATCAGTTGATAATTTTCTAATTAATTATATTATTATTGCATGGTAAATATTGAATTTCTAATAATAAACTTGGAAATAATACTTCTAATAGAAGTATGATTTTAAAATTTCGCGCCGTATTTCTGTAGAAATTAGAGAAAAACGAAAAAGAGGCTCACCGTCGAGAGCAAAAGCCACGCGTATGATAGTGTGTGTGGTCATATGGAAGGAGTAAGTTCGCCGCGGGAGTGGGGGCCGTTTGCGTCCGCCGTCTGGCACCACTGGGTAACGCCCCTGTCTCGACCCTATACTTGACCCTTCCTATGGGTTAATTTTTTACCTGAATGACATTTTGTCACTCTTGTTTTTGCTCTTGTGCACTTCGGACGTTTTTAAGCTTGTGATTTTTCATTGGTTTTGTGATTTTCGAAAGTGTTAAGAATGCCAAATAATAAGATTTGCTGCAATCCCTTCAAACTTCCTCAACATTCTTGAGTAAAGAAAAATATCTCACGGCCAACTGCATTGTGTAAGGAGAAATTTCCGGATATTGGAGAGTATATTTGCATGTCTTGTAAATTGTTAATATCAAAGGGCTTGGATCCACCAAAAAGCAGTTACGTAAGTACTGAAATTGATGTCAATGATAATGAAAATAATTTGTGTTCATGTCAGAGTTCTTCTATTTCACCTACAAGTGAATTTGATCCAGAATATATTCAGAATGACGATGGGCGCGAAATGATCAATTTAGTTAAAAAAAAATTTGAAAGTGCATCAACTGTTAGAGAAAAAATCCATTGGTTAACAATTACTCCCCTTACTTGGGATATTGCAAAATTACAAAAAGAATTTAAAATTTGGTATAAATTAGCTGTACATGCCAAAAATGTTCAATCTGAATATGGTTTTGGATCATATCCACCTGCAAGAGAATGTAATAGTTTTTCTAATAGCGAATCAGAAAAAGTGGTAAATTTTTATCTGTCCGAGGAAATAAGTCGTGTCATGCCAGGTCAAAAAGATGTTGTTTCTGTTCATCAAAAGGATGGTAAAAAAGCAAAGTTACAAAAACATTTAATTTTGTGTAATGTAAAGGAAGCAATGTATTCTTGCAGACTGTCATGGAACACATATCGTATGTGTATGTAAAATCCATCAAAATTTCAAATTATTATTGAATGGTTTAAAATGTATTTTTCATGAAATTCCAGTTACAAATTATATAGATATTTTAAATAGTGTGATTTGTGTTGAACCAACAAGAGATTGTTATTTCAAAAAGTGTAATTTTTGCCCTGGTATTGAAAACATTGTATCTCAAATAGAAGAAACTCTCTTAGAAAATAACATTAAATCCTTAACTTATCAACAATGGTTAAATACTTATCGTTCTTCTTTAGAAACGGTCACGCAGGAAGCAAATGATTTTCTTAACAACTTCAAGCAGCAATTAAATGTACTTCAAACACATAACTTCATAGCTAAAAATCAAAATAAAATTTGAAAGATCTAAAATTGAATTTAAAAATAGGTGAATTCATTGTAATCGGCGATTTCTCTGAAAATTATACTTTTATTATTCAAAATGCAATACAGAGTCATCACTGGAACAACAGTCAAACAACGATACATCCTTTTGTAATTTATCGTTCTGATCGTGACGAAAATAGTATTGCTAAATTTGAAAACTTTGCAATAATTTCTGAATGTAATGAACATACCACAGAAGCTGTTTACCTTTTCCAGAAAAGACTAATTACATGGCTTAAAACAAAGTATAGTTCAGATGAATTAAAAAAAATTTATTATTTCTCCGACGGTGCAGCATCGCAGTACAAAAAAAAATTTTATCAATTTAACACATCATTTCGATGATTTTAATATAGCAGCTGAATGGCATTTTTTTGCGACTTCACATGGAAAAAATGCTTGTGATGGACTTGGTGGTACAGTGAAGAGATTTGTACGACGTGAAAGTTTAAGAAGACCAGATACTGAACCAATTACATCTCCTAAAGCATTTTTTCAGTTAGTGGAAAATAAATTTGACAAAATTACGTTTGACTTTTGTTCCATTGAAGACCATCAAAATATAAAATTAGAAATATCTGAACGATTTAAATCTTGTAAAACAATCACCGGTACAAGAAGTTTCCATTCTTTTGTTCCAATTTCAAATATAGAAATAAAATGTAAACTTGTTTCTAATTTCGACGACACCCATTCCCAAATATTAAACATCATGTAATTAATTAAAATTCTTTTGGTATTGTATTCACAGTTATATAATTTATTTGCAATATGTATGTAAAATTTTTTAAAAAATTAAAACATTTTTCTAATAATTTTTTTTTCAAACATTGTTTCTAATGCATAAGTGTTTTGCAATAATTAAACACAAATTTTTTAAACACGCCAGCATTTAAAATAAAATATATGTTGCCAGTCCTAAGCCTGGGTAAAGTGTGAAGGAAAAGATTTTTTACATTAATAAAGAAAAATAATGTTTAAAAATATATTGTTAAACTGTTTATAATAATAATATATAGGTATATGATTAATAAATGTATTCGGGGCGAGCAGTAAAGGTCATATCATCTTTTAAAATACACTGATATAGGCGCTGCTTAGTTAGCGCAACGCACAAAAACTCGTAGCGCAAACTTCGAAAATTTTTTTCTCAAAAACACCAAAAAAAACACTTCTTTAAAAATTTAACCACTTATTAAGGAAGGTTCAAATTTTGAGAAAATAATTTTTCTAGAATATTCCATGATGTCCTTCACTTTTTTTAACAATAAAAAGTTATTGTTTAAACAAATTATTGAAAAATTAATTTTTCTTAAATTTTTTTTAATATTATAAAAAATTGACATTTTCTCTACAATTTTGAATAAATGACTTTTTCTTGTAGAATCAATAGTTTTCCAAATAAAAATTCTCAAAAAAGTCATTTTTTTCAGTTTCCGATTTTTCATATCTAAATATCTTGCAAAAAAAATTTTTTTTTGCAAAACTGTTTGGCACAGTTATTTAGTACCCCAAGTACTACAAAATTACGAACTTTAAGAAAAATCGGTGATCCAACATTTACTTTTCGTATGGAACTGCCCACTTTCCCTGCAGTTTGGACAAAAATTATGTTAGCATCATGGGCGCAAAGGTGATTACGATTCTGGCGAAATCACCTATTTTGCGCCCTTGATACGAAAATAACTATTTCTATTCTGTATCGAAAGAAAACAGATACGTATTTTTTTATTATTGTTTAATTGTCAAAATTTTCGAGTCATGAGTTTTCGAAATTTTGCACTGGTTGAATCCATTTCAAATCAGGCATTTTTCGTAAAAATGTTTTTTAATAAAGTTAACCACATTTGAACTTTGAGCGGTAAACCCCTAAAAAACAGTGAAAAAAATGGTTTTACTTGTAATTTTTTTTCTACTGTGTGTTAATAAATTTGTCTTCTTGATTCTTGTTGGGGGTCTTCTTCTCTTCGAAACCCTGTTTAAAATTTATAAAAAACTTCAAAATTAAAAAAATGGCGGCAGATTTAAAAAAAAATAAACTTAATTTTTTCGAAAACACCACCTTTTTCTCAAATTTTTAGAGTTAGGGGAGACCGGGGTTACTTGGCGCAGTCGAGATTTTTCGAAAATTTTGAGTTGAATAATTTTTTCTTTCCACTCGAGTTAAAGTACTTAATAAACTCTAAGTTTGTACTAAGTTTCATTTTTATTCATTAATTATTGTGGCGTATAGATTATAATAATTGATTTTGGTACTCGAAAGTAAATTTTTGACCTCCTCATTTTTTGTTATATCTTTTTAAGAAATTATTTAAAATAAAGCTCAAATATCAAGTTTTGAGCTTTAACTATTTTTTTTCAAGGGACAATAAAGAATTTTTGATTTTTATTAATGTTATTAATAAAAACTTTATAAATATATAATAAGTACCTCCGGGGTTACTTTGCGCGGTTTGGCTGTGTTTACCTGGCGCGCTCGAACTGAGAGAAATCTGCTACATCAGTGTATAGTAAACAGCATCTCTGACGAGTTTAATCACAACATTTATATTTCTATGATAAAAGTTAAAAGTTTCGGGTTAAATGTTGTTAATACTGCATAAATAATGAGTAATTACAAAAGAAAATCTTTTAACGAGCCAATACAACAGGATGTATTGATAAGAGCAGTGAAGGAAATTATTTCAATTTTTTTTGTTTTAAATTGAAAACTGAGATGTTGCAGTAAGTTTTCCGTGCAATAGGAATTTTAAAAAATCAAAAATGTTTTAGTTAAACAACAAAGAGTAAAAAGTGCGCCAAGTTAAAAGACTTATATTCGGAACATCCTTCCGGCAGGACGGTAGAAGAAATCATAATCTTTCAAATTATATAAATTAACATGGATTTAGAGAATAATTTCCTAGGTTTTTACCATTCTGGAAAAAAGTGAGTGGGTTTACCCCAGTCTCCCCTATTATTTATTTTGCTTCCTCGTAAGGAAGCTTTGTAGTCGTTTAATTTATAAAATCTTTTAAAATCCTTCAAATAAATTTTCTTCTATATAGGACTATGTTATTTAAGACCCTGAACAATTGTCCGGATGTATGTATGTGTGTGTGGATCCCGTTTTTTTGTTAACACGATTACTCGAAGAGGTTTCAACCAATTCGGCTGAAAATTGCTAGGCATATTTATTATAAAAATATCTCGAAATGGATTGATGGACATTAAAAAATTTTAAAAAAAAATTTTGTTTTTACTTTTTTCAGAAAAAAATTTTTTTTCATAATTTTTTTTTAATTGAATATTGAAGTTATATTGAGTTTATAGAGTTAATGACAATTAAAGCAGAAAAATTACCTTTTTTATCAAAGATTTAGTTCTTATATCAAAATTATATTCCAGTACAATAAAATTTTACTAATTTTTTTCAATAATCTTATCCGTTGCACTAAAACGGATCGATTGGTATATGTATAGTATATATTGTATTTGAATTTATAGAATTAAACATAATTAAAACCAGAAATTCGCACTTTTATTAGAAATTTATTTCTTTCTTAAAAATCATGTTGCCTTATAATAAAATGTTACTCTTGGCTTAAAAACAAACTAAAATTCATCATTTCATAAAGAAGAATCGATTGATGTATAAAAAGAATATATTTTATTAGCATTAATAGAATTAAATAAAATGAAAAAATTCACTTTAAAGCTTTAACTTAGCTTAGCTTAGCTTTTTTTTAGCTTTTTTAAGCTTTTAACTTTTTGCTTATAGTAAAGAGGAAGAAAAATGTTAATGTAATGAACATCTTAATTCACAACTTGTTTAATTATACATTAATTTTATTTTTCTGATAATTATAAAAATAGAAAACTTATCTTTACTTAGAATTATTATAATTATCAGAAAAATAAAATTAATATATAATTAGAAATAAATAATACTTACGTCAATTTCCTCAGCGTGTCAAAATATCTGTCACTTGAGTAAACATTAATAACAATTTTGATTATGAAAAATCTTATTATATATATCCAACAACACTGCAAAAAGAAGTATCTTAATTAAGATGTTTTAGTAGTCATTTCTAAGATGTTATTGTAGTCACTTTTTAGTCATTTAAAATATCTTAATTTAAGATGTTTAAAGTATCTTCGTATACATTTTCCAACATATTTTTTCGGGAAAAAGTTTTGAGGTTAACTATGGGCTTATATGTAAGATATTTTATGCATCTTTGGTTTTAGTAACTTAAATTGTTTTCGCATCTTACAATTCACAAGTAACTTATCGCTAAACATCTTATTGAGACAGAAACATCTTAATTTAAGATACTTTAAAAAACTTACAGAAGTATCTTACTTTTTTAAGATAGAAAAAATATCTAATACGTATAAAGCATCTTAAAAATCTGTAAGATACTTTCGAAAACATCTTATTTTAAGATGTAAGATACCATTTTTTTATATTACATCTTATGTTAAGATATCAAATAAGATACTTATTTTTCCAGTGAAACTTTCATTTCTTATTGTTCTTTGTTTTAAACAAATAACTTCAATAATTTTGAACTTAAAAAAAAATTTTTTGGAAAAAAATTCTTGTAACTACAAATATCGTTTAGCCCACTTGAAACTCATGTAATTTCTTCTCTTTATTAATACGAAGTAACTCTAAAAATTTGAGAAAAAAAGTGGTGTTTTCGAGAAAATTAAGTTTATTTTTTTTAAATCTGCCGCCATTTTTTTAATTTTGAAGTTTTTTATAAATTTTAAACAGGGTTTCGAAGAGAAGAAGACCCCCAACAAGACTCAAGAAGACAAATTTATTAACACACAGTAGAAAAACCATTTTTTCACTGTTTTTTAGGGTTTTACCGCTCAAAGTTCAAATGTGGTTAACTTTGTTAAAAAACATTTTTACGAAAAATAAAAAAATACATGTCTCTTAATTTTTCTTATAAAATAACATATTTCATCGACAGGTAATAATACGACATGAAGTTAGTCGGCTTGCCTGATTTGAAATGGATTCAACCTACTTTTAATCGCAGACCTATATTCAGTAGCTTATAAGTCCGAAAATATTTAATTTAGTAAAAAGTTGTCAAAGAACGAAAGTTTTAGTTTTCTTTCAACTTTTAGGAAATGAAAACAAATTTTTTATTTCATTTTTTATTAAAAAATAACAACAATTTTATAAACAAATTAATTTTTTTTACTTTAGGTATGATAAATTTTTAATTTTCTTTTCTTAAGACATACCTGTAAATAATAAGAAGGTTTTGCAAAAAGTTTCAGAGTGAGCCTGACAAGTTTAATGGGTTAAAAAATAATTAAGCTGCGCCCGTGCAGGTCGCACGCCCGCGGCGCAATGGGATTTTTTACAATTTACTATTAAAAATTGTCTAGACCCTACAAATTTTATCGCATTGTGATTACTATTAAATTTGTTGGCTCTAGACAATTTTTAATAGTAAATTGTAAAAAAATCCCATTGCGCCGCTCGCGTGCGACCTGCATTGACAGCTTAATTATGTTTTTAACCCATTAAACTTGTCAAGCCCACTCTGAAACTTTTTGCAAAACCTTCTTATTATTTTGATGTTATGTATGTTTTAAAAAAAGAAAATTAAAAATTTATCATACCTAAAGTAAAAAAAAATTAATTTGTTTATAATTTTTTTTTTATTTTTTAATAAAGAATGAAAAAAAATTTTGTTTTCATTTCCTAAAAGTCGAAAGAAAACTATAACTTTCGTTCTTTAACAACTTTTTTCTAAACTCAATATTTTCGGACTTATAAGCTACTGAATATAGGTCTACGATTAAAAGTGCAAAATTTCGAAAATTCATAACTCGAAAATTTTGACAATTAAGCTACAAAAAACGTTTTTTGAATTACTATTGTCCAATTTATGAACTGTTTAATGAAAATAAATATTTTACACTGAGAAAACATTATACTTAATTGAAATAGAAAAATAAATTTAAGTCATTTTGGTTAATTGAAATTAGTTTATAAGCTTAATTCCAATATGTAGAAAATATCTACTGCTTTGATTAAAAAATATTATTTGTTTGAATAATTATGTTTAATTTAATTTTAAATTTCTTTAAATTTTTTTATAATTTCTTAAAATGAACCAAAAAATATGTTTGAATGAAACTTAAATATGTTTGACTGTATAGCAAAGATATTTTAAGTTTGATTTAAACAAAATATGTTTGAATCAAATAAATCGTTTTCTCAGTATAGGCTAAACGTGTAAATTGTGAATTTTTTAAAAAAATTCATAAATCCCTTCCTATTTATTCAAAAAAAATTTCTGTGTTGAAAATTTTTTTAAGTAATTTGAATAGCCAGCAGCTTTATTAGCTTTATTTCTCATTAGCGAGGCTGATCCTCAGTATCTTAAATAGAAGTGCTTTGGTAAACAACTTACTTTTTCTGCATAGTCCGTTGGTGGTAAGTATATTGTTCCTCAATTTGCTCTCTTTTTTCTACATTGCTTTGAATTTGAGTTTCGTTTATATTTTCAGGTATTTTTATTTCTTTTTATTTTTTCAGTTTTTTTTTATTTTTTCAGATTTTTTCGTAATACTGAATATTCATTTCCGACATATTTCTTTCGTCCTTTTTAGGACTAAAGTTTTTTCTTTTTTCTGGTCAATTGCATGTACTTTTATTTAAAACACAATCATGCCAAGTCGCCGTAAAGAATCTTGAGATTTTGTAGTTCACACAGATAGGTGTATCAATCCCTTGAAACGCGAAAACCACAAGGGTTCGGGTTTGAGAAAAATATCAAAGTCTCTTTTGAAGCAATTTTCTCAAATACCAGATAATTCAAGAATTTGTAATCAATGTCGTAAAATGTGTAGTGGAAATGATTTTATCAATAATCAAGACGATTCATTGACAGAAGATGAACCAGAAACGAAGAAAAAGTGTTTGTCAAGAGAAGATCAATTAGAGCAATTGTTAAGAGGACTGAAAGAAAAATTTTCTTCTTTGCCGAAAAACGACCCTCTCCGTATTACAATATTAACCGTTGCTCCTGAATGTTGAACTGTACGGCAAATTGCTTCAGAGTTTGCTACTTCTGAGAGGCAAGCTAGACAAGCAATACATTTAAGAAATGTTAAAGGAGTATTGGCGACACCCGAATTAAAAAAAGGTAAAACAGTACCTGAAAAAACTGTTATTAAAGCTAAAGGGTTTTACGAATGTGACCAGAATAGTCGTATAATGCCTGGTAAAAAGGATACCATTTCCATTAAAATGAATAAAGAAAAGAGGGTATTACAAAAGAGACTTTCACTAGCAGATATTAAAGTACTGCATAGACAATTTAAGGAAGAATATCCTGAATTTCCAATAGGGTTATCAAAGTTTGCCGAATTGCGACCAAGAAATTGTATTTGTGCAGGATCAGCAGGCACACATAGCGTTTGTGTTTGTGTAATACACCAAAATTTTAAAATGATGATTGATGCCGTAAATTTCGAAAAATTGACAATAGATTCTGAATACTTAATAAAAGACTACAAAGATTGCTTTCAATTTGTCTTATGTAAAAATCCTCAACCATCGTGTTTTCTCTTGGACTGTACCTTATGTCCTGGAATTGAAAACTTCTCAAATAGAGTTTTAACAATTTTGGAAGAGAGCAAAATATCCGAAATTATTTGTAGTCTTTGGCAATCGACGGATAGATGCACACTGAAAAAAATTTGCTTTTCTGCAGAAGACTATGTCAATGAATTATCTGATGGATTAAAAAAACTTCTACCGCACCATTATATTGCAAAAAAGCAATCAGAATATTTGCAAGAAAGAAAAAGAAATCTTCGAGAAGACGAAGTCATACTTCAATGTGACTTCTCCGAAAATTATGCCTTTGTTGCACAGGATGCTGCGCAAGGTTTTCATTACAATAATGATCAATGCACAGTGCACCCAGCAATTTTTTATTATAAAAAAGGTGAAGAAATAAAACACTGCAGTATCGTGTTGTTGTCAGATTGTACAAAACATGATACTGCAGCTGTGTACATATTGCAGCAAACAGTAATTCCGGAGATAAAAAACTATGCCCAAATGTTAAGAAAATAATTTACTTTACTGATGGCGCCAAACAGCACTACAAGAACAGATTCCAAATGAAGAATCTAACTCAACATCAGGAAGATTTTAATAACTCCGCAGAGTGGCATTTCCATGCCACTGCTCATGGAAAGGGAGCTTGCGATGGCATTGGAGCTGTTTTAAAGAGGGAAGCTACACGCGCCAGTTTACAGGCTAAACCGGAAATGGCAATTTTAGATGCGACAACTTTTTTTAATTGGGCAAAGTGAAACAGAGAAAAGACACAATTTTTCTTTTACACCAAACAGCAACATGATCAAGCTAAACGTTCATTAAATAAATATTCCGAAGCTCCTTTTGTCACAAAAATTCAATCAGCACACGGGTTTGTAATAACATCAGATAAAACTCTAAAAATATTTTGATACTCAAATGCATCTGAACCACTCGCTGTTATGCAATATTAAATTTGTCCTTACATAAGTCACATCTTTTGTTAAATAAACATAGAAAAAACCAATCGGCCCTTTTCAGGGCCCCCTACTACGACTTTTACAAAAATTTTCATAGTTTTTTCGATGTTCGTGTCAACAAGAAAACCTACAACAGTGTCTGGACGTAAGTTTTACGCGATATTTTATTTCTCCTGCTAAATAAACCTTAAAAAATCAATCGGCCCTTTTCAGGGCCACCTACTGCGACTTTTCCAAAATTTTCATAGATTTTCCGACTTTCCTGTCAATAAGAAAACATACAACAGTTTTTGGACCTAAGTTTTACGCGATACTCACACATTTTCTGATATCAGAAAGAAATCTAGATATGATGGTAGATTTAAAAATAGTTTGAGAATATAATCAGTTAACTTTGTTCAATCCTTAACTGACTCTCACTACTAAAGCATAATTTGTTACAATACTTACACTTCTTCCATAGATTTTCCGACATTTAAGTTTAAATGCAAACTATTTTTCAAATTTGTCCGCCATGTTGGATCCGACATTTTGAATTTTGAAAATCTGACATCAGATTCGTGATCAGCGGCCCTCAAAACCCCCGAGTAATCAGTTTCAAGTGAATCTAAGCAAATTTTACAAATTTATCCGCCATATTGGATCCGCCATTTTGAATTTTGAAAATCTGACATCAGATTTGTGATCAGCGACTCAAAAAACGTAAGGGTCAGTCATTATTCAGCAAATTATAATTGTTTTTGCAAACTACTATGTAAATTTGTTTTCCATAATATGTAATGAAGTTTACAAAAAGAGTCGCAGTAATTTATATTAATTTTATTCTGAATTTTCCATTTTACCACTTTTCACTCGGAGCAGTATGAGCTTACGAGTATTTTGATATATAATAAGTGGATTTTCATTGAAAAACATTTTGGGCAGAGCTTTGGTCCGTTTAACATGGAACGTCCCATATATATATATATATATATATATATATATATATAAATATATATATATATATATATATATATATATATATATATATATATATATATATATATATATATATATATATATATATATATATATATATATATAAATGTAAAATTTACTTATTTAAAAGCAAAATTCTGTCTCTAAATGAAATTAGTAATTCAGGGTGTCTACAATATTAATCTGAAAAAAATTTCCCTTACATTTCCAGGTTTTCCAGGCCCTCTAAAATTTTTTTCTTGGTTTTAAAAACACTTATAAATTACGCGGGAGAATTATTTACAACATTTGTCATCAAGAAAATATAAAAATAGAATTATATTGCAAAAAAAATGTAGAAAACATTTGTAAATGATTGAATTCCAGTAGAATGCTTATTATTTTATAAAAGTAATACATTTTTTTAAATAATTAGATTCTTTTGGAAGCAATTTTATTAAATAGTAGATATTAAAAAACATTGAAATGAGGAACATTTTTGACAATAATTAAAATTTTATTGAAGATAAAAGAATTTATCAATTATCCGAATCAAATCTCTCGAAAATAAATTTCTTGAGTAAGCACTAGATTTCGTTATGAAAATACAATATATTTTTCATATGTATCGACAGCGCAGCTGTCCTAATACAGAAACCTGCTTTTCTGAAAATCATTTTTTCGAAATTAATTAATAATTTCAAAATTATCAAAGAATTTTTTCATCTTCAATATTAATATTACCGAATGATAAATTCACTTTCTTCAATTAAAATTTTAGTTTATTAAAATTTTTGAAAACAATAGAATTTTTTAGAATAGTTTTATTATTTATAAAGATAATTTAAATTTTGACAATTTTTTTTCTATTTGATTGTAATATGTTTGTATGTCTGTGCTTCATATTATTTTTTAAAACAGAATAGAATTGCAAAATTGAGAAGTTAATTATTACTATTTTTCCAGGATATTTTTAATTTTTCTGACATTTCCGGGTTTCCCAGATGTTATAGACACCCTGTGAATGTGAATTAAATTAAATAAATAATAAGAATTAGTAACTAGTAAAAAAGATTACTAATCTTTTTTACTAATTCACATTTAGAGAGTATAAGTAAAATTTTACTTGAAATACACACTAATTGAGGAAAAGTAATAAACAGAACTTACTCTGTTATACTCGATTATAAATATCAAAATTGACCTTGAAAAAAATTATTTTGGACCTTGAAAACCTTGAAAAATCCTGGCATTTTTTTAGAAGAATCGCTAAACACCCTGCAAGAGTCAACCAAGAATTTACAAACAAAAGCTCTTTTCCGAGTTTTGACGTTTCGACACAAACTGCCAATGAAAAAACACGTGTCTAATAAGAAAATTGAAACGCGGTCAACGTCAAATCAAAATGACATCAATTTATGTAATTCAACCGAAGTACTCGATACTTTTACTTTAATTTACCTTATTTTGTGAGTTTACAGTTATTAAAAAAAATTGCAATAAAATAATTATTCTAAATAAAAATATTGTTTTATTTAAAACGTTATGAACATTTACAGGTATTTCAATCATTTTGAGTTATTTAAACGTTACGTTTTTTCTAAAAGGTAAAACTGTTAAGGCTTTGACCAAAGCCCTTTTTAAATAGGGTAAAGTGGGGCCTTTTCTGTCGTAAAGGTCTGTGATTTTGCTTCTAGTTCGTAAAAGTCCGTTTTTATTAAAAGGTCCGTAAAGTACGTAATATAAATTAGGGATAGTTTTAGAGAAATTGCAAATGATTGCAGAAATTTTATTATTATTTTCAAAAGTAATAAAATTCTCGTCAAAATTTCAACTATTTTTAGGATTAATGAAATTCTCTTAGGTTCAATTATTATCAAAAATTTTAGTATAATTCTTGGCAAACATTTAATTATTTTCATAAAATATTAAAAAGTTCACAGGAACTCAATTATTTACAAATTTTCTTTAAATATTTTTGCAGTAATTCATGAAATGCTTTTATAAATAATAAAATTCTTACAGGGATTCAATTATTTTTGTAAATATAATAAATCGCTTTTTAGGAATTCAATGATTTTTATAAATAATAAAACTCATTCCTGAATTTCAATTAATCTATATATATAAGATGAGACTTTTGTTTGTACATTGCTCAGAACTTAAAATTTTACACATACTTATTCATTTTGAGCATCCAGGTTTCCAAAATTGCCAATAAAAAATTTCGTGTATGTATGGGAGACCGGGGCGTAATGGCTAAGGGGTGTAATGGATAATTGTAATTTATTTAAAATTGGTAAATCGAAATAATTTCGCTCTATAGGCAAGTTATTGTACTTGGTATACTGCAACTTTGTATGAAGTTTTGATAATATTCATTCTCTATTGTAAGAAATATAGTAGAATAACTTTTTTTGACATACGAAAGTAACTTTTCAAAATTTTCATTTTTTCGTTCTCATTTTTTCAAAAATAGCTTTAAAAACAAAAATCAAATTGGGTTTTGAGCTTGATTTGTTTTTAAGGGCCAATTGGAGATTTTTCATGTACATTTTCTGTATTGATAGAAAATTACAAAATATTGGTCAAGTACCTCTGGGGCGTAATGGCTAGTTTTTCCCGGGGCGCGATGGATAATGCACCGCGCTCTGTATAAGTAGAAACCAGGTAAAGTAAAATTCTTTTTTAATTATTCTTTTTTTTGTCTTACAAAATATAACCTAAAAAACAAAATATAACAAAATATAACATTTTTTAAACTAAAAATAAAAATTTGATATTAACCTGCAACAGGTGATGTGTCATCAAATGAACTGCTCTGCAACCGTCTCTGTTTAGTCGGTACAATTTCAGTTGAAGACGAACTGTTGGGAGAATTTTCGTTTTCCTTCCGTGCACGTTTAACGCTGCGATGCTTTCGCATTCTCATTGCGGTAACGAAGCGTATTCTCTTTTTTCTAAATTCATCCATAATTCTAAATTTTTTAAAACATTAAATATTTTCTTTTGAGTATAGTCCGCTTAGAAACTTAACCGCTTAAATATATATATATATATATATATATATATATATATATATATATATATATATATAAATCTTTTTCCTATATATTGTTGGTTTCTTTTTTCGAAATCCACATGGAAAATTAACCTCAAATATGTATCGAAGTATATTTTCGTTGAGCATTGCATACATTTTTATGAATAATTTCCTATATTTACTTACCATTAACAAATTTTTACGTGCACAAAAAAATTCATTTTTTAATAAGATTTTAATAAGACCGTTTTATTAAAAAAAATCGCAAATGCTAACTAAGTAAGAGATTCATAACATCAATTTTTAATTGACAACCCATTGCGCATGTACAAATTAAATGAAGACCGGCTAATTGGGCTCTGAAGAGACTGTCTTGATTATACTTATAAAATTTTTAATTCAAGACATGCCAATGAAATCCCATATGGAATACAGTTAGACCGTCTAAATTAGACCGTCCAGATGCGTCTAGTTAAGGAAATCACTGGACACAAGACGGCCCCGAAATTTTTCTACACGGGTAGACAAGAAAAGTATTTCGAAAATCCTTATTTAATTGTTTTCATTTTATGAATTAAATTAAATTTACTATAAAGTTACTTACTTTTATCTATCTATCTATCTATATTAATAAAATCAGACTTTTGTCTGTACATTGCACGAAATTAATTTTTTCTAACATAATTTATTTTTTTGAGCAACGAAGATTCCAAAAATGGTAATGGAAAATTTCCTGTATGTATGTATGTATGTGTGTATGTATGTCTGCAAAATTTTGTTCGTTTATAACTTGAAAACATCTTGACCGAATAAGGTAAAATTTGGCAATCTTTTAGGTATTGATCTAACTTAAAATATTAGCTATATTTGATGAAAAAATATTGAGCTGAACAAAAGTTATGAATTTTTTCAAAAAGTTCCAAAAAATTTTTTTTTCAATTTTTTCAGATTGGGATAGATTTCTTAATTTATTAATAGTATAAATGATCTTAAAGATATATAATATACATATAATAATAAACAAATTTTTTTATTAAAAAATAATACTAATATGAAAAAATTATGAATTTTTCCAAAAAAAATTTATTTTCTTAATTTTGACAGATTGCAGTAAATTAATTAGTTACTTACTTATTACTTTTGTAACATATATATATTTATATATATATATATATATATATAATATATAAACATATATATTATAATATATATGTTATATATGGGCGATTCCACGTGAGATTTTAGTCGACCTCTTAAAATCGTCCAAAAATATTTTTTTTCTATTCTGTATCGAAAAAAAACAGATACGTATTTTTTTTATTTTTGTTTAATTGTCAAAATTTTCGAGTACTTAATGAATTTTCGAAATTTTGCACTTTTAACCGTAGGTAGACCTATATTCAGTAGCTTATAAGTCTGAAAATATTGAGTTTAGAAAAAAGTTGTCAAAGAACGAAAGTTTTAGTTCTCTTTCGACTTTTAGGAAATGAAAACAAAATTTTTTTTTTCATTTTTTATTAAAAAAATAAAAAAAATTTATAAACAAATTAATTTTTTTTTAACTTTGGGTATAATAAATTTTTAATTTTCTTTTTTCAAAACATACCTGTAAATGATAAGAAGGTTTTGCAAAAAGTTTCAGAATGGGCCTGACAAGTTTAATTGGTTAAAAAAGATAATTAAGCTGCCCGTGCAGGTCGCACGCCCGCGGCGCAATATGATTTTTTTACAATTTACTATTAAAAATTGTCTAGACCCTACAAATTTTATCGCATTGTGATTACTATTAACTTTGTTGGCTCTAGACAATTTTTAATAGTAAATTGGAAAAAAATCCCATTGCGCCGCTCGCGTGCGACCTGCATGGACAGCTTAATTGTTTTTAACCCATTAAACTTGTCAAGCCCACTCTGAAACTTTTTGCAAAACCTTCTTATTATTTTGATGTTATGTATGTTTTAAAAAAAGAAAATTAAAAATTTATCATACCTAAAGTAAAAAAAATTAATTTGTTTATAAATTTTTTTTTATTTTTTAATAAAGAATGAAAAAAAAAATTTGTTTTCATTTCCTAAAAGTCGAAAGAAAACTATAACTTTCGTTCTTTGACAACTTTTTTCTAAACTCAATATTTTCGGACTTATAAGCTACTGAATATAGGTCTACGGTTAAAAGTGCAAAATTTCGAAAATTCATTACTCGAAAATTTTGACAATTAAACAAAAATAAAAAAATACGTATCTGTTTTTTTTCGATACAGAATAGAAAAAAAATATTTTTGGACGATTTTAAGAGGTCGACTAAAATCTCACGTGGAATCGCCCATATATTATATATATATATATATATATATATATAATTTCATAAACGCATGTTTGAAATTTTCAAAAACTGTTGTATAAAATAACTTCAAACACATATGTTTGAAAAGTTTGTATATTTACAATATTTTCACACAAAAGTGATTGAAAATTTCAAAAAATTTTGTATAGAATAACTTCAAACGCATATGTTCGAAAGTTTTGTAAATTTATAATCTTTTCATACAAAAGTGTTTGATAGTTTCAAAAAAACTTTGTATAAAATAACATCAAGCATATATATTTGAAAGTTTTATAAAGGCAAAAGTTAAACAGGGTGTCTATTATTATTTTTGTTCAACAAACTATCCGGTTTTTCCCAGCTATGTCAAAATTTTTCCAGGTGGAAATGGCTACAAAAATTAACTTATTTTATGAAAATACTCTTCGACGGTTTTTATTCTAACCAATACCCTCAAAAGGGGTTCCTCCAACTGGAAAAACGGTAAATATGCAGGAATTTAATTTAATCGGGAAAACTGTGTATTCAGCTTGCAATATAGGTTTTATTTTAGATTTCAGCAATTATGATACAATTACTTCGAATTCGACTTTACTATAAATCCAAAAATTTGTGTAAATTTTGGATTAACTTATAATACTATAATTAAATTTCTACAAATAATTGACAAATATTGTTTTCTGCATTTTAATTAATTAAAAAAAAAATTATTTGATGATAAAAGTCAATCACTGATTTAAAATAGTAATATTTTTTTTAATGAAATAGTTAAAGGTAGCTAATTATTTTTTTTTCGGTCAAATTAAATTCCCCACCATTTCCCATCCTTCGAGACTGGTAGACACACTACTGAATGCATTTAAAGAAACTAAAACCCGTCGAAGACGGGTACGACAGCTAGTTAAATATAAAAGAGAAAATGAAACTTCAGATTTGTAATTTTGTACCTAATATTAATTTTAATAAAAAAAACCGAAGAATACGTCTTTAGAAAATAATTGTAGTTATATTTTTTTATCTTTCTTTCTATACAATAATTATATTCATAATATTTTTTATATCAAATTTAATTCACAAACCTTAATTTACAATATATAATAAGATTTGAGAACGTAAATATTAATTTTCATTCATTATTCATTACGCCCGGGAGTTATCCATTACGCCCCGGCCTGGGGCGTTTTGGATAGCTTTGCATTGCTCCAGAAAAATTATTGTAGAAAAAAAACAAGAGTCATATCAAGACTTTTTTTTAAAAAGAAAGCTGAGATACCAGAGTAACTTTTCCAGAAGAAAAACATTTAATTAAAACAAAAACCGCCGAGAAAAAGCACAAAGAGTGAAAAGTTAGCCATTACGCCCTGGTCTCCCCTATGTATGTATGTATGTATGTCCGTATGTCACAGAATCTTTGTTCGCGAATTACTTAAAAACGACTCAACCGTTTGAAACCAAATTTGGCAGAATGTTTGACCTTAGGCCAAGGAAGGTTTTTAAATTTACAGATTTGAAAAATATTAATTCGAACAGGAGATATTAAATTTTTTCAAAAAAATTCAAAAACCAAAAATTTTCAAATTTTACATTTTTTTAAAAAATACTTTTAAACATTGTATAATTGAGTATAACATGTTATTTAATCACATTCTAGAATAGATTTGCAAAAAAAATGTCCTATAACTAAGATGAAAGTATAAACATGATTTTTAAAAAATTCAAAAAATCGCAAAAATTAAATTTTTATATTTTTTAATGAATCGCTTTTAAATGATATGTAATTGATTGTTACATGTCATTTGGTCAAATTTTAGCATAATTTTTCCAAAAATTGGGTCCTATAACTAAGATGTAAAGATAAAAATGTTTTCAATAAATCGAAATTTTTTAAAATTTAGATTTTTTAATGTATTGCTTTTAAACGATCTATAATTGAGTATAACATGTTATTTAGTCACATTTTAGCATAATTTAGCAAAAAATACTATTCCATATTTCAGATGTAAGTATAATGTCTTCGGAAAATTAAAAAAAACGAAAAAATTATTTATAAGAGACAATTTTTGGAAAAATTATGCCAAAATTTGACCAAATAACATGTAACAATGAATTATGGGTAAGACTCCGTCAGAAAATATGCGATTTGCATGGGGTCTTTGGATTAGGCTGTAATTTGGTGAAATTGTAGTATTGGATACTAGAAACAAGTGTGCCAAAAATTTTTTGAAAATTTTGAAATTTGTTGAAGTTACGCCATTTTGAATTTTTTTTGTTATAATTTTTTTAAATCTTAATATTTCCGAAAGTTTTCAATAAAATTTAATAAAATTTGGAAGGCTTATACTTAACATCATGTTTCTTCTGACTATCACATAAAAAAAAATTTTTTTTTGCCCAAAAAAAGTCAAAAAAAAATTTTTTGAAACCGTTTTGCCCGAGCGGGACCGATTTTTGAGTTTTCTTATCAATTAATAAAATATTCCTTATAATTTCACCTTTCATTTAAAAAAAGAAAATCGATGGAGACTTAAATGGTTTTCGAGATATTGCAAATTTTGTGGAAGCGCGACCACAATTATTAAAAAAATTGTATCTTTTAGAGACAAATTTATGCTTATATAAATAAATATATAAGTAAGTAATAAAAAATTGATTAATTAATTTTTAATAATTTATATTTTATATAAATATAATTGTTAATAACAATGATAATTATTAATTTAAAATTATTTTGTAACAAAAAAGACATAAATTACTTAAATAAACATAAATTTATCTGTAAAAAATACAATTTTTTTAATAAGGACCAGAGTTATCTATTTGTTACTTAACGAAATTATTTAAATAAATTGAATTAGGCATTATTATTTATCGGGTGGTCATACTAGACTAATTTAAATTGATTTCGATCATGAGGAATGGAAAAATAAACACGATTTTTTTCAAAATTCTTGTAAATTGTTTACTCTAAGTAACAAAAAAATAAATAAACAATTAATAATTGAAACAACAGTTTCGGGAAAACTCTTAGAAAATTTATCTCCTTTCATTTAAGTCCAAGAACATCAAAATCGGATAAAATTTGTAGGTTCTAGACAATTTTGAACAGGAAAGTGTAAGAATTAGGATTCCCGGGCACTCACACATCGCTGACACTGAAACGTGGTCGCGCTTCCACAAAATTTGCAATATCTCGAAAACTATTTAAGTCTCCATCGATTTTCTTTTTTTAAATGAAAGGTGAAATTATAAGGAATATTTTATTAATTGATAAGAAAACTCAAAAATCGGTCCCGCTCGGGCAAAAGGGTTTCAAAAAATTTTTTTTGACTTTTTTTGGGCAAAAAAAATTTTTTTTTTTATGTGATAGTCAGAAGAAACATGATGTTAAGTATAAGCCTTCCAAATTTTATTAAATTACATCGAAAACTTTCGGAAATATTAAGATTTAAAAAAATTATAACAAAAAAATTCAAAATGGTATAACTTCAACAGATTTCAAAATTTTCAAACAAATTTTGGCACACTTGTTTCTAGTATCCAATACTACAATTTCACCAAATTACAACCTAATCCAAAGACCCCATGCAAATCGCATATTTTCTGACGGAGTCTTACCCTTATTGATCATTTAAAAGCAATTCATTAAAAATATAAAATTTGAAAAATTTCGATTTTTTTAATTTTTTGAAAACATTTTTATACTTACATCTTGGTTATAGGACATTATTTTTGGCAAAAAATTTTTGCATTTTGATAGATTGCAGTAAATTAATCAGTTATGACTTTTGTGAGATATATAAGCAATAAATTTTTGAAATCAATAAATCATTGAAGAGAATTCGTCAAGCATTAAGCACACTCTCTGAGTTGCTCTAATTTCTTATTGTTTTTTATCTTATTTTTTGGAGTTATTTTTAAAGTTACTGCTTTCCACCGTTTCACGTGTGCTGAAGTGATTGTTTGACAATAATTTTTTCTAATTTATGAAAACATTTAACTAAATAAATTGAAAATAGCGAGTATAGTAGTCTTCATAACCTAACTTTTACCCACGTGTTCGTGTTCTGCTGTGTAGTGATTTGTATGATGAGCTCAACCTCACGAAGCAAATTATCCACGGAAAAAAGTGCAAAAGGCGTAGGAAAGGTGTTTCCCTTGACGTAGTGACTTGCCCTGTTTGTTCGTCGCCTTATCATCCCAGTTGTAGTGCTTTAATTGCAGTTACTCCTGAAGGTCATTACGCTAAGTGTTGTGGCTCTCGCCCCGGATCTCCATTTAATATGAATTTACCGACGAATTTTCAAGAAATATTACAAGAGACAATTGGTTCTCTTCAAACTAAATTGTCTAATGAAAACCGGCAGGTTCTTGATTATTTCAAGGGTATTGATGAAAAACTTGATGGTTTGGTAACTAGGGTTTCCGCAACTGAAGAATCGGTTGAAACCATTACAAATCGAGTCTACACAATTGAGGGTACGTTGAAACATTTAAAGAATAATTTAAAAACTGATAATATGCATGTGAATGACTCCCTGATGGAAGAAATGGAACGCCGCATGTCAAAAAGTAAAAATGTAATAATTTTTGGAGTACCTGAGAAGAGGGAGGTCACTGCATGCAATACTCTTAATGTTGATATTTCATCAGAATACATTAAAAATTATGTTAAAAATGTCTTCTCTCTTAAAGACTTGCCTTCATTAACAACTCATCGTATTGGTAATCTACAGCAAGACCTCTCGAAACCAAGACCAGTGAGAGTGTGTTGCGAAAGCATGCAGGTTGCGCAGAAGCTCCGGGAATCTCTATTAAATGCAATATCAAACAAGGACAAAAAGTTGCAGTTTCCAAATCTATGGATAGTACCAGACAGAACGAGGATGCAATTGGAACAGCTGAGATTGAGGAAGAGAGAACTCGCAGAGAGGTTAGAAGCTGGAGAGTCGAATCTGAAAATCATTTTCAGGCACAACGTTCCGGTTATAGTGAAGTCACGTGTTCCAAAGAAATAGATGATGGTGTTGGTGTTTCGGGTGATTTGGTGGGGATGGGTGGCACTCACTCTCCCTCCATTTATAAGAAATGTGTTCAATTACAGCGTGTTAGTAAGTTTGAAATTTTGTATCAAAATGTAAGGGGCTTGCGCACAAGGTTGCTTGAACTAAGAATGGGGATCCCCTCCTGCACAGCTGATATGATAGTATTTACGGAAACTTGGCTGTATAGCAATATCAACACTTCTGAGTTAGGATTAGAGAATTATGTAGTGTATAGATGTGATAGAAGTATTCGTACCAGTACCTGTGTGCGGGGTGGTGGGGTTTTAATTGCGATAAAGAAATGTTTTTCGAGTTGTCAATTATTTCCTTCAAAATTTTCAATTGAAGCACTTTTTGTTAAGGTTAAAATTGGTCTAACGAATCATTTATTTTGCTCTTCTTACCTTCCACCTAATTCTGATTTATGTAAATTTTACGAACTTTTGTCTGGTATTGAAGAAGCTATGATCACAGAACCAGATTCATTTTTTCACTTAATAGGAGACCTTAATATGCCATATGTTGAATGGAACTTGGAAAATACAGATTTGCCAAAATGTGTTGTAAGTCTCTCCTCGACCCGTACTCAGGCTGAGATAGTTTCTGCTGTCTCTGACGCTATGGAATTTCTTGATTTGTCGCAGTTAAATCAGGTGCGTAATGATCATGGTTCTCTGTTGGATGTTGTTTTATCTAATTATAATTTGGAATCAGTGTCTTTGTCTCCATTTTCTTTATTGCCTTGTGATAAATATCACCCGACACTTTTATACGAACTTGATTTGTTTTTTGAGGATGGTGACTCAGAATTAAAAAGTGACTATTATTATTATTATAATTTCAAAAAAGCTAATTATGTAGGTATTAACGAGTATCTTATTAATGTGGATTGGAGTGCATTGTTTGATTCTTCGCTTCGTGCTTTAAGTAATGTCACATTGGACACAGATCAAAATAATTTGCTTTCTTACGTTGACGAAATGATTAATGTATTCTATTCACATCTTTATTTTGCAATTTCATTACATGTACCTTATGTTAAGAAATGTAGTAGTACTTTTCCACCATGGTTTTCTAGGGAATTAATTAATCTCGTTAAAGAAAAGAAAATAGCACATTCAGTGTATAAAAGAACAAGAGAACTTGCGGACTATGAACTATTTTCTATTTTAAAATCTCGTTATAAACTATTATCAACAAAATGTTATAATGATTTTATCTTAAAAATTGAGGCGAACATTCTTAACAATCCGAAGTCTTTTTGGTCGTACATAAATAATTCAAAAAAAACTCTGGTATGCCGAACGAAATGTATTTTAGTGATAGACATGCGAACAGTAATGTAGGAACTGCTAATTTATTTGCGGATTATTTTAAGTCTGTTTATAATGATAATGTTGATAAAAACTATTTTTTTAAGTATGACAATGAAGTAAATTTGGACTTTTCTCCTATTTCTAAACAGGAAGTACTTACTAGGTTTTCTAAATTAAATTTACATAAGGGTGCTGGCACTGATAATATTCCACCAAGCTTATTAAAACTGTGTGGCCAATCATTGGTGGAACCTATTGCTTGCATTTTTAATGCTAGTATGAAGCTTAGTTATTTCCCGGATTGTTGGAAGGATGGAATAATTGTACCCGTATATAAGAGTGGTGACGCTTCCAATGTTGCGAACTATCGGCCAGTAACGTTAGTTAATGCTATTCCTAAAGTTTTTGAAAGTATCATTCATGATAGAATGTACTCAGCCTTTAAGCATTTTTTCATGGAGGAACAACATGGTTTTCGCAGGGCTCGTTCAGTCAGTACGAATCTGTGTCTTTACTTAGAGTACCTAACTAAGAGCCTAGAAAGGGGGTATCAGGTGGACTCTGTCTATTTTGATTTTGCTAAGGCTTTTGACAAAGTTGATCACCATATACTATTGGCTAAATTAAAGGCCTACGGTATTGGTGATCAAGCACTTTCTTGGTTCGCGTCATACTTACGTAATCGTAATCAATTTGTTAAAATAAATGGCAGACTATCTGAAGGTTTTTATGCTCCATCTGGTGTTCCTCAGGGTTCTCATTTGGGTCCCCTTCTTTTTATTATTTTAATTAATGACATTAAAGACTGCATTAAGCATTGTAATTTTTTATGTTTTGCTGATGACTTAAAATTGTTTAATAAGATCGAATCAATCAGCTCAGCCTTGGATCTCCAGGAGGACGTAGAGGGAATTTTTCGTTGGTCTATTATTAACAATCTGCCCTTGAATGAAAAAAAATGTTCTGTAATTACATTTACTAAAAGACGTAAAGTAATAAGATTTTATTATAACTTAAATTCTAAAATCTTATTATCTGTCTCCAGTGTTCGCGACTTAGGTGTTACTTATGACTCTCAATTAAATTTTCTAGAACATTTAAATATAACGGTAAATAAAGCTTTAAGAGTACTGGGGCGGATTGTTGGATCATCGAGAGATTTCTATGATCCCTTGGTGTTAAAAACGCTTTATTTTACTTTGGTAAGATCAGTTCTTGATTTTGCCTCTATAATATGGGCCCCTTACTATGAATGTCACAAAAAACGGCTAGAGCGGGTCCAAAATCGTTTTCTTAGATTTATGGCGTATCAGCTTAATGTTCATTATGACAGATTTTTGCATGAATATCGAGAACTGCGTTCCATATTTAAAATTCCTTGAATAGAGTTTCGATTTTTATTTTCTGACTTAAACTTTCTTTATCATATTCTTAACGGACATATAGATTCTCCTTCTGTATTATCTCTTATTTCTTTATCAGCGCCGATTATTTCCACTAGAAGTGTTGCCACTTTCCGTATACCCTTCCATCGTACTAATTATGGTGAGAATTGTCCATTGTCACGTATTTGCAGAGAAGCAAATTTCTATAAAGATGTAAATTTTTTTGGTTCCTCATACTCTGCTCTTAAAGGACAGTTGAAGTTGTCACTAATTAATGCGTTTTAAATGGCATACGAAAATGCTTGATGTTTTATGTACTGCTTATATATATTTCCTATACTATTATAATTCTTCTTTTTTGTAAATGTAATCAAGGGTATAACCCGTTAAAGTTGTAAATAATAATAATAATAAATTTACAGATTTTAAACATATTAATTAGAACGGGAGGTATTCAGTTATTTCTAATCATTTAAAAAATGGAAAATTTTTAATTTTTTAATATATATCTTTTAAACTTTTGACGTCAATATAATGGAATTTAGAATAATTCGTTTATCCAATTAATCAAAAAATTTTCAATTATAAAACTTCGAAAATATTAAAAATGGTAAACGATAAATGGTAAACAATGTGAAAAAATATTAATTCATAGCTTTAAAATTATTTTTGAAGAAGATTGAAAATGGAGATTTTTTATGATAAAATTCATACTACAGAAATTCAAGAATACCTGTGAAACGATACTTGCATTATGCTACTGGGGAAAAACTTAAAAAGTAAAAAGTTTTGTTATTTTAATTCTAGGTTTAACTATTATAGATGTTTTGAGCATTGTAAAGGCAAAAGTTAAACAGAGTGTCTATTATTATTTTTGTGTAACAAACTATCCGGTTTTTCTCATCTTTGTCCAAATTTTTCCAGGTGTATATTTTCTCATCAAATATAAATTTTTTTATAAGAATAAACGAGAAATAAAACTACGAATGGCTACAAAAATTCACATATTTTATGAAAATACTCTTCGACGTACGTCTTAAAGACGTCTGAAAAACATAGAAGGGACGTCTTTTGGACGTCCTTTTTACATTTCTTCAGATCTTAAATAGACAGTTTTTTATAACATTTTCTAAGTTGAAACTCAGTAACATTGTATTAAATTTATTTTAAGTTTAATTTTATTTTTTCTAAAATGTGGAGAAATAAAAAGATTCCTACAAAGCTGGGATCGAACTCAGATACCTTGGACCTCAGCCGTTCAAGGCAGATATGAACCTCTACAAAGTTAACGATCTCACTTGTCAATGAAATGAATTTAACTTAGAAAAATTCCAATGAATTTCACATTCATGAATTTCTAAGTCCAAGTTGAACTTAGAAAATAATATTTACTAAGTCCAAGTTGAACTTAGAAAATAGTATCTTCTAATCATGAAAATTTTTCTATTTCTGTCCGCAAAAAGACATCCTTAGGACGTCTTTTGTACAAGTATGCCTACTGGGTAGTTATTCGCAAATTTGATTGTTTTAATCACGACGTCCGATTTAGCAGTATAAACATGTAAAAAGTGCCCCCTTCTGGATTAGGTCCATGTTTAGGGAATAATTTTGACGTATTATAAAACTTATTTTCATCAAGTTTCAACTCGAATAAAAATTTTGTTTTTGAGTTAAACTATTTTTTTTGAAAAATTCAAGAATTTTAATTTTCTCTAAAATGGCTTGACCGATTTCTATAAAAGAGTTGTCATCTCAGGAGTAATATATATATATATATATATATACATACATATATATATATATATATACATACATATATATATATATATATATTATAAAAAAATTTATTATTATTATTTTAATTTTTTATTAGTACATAGATTCGGTTTCAATTTTTTTAGATATGAAAATTTTGAAAAATATTTTAAAAAACTGTTATCATTATTATTGTTAATTTATTTTTATTTATTTACTTTAAATTTGAATTATTTAATTAGGTTTAAAAATTTTTTTTTTTGAAAAATGTTTTTAAAAAACTGTTATTATTATTGTTGTTGTTAATTAATTTTATTATTATTATTTATTTTAATTTTTAGATTGGTATATGAATTATTGAGTCTGTTTAATTTTAAAGTCACAAAATAAAAATTCGAGAAAAATAAATTTTTTAATTTTATTATTGTTATTGTTTATTAATTTAATATAATTTTTTGTTTGATTTTCCAAGTTGGTACACTTAATTTTTAAAGTTAAAAAAATGAAATTTTGAAGAATTGTTATAAATTTTTATTATTATTGCTTAATAATTTTTATTATTTCTTAGTTTTAATTTTCGTTTAATGTTTAGAATTGTATAGAATTTATTTTTATCAAAAATGTTAGAATTTGAAAATTGTTATTATTTTTTATTACTATTAATGTTTATTAATTTATTATTATTAATTTTATTTTATTCTTGTTTAATTATTAAGAAAAGTATTTAATTATGATAAATTTTAGTTAAAAAATGTGAAAATATGAAGAAGAAAAAATGTTATAAATTTTTATTTGTAACAAAAAATTATTTAACTGTCATTAATTTAATTTATTATTTCCTCAGTATTATTTTTAATTAAAAATTATTTTTTTTTAATAATTATTGTTATTATTTTTTAAGAATTATTGTTATTATTTTTTATAAAAAATTATTATTATAAGAAAATATTATTTATTAATATTTAAAATTATTATTTAACATATGCACTATATAATTTTTATAAAAAACTATATAAATGTTATTAATTTTTACTTTGTTTACAAAAATTATTTAATTGTTATTTAAAATTTAGAAATTTTGTGTAATAAGATGAATTATTTATTTAAATATATTTTATTGTTATTATTCTTGCATTTTTTATGTATAAAAAATGAGTATTTATTCAATTAAAATTATCCCTGTTTTTATTAATTTGCTAAAACAATTGTGCAAATAAAACCTATTTTATTGATTTATGATAGCCAATTTAGTAAAAAATAAGAAAGTTACTTTTTAATCATGAATTTAGTATGTTTTATATACAAAAAATAACGAGTTTAAATATGACAATTTATATGCACCAAAAATAATTGTACTCTTGTATTTATTAATTCACGGCGTTAATTTATGAAAATTAAGGATTATATTATTTCAAATTAACTACTTTTGTACCAAAAATAATGAACTATTTTTCAATTCTAATTTCTTTGCATTTATCCGTTCACGACGGCCTATACTCCAAAAATAATGATATATTTTCAAATTAAATTAACCTTGCATTTATCCGTTCACAACGGTCAATGCAGCAAAAATAATAATATATTCCTTCAAATTAAACTATCCTTGCATTAATCCGTTAACGACGGCCGATGCACCAAAAGTAATGAGGTATGTTGTCTTACCTTATTATTATATTCCCTATTTTTTCTCGATTAACTTTAATTTAGAGAAATTAATGTTGGGTCCAGGTTGGATAAATGACAAGAATAAATTTATTTGAACACAGTATATTTGAAGAAGATCAAAATTATGGAAAGATGAAATGAACACTAACTTTCTAAAAATGAGTCTTAAGGGGGTCCCATAGTCGATTGGATTTTTGCATTAAAGCTCAATGCAAAAATCCAATCGACTTTGACACCGCCTTAAGTGGTTTCTCTGTTTACCTTAAAACAGCGAGGTTTTAGTCCTGGCGGGCGACGTTAAGATACAATGGCAATTGTGCGTTAATGGGTTACTAAGTGGTGCAAGTAGTATGTTTATGTTGTTTGTTAATTATTTATAGTTATTACAATTTGCTACTAACAATTTGTTATTAACTTGTTATTACAATTTGTTATTATTGCTTACATTATTAAAACTTGTTGTTAATTATTAATTTGTTATAATTTATTATTATCTTGTTATTATTAACTATTATTTGTTGTTATTTTGTTATTACGAATTATTATTAACTTGTTATTAATAATTATTATTTTGTTGTTACATTTTATTACTATCTTGTTACAATTAATTATTATTATTATTTGTTATTAATGTTACAATTATTTATTGATATTTTGATAATATTGTTATAATTAATTATTATTGTTTATTGCTACAAATATGTTGTTATAAAAAAATAATAATATATATATATATATATATATATATATATATATATATATATATATATATATATATATATATATATATATATATATATATATAATAAAAATATGTTATTATCAACTATTATTGTTATTTTTATTACTGGGTAAGATTTCTTGAAGTGGCCCCCTTATTTTCTTTTGGTTAATGAAAATAAATGATACTTATATATTTTAATAGTCCATGATGTCACTAATGACATCTCCAAACGATTTTTTAAATTATTAATTTTTGTAATTTTTATAAACAATTAAACTTTTTTGCGCCATTTTAGAAATAATTGAATTTTTCCAAATTGGCTAAACCGATTTCAAATAAACTTTTATCTTTAGACAGATTAGAAAATGTACTATCCCGAAAAAATATAATATGAATAAAAAGTTTAATTTGTTTAAACAAATTATATTTTTAATTTTTATTGTTGTAAATAAACAATGTTCGCAATCGAGTTTGGTCACTTTTTTTATAGCATCATAAAGAGGGACTTTTCATGATTCCATAGCAAAAATAAAAAATCGGAACTCTCTAACAGTTTAGAAGTTCTATCATTTTTAGTCTCGCCGTGTGCGAGCTTTCTCGGTATGTAATGCTCACGGTGCGATACGACCCCACAGTGGGATTTTTTTTACAGTTTACTGTTAAAAAATGTCTAGCGCTTACAATTTTTAACCGATTTGAGTTTTTTTTAAATTAAAGAGAACTAAATTTTTTTCAAATTTTCAATTGTTTATAATTACTTATTTTAGTCAAAGTTAAAAAAAATTTAAAAAAAGTATGTCAAAACTTATGTCAAAATTGACCTATTTTTTGACCTATAGGTCAAAAAGAGGATAAATGACGGCCTCACATTACGTTAAAATCTATGTCAAAATTGACCAATTTTTTTACCTATAGGTCAAAAGGAGGATAAATAACGGCCTCACATTACGTTAAAATCTATGTCAAAATTGACCTATTTTTTGACCTATAGGTTTAAAAAAGAATAAATAAAGGCCTCACATTACGGCAAAATCTATTTCTAATTTGATCTATTTTTTGACCATTAGGTCAAAAACAGGACAAATAACGGCCACACATTACCTCAAAACTTATGTCAAAATTGACCAATTTTTTGACCTACAGGTTTAAAGGAGGATAAATAACGGTCTCACATTAGGTAAAAATCTATGTCTAATTTGACCTATTTTTTTAACCTAAAGGACAAAAACATAAATCAAAACGTATGTCAAAATTGACCGATTTTTTTACCTATGTCAAAAAGAGGATAAATAACGAATAAAAATGCATGTTTAATTTTACCAATTTTTTTTAAATTACGAGTTTTAAAAGGGGCCTTAATGTGAGCCTTCACATTACGTTAAAATTTAATCTGTGTTTTACAAACAGGTCAGAGCTTGCCCCCTCAAATAGAAGCGCGAAATAGGACGTCAAAACCTATCCAACAGAATTTTTTTTTACTTGCAGGCTGGTTTGTTACTTCAATATTGATGACAAAGATTGAAAATTTGAGAATGGCTAATATCATAAGATTGCATTTTACAATCTTTATATTATCTCTGGTAGTTACTAGGGGGGCGGAGCCCCCCTAGTATATATTATAAAAAGATATCGCCGCCGCCGCTGTTTCAAGATTCTGTAAGGGCGGCCTATCCCAAAGAGGCCGTCAAAACTTATGTCAAAATTGACCTATTTTTTTACCTATAGGTCAAAAGGAGGATAAATAACGGCCTGACATTACGTTAAAATCTATGTCAAAATTGACCTATTTTTTTACCAATAGGTCAAAAGGAGGATAAATGACGGCCTAACATTAGGTCAAAATCTATGTCTAATTTGACCTATTTTTTGACCTATAGGTAAAAAAGGAGATAAATAACGGCCTCACATTACCTCAAAATCTATGTCTAATTTAACCTATTTTTTGACCTATAGGTCAAAAAGGGGATAAATAACGGCCTCATATTACCTCAAAACCTGTGTCTAATTTAACCTATTTTTTGACCTATAGGTCAAAAAGGGGATAAATAACGGCCTCATATTACCTCAAAACCTGTGTCTAATTTGACCTATTTTTTTACCTATAGGTTTAAAAGAGAATAGATAAAGGCCTCACATTACGTCAAAATCTAATTCTAATTTGATCTATTTTTGAACCAATAGGTCAAAAAGAGGACAAATAACGGCCTCACATTACCTCAAAACTTATGTCAAAATTGACCTATTTTTTGACCTATTAGTTTAAAAAGAGGATAATAACGGCCTCACATTACCTCAAAACTTATGTCAAAATTGACCTATTTTTTGACCTATAGGTCAAAAAGGGAATAAATAACGGCCTCACATTACCTTAAAACTTATGTCAAAATTGACCAATTTTTTGACCTACAGGTTTAAAGGAGGATAAATAACGGTCTCACATTAGGTAAAAATCTATGTCTAATTTGACCTATTTTTTTAACCTAAAGGACAAAAACATAAATCAAAACGTATGTCAAAATTGACCGATTTTTTTACCTATGTCAAAAAGAGGATAAATAACGAATAAAAATGCATGTTTAATTTTACCAATTTTTTTTAAATTACGAGTTTTAAAAGGGGCCTTAATGTGAGCCTTCACATTACGTTAAAATTTAATCTGTGTTTTACCAACAGGTCAGAGCTTGCCCCCTCAAATAGAAGCGCGAAATAGGACGTCAAAGCCTATCCAAAAGAATTTTTTTTACTTGCAGGCTGGTATGTTACTTCAAAATTGATGACAAAGATTGAAAATTTGAGGATGGCTAATATCATAAGATCGCATTTTACAATCTTTATATTATCCATAAATAGAAGTAAATATAAAATCTGGGGGTTGGCGCGCAGGGGGGCGGAGACCTCCTAGTATATATATATATATATAAATAATAATTTTCAACATTTTTATAAATTTCAAATTTTTTTTAATCCAAATTATAAAATTCTGATAACAATTTAAAATGAAATAAATTAATAAATAATCATAAATAAATTATTAAATTTAAACATTTTGTAACATTTTTATAAATTTTCATCTTTTTGATCATTTCCTTTTCTTTAAGCAAAATTAAATAATTATTAACAATAACAATCCAACAATTTTATAAATTTTTACATTTTAATTAAATATTTAGTAAATTAATAATTAATAATTATAACAAATAAACAATTTTTAACGATTCAATTTTATATAAAAAAACAATTGTTAACAATAAAAAAAATTTCATTTTTATGAAAATAAAAAAAATTTTTTTAAAATAAATAAATACTTATTAATAATAATGAAGTAATTTTTATAAATTTTTACAAAAAATAATAACAAAATTTTTTTTGTAATAAAATTAATAAAGTGAATAAACAAATAATAAATAATTGAAATATTTTTAATTAATTTGCAAATAAATTATAATCAAGTTGATAATAAATCATAAATAAATAACAATTAATAATTAGACTTTTTTATAACAAAGCAAAAATTTTACAATAAATTTTTTTTATTATTAATTAAATTTAATAGTAAATTAATTAAATATTATTCATAACAATTGTTAATAAAAATAATAAATAAAATAAACAACAAAATTTTTTTAATAGAAGGTAATAAAAAAATAAACTAATTATTAAAAATATATAAATAAAATTTTTTTCTTTAATAACATTTTTTTCAGAATAAAAGTATACATTCAAATATAAAATTGTTATTATTCATAAATTTTCTCACAATTTATCTCATAATATTTACTGTATTATCTATAACAAGTGTGCACAAATTTTCTTACAATCCATCTCATAATATTTACTATATTATCTATAACAAGTGTTCTGAATATATCTGCATGTGTTCCAAATTTACATATTTAATATCTGTCCATATTCTAACTGTTAAATGTAAGCAATACAAATTTCTTTATTGAAATAAAATTTATTGAGCAAGAGTAGTAAACACAAGTGCTACGTGAGGCAGGTTAGAAACAAATCAATTAGCAACTTCTTATAAACAAACTTTACACAATTAAATAAAATATTTTTTTTATAAAATTTTATTCTTTCGGTTTAAAATCTTTTTTTAGAAACAAATTATCCTTTTAATACTATGTTACATTTTAATGTCTTCTTCGGATAAAAATACTATCGATTCAACTTATATAACTCGTTCTCAAGCAAAAAATAATCCGGAAATAGAATTACATCCAGGAATCCCCAATTATAAAACAAAACTATTCACAAGTACACCCAGATATTCTAAAGAAAACCCTAACCTAGAAGAAATACAAAAACAATTTGACTCAGGCTTCGTAGGCTCTCATCTTTTTGACAGCCATCCTTCTGACAGTGATAGCGACGTTAGTGAAGATACTATTACAGAAAAAACTTTAGTTGGACAAAATAATACTTTAACTGACGAAACTGAAACCGTCAATCCTTCAGAACACAATTCTTCTAATAATAGTGGAAATAATAATAATTTTGAAGAAAACATAGCTCTACCAAATAATCAACAAGTCTCATCACGAGATGCCATAGAAACAATACCTATGTTTGACGGAAAAAATATACCTTTATCAATTTTTATCGAAAGTTGTTTAGAAGAAAAGTCTATGCTTCCCGAAGTAGCACAAGTTCAGACAAATTTAGTTAAATTAATTAGAAGTAGAATTTCGGGAGAAGCAAGAAGAATTATAATAGGAAATAACTTTAATACTGTAGAAGAATTAACGGAAAGACTAAAACAAATTTACTCACCAGCAAAATCAGTACATCAGTTACAAGGAGAATTAGGCGCAATATTTATGTGGGAAAATGAAAATGTAATCTCATACGGTGCTAGAATTGCAGAAGCGGAAGAAAGAATATTAGATGCACATACAATTAGCAACGACAATGCAGTAGATGATGCGTTTGAAGCAAGTTTAGATAGATCAAGTATAGACTGTTTTTCGCGAGGACTCAGACCAGAAATTGAAATTCGAATACGAACAGCTGAAACATTCGCAGGGATAGTTAACAAAGTAATCGATATTGAAAGAAGATTATCATCACACAACGATTAAAGAAAAAGTAACAATAATACGGAATATAATTTACACCCTAAAACTAACAAAGAATTTGCTAAAACAATAAAAATTAATATCGTTTAAGATAATGTCATAAATTGCTTGGCTTGTGGAAAACGGGTTCATTTTGCATCAAATTGTTCCAACTTAATAAAATGTTAGGATCAAGACGAGAAAATTTCTTTAATTCAGGTCCAAGACAAAATTTTTCAAACCAGTATCAAAATCGATTTAACAATCAAAACCCTTTATTTAATAAATTTCAAAATAATTATTGACAACAAAATCAAAGACAAAATCAATTTAGAAATATAACACAAAATCAATTTCGTACTCCAATTTTAAATCAAAATCAAAGTCAACGTCAAAACTTTTCACAAAATCAACGCTTAAATTTTTCACAGAATCAACGCCCAAATTTTTTACCAAATCACAGGGCTGATAAAAATCATGAATTTTTTTAAAAAATCAAAGAAATCAGATTTTTTTTATTTAAATCGGATTTTTTTGATTTAAATCAATTTTTAATACTATTTTTTAAATATTTATTTTTTTAATATTAGGAATTAAAAAATTAATAATAGGGTGCATGCAAAATTTCATTTTTAGAATTTCCTGATTTTTCCTGACTAATTTTTCATTTTTCCTGATTATCAAATTTTTAAATTATTATTTAATACTCTGCATTACTAATTAAAATTTTAATAATGCAATTCAATTCAATTCATGTCTATTCTGGATATAAAAATACATTTTTGTGGCAGAAGAGTTCCGCTTAACTTTACACTTAAAAAAAATTTATTAATGCTTTTTAAGTAACAATTTTATTTATAAAAAAAACATAAGACATTTAAAAAATGTTTGTTTAATTATTAAATATTATACAAAAAAAGTCTAAATACAAAAACTAAGTTTATCAAAGTTTTTTAATTTGTGGTTTCTTTCGATTAAAATTCCCTGACTTTTAAAGAATTTTTAAAAATTCCCTGTATTTTTCTAACCAACTGAATCTCTGATTTATAATTGTTTTATAATTTGTGGCTACCCTTAATAAAAAATACATATATAAATTCTTGTTACAATAAAATTTGTTTAAAAAAAGTTTAGGAAATTTTAACAAAATACTGATATTTAATGCTTCTTTGACTCAAATATAAAATACAGATTTTTTATCTTTCAATAACTTTCGCCAAATAAACAAAAAATAATAATTATTATTTTCTGATATTCATTATATTATCTTTATAAGATATTCTTTTTTACTTTTATTTAATTAAAAACTATTAACATAAATTCTAATTTTGTATTCTTTTCGTTTTCTAATGCATTTCGCAGTTTGATTCAAATCATGATTTAAATGTCAAGATTTAAATCAAGATTAAAATCATGATTTAAATCAACTTGATTTAAATCATTGCAGCCCTGCCAAATCAACAAAATTTTTTCCGAAATTTTTCTCAAGAACCTCGAAACAACACCACAAACTTCGCGAATAGAAATCCAAACATAACCTGTAATTATTGCAAAAAATTAGGACACATTTCCACAAATTGTAGAAAAAAGATGTGAGACGATAATAACAAACACCCACAAGTCACTCCAGAAACACAAAATCAGGGAAACTCCAAAGTTCCTCTTCAGTAGGTTCAGGGCCGGATTTACAGTTGTGGAGGCCCCAGGGCTAAATTTATGTGGAGGCCCTTTCTAAAATTTTGTTTAATGTAAGGAAATATTAAATTATAATTATATGAAAGGAAATGTCATTAAATGACGTAAATGCATTTATTTTTTTAGAAAAAATACGTAGATATGAAATTATAAAATAATTGGCGATTTTTTATTTTTTTACTTCTTATATTAATCAAAGATGAACTTTACGTGATTTTTCTTTGGCAAAATCATCTATAATTTGATTAAAACTCAAGTTGCGAAGGATGTCATTTTCCAAACTTAGAAGCGTAAGATTTTCTAAACGATTTTGTCCCATGTTAGTTCGCAATCTGTTTTTTATTATTTTCATCTTAGAAAATGAAAAAAACATTCGGAAGAAAACATTCGGTTCGAAATTTGTCTCTCGCCGATAATTGAACTGCAGGTGCTTGTCCATAATCAAGAGGTCGGAGCTTCACACTTGGTCTTCTCACACGTACAGATTCATATTCTTCAGTATTGGATAATTCTTTACCCGCTATTTCGTACGTTTCGAATGCATCTCTTTTCGATTCCTCAAATGTTTTTAAAGACTTGAGTCCGTTTACAGCTGTAGACAGAATCATTGTGGAACTTTGCAGAATTTTATTTGTTGAATTGAACGTTTCAAGTATATCATACCAAAATTTAATATAAATTGTAGTTTCAAGTTTAGACATTTTTTGCAAAAGATCGAGAGCTTCGTTTCTTACGATACTTTTTTGTTCAACGTCATCATAAATTTGAGCTAATGAATCTTGAATAGGTTTATAGCCATAAGCCAGAGTTTTAGTGGCATGGGCCCGACATGACCATCTAGTATCGCTTAATTTCTTTAAAGTATAGAAGTTACTCTTTGTTTTCGAAGAGGATAATTTCTCAATTAGGATTTTATGTCGTGCAGTCGAATTGGTGAAAAATACAAAAAGTTCTTGGACAAAGCTAAAAAAAAGAACTGCAGCAAGGCACGTATTAGCAGCTGATTTTCCTACTAAATTCAATGAATGAGCAAAGCATGTAAGATGTTCAGCTAGAGAATTTTTCACCCTTATAAAAGCATTCATACCTTTATATTTGCCACTCGTGCTGCATTATCAAAAGACTGACTTCGACAGTCCATTATGTTTAAACCTTGTTCTCTTAAAAACTCAAGAAGAGCTTGAGCCATGTCTTTGCCGGTATGGCCACAATTCGGAATAAAAGTTAAAAAACGTTCTACTGGATTCAAATTTTCCACGTATCGTATAACTACCGTTAATTGATCAATGTGTCCTTCATCAGCCGTAGAATCAACTGATATAGAATAGTATTTTGCTATTTTTATGCGAGCGACTATTTCACGCAATACTTCTTTGCCCATAAGGAAAATGAGGTCTTCGACTACTGTTGATGATAAATAACTTGTGTGGCCACTTCCTTTATTTCCATATTCTTTCATATGAGCATCAAGAAACGGATCAAACTGAGAAATTAATTCCATAATTCCCAAAAAATTTCCATTATTTGGCGAACCAATAATTTCATCAAGACTTCGGAAAGCTAGTCCACGCTCAGCAATAAATGTTACGGTGCTTACAACTCTTTTAAGGCCTTCTCGCCAATATCCAGCTACTTCAGAGGCCTAATAACCCAGTTAATGTCAATTGTTATGTTATTAGTATTGCTCATAATTTATAACACAGAAAAACTAGATTGTTATAGAACCAAAAATGTTTGTTATTGTTACCTACTATTTAAAGTTTCGTTATAGCAAGCTTTTAAAAATTGTATTTAATGAAAATTCGAATTTATAATGAAAGCAACTAAGTAAGCAAATTTTTATTAAAAATTAAACTTTGTGGTTCTATATTTTATCAACACATGGCACTCAACAATTTAGAAGTAAATACTTACTTGTTCTTGAAGTTTACGGTCAATACAATTTACTTCATTTAAACGCGTTGAAAAAACTATAACTGAATTCAAGTGATTCTTCGACAGTTCATGTTGACGTACACGTTCCGATGCATGTTTCCAATCACAGTAGCCTTCTTTACCTAATGCTACATACGTTGAAGTTGACAATAATTTGCATAAGAAACAATATATTTTTCCGGTAGATGGTGTTTCCGATTAACTACTTCTTTGTTTTGATTAGTTCGATAAAAGAGACTTGATGTGCATTTTCTTTTAGTCTCATTCACATTTTGTCTTGTCTGAGTAGCAGACAATTTAGAGATAGTTTCCTCGTCGCAGTTTTGTAATTAAGTTGAACCTTTTTTAATCCAAAAGTTAATTATATCGTCTGCGAAAGGTTCTTTCCAAAGACCTATATCAGTCGTAAAATTAAAATTATCCGATATCTTCTCCATTTGTGCAGTGGTGGCCAATTTTATTTCAACTTCATCAAATTTTGAAATATTTGAACTGGAAGAAGAAGTAGATGGTTGTTCGTTACTTGTGACTTCAGGATTTCTGTTGTTAGTGGCGTCAATTTTTGATTTAGTTTCATCAAATTGAGAAATAGTTGAACTTGAAGTAGTAGTTGGTTTATCGATATTCGCAGGTTCAGGAATTTTGGAATCAATAAAATAATTGCTTATTTTTGGAGTTTTACAAAGTATATGTTCAAATTTTTGTTCTTTTCTGCAGCAATTTTCCTTTTTTGCGCACCACTTTGAAAACTTCGCCGAGATTTATGTCGATCTTCACTTCGATTGTACATTTTAATCTGCTCTATAAATAGGGATAAAAATAACAATTAAGAACTAAGTGTTCTCAATAACCTTTATTAACAGGTAATACTTACTGTATTTTCCATACAAAATATTTGAAATTCGAACACAAACACTACAATATATTTTATTAGACTTCAAAATGGAAATAATCTTGCATGTAGAGCTAAAATAAGATACAGTTCATAATTCCCATCCCTTAGGTAAGGTTATGTGCAAAAAAATACATGATTACACGGTAAAAAATTCTAAAACTATTGCGGTTTGAAAGTGTCAAATTTTCCTGAAAAATGAAAAGTCCTTCATTTAATGTGACAACATAACCTTAATTAATGCAGCATTTTTACCATTGTCTGTAAAATATGACACTTTTAAACTGTGTAATATTTTTAGGACTTTTTACAGTGTAAGTATAATGCACAAAACCTAACCCAAAAACGACACTATAAATTTCACACTGCTGTCTGTCCACGTTAAAACAGTAGGATATTCAATAAACTACATCTCTTCTCGTATATATACTTTACATTTACAAATTTTATTTAATTCGCTCACGATTTTCTTATTAAAGCAAAAGCAAAATGGAGGTTTTTTTTGTTGGTTACATGGCTTGTGCAAAATGGAGGTCTAACTACAAAGCATCTGGAGATAATAAACAGTGTTGATTGATATATATATATATATATATATATATATATATATATATATATATATATATATATATTTAGACATATAGTTCTAGGAACTGTGATGTCAGGAGAAGGTGAACAGATAGTTCTAAAAAGGACCACCACCTTGAGCACAACGATCGCAAGGTGGCGAATTAAAGAAAGTAATTTCTTTAAACGTTACTAAGGTCGTAAATTATGAACTGGAGAATATTTTTTTAAACACGAGCAAAAATCATGAAATTTGTATTTGAGTTGGTGGTGGCCTTAAATGGTGGGGGCCCTGGGGCGACGGCCCCACTAGCCCCGCGGTAAATCCGGCCCTGAGTAGGATGCTCTGAGGAAGAATGCAAAAAAAGTTATTATGCATCCAGAAACATTAATTTAGCAAAAACAAATTCAATACCGTACATCCGAATAGATACTAAAGAATTAAAAATACCAATAACTATGATAATTGATACTGGAGCAGGCCCTAATTTATTAAAAATTCGCGCATTAAATTTAGAAGTAAAAATTGATGAAAATAAGTGCTTAAAATTAACAGGAATATTAATTCCTGTTAATGATCACCCTGTATATACCTTAGGACAAGTTAAAATAAAAATTTTCGGAATACTAACAACATTTAATCTACTATCCGACGAGGTCCCAATCGAACATGACGGAATTCTAGGAACAGAATTTTTTGTAAAAAATAAAGTAAAAATGAACTACGAAGAAGGTCATTTAGAAATATACAAAAAAAATTTAACTTTGATTCAAAAAATTATTTTACAATACCAGCAAGATCAATTTATAATATTCAAGTAAAAATTTTTAATAAAGAGGAAAAAGAAGGTTATATTCCTAGATTAGAAATAAAAGATGGAGTTCACATAGGAGATGCAGTAGTTTCAAACATAGAAGGCTTAGCTTGTTTAAAAGTAACACAGGCCAACAAAATTTGATTCAATTTACTTTCCAAGAATCAGACAATACTTTTCCGAAGGATTTCGACGTGCTGAATCCGAATCCGACCTCAAAAAGGACCCATCACGTCAGGTTTTCGAGATATTTTAACCTAAAAGTGCAAAAAAACTGTTTTTAGTTATATTTGATGTCATGTAACATCATGAGATAATTTTTTTCTCTTAAAGGTCTATCTTGCTACTAAAAGTGCTACTCTTCCCCTTTAATATCCATTTTGAAATTTTAAAAAATCTTTATTTTTCTTTGAGTAATCGTTCATTGAATTTTCTGAGTTTGGCGAATTCTTCGAAAACTGAGTAGAAACAAAGAAATTTTGATAATAAAGCAGAATTTAACTACAAACATCTAAATTTTAAATAGTTCTGAGGATTTTCGATATAACTGAAAAGGAATTCAATATCAGGTTCACAAAATTACAAATGGCGTATACAATATGGCAGACGATTTATTAAAAATTGATTGTATTTCCCTAAAATATTCCATTTTTAATTTTGTCAATCTGATATTGAATTCGCATTCAGTTATATTAACAATCTTCAGAACTATTTAAAATTTAGATGTTTGTAGTTAAATTCTGCTTTATTATCAAAGTTTCTTTGTTTCTACTCAGTTTTCGAAGAATTCGCCAAACTCAGAAAATTCAATGAACGATTACTCAAAGACAAAAGAAGAATTTTTTAATTTTCAAAATGGATATTAAAGGGAAAGAGTAGCACTTCCAGGCTCAATATTGACCTTTTAGAGAAAAAAATTATCTCTTGGTGTTACATGACATCAAATATAACTAAAAACAGTTTTTTTGCACTTTTAGGTTAAAATATCTCGAAAACCTGACGTGATGGGTCCTTTTTGAGGTCGGATTCGGATTCAGCACGTCGAAATCCTTCGGAAAAGTATTGTCTGATCCTTGGAAAGTAAATCTTGTCGGCCTGTGTAATCAAATCAAATCTGAAGACACATCAATTACTCAAATTATTGATGTATTTTTAAAAAGTTATAAATTAGGAAAAATTTTCAATATTACAGGCAGTGATAGAATTGAGGAAATTAAGAAATTGCTTCGTCTCGATCATTTAAACAAGGAAGAATTAAAACACATTATGAATTTAGTAGAAACATATTCAGATAGATTTCATATACCTCGCGAATATTTAGAAGGAACAGATCTCATAAAACACAGAATAATAACTGCAGATGCCACTCCACTTATTACTAAGCAATACAGATTTCCACCTGTTCACAAAGAAGAAATGACTCGACAAGTTAATGAATTATTAAAACAAAAAATTATAAAACATTCTGACTCTCCATACAACACACCAATATGGATTGTACCAAAAAAAGAAGACTCTCAAGGAAATAAAAATGGCGATTAGTATTGGACTTTAGAAAACTCAATGAACGCAGTGTAGGACAATTTTACCCCCTCCCCAATATTACGGACTTACTAGATCAATTCGAAAATGCTCAATATTTTTCAGTTTTCGACTTAGCTTCCGGTTTTCATCAAATAAAAATGGACCCTAGAGATTCATACAAAACAGCATTTTCAACCCCTTTTGGACATTACGAATTTTATAGAATGCCTTTTGGATTAAAAAATTCACCTAGCACATTTCAAAAATTAATTGATCAAGTATTATTAGGATTGCAAGGATCAGAATTATTTGTTTACCTGGATGACATCGTAATATACGCCGACACACTGGAAGAACACGAAGAAAAATTTTCAAAACTCATGGACCGGTTACGTTTTGCAAATTTAAAGTTACAGCCGGATAAATGCGAATTTTTAAGGTTAGAAGTAGGATATTTAGGGCATATTATCGACAAAAATGGCGTACGACTGTACCCAAAGAAAGTAGAAGCAGTGAAAACATTTCCATCACCAAAAAATTTGAAAAATATTAAACAATTCCTCGGACTAGCAGGATATTACCCCAAATTTATAGATAATTTTTCGAAAATAGCAAACCCATTAAATCAACTTTTAAAGAAGAAACAAACAACAAACAGCTTTTGACATGTTAAAGGATAAATTATGTGAAAAACCACTTTTGAGAAGACCAGATTTTTCTCAACCATTTATATTAACAACAGACGCATCAGGTTTCGCGATAGGAGGCATTTTATCGCAGGGAGAAATTAATAAGGATCAACCAGTCGCTTATACTTCTCGAACGTTAAGTGAATGTGAAAAGAAGTATGACACCTATGAAAAAGAAGCTTTAGCAATCATATACAGTGTACAACATTTTACACCATACCTTCATGGAAGAAAATTAACGTTAGTAACGGATCACAAACCGTTAGTTTGGTTCCAAAATTCAAAAGATACATGTTCAAGAGTCACAAGATGGAAACTGAAATTAGCAGAATACGATTTTAATGTGGTCTACAAGGCAGGAAAAACAAATGTAAATGCGGATGCTTTATTAAGAAATCCAATCGAAAATGTTACTGAAAATAAAGTGCAAAAAATGAAAACAGAAGTAATTCAAGAAACTCAGGAAAAAATTACTCAAGAATATATTAATAAATGTGTGCAAGAAAAAATCGAAGAATACTTAAATTGTGTATCAAGTGAAAATAATTACTCAAATTTGGAGGTAAAAAAATCTCCGCCATATTGAAATAATGTTATATAATGAATGCTGCAAATCAGAAAATTATGATACACGTAGTGAAGCTTGTAATGTCGTTACAAGAAATCAACGAAGAATACAAGAGAACAATAATCAAGAAGAAGGAATACAAGGTAACAAAAATGAAGAAACACTGGAAATCCATAATGAAAAGAAGAATCAAGAAATTCAAGAAGAAGAAGTACATAAAAAACGGAAACGAGGTAGACCAAAAAAACAAAGCACACGTTTTAATACTTCCTTAAAAAAGAAAAGAGGAAGACCGAAAAAGATATGTAATACAAAAAATAAGAAATTTTATAATGAAGTTAATACTAATGAAATTGAATCTGATCCTGAGTATATTAATCAAGAAACGAGAAGAACATGTAGATATAGATCAAGGCTATGAAAATTCTAATTCTGAAGCATCATCTGAAGACGAAGACAATTTACTGGAAAAAGAAGGTTGCGAAAACTTAAGACAAGAAAAATATATTATCGACTGCAGAGACCAATTAACGATGCGCATAGACAACTTAACTTATTTTATTTCAATTAACGACGATCCTCTAGATAACGGTTCCAGATCATTAGCAAAACGCGAAAAATCACCAAATTTTATTAAACTTGAATTAGGTGTAGCAGAAAAAATTAAAAAAGGTATATATTATCACATTGCTCTTCCCATAGAAAATGATATGAAAGAAAATTTAAATAATACTAAATAAAAAATACAATATTTCATTAAAACGTTTATGCGAAAGCTTAAAACTAAAAACAATTAGCATTGCAAAAACGTCAAGAATTAACAATGTTACTTGGGATAAAATCCTATGAATGATTAAATTAACTTTTGAAAATTCATTTGTGAAAATCATAATATGCAACGGATATACGAAATACACTACGAAAGAAGAATATTTGCAATTAATAGAAGAAGCTCATTCAAGTTCAATAGGAGGCCATAAAGGAGCTACAAAAACTTATGGCAGAATTCGACAAAATTATCATTGGGAAAATATGAAAAATAACATACAAAAATATATTCAAGGTTGCCTTCAATGTCAATTAAAAAAATTAGTTAGAGTCAAAACAAAAAATCCCATGATTATAACCTGGTGCGGCATTTGAAAAAATAGCAATGGACATCGTTGAACCATTGCCCAAAACAAAAAACGGAAGTTAGTACATATTAATTATACAAGACAATTTAACTAAATATTCATTAGCAATCGCACTTTCAAATCATCAAGCAAGTACAATAGCTGACGCATTTATTAAAAGATTTATTTGTATTTTCGGATCTTCAAAAGGAGTACTAACAGATCAGGGAACAGATTTTTTAAGTAATTTAATGAGAAGATTAGCAAAAAGATTTAGAATACGACAGTTTAAAACAACAGTTTTCCACCCTCAGTCTAATGGATCAATCGAAAGATCTCATCACGTTTTAGGAGAATACTTGAAACAATTTATTAATAAAAATGAAGAATGGGACGACTGGTTAGAACTAGCCATGTTTTCTTATAAAACAAGCATCCATGAAGGTACTAAATGTACTACGTACGAATTAATTTTCGGAAAATTAGCAATACTACCATCCAGCGATCCACCACTTGAACACTAAAAACTAGAGACTTACGATCAATATTTGACAGATTTAATTAATAACAAGACTTCACGAAATGAGAAATATTGCTAGACAAAATTTAATTGTAGCCAAAGAAAAATCAAAAACTTATTATGCCAAAAATTGCAATCCACAAAATCTTAAAGTAGGAGATGAAGTATTCTTATTACAAGGAGGAAAAATTCATTAATTTGCTAATCTGTATAAAGAACCGCATAAAATTTTAGAAGTATTAGGAAAAGGAAATATAAAGATAGAAATAAAAAATAAACCTAAAATAGTACATATTAACCGACTTAAAATATCAAAAATGAATAAAAACTGATTTCTTTTTCAGACAAAAAAAACATGATTAGTCTCACTCTAAAATCTTCGCAATTAATACCAGAAGATTTCACCTTTCAAATAAATTTAAACATTAAAAACAGTTACTTGTCGAAAAATATTTTAAATATACCATTTAAGTCACATGAATATATAGAAATTAAAATGAACACTCAACAAATTTTTATAATTGGAGGAGTAGAAATCGAAGTAGATAACACAATATTATATTTCTCAGTCATAGATACCAACATGTCATATCCTTTTCAAAATAATTATGGAGTTATTGGATCAAAAAAACGCTTTAGAACTAGGACTCATAAACTTAGACATACTAGATATTTTTGCCCCTAAAGGAAACTAATAAAAACACATAAAAATTGTACTTTTAGATGGACAACAGACACAGAAGAAAAATAGATATACATAGAAATTTTATTGCTCATCACGTTAAAATGACTGAATTATGGCCATATTTATTTATCTCAGGAATATTTTACAAAAACGATTGTAACATACATACATGGAGAAATAATCTAACAGAGTTTGAAATAAAGAAAGATATAATCTATATATATATATAAGATGAGACTTTTGTCTGTACATTGCTCAGAACTTAAAATTTATGACTTTTGTGAGATATATATAAACAATAAATTTACAGATTCTAAACATATTAATTAGAACAGGAGGTATTCAATTTTTTCTAATCATTTAAAAAATGGAAAATTTTTAATTTTTTAGTATATATCTTTTAAACTTTTGACGTCAAAATAATGGAATTTAGAATAATTTATTTATCCAATTAATCAAAAAATGTTCAATTATAAAACTTCGAAAATATTAAAAATGGTAAACGATAAATGGTAAACAATGTGAAAAAATATTAATTCATAGCTTTAAAATTATTTTTGAAGGAGATTAAAAATGGAGATTTTTTATGATAAAATTCATACTACAGAAATTCAAGAATACCTGTGAAACGATACTTGCATTATGCTATTGGGGAAAAACTTAAAAAGTAAAAAGTTTTGTTATTTCAATTCTAGGTTTAACTATTATGGATGTTTTGAGCATTGTAAAGGCAAAAGTTAAATAGAGTGTCTATTATTATTTTTGTGTAACAAACTATCCGGTTTTTCCCATCTTTGTCCAAATTTTTCCAGGTGTATATTTTCTCATCAAATATAATTTTTTTTATAAGAATAAACGAGCAATAAAACTACAAATGGCTACAAAAATTCAAATATTTTATGAAAATACTCTTCGACGGGTTTTTGTTTTTCTAAATACTTTTAACAGGGGTTCTACCAACTGGGAAAAACGGGAAATATGCAGGAATTTCATTTAATCAGGAAAAATTTTGAATTCAGCTTGCAATATAGGTCTTATTTTACATTTAAGCAATTATGATACAATTAGTTCGAATTTGGCTTTACTACAACTCCAAAAACTGGTGGAAATTAAGGATTAACTTATAATACTATAATTAAATTTTTACAAATAATTGACAAACATTGTTTTCTGCATTTTAATAAATAAAAAATTAATTATTTGATGATAAAAATTTAATCACTGTTTTAAAATAGTAATATTTTTATAATGAAATAGTTAATGGTAGCTAATTATTATCTCTCCAGTCAAATTAAATTTCCCACTATTTCCTATTTTTCGAGACTGGTAGACACACTATTAAATATATCTGTAGAAACTAAAACCCGTCGAAGACGGGTACGACAGCTAGTATTAACTATGAAGACACGCGGACCTTATGCTTTTTACAATTTAATAGAATGCTTATATGAAATAGACCAAGGATATAGCAATATAATAGTATAATATAATAGATAGTGTATACAGGGTGTCCCAGTCGAGGGTGTACATATTAAAGGGACATAATCTACTGATAAAATTGAGACGAAAAGTCCTTTGCACTTTTTAAAAATTTTCAATAGTTTTTCCGTAAATCTCAATTAAAAAATCAAAAACTACGCTTGGCTATTGGAGGTAAAAGCTCAGTGAGACGGTAGGCGGGGCGTACTATTGCAGCGTTTGCTTGCCTGGGCGTGTACTATCAGCTCGCGTAGAATAAATTTTTGACAATAATTTCTTGTTTCTAGTTTTAAACAGTGTTATTTTAACACAAACCTGGTGTTAAATAAACACTCAATAATAATAAAAATTAAATTGACACACTACGCGCGCTGCTGGTACACGCCCAGGCAAGCCAACGCTGCAATAGTACGCCCCGCCTACCGTCTCACTGAGCTGTTACGTCCAATAGCAAGGCGTAGTTTTTGATTTTTTAATTGAGATTTACGGAAAAACTACTGCAAATATTTAAAAAGTGCAAAGGACTTTTCGTGTTAGTTTTTTCAGTAGATTATGCCTCTTTAATATGTACACCCTTGACTGGGACACCCTATATATATATATATATATATATATATATATATATATATATATATATATATATATATATATATATATATATATATATGTGTGTGTTTTCTTGTATCATCGCAATCTCTTTGTATGAACTATAAGTTCAAAACAAATAAACTTAAATAAAGAATAGTTCATGACCAGCAACTCGCAAAAATTTTTTGGTCATTTTCAAGCTACGTAATTATAAATAAAACGGTAGACAATTTAATCCAGAGGTACATTTTTTAAATGTTTTGGATGTGCTCTTTCCGATTCCGGTGTCAAAAATAAATTTCGACCAAACCAAAATTAAATATGGCGGTTTTGATGTCATGAAACACAAAAAAATTTCATTTTTTCAAGTTTGACAATTTTTTCCACCTCGAAAAATTGTAAAAATAAAATTCTATTTTCAACCATCGGTGTATAAAAATTATACACTTTCAAGAAACGTTAAGTAGAATTTAAAATTTCAAGATGGCAGACCAATATGGCGTCAAATATAAAGTATATTTTGAAAATTTTTGGCAACATTGGTCAAATTGCCCAAAAGTCAATGGATTCGCCTAAATTTTGTTATTCGAGGGTTTTTGGGGTCGCTGAGTACGAATATAAACTTCATTTTCAAAAATTCAAAATGGCGGATTTAATATGGCGGACGATTTTTACAAAATTTCTTCGAATCAAATATATTTGTCAAACTATTGAATTCCAATAAGACTCAATGTTAAATGTTGAAAATCAAAAATGTTTATAACTTTCTTCATAGATACCTAGCGGTCTCAAAAACTTAACTAGACCTTTATATTAACTTTGTCTAGCTGCACATCAAGTTTTATCGAAATCTGTTCATTAATTCAACAATCGATAGAACTTCCTTAAAAGTAATTTTTAACAAATTTACAATTTTTAGAAGAGTAATTAAAATTTTGATATTTATTTAAAAAATTATTAATTAATTTTTTTTATTTTTTCGAAGCATATTATAAATACAAAAATTTATCAGAAAAACATTGTCCACCCATAAAGTAGTCAATAAAGTACTATTTTCGAAACCTTGAAAATTTCTTAAAAACCGTGAAATGAACGTGAATTTTTTCCATGAGTTATATTGGACACCCTGTTTTAGAGTTTACTTTGGGTTCGTCAATCGATGTATCCAATTACTACAGGATTTTTTAAATATAAAGTGAAGACTGTTCAATGTAGTGTTGCTCTCTTTTTATTAGAAAACCCCTTGATTCACAGCACTTTTAACACTATTTTTCCCTCCTCGAAATTCCTAACAATGTTTCTTTTTTATCGCCATTCGGAAAAATGCCTAAAATTAAAGCCTCTAGACCAGATTACCTCTTTAATACGTAAATGTTGCAGAATTGTTACAGTAGAATAATAATCTGTGGTAAACATTTTCACTAACATGTTACTAACATGAAACAAATAAAAAAACAAATAAAAAATCTCATTTTTCTCATTATTTCGTAACAGCGTCAACTGGGTTCATATCATGAGATTTTACTGATACATACTTTACAAGAAACAAATTATTATAGAGGATCACATAATCATCAAGAGCCGATGATAAATAAAGTTTTGAAGATTTTTCTTTAAAAAATGAAAGCAGTTAAGTTATTTGAAAAATATTTAATAATAAACATTGACAATATACAGAGAAAATACGCCATAAGAACTCACTATGAGAGTATGTAATAAGAACCTAACAACTGGTCCAGACTTAGAGAATATGATCAAATCAAATATTGATGAAGGTATTCACGATTCACATTTTTTTAACCTTCAGAAATTCACATTTCTGTCAGTACTTGCATCAAACTTTCGATTCATATAATATTCACCGTTTTATTTTTCATTTATCAATTGTTAATTATCAATTAAACATTTCTTGTGTGCAAATATCTATTTCATATTTATTTCGAAGATTCATTAACGGGCGTTCGCAGTGATAATAAAACTGGAACTTATTTTTATCCATTTTATTATAGATATTGTTCATTTGTATTCATTTACACTGCAAGAAACATATTCAATGGCATAGCTATTACTTTCGTCTTCAATGCAATTTTAAAATTAGAGACTATGCTTCTAACTCATACATTCGATCATAACTTTTTTCACTCAATACATCATACACACAAGTATATTCTACATTATAACACTCAAATGTCATGGAACATCTCTTTATTTTAATAAATCAAAATACAAGATGCTGCTTAACTCATAAGTAATAATTTCTTAATTTCCTTGGAATTCACAATATCTCTTATTAACATCTATTGAAAAAATAATATTCTCCTCAATCCTATTTTTATCATCCTCTGCAATAGATTTCTCTCAAAATTTGTTACAATTTCTAAATTTGCAAATTCGAAATAATCTTCTAATCGAATTAGAATATTTGACGGTTAATTTTGATTAGATATGATATTGAGCAGCAACTTGTCTCATATGCTAAGATATGTTGTTCGAAAGATGTGTCATTACGTAGTTATGTTTTCACCTAATTGTTTAAATGTTTCTTTATCATATATTGTAAGGTGCGAGTCATTAAATATTTTACATTGTTATTGTATTTGTATAGACTTTACAATGTAAAATTACTATCGGTAGTATGAGGTTCAAAATTCTTTTATGCAATTATCCACCCCTGCATTTCAAAAATTCACTTCAATCTCTTAACCTACAAACTTATCAAATATCGTTTTTATATAAATCAAAAAAACAAAAAACAAACAATCACAAATATTTCACTCATAAAAATCGTTAAAAGTTGTTTGCATCTTCAAACTGAGTTTCTGATAATATTTTATTTTCAACGCGAAGAAACAAATCTTGCTTTCACAGTATAGATACTGCCCACACTATTTTGGCACGCACTGTACCCACACTCCAAAGGCAAGAATTAATTAATTTAACTAATAAAATGATTTTAAAAATATTCGATTTAAATGTCTTAAAGTTCTAGAATTTGGATTCTATTTTATTGTGAAAACTTTCGGAGATAAACCGAAAACCTTATTAACAAAAAAATTCTAATAGAAGAAAACTTTTGAAAATTTTACAATAATTTTACATATTTTCATTGCAAAAATTCATTGTCAGTTGTTCATACTAGAGTTTTACAAAAAGTATTGTTTTACACAATGACGAAAATGGATATAAAAAAAGTTTACATAAATATCTACAAAAACTATAAACAGTGTAGGCCAGTCGCAAGATAACTATAAAAAAATTCTAAAAAATCTTGTGCTTGTGACAATATTACAATAAAAATAGCTCTGCAGGGGCGATTAATTGTCTAATTTGAGCTTCTTTTATGCTACCCACTAAAGTTTAATAGCCTAACGACAAATATGATCGAGTAATGAGTAATATAAATTATAGTTACATTTTATAATATACAGGAGGTAAGAGCTAATCGCAATTTTTTGGTCTCTCACAATCGCCCAGCAATGCTCCAAAATACATTAAATCTACAATAGTTAAAATTCCAATTTTTATATTCTTTTTGATCATTTTAATATTCTAGCACCAGAGCTATTACTTTATTTTTTCTTCTTTTTTAAGAGTGTCTTTGCGATCGCGAGAGAGTAACATTAGTGACTGACTTTTTATAACAAAGATACATTCGCATTATTAAATGTAAGTTAAACTATTATTCTTAAATTATCAATATATGTGAGTATGTCAGAGTTAAGCTTCTTTTAAATTTGACAATTTCGCTGATTGTGCGATTTGTGCTTGACACTGGATTTATTTACAATCTGGTGGGAGTGTATTAAATTTTATTCTTTATCTCATAATGCGGAGCTTTATCTAGCCTAATTCTAACGTAGAGTAGTTTAAAACGTAACGCGAACTACTAACATCTTTATCATATTTGGCTAATTCGACTCTTCGATTACCAATACTTTTAAAATGGGCACAAACTTAATACGACTTATAAAACATAAACTTTACGCATATCACTCACTCAAGCATAATGTGCGTATCATGAGTTCCACTTTTTTCATTTTGTTTGTTTCAAATTCATTTGTTCGCATGTTTACCAACATTATTTAATATTATAAATGCTTGTAGCAACAACTTTCTTACAATATAAAACTCAGCCGTTTGCGCGTTTGTTTACTTCTTCTTAAATTTAAACAGTGACAGTGTTGTTTTTAAAAATTCAACATAATTATAGCGCGATACACATCTTTTGATCGATTTATTATTATTATTTTTATTATTATAAATTACGTACATAATAACGTATATATTCAGTTGCTAACCTCGATCATTTCTTATCGTCTCTCTTTCCCTCTTCAGTTGCGAGATTCTATATACGTATACTTTAATGGATCCATTTATGAATTAAGTCATATAAATTTGTGTCATGTTCGTTTACTGTCTAGCTAAGTAATAATAAATAAATTAAATTCGATTTGGTTTCTCGAAGCGAAGCGACGTTCAGCCTTTTTGTACCAAGCATCGATATCATAATGAAAATGGAAAGAAAATTACTTTGGTGCTTCGCTATCATTCTACAAATTGACATTCGCGAAATCTAATTATTTTATGAATGGATAGTATTTTTTCATTTTATTAATTTCAATATTTAATTTTTGTTTGTAGAAAATTTTATTTTACTACAAGCAGGAGCCAGTGGTTTCGTTAAATATTAAATTTACTTGTAAAATAACAAGTTTTAATTGTTTTCAATATTGATTTTGTTTTTCATTTAACTTTAAGTTGAAACTGAAATACGATTTAATAAATTTTTATTTATTACTATTCAATTTTCAGATTCAACTTATTTATTTCACAACAGAATTGAAAGATGGATTTGATGAGCTGGGAAGAACTCCCTGAACGTGAAAATGCTCACGCTATTACCATCCGGGTGAAAATAAGAGACCCAAAGGAGCTTAACTGCTACTTAAGAGCATTTGAACCATTATGACTTTACAGTTTTACAACACAAATATTTCTTGCGTCTGGTTGATAAAGATTTGATTAAATATTAATAAAAGTGGTTTGAAAATATTTTATTATAATAATATAAATCATGCCTGTTATTTGCAGGTTGATTGAAATTTTAGGTTGAAAACGATTTTTGATAAAATTATAGCCTCTCAGTGATAAGTTTTTGACTGTGTTTATACGAATTTAAACACTTGCTTAAATCAACATTTTTCGATTAAAATTTTAATCAACCTCTGTTATGTGTAACATAACAGTCATAATTTATATTATTATAAACATTTATTACGAACTTTAATGCATTAAATTCACTAGATTCTAAATTTGATGTTTATTTCGAATTTAAAAATCTGGAAATAGGATATAAATAAAAGTAGAAAAAAAATGAATTTACTTAATGAACCAATACTCAAAAAAAATTGACTTCTCAATTCTCAAATTTGGATAGGGCGACGATTATTACAGGATTTTAGAGAGTGTCTGACATACACAATATAAAGTATTAAAGTCTTAATATCATTATTAGTAATATCCAATGTAAAACTATGAGTAAAATTGTTTGATTATAACCGGTTGAGATTATTGGTTAGACTCTGTTTACCAGAATCCGGTAGATCGGTCTAGATTATACACAAAAAGACCTTTTATTTAAAATCACAATTAACATATTATTAAACTTGGGCTATTCGGTTATTAACATTTAACTTTTAATAACCCAAGTTTAATATGTTTGTCACATTTTGAAATAAAATGTCTTTCTGTGTAGTAATACAATCTACATTGTACTCTATTTAATGTATGGTTAGCGGCCTACGCAAATATTTGGTATAGAAATGCACCAACTTGTGCGCCTTTTTACGCAACTGTCGGAGTAGCTTACTGTTTATGATTTAGAGTTTACATCTGCAAACATTGCAGTTCGTTCAAACGGAAATCATACAGTTTCACTGAACGGCAGCCACATCGACCTATTCTTGTCTCTTATACACTCACATACTTTGGACAATGGTCATAGTAAAAAACGAATTTTAAAACAAACTAAATCAAGTGAAAATAGTACTAAAAAATAACATATACACTCCTTCCAGATTTGTAAAAAATTCTTATAATATCTATACGGAAAGAAAAAACAAGGTTTTTTCCCGTGACTTCAATTCATGCCTTTTTCAGGTAGCAATTTCACCGGACTTCCCGATGAATTTCTTGCGTTTAGCGGTTAGGCCATGCCTTAGCCCCTATTGGCCTTAGCTCATTGCAAGAATCTCACCGGGAAAACCTGTGTGCGTCCTGCATTTTTACTGTGATAATTTTCACGCGTTAAATGCATAATTTTTTCATGGAGAAAAGCCTTGTTTTTTCTCTGCGTGTACAAAATTGTTTCAAGTCCTTTGTACATTTGTCTATACAACTATATTTTAAAAATATCAAAAAGCGAAAACTATTAAAAAGTATCGTTCTCACAACTGAATTTTTTAAAGAGGAATATTGTCAGTTATGGCTGCCATTTTAATAAACCAAGCTGATAATTTCTTTTTTAACGATACTAAATAGAAAAAAGAGATTTTAATCGAGGCTCCTTAACGCACCTTTTTCTGCGATTCTACCGTCTAATTGTGAATTACTATCATTATAATTTGGCTTAATTCGACGTACATGTTCGTCATTATGTAAGAGATAATAATTACTAATGATGCACTGAAGAAGTTCTCTTGACGAACTAAATTGATGTCTGAAGTGCAGATATAAAATGACATCGATAAATCAGAATGTTCAGGCATCGTGTTGGTGAGTCAGATGATTGCTTTTCTTCCTGACCATGATTTAGTGGATGTGGTTTGACTGGAAGGTTCTGATCTACTTCCTATTTCTTTAATAAGGCGTAAACCTGTTGTATCCTCCTCGATAAACAGTGGCCTGTAATGAAATGTGTTTAATTATTATTCATTTTCATTACATTTTTCTACAAAAAGAGATACATTATTTTTTCATATTATATTAACATTATTTTAATATCATTTATTATATTTTATTTCTTTCATATAACATTAACATTTACACAGTTATAATGAAATTTTTTAAACTTATTTATGAGTTTAGGATTTTATGTTGACAAATATCTCTAATATTTCAGACAGTTTACTCTTAAAATTTAAATTTAGTGTGGTACTTTAAATTTTAATTTTAGAAGTACATGTTTGGAGTGTCTAATCTAAACTTTTTGTCCAATTAATAAAATTTTTATATTCGGAGTGGCTTTATTTGAAAATTGTTTCCTTATAAAACATTAAATTGATATAAACAGTTTAAAAGTATCTACTGTTATTTCAATTTTTTTGTGAATATGACTTTTAAAGTCAAATTTCAGAGTTAAGATAACACTGTGTGACAGTAAAATCACTTTAAAAACTTTAAATCGGACCTATCCTAACGTGTTCGTCTTGAAAAACTGAAAAAAAGTAGTATGTTTGAAATTTACCAGACACAACAAAAATTAAATTTTATGGTCAAAAAACCGTTTTTATGTATTCATGTAAAGAATTAGGGGAGACAGGGGCGTAATGGGTCACATCAATTTATTCAAAAGTGGTAAATCAGAGTATTTCGCTTTTAATAAAAATAATATACTAGGGATACTGTAAGTTTGTACCAAGTTTCATTGTTATTCATTTATTATTGTTAAAAATATGATAGAAAAAAAGATTTTGACCCTCGAAAGTAAATTTCTGAAATCTTTGTTTTTTGTTATATCTTTTTCAAATTACTTGTAAAAAATTTGTGTACATTAGGTTTTGAGCTTTAAACTCAAAAAAAACTCTTTGAGCTTCTTAAAGAACAATTGCCAATTTTCCTTTAATGCTACCGGTATTTATAAAAAATAACAAAATTTTCAACCAACACCTCCGGGGCGAGATTCGGCGTAAACGAAGTGTGCATAGGCCGTCGTGTAGTCGAATTGCAAGAAATTGCTAAAAATTTGAAGTGTTCCAAATGTAAGAAAGTGTTATCTTTGGAAAATGTAACCCATGAAAAAACATTTTTTTCATTTTTCAAATTTTTCGCGCACTTTTCTAATAGTGTCATAGTGCGACGTTGCCACATGTTTTCGTTAACAGTACTTACCATTCAAAATTAATAATTTTTAAAATACTATATCTTTTAAACAAAACGGTAAATGTTGGTTTATCTTTTTGTTATAAATTTCTCAAACATTCATTTATAATATATTAGTTTTTTAAAACAATCTATAGAAAATTTTAGAAGTTATTAGAAGAAATGTGCCGTTTACATGCACTTTTCATAGGTTAACCATGTTAAATAACAAACTTTGAACTTAAATATCTTGTTTTAGAAACGGTCAATTTTTTTAATATTTTGCAAATACATAAATCTTGTTATTAACTATTCAGATTTCAAATTTCATGAAATTCTATAGAAAAGTGGGATCACGAGCGTACTACCTTAAAAAAACCTATTATATTTAAAATATTAATAAAATAATCCTGTCAAGTTTAATTTCTTGTAATTTATATATTAATAAGTACCAATGATAACCCTTAATTAAAAAATAACTGGAGAATAGATTTTTAAGTAAGTGGATTTTGCATTTCGCTACAACTTTTTAAAATTTGAAAGTTGCATGAAAATGTTTAAAGTTTAAATAAAATATATTCCATTTTCAATATTCTTTGTTATATAAATATACAATAGATACCAAAATTGTCAATACCGTAATAATATTTGATGATCTAAATTATAATTTAACTGCTGATCCATTATGCCCTGGTCTCCCCTTCTCGTAACTTCTGTATTCTTCAACCGATTTTCAAAATTATTCTTTTGTTTGAAAGAGGAAAAGCACACCTTTTTAATAGTGAATTGCTCGTTTACTCAAAATAAAAACTGCCGAAACCGCAGTTGAAAATATTTGCGATTTATCGATTTTCATTCTATTTTTCAACTTTAACGAGATTTTTAGAATAGTATTCAAATTTACAAATTTTTTTCATAATAATTTCTTCAAAGTATTCTTAATTCTGCATAAAATAAGTATTTTTTGAAGAAATTTTAATACAAATTGAGGGAGATACGTGAATTTTTAAATTTAAAATGTTTTTCACCAAAGTTACAAATATTTCAATTTTGCCGTGGAATTTACATCAGCTTTAAATTTTGCGTTCACTAAATTTAATTGATTAACTTAAACGACATGCATGTCGAACTTGTTTTTGATAAATTTAAATCAGTGACCGTCACGAAAATCAAATTTTGATTTCGTTACGATATTCCAAAACAAAACGAAATTATTAATGTATTTTGATTTTCATCCCGTAACGAAACAAAATTTACTTCCTATTTTAATTCTGATACTACAACGATACAAAATTTACTTCTTATTTTGATTCTGATACTGTAATACTGCAATTCGGTTTTCTTATAGAAATAGATGTCGATTCGAATTCTACTTCAGATATGGTATGTAGAACGATATTATCTTCTGATATATTTGACATTTACAACAAAATTTAGGTTCAATGAGACTTATACATGCGCAATAGTAGTTTATCAAAATTAAAACAAAAAAGAATTTTGATTTTGATATTGGAAACAAAACGAAATTGAGTGGAATTTTGATATTAGTTGAGAAACCGATAGAGTTAACCATCTAACGCGAGTAATATTAATATGAAAACATGAAAATATTCTAAAAGAGATTCAGATGGAAATAAAGCAAAAGCCAGTTGTAAAATTTCCATCTATTTGATGTGAAAAATGCTCGTAGGACTTATTACACAGTTTCATTACAAGTCACCTATTACTATTCCATCGGCCACCACTAATTTTCAGGCTGAGTTTGTACAACACAAACTAACCTTTATATACCTGCATGAACACATGTTAAATGCGGGACGTTTTGCGGGACGCTAACCTCTAAGGGACAAAGGCTAAAATCCGGGACGTATGGTCACTTTACAGGTGACTTGTGATGGAACTGTAATAAGGCCTACGAGCATTTTTCACAACAAATAGATGGAAATTGTACAACTGGCTTTTGCTTTATTTCCATTTGAATCTCTTTTAGAATATTTTCATGTTTTCATATTAATAAGGTAAATGTCCCTATTTGTGCACGTGTACCGATTTGTGCACTTTGCGCATAAATGTGCAAATTTAAATAGAAATCAATTAAATATACTGTTGTAAGTATTTGCTTTTTATCTTGAAACATATTTTATTATTATAAAACGGTATTTTATGAAAAAAATGTTTTAATAGGGGAGAGTAGGCTACATTGAACCAGCGTCAACAGTGAACCACTTTAATTTTCTAAGAAATGCCTGAGTGGAATTTTTTCTTATTTAATATATAAATTAGTATTACCGAAAGCGAGTACGTCCAAAAATTTCGAGCACGTAGGTTTATTATTTACAAAGAAAAACGAAAAAAACTGTTTTTCACGTACAAAACAAAAAATTTTGTGGAAATATAATGAATTTTTTTTATTCAAATAGGAAGTTTTAAAAATTAGTAAACTTGTGATTTATGTCGCTTAGGGTGTCAACTTGAATATTCCGATGTGATAAAGAATTTTAAGCCTTACATAAATTTATTATAAACAATTTTTGTTGTGAATGTCATGTGAATGCAGTGAGTGCGGCATCATTGAACCACCCGAAAAAGCAAAGAATTTTCAATTTTAAGAGTGGTAAAGTTGTCTGCTCTACTAATTAGTAAGAAAAATACTAGAAGACATGCTTTCATCACAATTGTGAACGAGATAAACTCAAACTGTCACTTTACCTACCTAACCTGACATCAAAATATATTAATCTCCTATATTAACAAATAATAACTCTTTAACAACAATTTTCTATTTTTTTGAGTGAAAAATAATATTTTTTACAATGTGTAAGTGGAAATATTATTTTTGAAGTAAATTGTAGTGTTTTATTAAAGGTGGTGAGATTGGATATTAATTTACTTTTTTAAACAGCTAATGCATATAAAAATGAGTGTATCGTAGTGTATTCATGAAAAATACTAATCAGTTCACAAATTGGTACATTAACCTTTTTTCATAAAAACACAATAATTTACTATATTTTGACAATAAAAAATTGATTTAAAGTCATATTTGCTTTTAAAATTAATATATCTTTTTATCGTAAAAAAAGATTTTTATTAAAAGAAACGTAATGATAATTTTTTCACTTTTAAGTGTAGTGGAAATTTAAGTAGTCCACAAATAGGGACATTTACCTTATTACTCGCGTTAGATGGTTAAATTCTATTGGCCTATTGATCCTAAAACTCTATCGGTTTCTCAACTGATATTATTTTACCAGATTTCTTTCCGTGTGTATTAACTTATTTTTAAGATAATGTAAAAAGGTTTGTTTAATCTAACCTTATTAACATATAAATAATTAAAAATTTATTTGAAGCAAATATTTATAGACTTAATTAAGCTAAATTACAAAAAAATATTGGAAATTTGGCAAGCAACAGAACTGAGTAAATAAACAGAGTTTATAGATTAAAAATTTTAAATGTTATTAGAAAAATTATTCCGAAAAATTTATCCCTTCCTATGCGGTACCTACCGAATAGGCGTTGCCTAAAAGTCCCATTGCAGGAACATTTTGGCAGAAACCGTGATGGTCTTGCAAATGTACTTACTAAGAAAGTTCTCATGCTATATACCTAAGGTGCCACGCGTTTAAACTATTGCAATTCATGGGAAAAGGGCATGTTAGTCTTAGCTTTTTTCTGTGATTATTACAATGCAAAAAAGGTATGAACTGATGCTATATTGCTAAGAAAAACTTATAGAAGAAAGGCATGGAGCGGTAACCTACTGGAAAGTTCCATAGCTAGAAGAACTTTGGAATCACATTTTTGGTTTATACTTGGTTAATTTGTTGTGTTAAGAGTGCTTTTAAAGTACACTCAAGGATTTTGCAAAATTTTAATTATTTTGCAAGATATTGTTAATTACACTTTTTAGTCACTTTATTTTCAGGAATTTTTATCTTGTAAACTATTGGTCCTAGAAAAAAGGTTTTGGATAAAAATTGAAGAGAATGTATTAAATTTTCATAATATTTTATTAAAATATAATGTTTTAAACTTTCCGACAAATTTGTTTAAACAATTATTTTTTTAAGTTGATTTTTTTCATCAAGGGAATAACCAAATTTCATAAAAAAATATTTTTATTAAAGCTTGGAATGTCCTTAAAAATAACCGCAATTTGTAAAGATGTATTTTTATATATTTTCGAGAAATTAATTTTTGAATTTTTGATTGGACGACTCGGGCTATACGGCTTGCGTCACCTTTTTTTAAAAGAATTTTTATCTTGTAAACTATTGGTCCTAGAAAAAAATGTTTTAGATAAAAATTGAAGACAATGTATTGAATTTTAATATTTTATTAAAAATAATTTTTTAAACTTTTCGGCAAATTTTTTTAAACAATTCTTTTTTTAAGTTGTTTTTTTTCATGTAGGGAATAACCAAATTTTATAAAAAAATATTTTTATTAAAACTTGGAATGTCCTTAAAATTTACCGCAATTTGTGAAGATGTGTTTTTTGATAATTTCGAGAAATTAATTTTTGTTTTTTTCATAGAAAGAAGTTTGAACTGCTTGCAACCGCTGCCAGGCAAGCCGTATGGCCCGAGCCGAGCAATCAAAAATTCAAAAATTAATTTCTCGAAATTATTAAAAAACACGTCTTCACAAATTGCGGTAATTTTTAAGGACTTAATAAATAAAATAAAATTTTCTTCATGATGTTTTAAAATGATCGTTAAGTTTGGTTGTGGACATCCAAATTGATTCGGTTGTGGACACCACTCTAATTTTTGATAAATCATGAAATATCGTTGTCGATATAATCATAAGTAATTCCTTACAACATTTAATAGTGTTTTATGATTTTTAAGAGTTTCGTGGTCCAGCACGGAAATTGATATAATGAGACTTTGACGTCCCGCGTGGAAATGAAAGCTTTGGCGAAATCCAGCAAAGTATGGGAAAGCTTGGCAAAATTCGGCAAAGCTTGGCAAAGTGTGGCTAATGAGCGTTTCCCAAGCTTTGGAATGTACATGATTAACGATTATTAAAGTACGCGGGCACTTAGGAAAAGTATAGAAACAAGAAAATAGGTATGGGAAAATAAAAAATTTATTATTTTTTTATTATTTTTTTGGAAAATTGAAAATCTGAATTTCTGGAGCTTGGCAAAGTTCAGCAAACCTTGTCAAAGTATGGGAGAATTTAAAATTTTTTTCATTTTTTTCATATTTTTATGAAAAATTAAAAATCTCAATTTCTGGAGCTTGGCAAAGTTTTGGTTTTTTTATTCTCCCATACTTTGCCAAGCTCCAAAATGCGAGATTTTTAATTTTTCATAAAAATAAGAAAAAAATAATAAATTTTTTATTCTCACATACTTTGCCAAGGTTTGCCGAACTTTGCCAAGCTCCAAAATGCGAGATTTTTAATTTTTCATAAAAATATGAAAAAAATAATAAATTTTTTATTCTCCCATACTTTGCCAAGGTTTGCCGAACTTTGCCAAGCTCCAGAAATTGAGATTTTTAATTTTTCATAAAAATATGAAGAAATTGCAAAATTTTTCATTCTCCCATACTTTGCCAAGGTTTGCCGAACTTTGCCAAGCTCCAAAATGCGATATTTTTAATTTTTCATAAAAATAGAACAAAATTCAAAATGTTTTATTCTCCCATACTTTGCCAAGGTTTGCCGAACTTTGCCAAGCTCCAAAATGCGAGATTTTTAATTTTTCATAAAAATATGAAAAAAATAATAAATTTTTTATTCTCCCATACTTTGCCAAGCTTTGCCGAACTTTGCCAAGCTCCAGAAATTCGAGATTTTTAATTTTTCATAAAAATAAGAAAAAAATAATAAATTTTTTATTCTCCCATACTCTGCCAAGCTTTGCCGAACTTTGCCAAGCTTCAGAAATTGAGATTTTTAATTTTTCATAAAAATATGAAAAAAATAATAAATTTTTTATTCTCCCATACTTTGCCAAGCTTTCCCGAACTTTGTCAAGCTCCAGAAATTGAGATTTTTAATTTTTCATAAAAATATGAAAAAAATAATAAATTTTTTATTCTCCCATACTTTGACAAGGTTTGCCGAACTTTGCCAAGCTCCAGAAATTCAGATTTTCAATTTTCCAAAAAAATAATAAAAAAATAATAAATTTTTTATTTTCCCATACCTATTTTCTTGTTTCTATACTTTTCCTAAGTGCCCGCGTACTTTAATAATCGTTAATCATGTACATTCCAAAGCTTGGGAAACGCTCATTAGCCACACTTTGCCAAGCTTTGCCGAATTTTGCCAAGCTTTCCCATACTTTGCTGGATTTCGCCCAAGCTTCCTCTTCTACGCGGGGTCAGTACGTCATTCGCAGTTATAGTAATTGTAGTAACTGGGCAGTTCAGGTTCAGTGGGAGAAATCTTATATGCCTTTACATGGAGAGGAGGTAATGTCAAAAATAGAAGAAATCATCCTTATGTAGTTAATGAATGGTTACTTAATTAATTTTTTTGCATTTTGAATAGATTTTTCAAGAGTGCCCTCAACCGAACCAAAATTTTTTCGTTAGAAAAATGACCAATTTATTGAATTTTTAATAAAATGTTTCTAGTCAACGGAATCAATTTATTTTCTTCACGCTTAAAACTCGTTACTTAGGGTTTTTCATGGTCGCTGATTACGAATCAAATATTAGTTTTTTAAAATTCAAAATGGAGGATCCAATATGGCGGGCGATTATTAAAAAATATTTAAATAATTAGGGGAATAGATTCGGTTGTGGGCATAGTTCCGTTTTTGACTCATAATTTGTGTTCTTGTAGATATTAAGCTACATAAGAATGATTTCTTCTAATTTTGACATCACCTGCTTCCCATGTAAGGGCATATAATATTTCTCACACTGAACCTGAACTGCCCAGTTACTACAATTACTATAATTGCAAACGACGTACGGTCATCAAAATCTCGTTATATTAATTTCTGTGCTGGACCAAGAAACTCTTAAAATTCATTAAACACTATTAAATGTTGTAAGGAATTATTTATGATTCTATCGACAACGATATTTTACGATTTATCAAAAATTAGAGTGGGGTCCACAACCGAATCGATTTAGATGTCCACAACCAAACTTGACGATCATTTTAAAACATCATGAAAAAAATTTTGCTTGTGAACAATTTTTTGATACTTGGTATTGGATCACAAAATAGGGGAGACCGGGGCGTAATGGATCACTTCAATTGATTCAAAAGTGGTAAATCAGAGTAATTTCGGTTTTTATCAAAATAATGTACTTGGTGTAGGGGAGACTGGGGTAAACCAGCGAATAGGATAAACCCGTTCACTAGCGTTTTGATGCTATAAACTCAACTTAAGATGGAGATATTTGTACTATGAATAGTACTTAACATACAACTAATGTTAACGAACTTTCGTTTAGTTTCATGAATTCGTCATAGAATCTGAGGGGGTCAATTGTTTTTAGAAGTTCAAAAAAAGAAAAGTGATCTTTGGATTTTTAAGTTTTTAGATTATTATTTTTGAAACTTAATTTATTCGACAAATTTTTTTTGATGCTATCGGATGTCCTTTTTCGAAATATATGTGTAGTTTTGTTTGATTTCAAAAAGATTTATTTAAATTTATTCTGAAATTTGAGAAATACTGCCTCCTTGATGAATAGTTCCTCTCCAGCAATTGTTTATAACCTTTTCATAGACCTCCTAAAGAAGGGACTATTGGAAAGTGGAGCCTTCAAACCCACAAATAGAGCTCTTAAATCGGTTCCAAAGCCCCTCTGGTGGAATCCAAAATGTGACGAAGTATTGGAACAGAGGAGAAATAACTATAGGTAGTATCAAGCGAACCAATCAGCTTCGAATAGGTTGGAATTCAAAAGAAGGGAATCCGAAATAAACCATGCACTTAGACACCAAAAATCCTTGGCATTTCGTTCATTCTGTGAAAATATGTCACCCTCAAGAGGTATGACAGCAGTTTAGCGAACCTTAAAGGCTCTGACATCTCGATCCCCTGAATTGTTGAAGTTTCAGGATGGTCTGATTCAAGACAACATTCCTCCTGCACATATTCCTTTTCTTCCAATACCACAATCCATGGAACACAATTCATTTCCACCGTTTACCTCCAATGAATTCAAATCGGCCATCCATTCATGCAAACTAAAATCTGCACTTGGTCTGGATGGGATTACTGGTGAGATAATCAGAGGTTTGCCATCCATGACTCAGGAATTTCTCCTGGTTCTCTTTAATCGTATGATCTTGAAGTCTGATTTCCCTGAGGCCTGGCTGAGGACGAGAATTATAGCTCTTCCAAAGCCAGGAGGAAGGGGGTTTCGTCCTATTGCCTTGACATCGGTTCTAGCTAAAATCTTTGAGAAATTAATAAAAAATCGATTAGAGCATAAAATTGAAACTCGTAACTTGATCCCTGCTCAGCAATTTGGTTTTCGAAAGAAACGTTCAGCCCTGGAATGTGTGGCTTCCTTTTCCGTAAACGCCATCGGCGGCTTTTCCAATTCTCTACATACAATAGCGGTGTCAGTAGACATAAAAGGGGCATTTAATAATGTTAGGCCTACTATTCTGAACAAGTTTCTGATAAGATTGGGAATTCATTCATGTATAATAAACTTTATTACTCACATCACAGCGAGAAGAATAATTTCATTTAATCCCGATGGTTCGGGGGAGAGAGTATGCGGGGTGGGAGTTCCGCAAGGTGGGGTCCTCTCTCCTGTCCTCTTTAACCTATACCTGAGGGATCTGGAAACGTACTTACCGAACAATATGAAACATGTTATGTATGCTGACGATCTTTTGCTATTTAAATAATTTACAACCTCTAAACAGGGGGAAATGAATGATATTTCATTGGAAGTTTCAGCCGCACTAGAAAGCCTAATCATCTGGCTGAACTCAATGGGGATGGATATTACTCCTCATAAAACCACATGCTGTGTCTTTTCCCGATCAAGGACTTCTTTCCAGGATTTGGCTGTTAGGGTGGGGTGACTCCATTATTGAGTGTAGCAATGAGATGAAGCTTCTGGGTATAGTATTGGACAGAAAATTTCTTTGGAGGGAACATATTAAGATGATAGCGGATAAGGCAACTAGGGCCATCGGAATTTTGAAAATTGTTTCGAGAGCAACTTGGAGAGTGTCGCCAGCCTTGTCCCTGCTTATTTTTCACAACCTCATCAAATCCATTCTTAACTGGGGCGCACCTCTTTTTTCAAATGTTTCAATTACAACTCTTAGGATTTTGGATAGAGTAGAATATGTGGCATTGAGAATAGTTCTAGGTTGCCTTAGAACTACCCCTATCCCAATTCTCCTGTCCGAGGCTGGAGAGTCTCCCTTGGCGTATGTGAGAGCACAATTGGTTAATTCCTTTATATTGCGTAACTCTGTCTAGACAGACAATCCCCTAATTAAGGACTTGAACAGCTTGTCGGTCCTATTGAGGGAACATAAACTTAAGATAAATGAAAGTAAATTTCCTCTTCTGAGCTCCTTCTTGAATTTGACTACAATTTTGACTCACTGTCATAAGACATGCAAACCAGCATACTTTGACTGGCCTTGGATTTCTCTATCTACATCTCCTAGGTGCGATGTTTTGTCTGGAGTGGATTTCAGGAAGCATCATGCACCTGAGGAGGCTTTCCGTGAATGTATCAATGATAATTACGAGGGATACTATCTGGCTTTTATGGATGGGACAAAGAATCCCAAAAACCATATAACTACTGCTGCCTTCTATGTAGAGAAAAATAATTATTGCCAGGCCACCCCTATGCAACCATATCTTTCCGTTTTATCAGCTGCACTTCACGCTATACACAATGCATTAACATATTCCAGACGTGAAGGCCTAGGTAAGGTCTCGATAATTTCCGACTCACTCTCTTCCTTGAACAGACTTAATAACTGCCTGCTATACAAAGATAATCCTGAACTAATTTATACTATATTACATACAATATCTCCAATTCAACAACAAAATCCTTTTCCAATCTTTAAATTTATATGAGTACCCTCTCACTCTGGCATAAAGGGTAACGTTCATATTGACCTCATCTGTAAGGAAGTAATAAACATACCGATAGAGTTCAGGTGGGCCTATCCCTATCAGATCTTAGAGACAATGTATTTAAACCTGACGGACTTGCTTGGCTAGCTCATGATTGGCCTTTTACCGACAGAGACATATCTGAAAAATTGTATTTTCAAAGAGTTACATACAAATCCTAGAGACCCTGGTTTAAGGAGTTTTCTTTACCAAGATGCTGGATAAACGTGATCACAAGACTCAGGACAGGTCACGTTTATACATGCGACCATTTTGAAAAGTATAATTGGAGAACTTCTCTTGGATGTGGTTGTGGTGATCCCCGGAGAACCTCGAAACATATTATTTTCGAGTGTCCCATGATGACTCCGGTCAGAGAAAAATTCTTCGAATTCTTAATATTAAAATTCCTGAATCTTGACTCAGGATCGGCTCCAATTTATGACCTTATATTTCCTCCAAATGAAAAAAATATCAGGGAACTTGGTGGCTTCTTCTGCCACCATAAACAGTTTATCTTAAATAATAATCAATACCTAATTTAATTTGTCTAAACATTAACATAAAGATGTTTTGGAGAAATAACCAGTAAATTAACGATAACCTAAATATAATTTACAACAGTTTGTTCTGACACTAGTGTATAACTTCTCCAAGTTTCTTTCTGTAATTTCATTCCTGACGACATACCTATAAAATTCTACACAAATGTTAACCGAATTATCTACAAGGACCGCAATTGAAGCCATCAACTATTAAGAACCTACCAACCAAGCTTTTCTGATTTGGAAATGTTAAACTAGATTCACTTTGCATTATTGGCTCAAATAGCACATGGTTAATGTCTTTATTCTTCTGATTATGTGTATAGTTCTGACAGTTAGCACAGCCTAAAGTCATCAAAGAAGAAGAAAATTTGTCGCTGTCTTTTTCGGCTAAAAAAGGCATAAATATAAATTTGTTGTCTTCGTTCAGTTCACGTTTTATTATTGTTTATTTTTAAATTTAAAATTTCATTTGTTATATTTTATCCATGAAGGAGGATAAGGAGATGAAACGCCTGCAGTATATAGCAGAAAAAGTTGACACCAAAATGGGGGTCAGAGTAGTGCGGTTTTTCTCTTCCTACTAGTTACAGCGCTCACAGTGGTAATTTTTTAAAACTATTTTGTCACGTGATCTAAGGAGAAAAACATAAATATAACCTCAATGTTTTTGTAGTGAAATGACAGCAAGAATGAATTTTTATATTAACATAATATTATTTACTCATGAATTTATTATTTTATACTAACTTTTCATTTTTATTTCCAATTTCAGTGATAAAACTCGTTCAAACCTTAAATATAACCCGATTCATTCAGCTGTCATCTCATAAATGTCATAAACAACCGTGTAGCAGACGATACATTGTAATTCTGTATTTTCCCTCAAGGGGAGCTCGAGACAGCAAGGAGATGAAAACGGCACTACTCTGACCCCCCTATTTGGCTGGCTCGGTGGGCTGACCAAGGGTACTTGGATCGCGCCCATTAGCCTGGGATTTTTCCGGCATGTGAGATAATCTGAGCGGGAGGTTTGACGTCGGGGTATAATGATGTGCACTGTCTATTATTTGTCCAGTACACACCGTTAAAACTCGGCTGTCGATAAACCGGTTGTACTCAGAAGAGGTTTTCTACAGTTTCCCTCTTCTCTGGCGAGAAAACCCATTGACGGGTGGTCCAGGCAAATGCGAGTACTCCTAACTTCAAAAAGTCGTTCTGTAGAAACGCAAATCTAGTTGGTATATAAATGAGTGTGTTCTGACAGTTGGCCTAGCTTCAAGTCATTTAAGAAGGAAAAAAAATAGATATAGACCGTTTCATCTCCTAAGGGTACGTTCCCTTGATGAGCAGAAAACACAATGCAAAGCAGAATTTCGTGAGAGTGAAAAGGATAGTGATATCTGACTATCTCTCTTGCACTCACGAAATTCTGCTTTGCATTCTGTTTTCTGTTCATCATGAGACTGTACCCTTATCCTACTTCATGATTTTATCAATAATAAAATCTATAACTTGTTACGCCAAAAATTGTAACTATATTTTAATTTTCTCTTAATAAAATATTATTTAAATTCCTAGGTTTTTATCGTTCTGAAAAAAGTGAGCGGGTTTACCCCAGTCTCCCCTACTGTAAGTTTGTATTAAGTTTCATTGTTATTCATTTATTATTGTTAAAAGTATGGTAGAAAAAGTGATTTTGACGCTTGAAAGTAAATTTTTGAAATCTTTGTTTTTTTGTTACATCTTTTTCAAAATTACTTTTAAAAAATTTTTGTATATCAGGTTTTGATCTTTAAACATTTGTTCTTAAAGAACAATTGCCAATTTTTGTTTGATACTTGCGGTATTAATAAAAAATAGCAAAATTTTCAACAAACACCTCCGGGGCGTAATGGATAACTTTGCTTATTCTATTAAGAAAAACCTATTATATTTAAAATATTAATAAAATAATCCTGTCAAGTTTAATTTCTTGTAATTTATATGGGTCAAAATAAAAAAATCGACAATATGTGCCTAACTATTTAAGAGAAAATAAAATCTTTGAAATGTTGAAGAAAATTGTCTGTTTTGTTTGTTATGTTCTAAAATATGTCAAAAATCATAAAATGCAAGGTCAAGGAATACTTATTAGCTTATTAACATTTTTTTTACTAATCACATATTTAACCTATTTCAGTTTGATGAAATTACAAAAAAAAGTTTATAGTAATAATTAATTTTTTATTTTTAGTTAGTTTAATTATTTAATTACTGCATTTACCTGTTAAATAATAATAACATATTATTTAGCGTGTTAATCGTTTTAATATGAATTTCTGAAACTATTTTTTGATATCTAACCAAACAGATTTTAGAAATTTTCTTTCTACCTATGTAACGTCTGACTTCACTCCTAAAAAAAGATATGTCGGACGGAACACGATGACAAAAAATAATAAACATGAATTTTTATTTTTGCTATTATTCGAAAACTTGAATTTAGTTTTACTTGTGTATTTACACAAATAATATACATATACTAGAAAATTTTTTTATACATTAATTACCATTTAAAAATGTTCGCCTTTAAAAAAACACTTGTGGACACGATGACAAAAAGAAGATGTACTCTTTTCTTATCATTATCGAAATATCATTTTACTGATTTTTAAATTGATTTTGACATCTCTTTATGCTCACGTATTATCAAATTTATATCGTACTTCATTTATTTCATAGTTTTACAACTTTTAATTGTGATCCCAATTTGAAAACCGTTAAATTTGTGTGTGAGGACACGATGACGTTAAAAAATTTCAAATCTGGGGACACGTTAAAAATTCTTTAAATTTCGCATTTCGTGTTATAAAAATTCTCACCACTTTCCTATATTACACTTTATACATTGGAGAATACGTACACGAAGAGAAATTTTATTGTGTACAATAAAAAATTGAATTACAAATTTTTTTATATCGTAAAATGTATATAGGGACACGGGACACGATGACATTTTCGACATATTTTTACTATTTTGTACCTGTTGTGTCAATAAAAAATTAAATTAAATTACCAGATATTGTAGATAAAATTATACTCTGTAAGATGTTTGTATTTAAAATGGTGAATTTTTAACAACCAAATTATTATTTATCCAGGACAATATTTCAACGATTTTTTTGATTTTAACCCATATATTAATAAATACCAGTGATAACCTTTTATAAAAAAATAACTGGAGAATAGATTTTTTAAGAAAATGGATTTTGCATTTCGCTACAACTTTTTAAAATTTGAAAATTGCATGAAAATATTTAAAGTTTAAATGAAATATGTTCCATTTTCGTTATTCTTTGTTATGAATATACAATAGAAACCAAAATTGTCAATACCGTAATAATATTTGATGATCTAAATTATAATTTCATTGCTGATCCACTACGTCCCGGTCCGGGATGAAATTCCTCACCTTGAATTTCTCCAAAAATATTGTTCTTGGAAAAAAAGTATAAGTGATATTAGGGCGTACTTTCTTTTAATTGAAAGCTGAGATGTTAGACTAAGTTTTCCACATGATGAAATTTTTATTAAAGCAAGAATAACGAAGTTACGCAACAAAAAATGAAAAGTGATCCATTACGCCCTGGTCTCCCCTACTCGTAACTTCTGTATTCTTCAACCGATTTTCAAAATTATTCTCTTGTTTGAAAGAGGAAAAGCACACCTTTTTAATAGTGAATTGCTCGTTTGCTGAAGATAAAAACTTTTTGTTATATTCAACTTGTCGAAAAATTAATTTATATATAGTAAAAAGCGCAGTTGTCTAATCACTTTTGTATTCGCATAGAAAACGACGTTAGGTTATAACACATACGTGATATTTGCCAGATTAGATAAATCTCATTTCTATCAAAAGTTTTGCGTGGGTGTCCACAACCAAACTCCTTCCCCTAATATTACGGCAAAAAGAAATTAAAATTATTTGTACATAAGCGTGTAGCATTGCGTGCAATCGTAATTGATTGTTCATGAATTAAATGTTTTATTAATTTTATTGAAAATTTTCTGCACTGAAAGTCACTGGTTATAAATAATTTCTGGCACTTAAGTAAACAATCTCTTTATTGTACAAACAAAATTTTCTATTGATACAGTTGTTGCACTTTGAACTTAATTATAAATTAAGAAAACTAAATTTATTTTATAAAGTTTAGTAAAAAGTTGGTTAAAATGGCTACACATAGGCATTTTAATAATGTTTAAAATTCTCTTGTATGGTTATTAAAATGCATTTTCCAAAGAATGTTCAAAAAGTAATTTAAAGTTTAAAACAGACATTAGATTAAACTTTGGTATGCATTTGATCATAAACTAATTTACTATTTTTAATACTTTATGCTGTACTTTGGTAGATATCTACCAACCTAGGAGCCCTTAGGAAATTTGCCCTTTTAACAATATTTATAAATGTATTTTAAAATCTATCAAAACTTAATTACTAACATTTACTTTTAACAAAATAGTTAAGGAAGATCAAAGATATTAATTATCAATAATTTATTATTTTAATTATTTAAAAGTTATAATTTACATGAAATGAAGACATTATAAATTATGATGTTAAATTAAACTAATTTCTTTATTTCTTATTTGCTTTTGTGTCTATAAATTTATAAAAGAAAAATATGTATAAATACAGAAATATATATACGTGGAAAAATCTGTTAATATATAAATTTAAAATTATTTTATCTTTTAATTAGTTATTTATTTTAAAATAAAATAAGATTTATTCGGATAAATATTTATTTTAATTTATTTTTATTTTAACTTTTAAAATAGATTAATGTTTTATTTATATTTGTAAAGATAAGTTGAAAAATCCAAAGAAATTTTTAATTTATAAATAATAACACTTCATTAATTGATCACGAATTGTTTTATTTAATTTAAAACCAAAAATAAAATAATAAAACTAAGATAACAAGTAATTAATTAGTTATTCATTTTTAATCCATTTCTATCAAGTTGTGAATCAACTCTGCCACTTACTATATAAGGACAGTTTAAATCATTCATTTATATCATGGCCCTGGCTCTCCCGTTGTATTATTTTCCATATAATTATTATTGCAATATAAATTTTATCAATTTTTTTATTTACTTCTTTTAACTTTTTATTAAAAACTATTAATTTGTATTATGCGCTTTTTTGAAGCAATTGTCACAGTAATATCACTTGCATGTTTTGCAGTGTTTCCTTGTTCGGAAAACGAAAGCCCAAAATTTTTGGCTATGTGCATCAGCAAAAATTATTTAAACAAAGTAAGAACTGAAAAAGTAAAAAAAAAATGATTCTCTACATCGCCTACCTCCTCGTGGTGAGAATCGGGCAACTTTAATTATTTAAAGGCTAAAAGCGACTTCATATTCAAAATCAGCGACCCCGAAAACCCCAGAGTAACAAATTTTATGCAAATCTCAGTAATTTTGGAAAATTAAGCTGCCATATTGGATCCGCCATTTTGAAATGTTTGAATCTGACTTCAGATTCGTAATCAGCGACCCCCAAAACCCCCGAGTAACAAATTTCAATTAGATTTGAGCAATTTTGAAAAAGTTTGTAACCTTACGTAAAATTAGGAAATTTTTTGTTCTTCAAGCGCCATTTTAAAATCAAAATCGAAAAAAAATTAAAATTAAAAAAGGATATTTTCAAGTACAACTATCGGGAACACGTTTCTGATAATTTTTGTTCTATTTAAAAAATGTAATGGCGGAGAAAAAAATTGCTTTAAAAAAACTTGACATTTTTAAGTATTTTTTAAAAAAAAGGGTTTAGTATCATTTTTTAAAAATTTTGACCACGCCATTCGAAAGAGCGACCCCAAAAATAGTAGGATATGGACTTTTATGAATTTATGGATATGAACAATTATAAAATTGTTGGCTTCTTTCTCCTAATTGTAGGCGTTTGAAATTCATGTTGAAGTGCAGAACATCTCGTCGTTAAAGGGTTAATGTATTTTGCATGCATTTTCATGCATTTAATTTAATGTATTTAATTATTTAATTATTAAATTAAACTTTATTCATAATATGAAAATAACCGACAGATTAACACGGTCGGATAAGATGCCTCGCTTGGCGGACGTTCTAGGACCAAGAGTACTTGGTTCGCACCCATTTGGCTTGGATTTTTCCGGCATGTGAGATAATCTGAGCGGGAGGTTTGACGTCGAGGTATAATGATGTGCACTGTCTATTATTTGTCCAGTACACGGAAAAAAAAGTACAACTGAAATGGAGAAATTTTTCGCTATAACAGCCAAACATTTCGTCAAAAACGAGCGAACGATATTGGCATTATCGTTAGAATGGCGATATTGAATTTTACTTGAAAACAACCTATGACAGAACCAATTTTAATTGCGTAAAAAGTAAAATTAAATGCTCATTTTAATTTTTATCAATCATATGTTTCAAATTACAAAAATTTTAAAGTATATTATTGAAATTAATACTATGTTTTAAAACTGAAAACTCAAAAGTTGATGTTTATGCTGTCAGAAATTCCAATATGGCTGACGAATTGCACTCAACCAAAGCTCACTATCACTGAATTGGCTAAACTTTTGTCTAATGTAGTTAAGTTTAATTCACAACGTTGGTTATGTTGTTCTTTATTTTAATTATATTTCCAATATTGCTCGTTCGCGTCCTGAAATTTTTTTCCGTGTACACACCGTTAAAACTCGACTGTCGATAAACCGGTTGTACTCAGGAGAAGGTTTTCTACAGTTTCCCTCTCCTCTGGCGAGAAAACCCATTAGACGGGTAGTCCAGGCTAATGCGAGTACTCCTAATTTTCGAAAGACGTTCTGTAGGCGCAAACTTAGTATTAAGAATTGTGTATATAAGAAAAATTTGTGAAAGTATGAAATTGTAAGAAACACTTGTATAGCCAAGTATGTAAGGCTGAAGACAGGTGTATAAACCAATAAATAAATATGAAAATAAATATTTATTTCTATTTAGATAACAAAATTAAATTAAAAAATTATTCGAGGTTATATCTGTAAATTATATTTTTTATTTATTTAACAAAAACTTTAATTATTATGCATTGCCATTTAGTTCCTTTTATCTGTTTTGAAGGTTTTGAATGTCTTGGAGAATACTTTTCACAAAACGCATAAATATATTTATCTTTCTAAAAGCACTCTCAACTCACTAATGCAACTTTTTGTGCTCTATTTTGAACTAGTGATTTTCAAAGTTAAACAAAATATATTAAAATACATTTCTTTTAAATTTTTCATTAAAAATAAAAATTAATATAAATTAAAGTTTTATTATAGATATTTTATAGTTTATTACCTGTCCAAGAAAGTTTTATTTTCATATTTTTAATGAAATTCGTAGTAAATGGGGCACACGTAGTAATACACACAATCACCCTAGCATTTTTTAAAGCTTATTGCTTTTTTAAAACATTTTTTAAAAAATTGGATTATTTTTAGGGTTTCGTACACCTTCTGTGTACCAACGGAACTCTATTGGTGAGACTCTTGTGTCCGTAGCCAAATCGTGTCCACCCCCCTAGCGGCTAAACTATTTGACCTAGAGAGCTCAAATTTAGTACAGATACGTATTTTCACTCGTAGATTACAGGAAAAATATAAAGAATGTGATTGGAGGTGATGGCCATAGCGTTGTCAAGGAAATAACAAGATTTTTGGCCAAAAATGCACAAAAAGTGACCATTCCCCCCCCCTAACTTCTAAACTATTCAACGTGGAGGGCTAAAATTTGGCATACTGGTGTATTTTAACGCGAATATTACAGGAAAAATATAGAGAACTTGCTATGTAATAATGGCCATAGCGTTGTCAAGGAAAAACTAAAAAATTTTTGAAAAAAAAATCTAATTAACTGAAAATGGGTCTATTAGTATATTTATTGTCTGATCACAAAAATATATTAAAAATCTAATAAAAAAAATTTTTTTTTAATTTTTGTTTAGTAAAAAAAATTTTTTTTTCTAATTTTACATTATTTGATCTAATTAACTAAAAATGGGTTTATTAGTATATTTTTACAATCTGATCACAAAAAATATATTAAAAAATCTAAAAAAAAATTTTAAATAAAATTTTAAAAAAATCGGACAAGTGCGAGTTGAACTCGCACAGCAATGGCGGGTTTCGTACACAAACATTAAAACAATACTTGCAACATTCATCGGTAAATGGTAGAATTAAAATAAACAATTAAAAAAATATATTAAAATCATTTGATAAAAAAAAATAATTTAAAAAAATTAAAGTATTGTATATCTACTATTGTAAACAATAATAAGTAGAGGAACTAATTGTGCGAATTTTGTTCCTCTACTTATTATTGTTTACAAAAGTAGATATACAATACTTTAATTTTTTTAAATTATTTTTTTTATCAAATGATTTTAATATATTTTTAATTGTTTATTTTAATTCTACCATTTACCGATGAATGTTGCAAGTATTGTTTTAATATTTATGTGCGGAACCCGCCATTGCAGTGCGAGTCAGGGCCGCCAAGCCACAATGTATTGTATAGAAACGTTGAGTTTCGGAACCGGTCTACCGTCGCGCTACTGTCGCACCTCTATACACACAAACTTATGTACGTGTTGATGACGTATCATATTGCTGTGGCGTGTCATTCATTTTTGAAATGCTTCTATTATTTTCATAGATCAATTTAAATTCTAAAAACTATTTTTACAATATTTATTACTATAATTTTTATTATATTTTGCTATTTCTTTTATCCATAATAAGTAATTTTATATTTATCAGAAATATAATACTTTAATGTTCAAAATTTGGTACAAGATTAAACATTTTATTTATTTCTATAAGGTCAATAAATGATTAAAAAAAATATTAACTACAGAATAAATATTTATTCATTTTTAAAATCATTAATAACAGTTTTAAACATTAATCCTAAACTTAAAAATTCTAACAAAATTCACAAAAATTTAGAAAAAATCATTATAGGTTAGAAGGAAGCATCCTGCATGACACGACATAGCAGTATGATACGTCATCAACACGTACATAAGCTTTGTGTGTATAGAGGTGCGACAGTAGCGCGACGGTAGACCGGTTCCGAAACTCAACGTTTCTATACAATACATTGTGGCTTGGCGGCCCTGAGTGCGAGTTCAACTCGCACTTGTCCAATTTTTTAATTATTGACACAAAATTTATCTGCTTTTAAGCAATTTAAAAGCAACTTATAGATACATTCTGCTTTTAATGGAATTTTAAAACAACTTTGATAATTAATATTACGCACGATTGTGAAAATGTTAAATTGTTTCCTATTGTCATTTATTTTTTGTTGCCAAATACTAATTAAAAATAAAATTCAAATTTGCACATGCGCATTAAAACATTCATTTCAAGTATGCAGCGATGCCATCTACACCATTTCCCTGGAACTAACCTATATAGTCCCTTTCTTTCAACGTGAGAGCCAGGGCCATGATTTATATGTAAATGTGTGCGAACTTAGTCTTACGTTATATGTGTGTATTAGGTTAGGTTATGCTTAGATAAATATACTAGATGCAGCGAGGGTCGGTGGTGGGGACTACCGATATATATAGCATACTAAATTTTCAGTGCATGTTAGTGTCGCCCTCTTCAACTTTTCGCCGTTTCCAAGGTTACCGCTTGAAAATTGCATTATTTCAGTCAAAAAGGCTAGAATTTCATTTCTCGACAATATCACTATTTTTCTTTTTTGAAAAAAGTTTTTTTTTTGTGATAACAATAAAAATTCATAAAACATTTTTTTCAAACAAAGTTATTATAACATTTTTTTTATAATGAATTTTAATTTAAAAATTGTGTTTAAAATAACGGGAATGAGGGAAGGCTAAAAATACATAAAGTAAGACTTTCATAAGTTTGAATAATATTTGGGTCAGACCCGCTCAATTGTGTTAACAAAATTTTATTGATTTTCTAAAATGGTAAAACTTACAATTAGATGAAAATGGTAGGTCACAATAAAACAAAAAAAACACTTTTAAATGTTTTTTGAAATTTTAAATTTTTGTTATTGTTTTTGCATTAACAAAATAATACAAAATTAAAACAAAATAAATTAATGAAAGTTACACTGATTAAACAAAATTGTTCACTCTTTTAAAAGAAAACATTTGCAAGATTGTAAATTTAAAAATTCTATCTGGCGGTTTTCACGTCAAATGTCCATCCGAAATAAAAAAGTTGATTAATCAATTCAAAAAATTTTTTATAAGTTGTCCTATATGTTAGTAATTTATCTGCCAAATATTTTTGAATTTTATAAAAAATTATAAGAAGAGGAGGGGGTAAAAGTTTTGACTTTTGATGCTACACGCACTACTTTGTTTATTTATTGTACTTTCCTATAAAAATAAAATAAAATAGAAAAAACGGGCCTGAAGATGAAAAAAGTTAAATTTTATTCTTAATTCTCAAAAATTTTGGTCAAAATAAAAATTTTTTTTAAAACGGACTACGGCATTCGAAAGCTTATGAAAAAATCTAAAAAACCCATATACGCGAATTTTTTTCATCGTTTCGTTTAAGTACAATAAATAAACAAAGTAGTGCGTGTAGCATCAAAAGTCAAAACTTTTACCCCCTCCTCTTCTTATAATTTTTTATAAAATTCAAAAATATTTGGCAGATAAATTACTAACATATAGGACAACTCATAAAAATTTTTTGAATTGATCAATCAACTTTTTTTATTTCGGATGGACATTTGACGTGAAAACCGCCATATTTTTAATATTAATTTTATAAACAATTTCAATTTTCATTTGTTCTTCTCCTTCAATTGCAATGAAACTCATAGGAAGTGTACTCAGTAGTCTCGCCTTGAAGCCCCAAAAAAATGTTGTATTCTCAATTTGAAATGTATGGGAGACCGAGGCGTAATGGATCACTTGAATTCATTCAAAAGTGGTATATCAGAGTACCGATCAGATCACATCTGATATCTTAACTTTAAAAAATATGAATGCTACACATTTGTTAACTAATATTTAGTAAATTTTTTTCTCCATAGTTAATATATATTGTTAAAAAAATTTTTTTTATCAGTTTTCAAAATTCAACCGCCTTAGATCGGTGCTGAATTTCATAAATTCTCATTTAAAAAAAATTATTAAAAACAAATAATATTTGTTACCTGTAGACTGAATTATCCATGACAATCAACTTTCTCCCTCTGTGGAGTTGGCCCGCGTTTTTAATTAAAAATTCGTTATGTACATTCCAAATTGAAAATGCCAAATTTTTTTTTTCTTCAAGACAAAACTACCGAGTACACTTCCTATGAGTTTCACTGCAATTGGAGGGGTAGACCACATAAATAATTGAAATTGTTTATAAAATTGTTATTAAAAATATGGAATTTTTCAAGTTACAACCTTGCAAATATTTTCTTTTAAAAGAGTGAACAATTTTGTGTAATCAGTGTAACTTTCATTAATTTATTGTAAACGCCTTTTGAGTTCTTAATTTTCTTTTAAATTTTGTATTATTTTGTTAATGCAAAAACAATAACAAAAATTTAAAATTTAAAAAAACGGTTAAAAGCGTTTTTTTGTTTTGTTGTGAACTACCGATTTTCATAAAAGTTTTAACATTTTAGAAAATTAATGAAATTTTTATAACACAATTAGTGATGCATCTCGAGTGAATCTCGTTTCGAAAAACCGAGAATTTCGCGAGGAAGACAATGAAAACAGTTGAATGTGATATTTTCATCACTTTTTTGTATGAAAGGACAGAATCTCGTCGTGCATCACTAAACACAATTGAGCTAGTCTGACCCATTTATTTTATTTTTTCAAATTTAATGCAACAATTACATTTAACGATTACACAGGCCAACAAAATTTGATTCAATTTACTTTCTAAGAATCAGACAATACTTTTCCAAAGGATTTCGACGTGCTGAATTCGAATCCCACCTCAAAAAGGACCCATTGCGTCAGGTTTTCGAAATATTTTAACCTAAAAGTGCAAAGAAACTGTTTTTAGTTATATTTGATGTCATGTAACATCACGAGATAATTTTTTTCTCTTAAAGGTCAATCTTGCTACTAAAAGTGCTACTCTTCCCCTTTAATATACATTTTGAAATTTTAAAAAATCTTTATTTTTCTCTGAGTGATCGTTCATTGAATTTTCTGAGTTTGGCGAATTCTTCGAAAACTGAGTAGAAACAAAGAAATTTTGATAATAAAGCAGAATTTAACTACAAACATCTAAATTTTAAATAGTTCTAAGGATTTTCGATATAACTGAATAGGAATTCAATATCAGATTCACAAAATTAAAAATGGCGTATACAATATGGCAGACGATTTATTTAAAATTGATTGTATCTGATGTCTGATGTCGAATTCAGAACTATTTAAAATTTAGATGTTTGTAGTTAAATTCTGCTTTATTATCAAAGTTTCTTTGTTTCTACTCAGTTTTCGAAGAATTCGCCAAACTAAGAAAATTCAATGAACGATTACTCAGAGACAAATGAAGATTTTTTTAATTTTCAAAATAGATATTAAAGGGGAAGAGTAGCACTTTCAGGCTTAATATTGACCTTTTAAAGAAAAAAATTATCTCTTGGTGTTACATGACAACAAATATAACTAAAAACAGGTTTTTTTGCACTTTTAGGTTAAAATAACTCGAAAACCTGACGTGATGGGTCCTTTTTGAGGTTGGATTCGGATTCAACACGTCGAAATCCTTCGGAAAAGTATTGTCTGTTCCTTGGAAAGTAAATCTTGTCGGCCTGTGTTATTTGTAATTATTTAAAAAGATTTTGATTCAAATACTGAAATTATTGGTACAAATATTATTTAATTGACTTCAATAAATATTATTCGATTCAAGTAAATATTTAATTGATAATTGTCAATTAAATGGATATTTGAATCAATTAAATTTTTTTTAGATCACATACAATGTATTTTAATTATAGGCAATCAAAAAGTCAGTCAATCAAAAAGTTAAAATGTTTTACAAAAAGGAAAATTTTAATTCTAGAATAAAAAGTAAAAAATAAATTTGTTTAATAAAATCATATATACAAAATTAATTTAATGTGTGTTTAAAAAATTACAATTTAATATTACATTTAGAAATGAAATTAAAAATTCATAATTCTTGCTGAGATACTATCGATAATCACCCAGTAAAAATAATTCGATACACGGACCGCGGAGTTCGTATACGAGCTCGGTAGCTCGTATGAGAAATCTCTCATACGAGCCTTTTCCGTTATGAGAAGCGTGTAGATGCTTGTATACGAGGTGACTTTTAAAGCATTTTTATTAATGTAACACTATTTTAAAGTAAATGTATATAATAGAAATGAATTTTTAAAGTAAAACAAAGCTAAATTTATAAGGGAAATGAAGTTTTAAGAAAAAAAGGATAATTTTGTTCAAAGAATTTATTCACACTGAAAAAAGGTTAGAATTTGATAATTTCTTGTTACTCTTACTTACCGACATTAGATATTTCTCGGATGCGGTAAGCACGATTTTGTATTAAATTTAATTATTTTATATGAACATTTATATAATAAATAAATAATAATATATTATTAATTAGCAATGAAAAAAACTTATTTATTCTACCGCCAATACAAAATCGTGCTTACCGCATCCGAGAAAGATCTATAATGTCGGTAAGTTAGAGTAACAAGGAATTATCAAATTCTAACCTTTTTTCAGTGTGAATAAATTCTTTAAACAAAATTATCCTTTTTTTCTTAAAACTTCATTTCCCTTATAAATTTAGCTTTGTTTTACTTTAAAAATTACTTTCTATTATATACATTTACTTTTAAATAGTGTTACATTAATAAAAATGCTTTAAAAGTCACCTCGTATACAAGCATCTACACACTTCTCATTACGGAAAAGGCTCGTATGAGAGAATTCTCATATTTCTCATACGAGCTACCGAGCTCGTATACGAACTCCGTGGTCCGTGTATCGAATTTTTTTTTACTGGGCACTACAGAAAAAACCCAATTTTTTTTAATAGTAACTACTAAAAAAGTTAAATTTTTCAAAACTACAAAAATCTAAAATCATATTTCTAGTAATATTTTATTTGTCTTTTTCTAATCGGAAAAAAACTAAAAATCACGATTTGCTTTAACCCAGAAAAATTTCTTTGTTCAATACTTTTTTTCAGTGTATACAGTTAAGAAAGAGAACCATTTTTTTATAAATTGTACACAATTATAATTATAAAATTGGAATAAGAAATTATCGCTTTGTTAATATTTTTAAATATTTCCGCCTTTAATAAACCGAAGATTGCCGAAGTAGTCCGATTGGTTCGATTATAAGAGGCACACGAAAAGCACATGATCTACACTAACGCCACCCTGGATTCATGTGCCAAAACTAACGCCTCGCTGCACTGATCTCTATATAACTGGATGGGCGACTGCTATATAAAAGTAGCTTCCGGTGTGAAAATAATTGAAACCATCGACGCCATGTTTTAGATGCCGGTGAAACAGCGTAGAGCGACTTGATTGTGTGAGTTGCCGTGTAAGTGTGCTTTGCATATAGTGTGTGTTGTTCGATGTTTTGACACTTCTCTCGTACGTCTCAAGTAATTAAATTAAATAATTTGTAACTTTTTTAAATATATAAATACCAATATGGTTTTAATTTGTTTATTTTGTGGGAAAAAGGAAGCGAAAGGTGTTTCTTTTCACAAATAGGTATATATTTTAAAAAATGTGTATATATTATTGAATTGTGTATTTTGAGGTTATATTTTGCTTCTTTGCCGAGGCGTAATATTTTACTCACTGTTGTTTTATTATAAACATTATATGTATAATCCTAAATAATTTCAGTTTTTTTACCAAATTAAATTAAGAAGCAAGTATTTTTGTGAAATGATTAATCTTACCAAGTAAAAAAAATTAAACGAAACTTAAATTCAACTTGTCAAATATTTAATTATTTTTAAGTAAATTAAGTTAATTTTAATAATTTTTATTTTATTTTATTTTTTATAGTTATTAATAATAATAAAATAATAATTATTAAAATAAGTTAAGTATTTTTTTTCATAGTTAAATGTATTTCAACCTCCTTTGTAATTTTAAAATTCCCGCCTGCTTTTGTAAAATGGGTATCTAAAAGATGGCGCCTTCCGGGTTTCTAATTTTATCACAATTTTAGACATGTCGCCCATCCAGTTATAATAGAGATCAGTGCCTCGCCGCATCTAGTACACTGTAAAAAAAATTTCTGTAATTTTACTGGCTGCGTATGCGAGGAAAAAAACCTATGCTGTGCATGTCTTTTTTACATGATACAGTAACTTAACATTGAGGTTATGTGAATTTACAAGCGAATGTAAAATTACAGAAGAATGTGAAAGCACAAAAAATATGTAAATTTACAAAGAAATAAGTGAATTCACACAAAAATGTAGTTATAACTTACCCAGTAAAAAAAATTCGATACACGGACGACGGAGTTCGTATACGAGCTCAGTAGCTCGTATGAGAAATATGAGAAATCTCTCATACGAGCCTTTTCCGTTATGAGAAGTGTGTAGATGCTTGTATACGAGGTGACTTTTAAAGCATTTTTATTAATGTAACACTATTTTAAAGTAAATGTATATAATAGAAATGAATTTTTAAAGTAAAACAAAGCTAAATTTATAAGGGAAATGAAGTTTTAAGAAAAAAAGGATAATTTTGTTCAAAGAATTTATTCACACTGAAAAAAGGTTAGAATTTGATAATTTCTTGTTACTCTTACTTACCGACATTAGATATTTCTCGGATGCGGTAAGCACGATTTTGTATTAAATTTAATTATTTTATATGAACATTTATATAATAAATAAATAATAATATATTATTAATTAGCAATGAAAAAAACTTATTTATTCTACCGCCAATACAAAATCGTGCTTACCGCATCCGAGAAAGATCTATAATGTCGGTAAGTTAGAGTAACAAGGAATTATCAAATTCTAACCTTTTTTCAGTGTGAATAAATTCTTTAAACAAAATTATCCTTTTTTTCTTAAAACTTCATTTCCCTTATAAATTTAGCTTTGTTTTACTTTAAAAATTACTTTCTATTATATACATTTACTTTTAAATAGTGTTACATTAATAAAAATGCTTTAAAAGTCACCTCGTATACAAGCATCTACACACTTCTCATTACGGAAAAGGCTCGTATGAGAGAATTCTCATATTTCTCATACGAGCTACCGAGCTCGTATACGAACTCCGTGGTCCGTGTATCGAATTTTTTTTACTGGGTATGATAAATAAAATATTTGACGCCGAGGGGACGCGAAACCTAAACCCTAAAGCATATTATAAATTCTAAATCCCGGAACACTGACCGCTACACTATTCACGAACCTAGAATTTATAATTTTTTAACACATACTAGAATGTCCTGTCAAAATATTGGTGGAAATATCACAATGCCATAAATTCAACTAATCGAGTCACTTTGTTAACAAGACGACATACGAAACGAATTAATATATATTCATATAAATTATAGTATAAATAAGTGTAATAAAAAAATAAATATAAATAAAAATCACTCAAGTAAAAATTCCAGAATTTTAATATTAAAGAAATTTAATCATTCATTCAATTATTTATTAATTTAATTATTATTATTTTATCAGCCATTTATTTACTTCAGAATGTTATTTTACACATGAAAAATAGCTTTTTTTACGTTTTATTTAGTAAATTCACAAAATTCATGATATTTACATTTTCAAAATGTAAATTTAATTAGAAATGTAATTTTACACACGTCCGTAAAAAAGCATGCCCCGTATGCGAGGAAAAAAACCTGTGCTGTACACAGTGAATTTACATTCGAATCCCTGTAAAAAAAGTTGTATAGGGAGAATCGAGAAAACGTATTGAAGCTCGATAGGTTGAATACGTTATTTGAATTTTAACGTATTGGAGTGTTTGGTCGAATCCGTTGTCCATAGAAAGTCCAATACGTTCAATAGAAAATATTATTTAAATTAATGAAAAAACGTTTTAATTGTAATAAAAATTGTAGTTTATGATAATTATAAAGGTTAATGAAATTGTAGACAACCGAAAATTAAGAGAAAAATGTAACTTTTTTAAAATAAGGTTATTTAGTAATTGTAACAAGATATTCATCAGGTATGTTTGCTATCATTTTTATCGACAACTGATGAAAGTTATTTGAATTTGAATTTCTATAGTCGGTATAGAACTAATAATATTGTGTAAGTATGTAATATTGTTATAAATTAATAAAAAGCATTTAATATGAACACTGATTAATAAAGTGATTTATAAAGTGACAAATAATTTAAATTTAAATAACTTTCATCAGTTGTCGATAAAAATGATAGCAAACATACCTGATGAATATCTTGTTGCAATTACTAAATAACCTTATTTTAAAAAAGTTACATTTTTCTCTTAATTTTCGGTTGTCTACAATTTCATTAACCTTTATTATCATAAACTACAATTTTTATTACAATTAAAACGTTTTTTCATTAATTTAAATAATATTTTCTATTGAACGTATTGGACTTTCTATGGACAACGGATTCGACCAAACACTCCAATACGTTAAAATTCAAATAACGTATTCAACCTATCGAGCTTCAATACGTTTTCTCGATTCTCCCTATACAACTTTTTTTACAGGGATTGTAATTTTGCAGCGCCATTTAAACTCGCTCTTCACAACACTGTAAATTTACAGAATCTTTTATTTCTAACCTCAAACACCATTAATATTGTCATGCTGAGTGCAGTGAAATCACATGATCTTGTAAAATAATTTTTACAAAATCGTGTAATTATACTGTTCGAATAGCAAAATTCAGACCTTTTTTTACAGGGTATATTTATCTAAGGGTTATGTTATATGTTAAGAGTTTTGTATTTGTGTTTGAGTATTTATAAGGTGTATGAGTGAAATAGAGATATTGTTTAAGAAACGCATGCTTATTCCCGAAATCTTTTTTGACGAAATAGTTATTTGATATAAAACTACTTAACATAAAATTCACACAATATGCACATTATTTGACATAAATTTCATTGCACACAGAAACCATTTAAAATAAATATCATTTGTCATAGAATTTATTTAACAGAATTATTATGTTACATAAAACACAGATAACCTAATTCCCATTTGGCATAAAAATTATGTAGCTTAAATTTCTATCGACATAAAAATCATTTAACATAAATCTCTTTTGATATAAAATTCATTCAACGTAAATTTTATTTGTTATAAAATTCATTTGACATTAAATTCCTTTGACATCAATTTCATTTGTCATAAATGTCATTTTACGTAATTCTCATTTGACACAAAATCCATTTGACATATATATCATTAGACATAAAATTAACTTGACGTAAATTTCATTTGACGTGAATATCTTTTAACATAATTATTATTTAACGTAAAATTAAATTTATATAAACTTCATTTAGCGTAAATGCCATTTAACATAATTTTCATTTGACATAAAATTTACTTGACATAAATTTCATTTGGTATAAATCCCATTTTACATAATTTTCATTTGACAAAAAGTTCACTTGATATAAATTTCATTTGACGGATAAGTCATTACACATAATTCTCATTTGACATAAAATTCAGTTGTCATACATTTCGTTTTACATAAAGATCATTCGACATGAGAATAAAGGCGCGAATTAAAAAATTGGCGAATCACAATGTTGTTGACAACATCTAATTGGTTAATTTAAAATTCGCGCCAATATTTTCATGTAAAATGTAATTTGTGTAAAATAATTTTTATGTCAAATGAGAATTTTGTTGAATGACTTTTATGTCCAATCTAATTTATGTCAAATGACTTTTATGACAAATGAAAATTATGTTCAATGTCTTTTATGTCAAATAAACTTTATGAAAATGAAATTTATATTAAATGAGAATTATATTAAATGACATTTATATCAAATGAAATTTATGACAAGTGAAAATTACAAATGAAGTTTATGAGAAATGAATTTTAGGACAAAATAAATTATACAAAATGTATATTTATGTCAAATGACGTATATGCTAAACAAATTCTACCTCAAATTAATTTTCTGGCAAATAAAACTTATGTCAATTGAAATATATGTCAAGAGATTTTTATGTGAAATAAAGTTCAAGTCAATTGTATTTTTACGTCAAATGGAAATTATGCTAAATAAATTTTATATTCAATAAAATATATCCCGTGTAGAAATTTGTCGTGGCCTTCCTAGAAATAGACTACAGCTAGATAGAATTTGTCGTGGAAAATTATTCTGAAAAAACTGTCCTGGCCCCTCAATGTTAATGTACAGTTTTCCCCTTTATTTTCTTCGCTATGAAGACAGTCTAGAATCTGGATAAAATTTGTCTAGGATACTGAATTAAAAATTAAGTACAAGTTCGTATAGCAGGTTGTCTAAGAATTAGCTAGGCACTGTCTAGGACGCTGACATAAGAATTTAGTACAAGTTCGTGGAGAAGGTGGCTCTGAGAGTCTACTAAGCTAACAGACGAAATCAGTTCCTTACGTATATGTTGAATTAATTCTATGTCAAATGACACATATGTTATATAAATTTGATGTCTAATGAAGTATTATTTATGCAACATAAATTGTATGTTTAATAAAATATATGTCAAATAAATTTCAAATAAAATGTTTTTTATACAAAATAGATTTTTTGTCAAATGAAATTTATGGTAAACGGTTTTATGTCAAATGACTATTATGTCAAATAAGATTTCGGGAATAGTCATGCGTCTCTTGTTTAATGCAAAATGTTGTAGGTAATGCAGAAATTTATACAACATATAAAAATCAACAATCGATAATTAATTTTTTTTATCGTTTTAAAAATGTTTGTAATACAGGAATTAGTCCTTGGAATCAACCGTCGGTATGTAGAAATGATGATTTTACTAGTCTCCTCACCACATTTCCTTCCCCACATTTTACCAATAGCTTGTTCACATTTTACTCAACTTTTGACTGAAATTTAAGTTTCCATAGGTCACTCTCTGAAATGTGTTGAATACGTTATCTCATTTTTTGGTTTATATTGTGTTCAAACGTAGACTAGGCTTTATTCTAACACTTTTCTTTACAAAGTATTGTTGAAATTCTACGAAATTTAATTTAAAAACTGACAAATTTTATTTTCACCTACGAAAAATTTATTTTGAACTACAGTTGTTTAAACTTTATTCAAAAGCGCATGTGTAGCCATTTTACTCAACTTTTGACAAAAGTTTGTACAAAACATTTCTCAGTGTAATAAAGATGTACAAACTTTGATTTTTTCTTTATTGCTATAAAAAAGTGCATGTAAGAAAAATATAAATTAATTTCTTAATTCAGCGTTGAAAAATACATCGACTTAAAAAAAGATTAAAATCGGTCAATTTTGAACAAAGTTATGGACATTTTTGCGAGATTGAACGGCCGAATTCTGTTTTGTGACTAGCGACAATTTGGCGCACCAAGATCCACCGTTCGAAATTTGAGAAAAGTATATGCATGTACTTTCACTTGATATAAGAGCAAAATAATTGTACAAAACATTATGTTCAATTTTTTTTCATAAATTATGCGTATTGAGCTATAAGTAATGAAAATTACAATAAAATTTTTTTGAAATATGAAGATTTCGACTATATCAGCAGATAGTGACATCTATTAGATGTCTTATTTAATTTAAAGATTTTTTTACTTGTTTAACCCTTTGCCAAACGTGCTTTGCCCCACCCCACGATTGCCAGACGTACATTTTTATACTTGTTTAGATGTATACTTTCGATTTATGAAAGTTTTAATCGGTATGAAATGAGATTAAATTTTCGATTTTTTACGTGTTTACCCCTTTGCCAGACGTAGTACTTTGCCCCACCCCAGAACTGCCAGACGCACATTTTTACACTCGTGTAGATGTCAACTTTCCATTTCTAAAGGTTTTAATCAATGTGAAATGAGAAATTTTTACATTATTTTTCACCTATTCGCCCCCTGCCGCCGCCCCCTGTCCCAGCACCGGCTTGCCAGACGTGGGTTCCTGTTGTTTACATGTCTTCAGTAACCTATATACTCAAATTTTCAGCCGGTATGAAATGAGATAGTTGTTTTGGTCGCTAGCTCTCGGACTATACCGTTATTACTTATGGAATACAAAGTATGTATCCAAATGCTAATTTTACCGCTAATACATAGGTGATTTCTTTATTCAATTCCTATTTATTAGCACTTTTAGGCCTCTGTTTTTAAATTTAAACACATTTATAGGTTATATTGTGGCCGCCATATTGGATTTTTTAAAAGGCCACATATTTTTCGAAAGTATTTATATTGTATATGAATAATTTTTGGGAATAAGCAATTTTTTTGGAAGCTCTCAATTTTGGCCATCAGGGTGGCCCGCTTAACGTGAAACGTCCCGTTTATATTTATTGAAATATAAATTAAAACAGTTTTTTTAAACTTTTAACTTTGATTTACAATTAGCCACAATTAAAAAAAGTAATATCAAAGTATAATGTCTATTTTTAATCTTCTTAAGCACTAGCAAGATTACTTAAATAATTTTTCTACATATCCATCTTTAATGTTCATTACAACTTTTTTAAACAAAAAATGATGTCAGATGCAAAAATATTTAAATTTAGATATATAAAAACTTACTCCATATCCAGCAACTGGCCCAATACTATGTCCCAGATAAGGATCAGCATATTCGCGACCATACCTGAAAGATAAAAGAATTTTTTTTACTTGTTTCATGATGAAATTTAAATATGTGTTTGAGAATTTTATTGGAAATGGAAAAGTCTTACGAATTAAGTCAGTGTTTTTTCATGAGATTCTCACACACGATTTCACATTCATCTCTAGGTTTTCGACTACGTAGTGCTCGACCTATTGGTCGGTTTTTGCTGCAAGGAATCATTCATTCATGTTAAAAAGGTAATTATAAATACATATAAGTTATCATATGATAGAAAGACATAGATCACTTTGGTGACAAAATGATTTTTTAAAGTTTTTCTATCGTACGTCAGAGTAATTCTCCGCATAGCACATAAATTAGTTACTACTATTACTGTAACTGATTACAGAACAATTAGTAGTCAAGTAAAAAAATAATAATGGAAAACATTACATATTTTATTAGGCTAATTCAATTTCAATTCGTGTAGGGCAAATAGATTGAAAATTCTACTTCAAGTTTAATATATTTTATTTATTTCAGATGTGTTACGAGCGCTTGACAATTTTAAGACAACAGTAATTTTAAAGGTAAATGACGATTTGTAAACCATTTCTAAATAAATCGATTGTGGTGGCTCAAACCGGAGGGGGAAAAAACTTCGAGGTTAGAACCGAAAGTAGGCAAGTAGCTGATTTGTCAGAGCCAATCGGCACTTGCTGTTCAATCTGCGAAGTATTGAAATTTGTATTCGGGTGAATTACACCCAGTCAGTACGATTTGTTATAAAATCCATGATTTTCTAAATTGTGAAATCTCATTAAATTAATGGAAAATTATTTATAAATTAAATTGAAAAGTTCATAAAGTATAAAGCAGAAGGCTTTATGTAAATTTTGTTCATCTTTTTGTTTTAAAAAAGGATTTTTCGCACTTTTGCCAAGCTTTGCTGCGAATGCGCAAGTAAAATTTAATTTTTTTATACTTCTGAGATTTTCATGTCAATGGAAGCATAAAAATATTTTTGAGCAATTTCTGGTGTTATTTCTTTGTTATAATTATTGAATTTGTCCGTAATAAATATTTCCTGCATTATAAAAAAGAAATTTCACGATATTTTTAATGAATTTATTGACATTTTTATTATTTCAAAAATAGAGCATTTTCAAATCTAAAAAAATATACTTTTTTAAATTAATTAAAAAACGGCTAACACTATCTTAAAGATCAACTTTTCACCTTCCCAAAACACCTATATAAAATTATTTTATCTTTTTTTTCATAAAAATACGAGCTTTTGAAAAAAAAATTTTTTTTCATGAAAATTTTTTGAAAACCATTTGTATTTTTAACAATAACTTTTATAAATAAAAAAATATCACCAATCCGATAAATCCGGCGTATTCCTGGGGAAATTTTAAACAGATTAAAAAAAAAGTTTAAATTCATCAATTACAGCCCAAGATACAGGCGATCAAAGTTGCTGGGTTACGCTAACCCATGTCAGTACGGAACGTTACATTTTTATAGTCGGTACCCTGAGGGTTAAACGCCTTAAAATGAGACACATATCTGTTTCAAATATGTGGACTAAGACATCTTATGTGTTTCAAATATGGGGACAAAACGGCTCAAAATGAAACACTTGATTTTGCAGTGTATACGTACGATATCATCTAACGAAGATATTTTTGATATTTTCATAAAATTGTCTGTAAATGAAGAAAAGAAACTATACCGACACAAAAAAATTCGAGTGCGAAGACTGACACATGGTAGGTTCTCTTCCTTGGGGTGTATCTAAAGAGAAAAAGTAGTCGATCCAAAAGTTTAGTGCTGGTATTTTTTTACACGCCTAGTAAGGTGGTGAAGTCGGAGAAAAAGATTTGCATGGGTATTTACCTAATTTTTATGTTTTAAACAGACTTTTCACATATTTTTATTATTGATTTGAATTCAGTGACTGTAATTACATAAAAAATTGAATACATAAAAGATGTTTAAAATAGCGGATCCAAAATGGCGGACAAAAGAAAATTAATCAGATCCACTTGAAAATCTCTTGTGTTTTCGGGGTAGCTGAAAATGAATATGATGTCAGTTTTCAGAAATTCTAAATGTCAAATTTACAGTACTTTTAATCTTTGTTTCTTGAATATCTTATCTTCTTTGATTCAAAGAATCTCCAAAGAGGAGCTCTTCGTTTCCTCTTTGAATTTTCGGCCTCTGGTATGTCTCTTTTTAGCGTCCAACAGTAGACCGCTAACATATTTTTATTCCATTTTCCTTGGTAGCGTTTTTCCATGTTCTTTATATCTTGGTGAAATCTCTCGTCGAAAATTCGATGTCCGCCTTCACCATGTGGAGATGTCCTAGTCGCAAGAATAGAAGGAAAAGAAAAATACTTTTGATCCAAATACTTTTTTCTCTTTAGATACACCCCAAGGAAGAGAACCTACCATGTGTCAGTCTTCGCACTCGAAATTTTTTTTTGTGCCGGTGCTAGCTGAATAAGAAAATAAAAAGGAGTTTACAATATCCGGCGACGGAACTTGAAAAAACGTGTATATACGACGCTGTTCGGTTAATTAATACGAAGAGTGGAAGGAAAACAAAATAGAAATTTTTTTATTACAACCGTTACCATTTTTTAAGGAGTTACGCCTCCCTCAACGAATTCAAATTTGACTATTTAAAAAAAAATTTGGTTTGTGGAAAATATTAAAAATAAGACATTTTTATTGTTTCTTAATACATATTGTAAGCTTTGTAAATATGAAATAGTTTTTAAAAAAATAGAAATGGTGGAGATACACGCATTTCAGTGTGGCAATACATTTTTGAATGGTGAGCATGATTGGCATTTCAATTTTGATCTGAAAGAAATAAAAACCTTTTTTCTAAAAAGTGATAAATTTTGAAGTGCTTAAATTTACTTTAAAAAAATTTTTCAATACGACTACGTCAGTATGTTCAAAATTTATCACTTTTTCGAAAAAAGCTTTTTTACTTCTTTCAGATTAAAATTGATATGCTAATTCATGCCTGACATCAAAAAATGAACTGCTGCTCTAGAATGCGTGTATCTCCGCCAGTTTTAATATTTTTTAAAAACTATTTCGTATCGCCAAAGAAAAACAATGACACTGCCTGTTTGAAATTACGTGAAATTAGTAAACAACCGTTTTCGAACTAATGTTTCTCTGCACACAAGCACTTTTTACAAAATCTGACAACGTACATTTGTCAGAAATGTTTTTAATTATCTGAATTGAAAAGATTTTGTTAATCCATGCAGAAACGCGGTTTCAGGATTGGAATTACAAAAGTAATGTAATGAGAGGCGGCAAGACGTGTGTTACAGCCATTTTGCCAGTAGAGGGCAGAAGCAAGCAGGGAGCGTAAAGGATCAGCTGTCAAAATGATTCGCATTACAGTGCTATGGTATTTCCAATGCTGCAACCGTGTTTCTGTATAGATTAACAAAATCTTTTCAATTCAGATAATTAAAAACATTTCTGACAAATGTACGTTGTCAGATTTTGTAAAAAGTGCTTGTGTGCAGAGAAACACTAGTTCGAAAACGGTTGTTTACTAATTTCACGTAATTTCAAACAGGCAGTGTCATTGTTTTTCTTTGGCGATAACTGTAAGTCGCACATAACCTACAAATTTTAGAGACCGTCGAACGCTCTTAACATTTTTTTATTGATTGAAATACATTATCAACTTTTAGTTAATACTATTTTTCATTATTTTCAAAATTACCATTTGAATAGAAAGAATCCGCTTTTGGTAAAGAAGAGAGCGCCGCTGCACTGCGCGAACTGTATACCGATTATGCGTTGCATTGAAAAAAGCCTATGCCGCATTGGACTTGCATTTAACAGTTAATCTTACCTTATTTTCTTTAAACTTCATTTTCACACTCACTATTAGTATTTTTTCATTCCTTTAACTCGTATTTTGATCCACTGACACTAATTATTTACTCCTGTCACGTATTTTCTTTTTTTAAAGCTTAAAACTTGCACCGCATTGGGACCCCTTGAATACCGCATTCACCACGACACCCAATGCGCTATTTCGCGAATACCGCATTGGCAGGTAGGCACTTGCAATGCGGAATCTCGTACCTTCCAATACTTTTTTTTTACAGGGTAAGCAGACTAGACACAGGAGAAGTAACTGAAATGGTGGGGATAAAGTTGAAATTGAGAGAAATGAAGGAATGAATATGCGCAGAAGCCCAATTTTCGTCTACTGCACCATCTACTTGCCAAGTACGACACCTGCTTTGCCCTCATATTGTCACTCACCGTTCTCTATAGGAATAAGGCTAACTTATTCCTCCTGTCTTCTTGGGTAACACAGCCACACAAAAAAAAGTGTCTTGATCTGGGGTCGAGACATATGTTTTCCGACGTATTTCGATGCGCTGAATCCGAATCCGTTGTCAGAATTTGGCCAATGGGTCTTGGTTTCGCCCTAACCTCAAAAAATACCCTAAAATCGTTAGAATGGTCACTTTTGAATTATCAAAATTGAATCTAACCGCATATTGATAATTTTCTAAGATCCCTTAATTTAAATAAATTATTCTATAAGCTTTTCAATTGAAAATCCATATAAAACATTAAATCTATCGAACCTAACCTCAAAAACACATCTAAGATTCCAATCAAATAGATTATTCCATACACAGCGCAATAAAAAATAGGTAAGCTCATGAAAGTTACTACTTAGGTGATTCTATGATTGCTGATTACAAATCCGGTGTTAGTTTATCAAAATTCAAAATGGTGGATCCAATATGGCGGACATTATTATTAAAATTTGTTCGGATTTGCTTGAAAATCGGTACTCGGGGGTTTTCGGGGTCGCTGATTACGAATATGACGTTAAATTTTTTATTGATGACCCCCAAATATTTCTAGTAAATAAATTCAAGCCGATTACATTTATTGTGTGTCCAGTACTTAATAGTATTAAATCTTTAAATGTATGCTATTGCTAATTCATAGTTTAGAATCTCTCTTTGTTAGCATTTTTCGCCTGTATCTGTAACCAGGGCACCTCCACGTGGTGACGGTGGGCAACGAATCCATACTGGCAGAGTCCCTGGGTAAACGGCGTTCATGCCGTCATGGCAGATACAGGAAAGAAATGTTTTACGATGCAGGGATTAGGAACCCCAGTATTAGCGTCTGGTCAGGGTGGGAAAGCGGGCCCTCCGACTTCGTCATCCGGCAACCGTAGCTCTTTATTGATGGGTAACTTGGTTGATAAAGAGTCCGATGCTACAAGAAAAGTGACTTCTCGACTACATAATTGTAATAAAAGTCCCGATTCCTTTTGTTATATTTGTAGCACATATGAAATCAGCTCCTTGCGGAAAAAATAGATGAAGGACTGAAAGAGTTTTACGAAAATTGTTTCGGTCGTAAATTATTACACCAAGAAACAAACTGGGTTCCTCATATTGTTTGTAACTCCTGTAGACTTATGTTGTATCGCTCAAAAAATTCGAAAGATGAAAAATATGTCAAGTTCTCTACACCAACGATATGGAAGAAACCACGAAATTTAAAAGATTGCTATTTTGTATGAACGACATCAAAGGAATTACCACAACAAATAAGAGTGCCATTACATATATAAATGTGTCAACAGTAATCAGACCTACTGAAATTGGTCGAAAAGCGGGCATACCTGCTGTTACTTTTGAAAAACATGTTGAAAAAGTAGAAGTCGACAACGAAACTGAAGAATTTAATAGTGACAACGATGAAAATGACGATGAGGAACATGATTTCACCGAGTATTGCACTAAAGAAAAAAAGCCAGTATTAGTATCGCAACCGGAGCTAAATGATTATATTAGAGATCTAGGTTTACCAAAAGATGGTGCAGAACTTGCTGCTTCATTTATGAAGAAAAGAAACTTTTTGGATCCGAATACGAAAGTGTCATTTTATAGAGATCGAGATAAAGAGTTCCGAAAATATTTTACGAAAGATAAAGAGACATCTTTGGTGTACTGTACTGACGTAATAGGTTTTATGGACAATTTAAAGGAAAATGTGTATAGAGATGAAGACTGGAGACTTTTTATCGATTCTTCCAAACGTAGTATAAAAGCCGTTTTACTACACAATACAAATGTTTACGCTTTAGTTCCAATAGCTCATTCCACTTAAACCAAAGAAGAATATAATAATATAAAAATACTTCTAGAGAAAGTGAATTACGAAAAACACAAATGGTTAATTTGTGGTGATTTTAAAATTATAACAATACTACTGGGACAACAATCAGGTTTCACGAGAGAGCTATGCTTCTTGTGTCTGTGGAATAGCAGAGATCGTGCAAACCATTACAAGAAAAAAATTTGGCCTCCAAGAGTATCGTTACAACCAGGTTCTCACAACGTCATTCACCAAAGTTTGGTAGACCCCGACAAAATTATATTTCCATTTCTTCACATTAAGCTTGGTGGGATTAAACAATGCGTGAAAGCGTTAGATAAGGACAGCCAATGCTTTAAGTACATAGCGAAAAAATTTCCAACTGTTTCTGATGCTAAATTAAAACAAGGTGTATTCGATGGACCACAGATTCGAGCATTATTTAGAGACACTAATTTCGTTTCTCAAATGACCGACACTGAAAGGGCAGTCCGTTTTTTAAATGTTTTGGTAGACATTTTTAAAGTCCTTTACCAATAGTTTCAAATGTAGGTTATGTCAACAAACCATAGTTAACAGTTTGGAAGTGAAAATTAAAAAAGGTTATCAAAATTTTTAACGAAATTCCCGTTAAATTTTAAACTTATATTGCGACCCCTGCTTTAACAATAGACCCGAAAGTTGCATGGGATTATAATTTTATGGCTTAAAAAGTTTACAATTTAAATATTTCAATTTTCAAAACAAAAAATTTGAATCTTTGGTGTTTTATGATTAAAAATATCTAAAATTCATTATAAAAAATGTTTAATTAAAAAAGTTATAAACTATCTTGCAAACTCTAATTGTTACGTAAAAACGGATATTATTTTTGAATTTAGATTAACAAGAATATTTAGCATACATAATAATTACTTGTAAAGAATCTAAGTTCATGAGAAACAAATATAATGTTGAAATATAAATAAAAATTATTTTTAACATTAACAAAGAAATATTCGTTCTTCAACTTAATGACGGTCAAGCCATAAACTTCACCGACAACGACCCTTCTGCAGGTAATTTTTCCCAATACAATTTTAGTGCTGAAACGCAGCAAATTTTCACTGAAATAGCACTGAGCTCTCAGTACTAATTCCCTAGTGCAATTTTAGTCCATTCTTCCGGCAGGGCAGCGCTAGTGTTCCTTTCGATATTTTTCATTGACTATGTGGCTACTAAAATTTGCCCCATTTATATTATTGCAAAAAAAGGAAAAAGTATATGTGACAGGCAAATTTTAAAATGTTGATCGATTGATATAACGGACGGAACTTACTGTTTCACATACATTTACTTGGACTTATCAAGTTTCTGCCGGTAATGTCATGTTCTTTTTAAACTATTATATATTGTAGGCGCAAAAATCATACGCACACAGAGAGAAAAACCAAGCGTTTTTAATATGAAGCTGTCTATGCTCATTTTGTATGGACGTTCCTGCTTAAGGGGCGTGGCCTCATACTATAGTTGCATAAATCCCATACCGAAAAAGCATGAATTCTTGCAATCGTAGTATGCTGATGTCCCATGCATTTAAAGATAGAAAGTTCTTGCTCATATCGTATGAATTTTATACAAACACTGCAGAAATTTACGCCTATTGCGCATGTAAATTCTTTTACGAAATATGTATCACTGTTCATACTATAAAATCTTGGTTTTTCTCTCCGTGCAGGGTGTCTACTATTTTCATTCAACAAAATTCCCGGTTATTTCCCGGTAATAAACTAATTTTTTCCCGGTTTTCTTTTCTTATAAAATTTAAATTTAATTTCGAAAATAAATAAATAATAATTTAAATTAAAAATTTGGACAATAATTTTTTCAATTTTTTAAAAATAATCTTGTCTTTTTATAATTATAATAGGAAATTTTCTTTTACAAGTTTATTACAATTCTATTGACAATAATTGAATTTCTATAATGAATAAATTGACTATTTACAAAAATAATTAAAATCCTTCCAAAGAATGATATTATTTATGAAAATAATTTAATTCCTGTGAAGAATTTTATTACAATTTAAAAAAACAGTGATAATTAATTATTTAACAATTTTTATTTTTCAGAATTAAAAAAAAATTTGCGAGAATTCAATTTTAATAAAAAATTTGAAGTGCATTTCGTTTTTTTAAATTAATTATTAAAAATTTTAATTATTAATTTTCGCACTAAGATACATGAATTCATTAAAATGTGACTATAAAATCAAATTATCAATTATTAAATTAAAATACTTTGAAACTTTTATTTGTTAAAAAGTTTCTAAAGAAATTCATTAACAAATTCAATTACATATTTTCAGTCGAATTTCACAATATTTCTATTAACTCCATAATTTTTTTAAAATTTATTTACATAATCTGTTTAAGTGCTAACTTTCCCTTTTGGGAATATCCAGCTAGATCTCGATAATTGATTAGATTAGATTAGATTACATAATCTGTTTAAATTAGTGCCTGACTTTCACTATCAAATTAATTTTTTTAAACTAATTCAAAGTTATAGAGAAGAGTATAAATATCTGTAAAAGTTAAAATAAAAAGTAATTTTTTTTCAAAACAAATTCCCACATAGCACAATATCTTGCTGTAAGTTTGTGGTGTGGATTACACGTATAGTTTGTAAGGATAGGGTTGTATACTTGTGGTAAACTTAAGGTAAACTTTAAATTTCCGCCATTACCGTAAGCTTACAAGTAAAGGTTATTGTAAGATTAAATGGTAAGGCTGTGGTAAGGTTACTATAAAGTTGTAAGGTTATGGTAAGTTTACTAAATAAGGTAAATCTTTACAAAATAATTTATAATATAATTAAAAAATAAATAAAAAATTTTTGGTCTTGCTCCATTTTGGAAATTTAACAAGCCATTGAAAATCTTGAAAACAAATTTGGGAGGACTGGAATTCGAACCCGGGATCGATGCACATAAACCTAACATCCCAACTAACTGAGCTAAGTAGGGAACTGACAAAGAAAAAATCAATATTGTTCTTAAAGTGAACCAAGAAGATGACTAACTCTTTAAAAGCAATATTGATTTTTTCTTTGTCAGTTCCCTACTTAACTCAGTTAGTTAGGATGTTAGGTTTATGCGCGTCGTAGTGCTGCCCACGATACCAAGACTAGTCTCGGTCTCGTATCGTATCGTCTCGGTTTTTCGAGACGATACCGAGACGATACTAGTTTTGAATGAAACCAAACGATACCGATACTATATGTCACGAGACCGAGACTCTCGACGAGATTTTTAAGGAACTGAAATTTAGATTTTTAAAGTTGTAAAAAATATTCATTGTTTACAAATTTAATGAATTTTAAATACTTTCTCTCATAAAAATAGCATTTTGCCGTCTGTTTGATTTCCTTCCAGCTATCTGACGTCATTCTCTAAGTCGAAATATCTTGATGTAGTGAAACAGCTCAAAATTCTTCGCTTACTAAGATGTAGTTTTATTTATTTTTTTTATTGAATTTTTATAAATGATGTTTTCAGATATTCACATTTAACAATTTTTTATATTAAAATTTTTAACTACTGTTTTAAAAACTAATAGATTTACGTATTAATTAAAAAATTCATGAATTTAAACATAGCGTCTAAAGTAATAAACAAATTTTCCTTTCAAGAGCGCCACTGTCATAGTTGGTACACTGAAAAAAATATATTTATGATACTGTCATAAATATAGCCAATTCTCAAATATTATATTGGTGGATATTGAACTGACATACAGTATTGCTGTTTCAGCCATACATCCTAACCATACCTTTATGTCAAAATTAACCAGGTAATTATTCACTTTCCTCTTTTCGGTATTCTTCTAAAAAAAATTCGGTTTCGGTATTTCAGTTGTTTTCTTGGGACAATAAATGAATGAAAATATTTGTTGTGCATTTTAATTACTTAGAATAAAATATGAGTATTAATTACTTATAATTTATTTATAAATTTGTTTTATATTTTATAAGATGGCCATAGCGTTGTCAAGGAAAATTTTTTGAAAGAACGTTTTTCTCCCTAACTTCTATATTATTTAACCTAATTACCTAAAAATTGGTACACTAGTGTATTTTTACAGGTTGATCACACATAATTAATTTTAAAAAATCTTTTTCTAATTTATTTTCAACAAATTTTTGTTTTATTTTAATTCATTATTTGTAATATGCAAATTTGGTTCCTCTACTTATTATTTACAATATTCGACATACCATACTTCAGTATTTCTTTTTCATTTTTTTTGTACCAAAAGATTTTAATTTTGGTGTAATATTCAGTTTTACTTTTATATTAAAAAATCGAAAAAACGAAACTTAGGTTTTAAAATAAAGGGTTTTAAATTTTTATAATACGGGTTTCGGTTTTCTGTTACAGATAATTTTCTTTTCGGTTTCTAGTTTTCGGATTTTAAAAAATTCTGTTTTTTCGGTTATCGGTTACGCTTGCCATCCCTGAAATTGACATTATCATTTTTTTCAGTGTATGGTTGGTTTCAGTTTCGAATGTAATACTTACAGGGATTGTTAATTCTACAAATAAAAATTTGTTTTGTTTTCGATAGTTTTTCAATAGTTTATCTATCTATCTACAAAATAAAAAACTAAAAAAATTGATTTCGATTTTTCAATGCATGTACTTCGACTTAACTGAAGTCTCGCGAGACAGCGAGACGATATCGAGACTATGTTTGGCGATACCGATACCGATACTTAAAATTACAATATTTAACGAGACCGAGACGATACTACATAAAATCTCGTATCGTCTTGTCTCGTGGGCAGCACTAGCGCGTCGATCCCAGGTTCGAATCTCAGTCCTCCTAAATTTGTTTTCAAGATTTTAAATGGCTTGTTAAATTTCCAAAATGGAGCAAGACCAAAAATTTTTCTAAAAAATTTTATATTTATTTTTTAATTATAGGGTAGAGCGGGGCTAGTTGAGGATAGGGGTAAGTTGAGCAACCGCAATATCTCAGGCTCTATAAATTGTCCACTAAATTTTTTCAATGCCAGAAAGAAGCAGGCACTTGCGCAGTTATGTTCCCTCCTGCGCCTGCTTCTTTCTGGCATTGAAAAAATTAGCGGCCAATTTATAGAGCCTGAAATATTTCGGTTGCTCAACTTACCCCTATGCTCAACTAGCCCCGCTCTACCCTATTATAAATTATTTTGTAAAGATTGACTTTATTTAGTAAACTAACCACAACCTTACCTCAACCTTACCACAGCCTTACCATTTAAGCTTACAATAGCCTTTACAATAACCTTTACTTGTAAGCTTACAGCAACCTTTACATGTAAACTTACAATAACCTTTACTTGTAAGCTTACAGCAACCTTTACATGTAAGCTTACAATAACCTTTACTTGTAAGCTTACAGTAACCTACAAATGTAAGCATACAATAACCTTTACTTGTTAGCTTACGGTAATGGCGGAAATTGAAAGTTTACCTTAAGTTTACCACAAGTATACAACCCTATCCTTACAAACTATACGTGTAATCCACACCACAAACTTACAGCAAGATATTGTGCTATGTAGGTTAAAATAATAAAACTTTCTTTAGTTTTGGTGAAAAAATTCCCGGTTTTGTATAAAAATCCTGATTAATTTCCGCTTAAATTAAATTTCCGGTTTTCCCCCCTGTCGGAATGGTGAAATCGAAATAGGTCTGTTCTCGTTGCCTGCACTAAGTGTAACTTTTACACTACCTCAAGAGTAGGTGCAGAAAGTGTAGCGAAATGTATGGTAAAATTACGGTACCTCCGGCAAAGAGAACAGCATAGTGGAGGTTAGGTGTTAAAGAGTAAAGAAGTGCACGCAACGAGAACAGACCTATTGTGCACGGAGAGACATTAAGTTAGAAAAATTATTTTATCGTATTTCGATATTTCTAATAGAACGTAAGAATTTAGGGATAATCGAGGTATAGTTAGAAGAATTATAATAAAGATTATGAAAAGACATAGTCAACGTCACTTTTGGTAATAAGTCTTAAAGTTTTTTGAATCTTTTCTAAAGCTTTATACTAAAATATATATATATATATATATATATATATATATATATATATATATATATATATATATATATATATAGGGTAGGGGTATACAAAATGCGTTACTAGGCACGTGTATACTTATATAATACATATGTATATAAATATACACATGATTTATTATAATATTATTACAAAATTCAATTGTTTAATCACTAATAACTTTTGAAACGTTTTTAACAAAATACTTTCAAGACGATGATGACGCTCGGTTGTTTGCTGAGTGTTCGTCTAACATTAACTGGTCTTCGGTTGTGGACGGAACTGTTCGGAAACCTTTGTGAAAATATTCTAATAAAATTTTGTAAAAATTCAAACTGCTTACCATTTCAGAGCGTGTTAATATTAAAAATAATACAGTATCTAAAATTTTTTTACATTTAATAGTTTTCAAAATAGTGGGTTTACAAATAAAAATATCAGGATGTATTATAAATATGTTCCATATTGTCGTATTTGCAATTGTCTTAACATCAAATGATATTCTTTCTAAACTTTTATACTAACTTCTGTTCCCTAAAAATTACAATAGTAGATAAAAAATAACACTACTTATTATTATAATAAGAACTATCATCATCGTACCTCGATTATCCCTAAATTCTTACGTTTTTTTAGAAATATCGAAATACAATAAAGTAATTTTTGTAACTAAAAGTCTCTCCGTGTGTATAGTCTAGCAGACTGAAAAAGTGGTCCCTATTGAAAATCCCCATTTGGGAAACCACATGGTATCCTATGTCAAAAACCATGTAAAAACCCTACTTCCATGAAGGAAATCACGTGGTTTACCATGTGGTTTCCCATGTCAAACCATATGTGAAATTGAGACAGGATTTTAGTCAGGAATTTGAACAGTTCTTCAATGCATAAAACCATATGAATTCCCACATGAAATCCTGCAAGTTTTTCCCAGTGAAATCCTAAACCATGTGAAAAACATTAACCGCCTTATTGAATATCCCTACATGGGAATCCACTTGGAATTTTATAAGGGATTTCACATAGGATTTTATATGGGACCCCCCATTTTGGTGTCAACTTTTTCAGCTATATACTGCAGGCGTTTCATCTCCTTATCCTCCTTCATGGATTTTACTTAGGAATTCATTTGGGAATTTATTTCTACGTACATTTCTAAGTAATTACTAAGAAAACCATGTGGAATACCACGTAGGATTCCATGTGGTTTTCTCAGGGCCGAATTTACAGTTGTGGAGGCCCCAGGGCTAAACTTATGTGGAGGCCCTTTTTAAAATTTTGTTTACTGTAAGGAAATATTAAATTATAATTATTTGAAAGGAAATGTCATTAAATGACGTAAGTGCATTTATTTTTTTAGAAAAAATACGTACATATGAAATTATAAAATAATTGGTGATTTTTTATTTTTTTACTTCTTATATTAATCAAAGATGAACTTTACGTGATTTTTCTTTGGCAAAATCATCTATAATTTGATTAAAACTCAAGTTGCGAAGGATGTCATTTTCAAAACTTAGAAGCGTTAGATTTTCTAAACGATTTTGTCCCATGCTAGTTCGCAATCTGTTTTTTATTATTTTCATCTTAGAAAATGACCTTTCTCCACTGCAATTGGTCACCATTAAGGTCAGGTATATGCGAAGAGCTATTTCTGCATTGCAAAATGATGACTTAAAATTATTTTCTAAAATTAATCTATAAAGGAATACTTCTGTAGATTCTCCCTTCCTTTTTTCATATTGCTTAGAAAAAGCCACAAGGTGAACAAGTTCATTTGTCAGATTCCGTTCGAGATCTTCAGGATAGGCGTCTACAAGATTATTTGCTTTTAATCCTAATTCGCAAGGTTCTATATCATTCAATTCGGCCAAGAACCCGAATCTTTTACAAATAGCCTCATAAGCCATTATTCGTTCAGCCAATGCCAAATTTAATTGGTCAATAACCGGAAGAAAACATTCGGTTCGAAATTTGTCTCTCGCCGATAATTGAACTGCAAGTGCTTGTCCATAATCAAGAGGTCGGAGCTTCACACTTGGTCTTCTCACACGTACAGATTCATATTCTTCAGTATTAGATAATTCTTTACCCGCTATTTCGTACGTTTCGAATGCATCTCTTTTCGATTCTACAAATGTTTTTAAAGACTTGAGTCCGTTTACAGCTGTAGACAGAATCATTGTGGAACTTTGCAGAATTTTATTTGTTGAATTGAACCTTTCAAGTATATCATGCCAAAATTTAATATAAATTGTAGTTTCAAGTTTAGACATTTTTTGCAAAAGACCGAGAGCTTCGTTTCTTACGATACTTTTTTGTTCAACGTCATCATAAATTTGAGCTAATGAATCTTGAATAGGTTTATAGCCATAAGCCAGAGCTTTAGTGGCATCGGCCCGACATGACCACCTAGTATCGCTTAATTTCTTTAAAGTATAGAAGTTGCCCTTTGTTTTCGAAGAGGATAATTTCTCAATTAGGATTTTATGTCGTGCAGTCGAATTGGTGAAAAATACAAAACGTTCTTGGACAAAGCTAAAAAAAGAACTGCAGCAAGGCACGTATTAGCAGCTGATTTTCCTACTAAATTCAGTGAATGAGCAAAGCATGGAAGATGTTCAGCTACAGGATTTTCCACCTTTATTAAAGCCTGCATCCCTTTATATTTGCCACTCATATTTGCTGCATTATCAAAAGACTGACTTCGACAGTCCATTATGTTCAAACTTTGTTTACTTAAAAACTCAAGAAGAGCTTGAGCCATTTCTTTGCCGGTATGGCAACAATTAAGAACTAAGTGTTCTCAATAACCTTTATTAACAGGAAATACTTACTGTATTTTCCATACAAAATATTTGAAATTCGAACACAAACACTACAATATATTTTATTAGACTTCAAAATGGAAATAATCTTGCATGTAGAGCTAAAATAAGATACAGTGCATAATTCCCATTCCTTAGGTAAGGTTATGTGCAAAAAAATACATGATTACACCGTAAAAAATTCTAAAACTATTGCGGTTTGAAAGTGTCACATTTTCCTGACAAATGAAAAGTCCTACATTTAATGTGACAACATAACTTTAATTAATGCAGCATTTTTACCATTGTCTGTAAAATATGACACTTTTAAACTGTGTAATATTTTTAGGACTTTTTACAGTGTAAGTATAATACACAAAACCTAACCCAAAAACGACACTATAAATTTCACACTGCTGTCTGTCCACGTTAAAACAATAGGATATTCAATAAACTACATCTCTTCTCGTATATATACTTTACATTTACAAATTTTATTTAATTCGCTCACGATTTTCTTATTAAAGCAAAAGCAAAATGGAGGTTTTTTTGTTGGTTACATGGCTTGTGCAAAATGGAGGTCTAACTACAAAGCATCTGGAGATAATAAAGTGTTGATTGATATATATAGACATATAGTTCTAGGAACTGTGATGTCAGGAGAAGGTTCAGATTTTGAACAAACAGATAGTTCTAAAAAGGACCACCACCTTGAGCACAACGATCGCAAGGTGGCGAATTAAAGAAAGTAATTTCTTCAAACGTTACTAAGGTCGTAAATTATGAACTGGAGAATATTTTTTTAAACACGAGCAAAAATCATGAAATTTGTATTTGAGTTGGTGGAGGCCTTAAATGGTGGGGGCCCTGGGGCGACGGCCCCACTGGCCCCGCGGTAAATCCGGCCCTGGGTTTTCTATTTGGGGATTTACATAGGATTTTACTTCGGAATTTATGTAGAAATAAATTCCCAAATGTAAATTCCCTAAGTAAAATCCTACGTAAATCCCAATTTAGGAAACCACATGGAATACTACGTGGTTTCCTTAATAATGTTAAAGATTACTGTCGCTCCTAGACTTTCACCGCTAGGTGGCGAAAGTGACTTCTCTCGCTGTTGAGACGATTCAGGAAGTATATAAGAGCTGAGAACCTGTAGCCCAGAGGACGTGTTTCAAATTACACAGGCACACAAAAAAAATCGTGACCTAAAGGACACAACCCCCTACCCCTATGTTTTTGAGGTCGCTGAAACCGAATATGACCATGAAAAATGTTTGTGCTTGCCCATTTTCCCGCTACCACCCCCTCCCACCCAGTCACGGGGGTTGCAATTTCAGATATAAGAAAAAGTCGAGTAGGATGTCTATTTCAATGTTTTTTTGGTCGCTGAATCCGAAAAAGTAATCTAAAAACAAATATTTCCCTCACTTAATCCCCTAAACTCCCTTAATACCTCCTAGAAGGGGGTTGAAATTTTAATTTTGACGAAAACAAAATATTTTTACATATAATTAAAAACCGTAAATAAAATATACAATAAGTTTTGAATGTGTCAATAATAAATGTCAATAATAGATTGCTTTAAAATTGCTTCAAAAGCAGAGATACAGTATAAGTTGCACGGTAAATCGTTAGGTATGAAAATAACACCAAAATGGATTTAAATAACACTAAATTGGATTATTTTAATCCTTTTTGGTGTTATTTTAATACCTAACGAATACTCTACGAATTTAATTAAAAATATGAAAATAAAACATTCTTGGACAGATAATAAACTATAAAATATCTATAATAAAACTTTAATTAATATTAATTTTTATTTTTTATGAAAAATTTAAAAGAAATGTATTTCAATATATTTTGTTTAACTTTGAAAATCACTAGTTCAGAATAGAGCACAAAAAGTTGCATTAGTGAGTTGAGAGTGCTTTTAGAAAGATAAATATATATGCGTTTTGTGAAAAGTATTCTCCAAGACATTCAAAACCTTCAAAACAGACAGAAGGAACTAAATGGAAATGCATAATATTTAAATTTTTTGTTAAATAAATAAAAAATATGATTTACAGATATAACCTCGAATAATTATTAATTTAATTTTGTTATCTAAATAAAAATAAATATTTATTTTCATATTATGAATAAAGTTTAATTTAATAATAAAATAATTAAATACATTAAATTAAATGCATAAAAATGCATGCAAAATACATTAAATACATTTCTTTTGAAATAAATTAAAAGATTAAATTTAGGTTATTAAATAATAATTTCAATTATAGTAATAAAACTTAGAATTTGGAACGTTCGTAATAATTCACGCGTATTAATAGGCACGGCGTAGTAATGCACGCGTAGAATTTCAATCACATTCGTACACGGAAAAAAAAAGTCCATCAACCATTAATGGATTAGTATATTACTTTGAGACGGGACTCTTTTTCCGTTGATGGTTACTTAACTTCACTTAACAATTGAAAAACATCATTGAAGTATTAAAAAAGAGTCATGGAATGATTAGAATGCCAGTATGTGACCAATTGTTTTAGATTTAATGGTGAATTATTATATCAATGGATGTTTGAATGTTTACGAATCATTAGTAAAGTTTGTGAAACGTTAGTTGACTCGTAGTCTAAATCGGTGCTCTTCACCAGCGCATTGTTGCGCAGTGTACCGATGCGCATTTCTTCCGGTTTCTCTATAGTCCATGTGTTTTTGCTGTCTGCTATACAAATCCCTATATACTATTATGTGTAATGTGAATATTTAACTTAACTAATAATTTGCAGTTTGATTGCGTCTAGAAATTGACCTCGATGAAAATATATTTTCTTTTATATTTCTCGCTAATTAAAAAGTAGTTATTAGTGCAAAATCATTTCTCACAAGTTGTGAAAAATTTTGTTATTTGGTATATAAGAACAGTTCGCTTCTAAACTTAAAGTGTTATAAGTGTGCGTTTCTACGTGTAGTTATTATAAGTGCGAAAATGTATTGGTCTAAAGCGTCTAAGAGTGTAAATAAAATATCGGAACTGTGCAACGAAAAAATGTGTTTATTCTGTACCAAATATAGTGTCTAAAATTAGGGATAATTCTGAAAGAATAAGTTGAATTTTTTGAATGCTTTTGATAGTCATGGAAAATTTAATAGACAGTTTTCTAAATTTTAGTGAACGAGTTTTATATATTTTGACTCCAAGTATGTTATCCATTCAATGATTTTGTGTCCCGTCTCAAAGTAATATACTAGTCTATTAATGATTGATGGACTTTTTTTTCCGTGTAGTAATTGACACTTGTGCACTTTTTTTTAAATATTCCTTTTTTTAATACAAATTAAATTATTTTTATAACCCAAAGACTTTTTTTAGTTCTAAGAAAGATTAACTACTCATAAAAAAATTGGGGGAAAAATTGAGGTTAAAAGCTTCAAATGATTCTTTAAACGTGGCTGATTTTAAAACACGTAGTTATACACACAATCACCCTATTAATTAATAAAAATAACTTGCGTAAATTAACCATTTCAATACATAAAACATAACATTTTTAAAATATATTATCTCCTATTTTTACACCTGATATCCTCTTCCAAAATAACAATTATATAATTATTAGTATAAAATATTATTTAGGTATTATTTTATTTTAAAAAACTTTTTTTCTATATTCAATTTTTTAGGTTTCTTCAAATGAGCGGATGAGAAGAAGAACTCGCTGTGACGCTCCACTGCACGCTATGTTGTCAGTCAAGAGTTTCAAATGCCGATAAAATTAAAATTTGAAATTTTAAAAAGTGTTACATTATAGAAAATAAAGAGTCAATTAGTTTAAGTAGTAAGTGCAAAAAACTAAAAAAAATTAATTTACATTTTTCATTCAATTTTAAAACATAAATCATCGTAGTTAAGGCAAATATTGATAAAATTAATCGGTATTTAATATACAAACTCGTTAGGGTCTATAGAAGACGATAACATATCAAAAAACTTTAAAATTAATAATTGTTTAATAATATTTAATTGTTATTAATAATCTACCAGCAATCACATTTTCTTACCTTTGCCGACAAAAAGTCAGTGGGGAAGTTTCGAATTAAAAGAACTTCCAGTGAGACATTTATTCTTTAATGTATAAAGATGTTTTCTGAAAAAATTTCAAATTGATTTATTGAAATGTACATATACTTTTATTTACTATCGCAAATAAATTGTTTTCAATTATATTAAACTTTTACAATAATAATTAATAAAATTATTTAAACATTTTTTAAATGAAATATATAATATTCAAACCTTATATTAAATTATTATAATCAAACAAATTTTAATATGTGAAAATAAAAATGAATTAAATATTTTTTAAATACTAGTAAATGTTAATAAATAACTCAAACTAATGTTAAGGCATTTTAATAACATATTTAATAACATATTTAATAAAGTACTAGATATACATTAATTAAATTTTTCCACTTTGCTTTAGAATATTGTTCTCCATAGACAGCGACTCGCTAGCGCGCCACGCGCAATTTGTTTAAACTTCGATATTTTCTAAACTTTTCAATAAATTAATTTGAAATTTTCCAGAAAACATCTTTATACATTAAAGAATAAATGTCTCACTGAAAGTTCTTTTAATTCGAAACTTCCCCACTGACTTTTTGTCGGCGAAGGTAAGAAAATGTGATTGTTGGTAGATCATTAATAACAATTGAATATTATTAAACAATTATTAATTTTCAAGTATTTTGATACTTCATTGTCTTCTATAGACCCTAACGAGTTTGTATATTAAATACCAATTAATTTTATCAGTATTTGTCTTAACTACGATGATTTATGTTTTAAAATTGAATGAAAAATGAAAATTATTTTTTTTAGTTTCTTGTACATACTATTTAAACTAATTGTTCTATAAAAAAAATTCCAAAAGAAAAAAATGATGGGCCTTTTTATTTTCTATATTGTAGCACTTTTTAAAATTCAAAATTTCAAATATTAATTTTATCGGCATTTGGAACTCTTGACTGACAACATAGCGTGCAGTGGAGTGTCACAGCGAGTTCTTCTTCCCATCCGCTCAAATAATAATTTCTACAAACATTATAAAAATAAAAAATTATTTACTTTAAGTATAGGTTTTTAGTTTATATATATATATATATATATATATATATATATATATATATATATATATACAATAAATTTATATTATATATTGTAATATCTATTACATTTATTTATTGCAATTATAATTATAAGGAAAATAATATAATTTCATTTCTTATTATTTATGTAGGTATATTATAATTCAAATTCAAATTGGCACATGCGCATTAAAACATTCATTTCAAGTATGCAGCGATTCCATCGACACCTTTTCCCTGTAACTAACCTATATAGTCTCCCTTTCATATAACGGGAGAGACAGGGCCAATGTTTTTAATCCTTTGAAAATTTCTTCATTGGATCTTTAATAAAATACTCTGTGATATCTCATATTAAATCCTGGGTGAAATCTTCCATGAAATCGTTTGTCAATTCCCATATAAAATCCTATGTGAAATCCCTTATAAAATTCCAAGTGGATTCCCATGTAGGGATATTCAATAAGGCGGTTAATGTTTTTCACATGGTTTAGGATTTCACTGGGAAAAACTTGCAGGATTTCATGTGGGAATTCATATGGTTTTATGCATTGAAGAACTGTTCAAATTCCTGACTAAAATCCTGTCTCAATTTCACATATGGTTTGACATGGGAAACCACATGGTAAACCACGTGATTTCCTTCATGGAAGTAGGGTTTTTACATGGTTTTTGACATAGGATACCATGTGGTTTCCCAAATGGGGATTTTCAATAGGGACCACTTTTTCAGTCTGCTAGACTATACACAATAGGTCTGTTCTCGTTGCGTGCACTTCTTTACACTTTAACACCTAACCTCCACTATGCTGTTCCCTTTGCCGGATGTGACGTAATTTTACCATACATTTCGCTACACTTTCTGCACCTACTCTTGAGGTAGTGTAAAAGTTACACTCTCTAAATCTGAATTAGTAGAAAGTTACTAATGAAATGGTGAAAAGTCGTCCACTAAATGATTTAGTAATAATTCTACTAACAATTAATAAAATTTTACTAATTGTTAGTAGAGCGTTACTAATTGATTAGTAGAATTCTACTAAAACATTAGTAGAATTTTACTAAAAATTAGTAATATTCTACTAATTAAAAAGGTGAAAAGTCGTTCATGAAAACTACTAAAAATCAGGCAAAGAAGCAGGCGCAACGCGCCTACATCATAGGGTTTCGTGGCCTAAAATGACAAAAATGATGATAATGATAATGAATGAATAAAAAAATAAATAATAATTTATTTAGAAATTTTTTTTTTGAATTAATTGTTTAAAAATTTTAATGAAGTAATTGGTTCTTTTAGTACTTTCGAGTATTTTCATGTCGCATATGTTTTCAATGAAAATATGGAATAGGAGTGATTTAAAATATATTATCAAAAAGTATAACTTTAACAAATTAAGAATTTAATAATTTATTTTTAGCAATATACAAAAATTGTAGAACTATGTAAATTACCCATTACCATTACCCTAACAACAGTTGTTATGACAACCATTACCATAGTAACGGTTGACATGGCAAGGGTTGTTATGTCAAACATTAACATAGCAATGGTTGCCATGGCAACGGCTGTTATGACAACCATTACCATAGCAACGGTTGGCATGGCAACGGCTGTTATGACAACTATTACCATAGCAACGGTTGCCATGGCAATGGTTGTTAAGACGTAAGACTTAAGACTTAGGACTTAAGACCTTCTTATACCGAAGTTAAGTCTTAAGTCTTAGGACATAAGAACTTAAGACAAACTTAAGACTGAATACTTAAGACTTAAGAAGTAAAAACTACGGACGGGCACCGAAGTCTCGCTATAAGGGTTTTGGCCCTTGGCCACGAAACCCTAAAAATTAGTAAAATTTTACTAATTCTTAGTAGAATTCTACTAATTCAGATTTAGAGAGCACTTTGTGCAGGCAACGAGAACAGACCTAGTATTTTTCTGTTGAATCTTCTTTCTGTACAGACAATTTTCACTTTATTAATTTGGTGTAAACGGCATTTAATTTCATTTCTTTTCACAAAATTTTTTCAAAAAAAATCCGACGTACCTTCAAGCGTAGGGCAGTTAGTTTTTTTATTTAAAAAAATTTCTGACTTGTTAATTATCAATATCTTTAAATGAAGTTTGCACTACTTACAGTTCAATACATTCATTTTTTGAAAAAAATTTAACGTAAGATTTTATGCTTTTATTTTTTATTTATATCAAGTGAAACTATACATACATATTTTTTTCAACCCTTGGACGGCGACATGAGGGAATTCAGTGGAGCGTGGTTCTCGACGCTCTAAGTGAATTAAGCCGTTCAAACTTGCAAAAATGGTCATAACTTCGTTTAATATTTACCGATTTTATTTCTTTTTTCTTAATTTGATATATTTTTTTTACGCTAAATCCGAGAACGGTTTTATATTTTTTCAAAATACAATATTTCTGATAATAACAAAAGAATTTTTTTAACAACAGATGTATAGCTGAAACAGGAATACTGTATGTACATATTTATGGCAGTATGATGAATATATTTTTTCAGTGGACATGTTTCGAATTAAACCGGCGTGCATATGTGCACATGACCCTTATGAAAAAAGTATTGGAATAAGTATTAAATTGAATACTGGGAAAAGTACTATAAAAAGTATTGGTACAAGTACTGGATTAAGTATTAGTTTAAGTACTGTAAACCAAGTACTCAATTCGCCAATAAGTACTAGATTAATATTATAAGTATATTTTTCAATTCATTATACTTATTTATTAAATTGTAATTTTTATGTTTAATATGAATTTAGTATGACTGAAATTTGGAGAAAAAAATACTGCGCAGGCGTACGAATCATAGAAACTTAGTGCGCATCAATTAAGATTTTTAATAAGCAATGGTGAATTTAGTACTTGGTTTCCAGTACTTCATCCAGTACTTAAACTAACATTTAATCCAGTACTTGTACTAATACTTTTTCCAGAACTTTTCCCAGTACTTACTTTAATACTTATTCCAATACTTTTTTTCATAAGGGGATGCTTGAAGCTTGTATATACTTAATTACAATTTTTTTCGTCTTAATATTATTTTACATTCAATAAAATAGTATATACTAACAGAATATTTTGTTAAATGTGATTACCAATAATAATCATTTATTGTTAAAAAGAATATTTTTTGTTATTACCAAAAATATTGTATTTTGAAAAAATATAAAATCATTCTCGGATTAAGCGTAAAAAATCCATCAAATTAAAAAAAAAAGAAATAAAGTCGGTAAATAAACGGTTTAATCCACTTGTGGTGTCGAGAACCACGCTCCACTGAATTCCCTCACTCTGCCACCAAAGGTTGAAAAAAATATGTAAGTACTTTCACTTTATATAAGTAAGAAATAAAAAAACACAAAATCTTACGTTTAATTTTTTTTTATAAAATAAATGTATTGAACTGTAAGCAGTGCAAACTTCATTTAAAGATATTGATAATTAACAAGTCAGAAATTTTTTTAAATAAAAAAACTAACTCCCCTACGCTTGAAGGTACGTCGGATTTTTTTTGAAAAAATAATAATTATTAACAAAGTTATTAAACTAAATTCAATTGCAACTAAACTAATTATTTAACTTACAACCAGTCATTTGAAAGCTGTTTCCAAGCTCTATAACTTCCATTTACAACTTTTTCTTCTAAAATTTAACCGGAAGCAATGGTTGTTTAAAAAGCCATGTTTTTCCAACTTTAACGATTGTTTACACCATTTTTTACAACCGAAAATCGAGAACAAACTAAGGAGATCTTATGTGGGGCCCTGAAACTGCAAGAAACCACTGAGACTTTTCAGGCTGTAGTTTTATGCACTCACTGACTGTCTAATGTTGCACTATGCTATAGTGTGTATCTTCAACTATGAAATTACTAAAGGATCTATTCAAATATGTGGAATCAATAGGCAACCAGCTATTTTGTAGTAAAACAATGATTTTTATGGAAAAATTAACTATGCTAAGTTTGTACAGGTTTAAGCATTGATACATTAATATAAATTTTATTAGTGATCAGATTATTCAAAAACAAACATACAGGATTTAATAGAACATAAAAATGATAAAAAGAAAATTATTTTAAAAGTTCGATTTTACGACCTTTATCCAGGTAGATTCGGGTTTCAGACAACTGTGAATCGATTGTGTATATAGTGTTGTGATATTATTAATATCTTAGTTTTCGTTGATAAAAGATTTGATGACCGAATGTAGTCTAGGTACTTAAGGATAAGTCCCATGTCAGCATAAAAACGGAAAACGTTTAGGGAATAAAAACTTCCTATTCAAGCTCAAAGCATAAACAGTAACGAAAAAGTGATAGAAGAGGTCATTCTCTGAAGTATTTGATTCATAAAAGGGGCCCTTGTGTAGATAAAATGTTATATATATATATATATATATATATATATATATATATATATATATATATATATATATATATATAGAGAGAGAGAGAGAGAGAGAGAGAGAGAGATTTCATCAAGGTCCACCTTGCTTAAATGAATCTTTATCACTTTTCGTACATGGCGACTAACTGTGAGTACCCTTGTAGAAGGTTGCCGAGTACGCCTAGATTCTTACTTTTGCTACAATTTCTATTGAACTACCATCACCTCCTACACCTGAGGTGACGACATTGGGACAATCGCTTATCAAGAGTGCTCCCAGAAGTAGAGATTGTACCCACCAAATTCATATTCTTACCTTACGCGGTCAGTCAAGAATTTCGGTAGCATTCGAAATTTGAATTAACTCTTATGTGCTCCTTGGTTAATTTTTAGAAGTGTGCGCCATGGTTATCGTAGGACTCGCGTAGAACAATTTGCTAATATGAATAATTCCCTGCAGTCAAGAATCGATTTAACCCCGTGAAAACCGATAACTATCAGAATTTACATTATTTGTTAATTCTAATTGTTAATTAACATTATCACTTAAGATGATATTGTGCACGACTTTTTTCGCACAGAGTATAAGTCATCTCCTGAACAGGCCCTTCATCCTGTTAACTTTTGGGTTGCTGCGGTACAATTACGAAATTGGAGTCCACAACTTTGATCAACGAAAAAAATTGTTTAATTTATTCCAAAGCAAGTCATAATTTAATATTTATTTATATAACAATTATTATCATAACATAAACATCAATCTATGTTTTCTAAATATTTTTATGGCAATATTGCTGCTTTATTTTTTCTTTAATTTATAAAGTAAATAATTTTTTTCGTTGATAAACGTTGTGGACTTCAACGTCGTGTACAATTTTGGGCGCGTGACAGTCCAAAAGTTTTCCAGCTACAATCCAAAGATGGGATCTAAACCAACATTTTCATTAGTCACGCGCCTAAAGCTATTGTGAAGCTACTGTTAAATACGTTGTTCCTCTACGGTCTAAAACGTCTGTCAGTGTACATAATTAAATATTTGACTAGAAGAAAATCTTGCTGCAAGCTTGCATTATAACTTTGCTATAGGCTTGCAAAATTAGGACACTTTAGTACTTGCCAAGAACTTGCCACAAGATTGCCGTGCAAGCTTATAGCAAGTTCGTAAAAATATTATATGCTGATTGGGAGGCTTAAATTAGGACTCGTTATTGACTACACCTCTCTTCGAATTCAAAGCAGAAATTTTAAATACGTAAAACTTAATCTAAGACCGCTCTTCACGCTTTTAATTGTCTGATATAGAAACTTCGATAAGTACCCAGACTCCATCCGGCATGCTAATTCCGTAGCAAATAAAAATTATATCATAACATACTACTAATGAATGCTTCATTACTCTGAAAAGATAAGTTGAAGTTATAACTTACCCTGCAACTGCTGCGTACCCAGCAACTGGTTGTGCTGCAGCCGCAGCTGCTCCGTATGCAGCTCGTGCTGCTACTGCTGTGTATGTTGCTGCCGCAGCGTAGCTGGCCTGCTGAGCTGTTGATAGTGGTGTCTTCAAGAGAGGTGATGCTGCAGCTGCTGCTGCCGCGGCCTGAAACAACCACAATCCACCATGCAAGCTCAAGCAAGCTGAAAGTACTAATCGCACCAGTAATGCGGTTGGCGAAAAGTACTCTTTACGCGCAAAAAGGTACTTATAAAAAGGTACATACTGCGTGGTACTATTCTCAACTATAATATTTCACTTTACCAAAAGCCACTGCCAGAACATACCAGGAAGAAGCCCCGTTACATCAAAATTTTATAAAGGTTACTTTAAAATTCATCCCTTTTTCAAGTAGGGCTACGTGGCCACGGATCGAATCCTTTATAGAGAGAATCTGGTGATCCACACTCTGTCCGGAGTGTTTCATAGCAACTGTTGCTATGACAGTGGTTACTATAGCAACCGTTATTATGGTAATGCATGCCATAGCAAGCGTTGTTGCTAATTGTAGCTATGATAACCACAGCAACTACTATATGTGACGCGACACGAGAAAAGGGACATATCGAAAAAAATAACATTTTTGAGATTTTAGTCGTATTCCATAGATTTTGAGTTGCTCTTTCACGTAAAAAAATCAGAAGTTAAAAATCTGAAATATTTTTAATAATATAAAGCCTGAAAGTTGAACGTGTCCTCGTAAATACATGGGTTTTTTGCTTATGGCGTCATTTTAAACGCTCCCCCTGTAAAATTCTCTTTTGAGGCGATAGGTCCCTTTTCTCGTGTCGCGTCACATATGTTGATAACACTGTCCGACAAAAATAAATGTTTTTTCTTCCCCTTCAATAATTCTGGTTACTTTCGATAGATTTTTTTACGCTGATTACAAATCTGAAAAGAAAAATGCTCCAGCACGTCGAGTTTTTGAGAAAATTAGTGTTAAAAAGTGAAAAAGCATGTTTTAGCTATATTTGATACTCAACAAAATAAATAATTTGAACATATAATTGATGTTTTTGAAATAAAGAATTCCTTTAAATTTAACGTTTTCTAGCAATAAGAAAATAATTTTTATAATAAAAAATTATATCATAATTAATTTTATGAATTAATTAAATGTTTAAATATAACAAAAAATTTGATTTGTATGATCACTAAATATTTAATGTAATATACTTTTTTCTTCTACTAGTCGAGCATTTAATTTCTATTAGAAGAATTGATTAATTTAATTTATTTAAAATTAAGATATAAAAACTGTAAAATATAATGAACGCTTAAATAAAATTTTAATTAAAAACTTTTTTTAGGAATTTCTAAAAATTAGATTGCTAAACATTTTTCTAGAATAAAATATAATTAACCTGAAAATAATTTAAAATGTTATGAATTTAAATGCTAAAAAATTCATTTGTTTATCACTTGTTTCACAATGCTGAGGTTATACATGGTGTTGTGATTCAAGCATTTATTTCAAACCAGAATCAAAATTCGATCACCTCTAATTTTTCTTTCAATCACAATCAAATATAGCCAAAAACATGCTTTTTCACTTTTTAACGCTAATTTTCTCAAAAAATCGACGTGCTGGAGCATTTTTCTTTTTAGATTCGTAATCAGCGTAAAAAATCTATCGAAAGTGACTAAAATTATTGAAGAAGCATAATTAGCGTCGGACAATGTAACATAACTTAATTAGTTATTAATAAGTAATAATTAGTATTAGTATTGTGACGCCCCGAGATGTCAAGGAGTCAAATTTTTCTTTTCGATTAATATCATAGGAACAGTAGGATGCAGAATGTCCCATTTTAAGTTTAATTTTAATTAATCATGCTTTTAAATGTATTTGTATTGTCTTGTATGAATGTATGTTGTGAATATTTTTAACTTAATTATTGACTATTTAATAATTTTCAAATATTTTATATTTTTGTTAATTCAAAATGCACATCGTTCTCAACATTATAATTTTACAATTTGTACAAAAGGGATGCAAGAACGACAATCTGGTTCCTCGGGTTTTTCCTCTCATTGTTTGAGATCATTTGCGGGAATCCCTCTTTTTCCTTAATGTATTAATATTTCATAAAAAGTATAAATCTAGGTTACAATGAAGGAGTGAGCGCTCAAACTGAAAATAATGTCAAACCAATTTTTTTGGATCTTAATCCTTAAAATAACATCTAGCAATAGATAGAATTTAAAGGAAGAGTGCAATAAAAGTATAAAAAAGGACAAGAGTTGAGCCCTGCAATAAAATGCAATTCGGCTTGTCCTAGGGTCGCAGACCCCCCCCCCCCGCAAGCACATGTTTGCTAATTATTGCACCTTCCTGGTATAAAAATTATACCTGGTCCACGTGGACTACGACTAGAAATTTTCGAGTTTTTGGGCGTTACTCTATTTATTCTTTTAGCAAATCAGAATCTATAATTCCCCTATTTTCTAAAAATTTTCCACTTCCTAAAATTTTCGCAAATTTTCTTGGAGAGTGGGAACGAACGACGCGGGTACCCGGAGCGTCGTCCAGCATCTTAAAGTCAGTTCCTTATTGGTCCCTGTTCAGAGATTTGGAAATTAGTTCTTTTCTTGAACATAATTTTTTCCTTGAGGTTCGACTTAAGATTTTAGCAGTCCGACTATTCGGCTGAAAACGCACTTTCTTTAAACTGTATAAATCCTCGGAATAATGTTGTTTAAGTTAAGAACCAAGGACCTCTTCTCATGAACATACAGTAAATCAGTTAAATAAGAAAAACAATTAATAATAAAAACGCGATTTTTGTATTAAACAAAAATTTTCAAGTGTTAATAAATAAACAAGTGTTCTTAAACTAAATTTCTTACTTTTCCTTTAAAATTTTCCCTAAAACAACAATAAGGTGTAGTTTTTATCTCTTTAAAACCTAACAAGATCTCTCAAACTATTTCTTTTACCGCTCGAAGAAATAGTACAATTTTAACTAATTAATTTTATTAAATAAATGAGATTCACCATTTTATTATTAATTAATTTTGTTTCTTTTAACTTAATATTAATAGTTTTTGGTGACATTTGTGTTTGATTTTATTAGTTTGTTATATTCTCTCGTTATGTTATGTGACATGAGATATTTTTGGTGACAGCCTTTCCAATTTTATCTAATTTCCATGCCGTTCCGTAACATAGGAAATTTAATGGTGACAGCGGTGGGATACTGTTTAAATAACTTATTGTTGTTAGTGGAAATTTTTTCTACTCTCTTCTAATATTTTTCATCTTTTTTCTTGAATTTTCTGCTCCTTTTATTTAATTTCTACTGTTTTAAAATTTCTTTAAATTCAACTTTCTCTTTGAAATTTCTATTTTTTTTCTATTTCTCTATTATTTTCATCTATTTCTTAATTTCTACTACTTTTAGTTATCCTGACATTTTACTATTTTTACTCTTTCACATTTACCTTAATTATACTTCCTTTGCCAACGACCTTTTTAATTTTCTTACGATATTTCATTTTGTGGTAAATTATCGAAATTTTGTGTAAAATTTCATCTATGTGCAAAATAAGTGTCATTTTTCGACGTTATCCAAAGGAATCTAAACTAGTAATTCGCGCTACAGAAATTGCATAATTTTACGTGAATTTCTGTGTTTTTAACATGATTACCAGTGTTAAAAATTTTAAAGTGCTTTTTATCAATTATTTTTACTCTTCCGTAAGTCAGAAATTAATTGGATTACAGTGTTTTCTGAGGACATATTTTGATTATAATTTTGTAACTCTACTCTGGGAGGTAAGAAAATTTTTAAAGTGATTAATCACAGATTCGTGCAATGTAATTATTGACAAGTTTTAAATTTTCAATTATTATCAACTGAAAATAAATTGGAGATCTGCTTTTTTACAAATTAATTGATAATAGTTAATTAATATTATTTAGTATAGAAATTGTTCTTTTAATAATTAATTATTGTCAATTTTCTAATCAAATATTCAATAATCATGTATTTTGTTTGTTTATTGTCATTTTATTCAAAATTTATGTTTTGTCTAGAATTTTTAATCAGTAGTAAAATTTATATTTTACCATTTAATTATTTTATTTCAAACAACTTAAATTTTTAATGACACATTTGTAAAAGAATATTTTTGTTCGTTTGTTAAAAATCTTTTATTTTAACCTTAAGGGAGGTTCACTTAACCTTCAAATTTCAGTAAAAATCTTTTGCTGATAAATTTTTATTATTCATAAGTTACTTTATATTTTTTTTATATAAACGTAATTTTGTTAAGGTTAAATTTTCTTTTGAATTCTCACTTGTCATTTTTTACAAACACGATATCGCTTGAATATAAATATTTTCTAACAAGGTAATTTATTAAAATATCTTCTCTGTAAACTAAAAGAGACAAAAAAAGAGACTATTTGTTTGGCACATGGAAGGAATTCACAAATTTCCTTCTTTCATCCCTTCTTTTTTTTTATCAGTAAGATTCCTATAATTCTTAATAAATTTTGGTTATTAACATTTGATTATTTTATTCTATCAGTAAATAAACAAGCACAGTTTTTTAAGTCTTTTTCTACACTGAAAAAAAAGTGCTGTTGAATCAAATAGCTCCATGCTGTTGAATTTCCCGTTATTAATTCAATAACACATTTATTAATCGAACAGTATATTGCTTAAAACGAAAAAATGAAACTGTTTAAATTAAAAGTACGATACTGTTAAATTAATGATATTCTACAAATTGTTTCTATAGTTCATCTATATATAGCAACAGAATAATTTATTGCTTCTTTGACATTATTCATTTGAAATATCTAATAGATAAATTTGAAGAAAATGCGTGTAAATTTGAATCAAATAAAAAGTTGTTTGCTTCAAAGAAGCGCGCTTTTGAAAATGAAAGCATATGCTTTCGTTTCAATGAGTGGTGCTATAGCGGACTGCCAATAGCATATGCTATAAAAATAAGGACACTATGTATTTGAGACATTGACAGGTGCTAAATTTATTGAAATACTTATTCACACATATTTATATGTTTATTGAACCTGTCGTTTTTGAAATTCTTTTATAAAAAACTATTATTTAAATTGTTTTAAAGAATTAAGGACTAGTTAAACATAAATTCCCTATATAAATTCCCTTATTCACGAGAAAAATCTCGCGCACGGTATTTAACTACAAAGTAACTGCTCAATGTAAGAAGCGAATGTATTACATTGCAGCGCGGCAGTTCTCGTCTATCACGAAAGTTAAGCACGTTTTGTCGCGGTTACTACCTGGATGGGTGACCGATTGGGAACAGCGTATTTTTCAGACTCAAAAAATTATAAAGTGTGTTTGAATGTGTATGTATGTGTGTTTGTCGTTGGAAAAAATTAAAAAATATAATAAAGATGTCTATGTTAGTGTGTAAAATTGATAAAAAGATGTATATAAGAAGGTGTTGTGTTAAAGGTGTGAGAATTAGTATATAAAAAATATTGTGAACAAAAATTTCATTTTTTCAATTTATCGTTGGTATATCTTTAACCACATAAAAGAATTGACTTAACAGTATGGTCCCGCGTGGAAATGAAAGCTTGGGCGAAATCCAGCAAAGTATGGGAAAGCTTGGCAAAGTATGGCAAAGCTTGGCAAAGTATGGCTAATGAGCGTTTCCCAAGCTTTGGAATCTACATGATTAACAACGATTATTAAAGTACGCGGACACTTAGGAAAAGTATAGAAACAAGAAAATAGGTATGGGAAAATAAAAAATTTATTATTTTTTTATTATTTTTTTGGAAAATTGAAAATCTGAATTTCTGGAGCTTGGCAAAGTATGGGAGCATAAAAAATTTTGCATTTTTTTCATATTTTTATGAAAAATTAAAAATCTTGCATTTTGGAGCTTGGCAAAGTATGGCAAACCTTGGCAAAGTATGGGAGAATAAAAAATTTTGCATTTTTTCCATATTTTTATGAAAAATTAAAAATCTCAATTTCTGGAGCTTGGCAAAGTTCGGCAAAAGTCGGCAAAGTATAGGAAATTGAAAATTTTTTTTTTAATATTGTTTTGGAAAATTAAAAATCTCAATGAAGAAAAAATAGTTTTTTTATTCTCCCATACTTTGCCAAGCTTTGCCGAACTTTGCCAAGCTCCAAAATGCGAGATTTTTAATTTTACATAAAAATAGAAAAAAATAATAAATTTTTTATTCTCCCATACTTTGCCAAGCTTTGCCGAACTTTGCCAAGCTCCAAAATGTGAGATTTTTAATTTTTCATAAAAATATGAAAAAAATGCAAAATTTTTTATTCTCCCATACTTTGCCAAGCTCCAAAATGCGAGATTTTTAATTTTTCATAAAAATATGAAAAAATGCAAAATTTTTTATTCTCCCATACTTTGCCAAGCTTTGCCGAACTTTGCCAAACTCCAAAATGCGAGATTTTCAATTTTACATAAAAATAGAAAAAAATAATAAATTTTTTATTCTCCCATACTTTTCCAAGCTTTGCCGAACTTTGCCAAGCTCCAGAAATTCAGATTTTCAATTTTCCAAAAAAATAATAAAAAAATAATAAAAAAATAATAAATTTTTTATTTTCCCATACCTATTTTCTTGTTTCTATACTTTTCCTAAGTGTCCGCGTACTTTAATAATCGTTGTTAATCATGTAGATTCCAAAGCTTGGGAAACGCTCATTAGCCATACTTTGCCAAGCTTTGCCATACTTTGCCAAGCTTTCCCATACTTTGCTGGATTTCGCCCAAGCTTCCTCTTCCACGCGGGGTGTTATTCAATCGATAGCAACAACTAAAAAAATTAAAAGTACAAATTTTTGAATCATAAAAATGATGCTTTTAAATTTAAAAACTATAGTCATTGACTCAAAAGCATATACTGTTAAATTAAAAAATTTTGATCGTTGATTTAAAAGGAATACCTTCAAATTAACATAGTATGCTGTCAATTTAAGAAATATGCTTTTGTTTCAATGAAAGTGATACTATCGAATCATTAGAATCGGTGCTTTCAAAACAACAGCATATACGTTTGGCAGCCCGTTATGACACTATTCAATGAATCAAACTCATATGTCTTTGATTCAACAGCATTTTTTTCTCCGTGTATTTCGTATCGATAACTAGTATAATTTATTGATTTGATCAAGAATAAAATATTTTCTGAATTTTTATTTCAAATTAAAGGAACATAACCTAAAAAAATAAAATAAATTAATTAATTGATATTAATCATCGCATGTTAAGTTGAATATTAATCAGTTAAATACTTAATTGAAAAAAAATTATACAAATTACAATATATGACGTATATTGTGTATATATTCATTTATATATAACATTTTTATGAGTTCTATATTTTTTCTTGTGTTCTATTATATTACGTATGGTTATATTGTTGTATTTAACTATATAATATAGTATTTTAATACGTTTTATAATCAACCACATAATTGTATGATTATTTAATTATTCAAAAAAAAAAGAAAGAAAGAGAAACATCATAACTTTTTTTCTTAAAGTGACTCTCACTTTATTTATTTATTTATTTATTTAAATAAAGAATCAAAAGGAAAATAATTCCATTCTAGTTACTTTTATTCTTTCTCTTAATTCAATAATCAATCAGTTAATTATCATTTAAAAAAATAACAAAAAAAGCAAAATAAATAATTGTTGAATAAATGGTTTTATTAATCCATTTTAATCAGGAATTATCCTATTTTTCTTGTTATATTGTTCCAAATTTCTCTCTTTAACCTAAATTCATACGAAATAACTAAAATTTTCATTTTTGTTAAATAAATAAAATTTTCTATTTCTATTACCAAATTGTTCAATATATTTATGATTTAACCATAAAATATTTTCGCCATTTATTTAAAGATTTTAATCTAATAATGCAATTTTAATTACATCAGTATAATTTCAAATTTTCTTAAAATTTTGTTGACTTCAACAAAATACGATAAAATCGTTCGCTTTAGATTATCGGGCGCGAAAGTTTCAAAAAGCTAAACACCGCGTAAAATAGTCAATGATAAACAAATATTCTCGTGAATATTTCGGAAATTGACAATGTAAAATAAATTAACCATTCTGCAACCACTGGTTTTAGGTTATTATTAGTTGATCTTATTCTTCGAAAATTTTTCTACTTTTACACAATAATTAGATAAAATTCAATCAGAGCATATTTAGGTTAATTTATGTGTGTGCGTGTGATCTTAAATATCTTTACTTACTTTTAGTTTATAACTTATGCTCTCTTTTGATAGTTTAATATTTTCAACATTTTGTAAAATAAATCCAAAACTTATGTTTATATAAAAATTAACAATTAGTATTTTTTCTAATTCTTCAAATTTACATAAATATTGTCAAAACATTTTAATTCTGTAAAATATAATAACTATTCAATTTATGTCTTGTTTTCAAATTTCATATACTGTTATAAACCATTTTTACAACAATTAAATTATCTTTCTCTGTCAACTCTAATCTTTTATAAAAAAAATTAAGATAGATAGCTCAATAAATTCAATTAAAGGATGACTATGCATACGATTATCTTCAAAATTTGTAAAAACTTGCCATCTCGAGGACTTTTTATCTTATGTATTTCGTGTGCTAGTCTAACCTAACTTGAGGTTCGACTTAAGATTTTAGCAGTCCGACTATTCGGCTGAAAACGCACTTTCTTTAAACTGTATAAATCCTCGGAATAATGTTGTTTAAGTTAAGAACCAAGGACCTCTTCTCATGAACATACAGTAAATCAGTTAAATAAGAAAAACAATTAATAATAAAAACGCGATTTTTGTATTAAACAAAAATTTTCAAGTGTTAATAAATAAACAAGTGTTCTTAAACTAAATTTCTTACTTTTCCTTTAAAATTTTCCCTAAAACAACAATAAGGTGTAGTTTTTATCTCTTTAAAACCTAACAAGATCTCTCAAACTATTTCTTTTACCGCTCGAAGAAATAGTACAATTTTAACTAATTAATTTTATTAAATAAATGAGATTCACCATTTTATTATTAATTAATTTTGTTTCTTTTAACTTAATATTAATAGTTTTTGGTGACATTTGTGTTTGATTTTATTAGTTTGTTATATTCTCTCGTTATGTTATGTGACATGAGATATTTTTGGTGACAGCCTTTCCAATTTTATCTAATTTCCATGCCGTTCCGTAACAGTATTAGTATCAGAAAACAAAGTAAAACAAACAAAGTATTAGTATCAGTTCTCTTACTATAATTTCTTTAATTTTTTTTGCAAAATGTTTTCATGAAAATCAATTAATACAGTTCTTTCTTAATAAATTCCTTGACAAGGAGTTAACAGATTTTTAATAAATGGAAGAAATGCATGTTAGAAATATAAAATTTTAAATATATGTAAAAATAATAGATTTTTAGACCATTTTCATAGTAAAAAAAGTTTTTTTCACAGATATTTTCCATTTTAATGTAAAATGAGAGAGGGTTCTTCCGCTGTCTGAATATAGCCTAGGAATACATGGAGTAAATAAAAAGTGGATAAAATTTAAGTCGAAACGATGAATATCAGTAAAGAGAATGAGTGCTCCGTAAATATGGTGAAAATATCATGCATATAGAGACATTTGATTATAGAAAGAGGTGCAGGTATATAATTTTTTGAACTTGGAATTGAAAATTTTTTTTAGACAAAATTAAATACAAAAACAAAAAGTATCAAGATATTAGGAAAAAAATATAGTTTTAGATACAAATAATTTTGATTACGATGTGCACATAATTATTAAACTTAACAGTTGTTCTTTAACCTTCGCGCTACCAATACTTTTTGTATACGCGAACTACCGGACGGCCACCCGGGGTGGCCAAACGCTTTTTTACTATTATGTTCTCAAAACGATTAAAATTCATCAAAAGTTTTGAATATAATTATGTATTAATACAAATACTGTATCTTAATAATGTTTTATGACATTTATGACACAAAACATTTGATTTATTATTAAAAAATTATTTGAATAAATTATTGTTGTTACTTACCAACTTTTTCCAGAATACACCTAGAAAGTTGCAGTTTTTTCCCAATTTTGCAATTTACTAAATCTTTTATGATTACAGATAAAGAATAAAAGTAGAATAAAAATTAAACTATTTCTTAAACAATTTAACTGCAGCTTTCTAGGTGCATTCTGGAAAAAGTTGGTAAATAACAACAATAATTTGTTTAAAAATTGTTTAAACAATAGTTAAATTTTTATTCTTTATCAGTAATTATATAAGATTTAGTTAATTGCAAAATTAGGAAAAAACTGCAACTTTCTAGGTGCATTCTGGAAAAAGTTGGTAAATAACAACAATAATTTGTTTAAAAATTGTTTAAAAAATAGTTTAATTTTTATTCAACTTTTATTTTTTATCTGTAGTCATATAAGATTTAGTAAAATGCAAAATTAGGAACAAACTGCAACTTTCTAGGTGAATTCTGGAAAAAGTTGGTAAGTTACAATAATAATTTGTTTAAACAAATAAAAAATGAATTATAACATCATAATATATTTTATTTATTGATATAAAACATTTTTACTGTAAAAGTTTAACGATTTTATTTTTATTTTTTGCAATATACAAAAACAAACACCCGGTCAATTTTCAGTATTCTCGTACATACTTTTTTATTTGTTATAAATAAACAAAAAGTGTAAAAAAAAATTTATTTTTGTTTTTTTCGAATGTAGATAAAATTTTGTTCAGTGAGTTAAAATGGCGATTCGATTGATACAAAATTCGAGGAGATATTCAACATTATGTATTAGTTGGCCACCCCGGGTGGCCGTCCGGTAGCGCGAAGGTTAAGGTACGAAATAAATTTAATTAACGTTTCGAGACCGGTGCCGATTTTGTTCATCAGAATTTATTTAATCTTATAAATTATTATAATGATAACATTATTATTCAAACACTTGTAAACAACTATAAAATATCAGTTCAATAGACTGAGAAAATATTTTGTATAAAGATTAGTCAAAAGTTGGTTAAAATGGCTACACATAGGCATTTTTGTATGGTTATTAAAATGCATTTTCCAAAGAATGTTCAAAAAGTAATTTAAAGATTAAAACAGACATTAGATTAAACTTTGGTATGCATTTGATCATAAACTGATTTACTATTTTTAATACTTTATGCTGTGCTTTGGTAGATATTTACCTGCGTGCACCGAAAAAGAAATATTCTTGTTTTGAGAGGATTCCTCTTATTTTGATGCATATTTTCCTTTTGTATATTGACCAAAAAACGTCCTCTTATTTTAAGAGGATTATTCTCCACTTAAGAGTAATTCCTCTGAAAAGTAGAGGAATAGTCTCCAATGAAGAGTAATATTCTTAATTTAAGAATAAAATGTAAGAGGATTTTAGAAGAGGAATTGTCCTCTTAAAACAAGAATATTTTTTTTCGGTGTGTGTCCCAGTTTGTCCAGAAGTTGGGTAAAATGAAAGCACCACCACGCAACTATACTATCAGGACTGTATGTAACAATCTAGGAGCCCTTAGGAAATTTGTCCTTTTAACAAGATTTATAAATGTATTTTAAAATCTATCAAAACTTAATTACTAACATTTACTTTAAACAAAATAGTTAAGGAAGGTCAAAGATATTAATTATCAATAGTTTATTATTTTAATTATTTAAAAGTTATAATTTACATGAAATGAAGATATTATAGATTATGATGTTAAATTAAACTAATTTCTTTATTTCTTATTTGCTTTTGTGTCTATAAATTTATAAAAGAAAAATATGTATAAATATAAAAATATATATCCACCCCTAGGGACCGTAGGACCTTGTAGCTGGTGGGGTGGCTTAAAGGCTTAAAGGCTCTACGGAGACAGCTCTGGCGAGAGCAGTTGACCTAATTGATGGGCAACTGCAGGGTCAGGGTTTTGCTGTAGGTGTTTTTATGGACATAGAAGGGGCTTTTAGTCAGGCCTCTCCGGAATCCATAAGTAGAGCTATGACAGCTTTTAATATTCCTACAGGAGTGGTTGATTGGACCTGTCACATGTTAAGAAACAGAAACCTCATATCAACTAAAGGAGACTCAGTCCTGAAAGGGACAGTTAACTCTGGATGCCCCCAAGGAGGTGTTCTTTCACCCTTGCTCTGGTCCTTGGTGGTGGATGAACTACTGAGAACTCTGACCGAAGCAGGATACTATGCGATTGGGTATGCGGATGACATTTTGTTAATCGTCCGCGGTCCCCATCTCGACGTTGTACTCGAAGTGTCCCAAAAGGCTTTAAACCAGGTAGACAAATGGTGTAAGAGGGTGGGTTTATCTGTAAATCCGGGGAAAACGGAAGCGGTTATCTTTACCAGACGGTATAAGTGGAAAGCCTCGTGCTCACTTACGCTGTCCGGAAAAGAGATCCAATATACAGAGCAGGCAAAATATTTAGGAGTAATCCTGGATAGTAAACTGCTTTGGAAAAAGCACCTAGAGGAGAAGTGCAAGAAACTTACAGCTGCTCTGTGGCAATGTAGAAGGGCCATAGGCAGTAGCTGGGGTCTTAAACCGGATACACTATTGTGGATCTATGAAGCAATTCTGCTCCCTAGGCTGACGTATGCTTGCGTGGTCTGGTGGAGTAGAGTTGAATTAAAAACATTACAAGCAGAATTGGAAAGGTTAAGGGGGATGGTACTTAGAGGAATAACGGGGGCGGTGCGTACAGCTCCTACTGCTGCCCTTGGTGCCCTCTTGGGGCTAGAACCCTTACACCTTACAATTAAAGCAGCGGCGGTTAAGGCTGCCCTGAGGTTGAGCGGTCCTGTGGGCTGCAGGGAGGTGGGTAGATGTCGTCTCCCAAAGAAATTGGTGAGAAGCCCCCTCCTAAGTATGATTAGGGACAGAACTGTCCCTTTGTACCTCTTCGACAAAAAGTATAAGATTAATATACCTAGTAGAGAAGATTGGATAAATGGACTGACAAATATTCCAGCTGACTGTGAAGTCTGGTACACAGATGGATCAAAATGCGGGAATGGAGTTGGTGCAGGAATCTATCATGTAACCTCTCAAGTGGGACACTCTTTTAAGTTAGGGACCACTGTTACTGTGTTACAAGCCGAAATTGTGGCGATACTTTATGGTGCTGTTGAAGCCTTGGAAAATTGTCGCGACAAAGATATTTTTATTCTTTCGGATAGCAAGGCAGCTATTTTCACCTTGAAACGATACGTATCAACATCACGGCTGGTCGGTGACTGTCATGAGGCACTTAACAAACTAGCTGAAACTAACCGCGTTACCCTTCTCTGGATCCCTGGTCACAGTGGATTCGCGGGAAACGATAGGGCGGATGAGCTAGCCAAAGAAGGGGCTAGAAAACAACTTATTGGGCCCGAACCGCCCATTGGTGTTTCCAATAAATGCCTGACACTGGGAATTAAACAGTGGATAGCTGCGGAACACCAAAGGGAGTGGCGGGCAACTAAGGGCTGTAGACAAGCCAAGGTACTCATGGGAACTAGTATTGACCCTATGAGGAAAGCGGAATTCCGCAAATTAAATAGGAAAGAGGCAAAGATCATAACAGGGCTATTAACTGGCCATGGTGATCTGCGCTATCATCGGCACAAAATGGGGATTGTAGACGACCCGAAGTGCCGTAGGTGTGCAGAGGAACACGAAACCTCGATACACATGTTGTGCTACTGCCCCGCACTTGTGAAGGAGCGGGAACGCATTACGGGCTACTTCTTTCTGGGGGAGACCGTTATTGCTACCAGAAACCTGGCCGAAGTCCTCCTGCTGTGGAAAGGACTTCGGATATAGGGACTATTATGGGGAACGTAAAGGGATTACCTAAGCGTTAGTGGTATGACCTGAAAGGTCATAGATTCACAACCCTCATTTCTTAATAATAAAAATATATATACGTGAAAAAATCTGTTAATATATAAATTTAAAATTATTTTATCTTTTAATTAGTTATTTATTTTAAAATAAAATAATATTTATTCAGATAAATATTTATTTTAATTTATTTTTATTTTAACTTTTAAAATAGATTAATGTTTTATTTATATTTGTAAAGATAAGTTGAAAAATCCAGAAAAAATTTTAATTTATAAATAATAATACTTCATTAATTGATCACGAATTGTTTTTTTAATTTAAAGCCAATAATAAAATAATAAAACTAAAATAACAAGTAATTAATTAGTTATTCATTTTTAATCCGTTTCTCGCAAGTTGTGAATCATCTCTGCCACTTACTATATAAGGACAGTTTAAATCATTCATTTATTTGTAAATGTGTGCGAACCAAGAAGACTAGAGACAGGAGAGCCAACTCGAGAATTTTCGATGGTCCCGATTTTAACGGACGACTGGGCGTACTACCCCGAGGCGCACTAGTCTTCTGCACATCCCAACACATGCATAACTGTGTGTATTTTATATATATATATATATGTATTCCATCTGACAGCTGTAACAGCTGCAAGTTTGTTATTATCTCCTTCATATTGAATAATAAGTGTAAATATTAAGTGAACTTAATATTTTTAATACAAAAGTTTCTAAAAAAAGTGAGAAGTGTATTTAACACTAGTGTTTTTAATTATGATTCGTCTTGATGAAGAGTGTTAATTTAAATAATAAAAGTTGTAATGGAATTTTCATAACCATTTTTTATCTTATTATAAAAAAGGTATGTTATATTATAAATTGCTATCGCTTCTATTATAATATATAATTTATTATATATTTATTATTGCTGCAATTATATTTATTTCTGTTCTAGCATTGTATTTGAGGTTAACCATAACCTCCAAATAAGGAATTTTTCCCAATAAACTAACTTTTCAAATTTATCGCTCTACGATATTTCAAAGATTTTAAAAGGGATTTATAAATTATAAAAACTAATAAAGATGACGATAATTCTCTTTACAATTTTTATCGCCACTTGTACAATTATTTATGCAACACTGTCTCTTTTGGGGCATTTCATTTAGTATTTTCAAAATCAACTGGCACAGAACTTGCACATAACCAAGAAAATTGTAATCAAAACAAACACACATTATCTAAAGACACACAGATAGAGTTTATAAAGTTATGCATGTGTTGGGATGTGCAGAAGACTAGTGCGCCTCGGGGTAGTACGCTCAGTCGCCCGTTAAAATCGGAGTTGGCTCTCCTGTCTCTAGTCTTCTTGGTGCGAACTTAGTCTTACGATATATGTGTGTATTAGGTTAGGTTATGTTATATGTTAAGAGTGTTGTATTTTGTGTTTGAGTATTTATAAAGTGTATGAGTGAAATAGAGATATTGTTTAATGCAAAATGTGTAGGTAATGCAAAAATTCGTACAACATATAAAAATCAACAATCGATAATTAATTTTTTTTATCATTTTAAAAATGTTGGTAATACAGGAATTAGTCCTAGGAATCAACCGTCAGTATGTAGGAATGATGATTTTACTAGTCTCCCCACCACATTTTACTCAACTTTTGACTGAAATTTAAGTTTCCATAAGTCACTCTCTGAAATGTGTTGAATACGTTCTCTCATTTTTTTGTTTATATTGTGTTCAAACGTAGACTAGGCTTTATTCTAACACTTTTCTTTACAAAGTATTGTTGAAATTCTGCGAAATTTAATTTAAAAACTGACGAATTTTATTTTCACCTACGAAAAATTTATTTTGAACTACAGTTGGTTAAACTTTATTCAAAAGCGCATGTGTAGCCATTTTACTCAACTTTTGACTAAAGTTTGTACAAAATATTTTCTCAGTGTAGGAGCTTCTTTAAACGTTTTAAATGATATTTTTCAAAAACTTGAATTTAATATGTTTAAGGTATTAACTAATAACGAATTCGGCTATCTACTTTAGATTGTTCTAAGAGTGCTCCAGGATGGAGTAAGCATGTTCGATTTAACAAATTTGCTATACTCAAAATATACAAAGAGTACTCCCGCACGGAACAAGAGCACTCCGAGAGTAGCTGAGGGCAGATAACCGAATTTGCTATAAAAAAATCCACATCTCAATGTCAATAAGTTTTTCGAACAAACATATCCTATTTTTCTTAAAACTACATTTCCTTAATACACTGGAATCTCCAAAGAGCGTAAGGGGGATGAGATGGACGGGGACAGAAAATAGAATGTCACTGCAGTAGCGAGTGTCTATTTTAATTGTTCCTACGGCTACCAGATGCTCTAGTTTAGCTGTTTGAATCGCCAATACGTTAAGAGTTTTGATTCGCCATTGCTCTTAGAGAATTTAAAAAATGTTTCAAATTTTTGTATAGTTTCTTACGAAATAGCCTTCTAATATTCATTAAAATAAATGTATATTTTTATAAGAATATTTGTTAAATAAACTCAGATCTTTTTGATCATTTTACTTTACTTTTTCACTTCATATATGTAAAAGTCCACTGCACATTTTTCTCACAAAATCTCAAATAAGACACTAAAATGTAAATGAAATCACATACAAATCTGATACTTTGTACTAATTAATATTTTCACTTAAAAAAAAATTCGGTACTTAAATTAATGAAATTTGTTAACTATTCATAATGAAAAAATTTCTTACACTTATACGCGTTAAACTGTTAAAAGCAAAACATCTTATTGTTTTCAGTAATGCAATATGCGCAGACTACTTATAAGTCAAACAAACATTTATTTGAATCAAATATATTTTTTATTTGCTACAAATATACTGTTTCCTAAATTGCAAATATATTTCTTTATTTTAGATTAATAAGTGCATTTATTTGATGTAAATATTATAGTTTATTTATTTTAAATAAAGTATCTATTTGCAACAAATAATTTTTTATTAATCTACAATTTTAGTTAAAATAAATAACTTTTTTCGCTGGGTGTACCGACGGAACCCTAATGGTGAGACTCTTGTGTCCGTAGCCAAATCGTGTCCACCCCCCTAGCGGCTAAACTATTTGACCTAGACAGCTCAAATTTAGTACAGATACGTATTTTCACTCGTAGATTACAGGAAAAATATAGAGAATGTGATTGGAGGTGATGGCCATAGCGTTGTCAAGGAAATAACAAGATTTTTGGCCAAAAATGCACAAAAAGTGACCATCCCCCCCCCCTCCCAACTTCTAAACTATTCAACGAGGAGGGCTAAAATTTGGCATACAGGTGTATTTTAACGCGAATATTACAGGAAAAATATAGATAACTTGCTATGTAATAATGGCCATAGCGTTGTCAAGGAAAAACTAAAAAATTTTTGAAAAAAAATTTTTTTCTAATTTTTACATTATTGGATCTAATTAACTGAAAATGGGTTTATTAGTATATTTTTACAGTCTGATCACAAAAATATATTAAAAATCTAATAAAAAAAAAATTTTTTTTTAATTTTTGTTTAGTAAAAAAATTTTTTTTTCTAATTTCTACATTATTTGATCTAATTAACTAACAATGGGTTTATTAGTATATTTTTACATTCTGATCGCAAAAAAATATTGAAAAATCTCAAAAAAAAATTTTTTTATAAAAATTTTTTTTTCTAATTTCCACATTATTTGATCTATTAACTAAAAATGGGTTTATTAGTATATTTTTACAATCTGATCACAAAAAATATATTAAAAAATCTAAAAAAAATTTTTTTAAAAATCGGACAAGTGCGTATATCTACTATTGTAAACAATAATAAGTAGAGGAACTAATTGTGCGAATTTTGTTCCTCTACTTATTATTGTTTACAAAAGTAGATATACAATACTTTAATTTTTTTTAATTATTTTTTTTATCAAATGATTTTAATATATTTTTTTAATTGTTTATTTTAATTTTACCATTTACCGATGAATGTTGCAAGTATTGTTTTAATATTTGTGTACGGAACCCGCCATTGTAGTGCTAGTTTAACTCGCATTTTTTTAATTATTGACACAAAATTTATTTGCTTTTAAGCAATTTAAAAGCAACTTATAGATACATTCTGCTTTGAATGGAATTTTAAAACAACTTTGATAATTAATATTACGCACGATTGTGAAAATGTTAAATTGTTTCCTATTGTCATTTATTTTTTGTTGCAAAATACTAGTTAAAAATAAAATTCAAATTTGTACATGCGCATTAAAACATTCATTTCAAGTATGCAGCGATGCCATCCACACATTTTCCCTGGAACTAACATATATAGTCTCCCTTTTTTTCAACGTGAGAGCCAGGGCAATGATCCTCCACAATGACGGAACCTTCATAGTGACGATTCGGTTTAGTTTCAATATCCTTCACAATGGTGGCATGGCGTTACTATATTTGAGCAACTTTCAGTGTCGTATTCTTTGAGAGGATAGAAGTAAAAAATAAGCAAAAATAAATAAATTTTTACAATATACACTGAGAAAAATAGATATTGAGTTTTAATATCTAGATATTAACGGGCAAGATCTGTGACAGTCATGATAAACAAGATATTTTAATAACAGGTTTAATGAATTATTTTCAATCAATGCAGGTAACGACCCCTTTGCCAAAATTTGATGGAATAAAATTAAATCTAATAGAATTTATTAAACAACTTAAGAAGTACTTTGTGAGAAAAAATGCTTCTGATGACGCGAAATTATTAACCTCTTCATTGGCAGGGCGTTCCAAATGGCGTTCCACGCGCTGAAGCCCAGACTGGCAAAAACACCGAAATGGCGTTCCTAAAAAAACTCTGTTTTCAAAGAGTGTACACCACATTTTGCTGTTGTAAAGGAATATTTCTATAGTTTAGACATCAGCGAACAAGATTATCACAATAAAAATTTTAGTTTTTGTGATTTTCAACGTTTTTCTGAACGTTCAAATCGGCTATTTATTATTATTATTATTATTTATTTATTTTTATTTTTTTTAAATTTATATATATATATATATATATATATATATATATATACACGGAAAAAAAATGCTGTTGAATCAATGACATATGAGTTTGATTCATTGAATAGTGTCATAACGGGCTGCCAAACGTATATGCTGTTGTTTTGAAAGCACCGATTCTAATGATTCGATAGTATCACTTTCATTGAAACAAAAGCATATTTCTTAAATTGACAGCATACTATGTTAATTTGAAGGTATTCCTTTTGAATCAACGATCAAAATTTTTTAATTTAACAGTATATGCTTTTGAGTCAATGACTATAGTTTTTCAATTTAAAAGCATCATTTTTATAATTCAAAAATTTGTACTTTTAATTTTTTTAGTTGTTGCTATCGATTAAATAACACCATACTGTTAAGTCAATTCTTTTATGTGGTTAAAGATATACCAACGATAAATTAAAAAATGAAATTTTTGTTCATATATTTTTTATATACTATAATTAATTCTCACACCTTTAACACAATACTTCTTATATACATCTTTTTTTCAATTTTACACACTAACATACACATCTTTATTATTTTTTTCATTTTTTCTAACGACAAACACACATACATACACATTCAAACACACTTTATATTTTTTTGAGTCTGAAAAATACGCTGTTCCCAATCGGTCACCCATCCAGGTAGTAACCGCGACCAAACGTGCTTAACTTTCGTGATAGACGAAAACTGCCGCGCTGCAATGTAATACATTCGCTTCTTACATTGAGCAGTTACTTTGTAGTTAAATACCGTGCGCGAGATTTTTCTCGTGAATAAGGGAATTTATATAGGGAATTTATGTTTAACTAGTCCTTAATTCTTTAAAACAATTTAAATAATAGTTTTTTATATAAGAATTTCAAAAACGACAGGTTTAATAAACATATAAATATGTGCGAATAAGTATTTCAATAAATTTAGCACCTGTCAATGTCTCAAATACATAGTGTCCTTATTTTTATAGCATATGCTATTGGCAGTTCGCTATAGCACCACTTATTGAAACGAAAGCATATGCTTTTATTTTCAAAAGCGCGCTTCTTTGAAGCAAACAAGTTTTCATTTGATTCAAATTTACACGCATTTTCTTCAAATTTATCTATTAGATGTTTCAAATGAATAATGTCAAAGAAGCAATAAATTATTCTGTTGCTATATATAGATGAACTATAGAAACAATTTATAGAATATCATTAATTTAACAGTACCGTACTTTTAATTTAAACAGTTTCATTTTTTCGTTTTAAGCAATATACTGTTCGATTAATAAATGTGTTATTGAATTAATAACGGGAAATTCAATAGCATGGAGCTATTTGATTCAACATCACTTTTTTTTCAGTGTATATAAAACATATATAAATAACTATTATTTATTATTATGAATGGTAATATTATACGTATATGTTTTTGCCAGTCTGGGCCTCAGCGCGTGGAACGCCATTTGAAATGCCCTGCCAGTGAAGTGGTTAATGGTTGAAGATGCGATGATAGGTAGAGCAAAATTATGGTACGATGCGCGAGTTTTCCCTTTTATAAGTTATTTACATTTTAAACATAAATTCTATTAAGAGTTTTATTCGATTGAGACAAGAATACTTGCTAAATCAAAGTGGGAGAACCGCCGGTTTAAAGGTAGTGATCAATCGTTGCAAGCATATTACGTAAAGCAAGTACGCGACGCTAAATTTTGTTTAACTTCTCTTCAAGAATACAAAGTAAATTACTTGATAGTGAAACAATTACCTGCAGCGAGCTCGCGAAGTATTGGCAACGATTGATTATATGGATACGTCCAAAATAAGTCAGACGTTATCAAGTTTGGACGTGACTTGTGGTGAGGCAGAAATAGTGGTGCCGTCAAGGTATTATAGTAATAATAATAATTTGTCGGAAAAATCTAATAATTGCAAAATCAATTTGGGCAAGCTCGACAAAGTAATGATCGATCTGAATCTCAGAATGACAAAAAACGTGTTAATAGAAATTCAGTCCAAGCTGGTCCCGAAGATAATGATGGTTCTCGAAATTAGAGACATAGGCCGGTAAATAATAACTCACAATCTTATCGAGATCAACACCGAGATAAAGTGCCGGAAAATAATCAATTAATAAATCAAATATGTCCGAGTTTTTAGAGGATTTGTGTTGTGATGTTGAGCCCTCAAAAAAGGCGTCTATAGAAAATTTAGAAATGAAAATAGTTAGTCCTCGTATCAGCGCGATAACTGGAGAAAATTAGATACATATCTTAGTTGATAGCGGTACCGAAGTGACAGTTATTTCGGAGGAATTTTATAATCAATTAAAAACTAATTGTAAAATAACAGAAATACCTGTAATTAACGTGACAGTTAATGTCGCTGTCGCGTCGGTAATAAATCAACCACAATTAAACGACAGGTACAATTATCGGTTAAAATTGATACAGAAATTTTAGATTTGCCCTTTTTAGTTGTTGCGGGGTTATTGACAAGTGTTTTGGTCGGAATTGATTGGATGGTACGATTTAAATGTATAATTGACATTGCAAATCAACGCATTAGATTAGGGAAAAAAGATTTATCTGAAACATTTGATACATTTAGAATGTCTCGTGAAATAAATGCTTCATGTAGACTTATAAAAACGGAAGGAATTCTTTGGTTTGATTCAAAAGGATCGCAAAGTAGATTAGGAAACGGATAAAAAAGAGAGAGAGAAAATAATTGTTGATATCCATGATTCAGTTGATGCTACTTTGGAGCCCGTCCGAAAGAACGAGGAAATTAAAAATGTCATTATTATTTCAGAGAAATTCTGATTTCATTAGTGAAGTGAATGAATGTGTATCACAGATTAATAGTATAGATAATGATAAAAAAGAACAAGTAAGAGCGTTATTGTTAAAATATAAAAAAGTTTTCTCGAAGATTCTAGGTTGAACAAATGTGTATATTCACTCAATTGTATTTAATGGTAATGGATCAATCGTTCCAAAGTCTTCTCTTGTCGCATTGAGTCAAAGAGCAGGTGTAAGCGGGATTTTGGATCACATAAAGAGATTAAATATTATAAGACGTTCTAATAATAAGCATTGCAATCCGCTTCGTATAGTGGTAAAAAAGAATGGAAAAATAAGGGTCTGTTTAGACGCTCGATTTATAAATGATAAAATTGATTGCGATAACGAGTGTCCACCACGTATAGAGGAATTAATGCAAAAATTTGAAGGTGTTAGGTTTTTATCTACGAATAATATGAATACAGGTTATTGGCAAATCCCTCTTGAGGAGGACTTTAAACATTATACAGCCTTCTTATTTTATGGGCATTTATATGAATTTAATCGTGTTCCGTTTGGATTGAAGACAGCAGGTAGTGGCTTCATTAGAGCGTTAAGTCTAGCTTTGGGTCAAGAACTCGAGGAGTATATATCGTGCTATATGGATGATATAGCTTCGAGAACATTTGAAGAGCATTTGAGTCATCTAGAAAATTAACTATAATAATCTTCGTATTCTTTCATTCTTTCATTCAGTCTGTCCAGAGCGTGTACATTCCGTCCGCAGTGAGAGAGAAAGATTGATAGAGAGAAAGAGAGGGAAGTATCGCCTGTCCTTTTAGTTTAGAGTAGGAGCGAAAAAGAGACGATTAGTTAAGAAAGTAACTCCTACTTTTTGGGTTTAGAAGGGGGTATCATGTTTTCACCATTTTCCGTGTCAGATAGAAAGAGAGGAACAGAATTTGATAGGGTAAGGAAAGTAGGGAATTTCACTTTTAAGCTACAGTGAGAGAGAGAGGGAGGTATTGTCTCTCCTTTTAGTTTAGAGTAGGAGCGAAAAAGAGACGAATAGTTAAGAAAGTAACGCCTACTTTTTGGGTTTAGAAGGGGGTATCAGGTTTTCATCATTTTCCGTGTTAGGTAGAAAGAGAGGAACAGAATTTGATAGAGGAAGGAAAAGTGGGGAATTTCACTTTTAAGCGAAAATACCAAAAGAGCTTCTTATTTCTTTATTGGCTGATTATTTTTCTTTTCTCACTCACAGATAGATAAAAAGAAAAAAAGAGGAAAGATAACGAAGATAGAGAACGAGGTATGGAAAGTAAGGTTTAACTATAATAATTGTGTTAATATTTATTTACAATATAATTTATAATATAATACATAATTATATAATATATAATTATTATGTAATATTATATGTAATAATATATAATATAATTTATTATTTGACTTATGCGAAATTATGTGATTTATATGGGAAAAAATGCGATTTATGTGACATATTATTTAGGCCAATTTTTGTGGTTTATGAGATTTTTGAGAAATTTGATGAGTATTTATTATCAAATATATAATAAATAGAAAAATTAAAATAAATTTAAATCTAAAAAAATATTTATCTAAAAAGTAAAATAATTATTAAAATTTATTTATATTTATTCACTATTTTTATTTATTTAGTAATGAGTTAGAAGTTTTAAGTTTAAGTCTGTTTTCAAAAAATAAGTTTTTGAAAAATATTCTATTATTAGTTAATTTTATTAAAAAATCATGTCTAACAAAGAAGAAAAGGTTTATTTAAGTGATAAAGATAATAGAATTCTACATACTGAAGGAAAAATGTTAAATGACAATCATATTACTGAATTTGAAAAATTATTGAGAAGAGAATCAAATTTAGCATTTAACATGCAAAGCACTTTATATTTAATTACGCCTGAATTCATTATTCCACTGATCTCTATATATAACTGGATGGGCGACTGCTATATAAAAGTAGCTTCCGGTATGAAAATAATTGAAACCATCGACGCAATGTTTTAGATACCGGTGAAACAGCGTAGAGCGACCTGATTGTGTGAGTTGCCGTGTAAGTGTGCTTTGCATATAGTGTGTGTTGTTTGATGTTTTGACACTTCTCTCGTACGTCTCAAGTAATTAAATTAAATAATTTGTAACTTTTTTAAATATATAAATACCAATATGGTCTTAATTTGTTTATTTTGTGGGAAAAAGGAAGCGAAAGGTGTTTCTTTTCACAAGCAGGTATATATTTAAAAAAATGTGTATATATTTTTGAATTGTGTATTTTTAGGTTATATTTTGCTTTTTTGCCGAGACGTAAATGATTAATGTTACCAAGTGAAAAAAATTAAACGAAACTTAAATTCAACTTGTCAAATATTTAATTATTTTTAAGTAAATTAAGTTAATTTTAATAATTTTTATTTATTTATTATTATTTATAGTTATTAATAATAATAAAATAATTTATTAATTATTAAAATAAGTTAAGTATTTTTTTCATAGTTAAACGTATTTCAATCTCATTTGTAATTTTAAAATTCCCGCCTGCTTTTGTAAAGTGGGTATCTAAAATATGGCGCCTTCCGGGCTTCTAATTTTATCACAGTTTTAGACGTGTCGCCCATCCAGTAATAATAGAGATCAGTGATTATTCCGATTGATAAAGATCAGAAGCACATTCAAATACTTTTTAGTGGTGCTTGCAAATCTGGTCATTGATGCTTAAATGAAGATCAAAAGAAATATTTAATTAGATTGTATCCTTTCAAACCACCGGTAGTTTTTTCAGCTGTTAATCATCAACCGAATGGAATTGACTGTGGCATATATGCAATAGCGTTTGCAACATCTTTATATTACAATGAATTGCCAAATACTGTTAATTATATTCATAGTGAAATGAGACGACATCTAATTTTTATGTTTGAAAATAATTGTTTAATTTCATTTCCTTCCGTGAAATTGACAAATGTTATTAGACCTTTTATTGTTGATCATGATTGGAAAGGTCTTTTAACGAATCGAGCTACAGAACTCATAGAAATACCAAACTCGTCATCCATTTGTGAAACTAGTATCAGTATTAGTAATAATGTGAATAGAGATATATCTACAGAATATTCAGAGGAGAAGCTTAATAAAAATGAAAACTATGAGAAAAAGAGACATTACGCAATAAAAGATAAGGAGAGGAAAAGGAAGGCAAAGCTCGAAGAAACAGATGAACAGAAAATAATCAGACTAGAAAATGATAGACTAAGAAAACGTAATTGCCAAAAATCTAGAAATATAGACGAAAAGAAATTGATGACACAAAACAATTTAAATACTAAAAAAATTAAAGTAGTTCTACAAATAGAAAATAAAACCAAAGATCGAAAAAATTTATGTGATAAAGATTGTAAAATTTTAAATACTGAAGAAAGAAAGTTAAATGACAATCATATTACTGAATTTGAAAAATTGTTAAGAAGAGAATCTAAAGTAGTTTTCGACAATAATGTTAATAGAGGTACAGATTATTTAGAGGAGAAGCATAATGGAAATGAAAAAAATGAAAAAAAGAGATTTTATGCAATAACCGACAAGGAGAGGAAAAGGAAGGCAAGGCTTGAAGAAACAGATGAACAGAAAAAAATCAGACTAGAGAAGGATAGATTGAGAAAAAATAATTATAGAAAAGCGAAAAATGTAGATAAAAAGAATGTAATGAAGCAAAAAAATTTAAATTATAAAAGAAAAGAATTATCTTTAGAAACGGACGATGATAAAAAAATCGACAAAAAAATAATTTAGAAAGTAAAAGAAAAAAATTATATTTAGAAACAGAAGATGACTAAAAAGTCGACAAAAAAATAATTTAGAATGTAAAAGAAAAAAATTATATTTAGAAACAGAAGATGACAAAAAAATCGACAAACAAATAATTTAGAAAGTAAAAGAAAAAAATTATATTTAGAAACAGAAGATGACAAAAAAAATCGACAAAAAAATGATTTAGAATGCAAAAAAAGGAAATTGTTATTAGAAACAAAATTAGAAAAAGAACAGCGCCAAAAACAGGATTTAACAAGTAAAATGGATTAAAAAAATGGGAAAATAATGGAAACTTTAGGAGTTGGAATTATGTTGTCTGAAGAGTTTGATGAAAATAGAGTTTCACAAAATTATTTAGGTCTAATGAATGTCAAATGTATGTTTTGTGACGCGTTACATTTTTTGCGTGAAAGGCCACAGGATAAAAAATTTAGTAGTTAAATATAGCGCGCGTAGCTCTTTTATTTATTAAATTAGAAGAGGCAGGTTTTACCCTTAGTTTGAATAAATCTTTGTCTTTTAGGGAAGAAGTGTCCTTTTTGGGATTTAAATTATCTTCTGACGGAATCGGAGCCGAAGATAAAAAATTGTCCGTAATTGCTGATTTTCCGTGTCCTAGGGAAAGGAAACAATTGCAGGCATTTTTGGGAGCTTGTGGCTATTGTAGGCGTTTTAGTATAAAGCATTCAGAGTTTATAGGGCCTTTTAGGGGTTTATTGAGTAGCGGAAATAAATGGTCTTGGACAAAAAAACACATGCAGGCTTTTAATAATTAAAAAAAATTTCCTGTATGTAGTAACTCTAAGTCATTGTTTGCCTCATAAGAAATTTAAACTTCAGACTGATGCTAGTGATATTGGTGTCAGTGGTATCATTTATCAGGAAGATGATAATGGGGATTACAGGATTGTATCGTTAGCAAGTAGAGTACTAACACAATGTGAAACGAGATATACAAAGTCTGAAAATGAGCTTTTAGCTATAGTCTATTGCCTTATGAAATGTAGAATATATTTGTTGGGTTGGAAATTCGAAATTATCATGGACCATCAAGTGTTGACGTTTTTATTATCAACCCTGTATCACAATTCTCGTTTAATGAGATGGATCCTATTCATGCAAGAATATCAATTTGATTTTCTTCATTGTCAGGCGACATATGCGTCGCGATATTAAAAATTACACTCGAAGTTGCGATTTATGTCAACGAACAAAAGGTCTAAATTACCGGACTGAGGGTGTTTATCAATTTGTAAAAGCGTCAAAACCAAATCAAGTAATCGTGGTGGATTTTTATGGGCCATTACCCGTTTCTGTAGCTGGAGTTACATATATTTTTGTTATTCAGGATGTTTTCAAAATTGGTCTCTTTTAACTCGATAACGAAGGCAAATACAAAAAAGTGTTTAAAAAATTAAAAGACCATTATTTTGCGAATATAGGAAGGCCGGGTCAAATACTCTCTGGTCATAGAACACGTTAGTAAAATTAAATTTGAAGTAAATGTTTTGGTACCTCATTTATCAAATGCGTCACAGTGAGTTACCCACTTTTTCCATTTGTATGAGGGGCAGTTTCGTATCATTAAGATTTTAAAATCAAAATGCGTGTGTGTTGATCGATTCAAACGATGAAAATATAGTTAAAGGCACGTACAACCGTTTCCACCTTCGAAAGTATTGTCAAGCTGCAGAGCTATGAAAATTTGTATATGTAACTAAAAGTGATTCAAGCTAATTCTGTCAAAATGCTCGCTCTAGATGCTATTCATTGACATGTTAAGGACATTTGTCGGCGTCAGATTCATTGCATACTCCCTTTCAATTGTATAATTTAGACAGGACATAATCACTGAATTATCATTCTTGATATTCGACCGACTTCCGCAAAACTATTTCTACGTTGTTGATGATCCTTCAATCCCAAAAATTGGAAATTCGATCGTCAAATCGCTCCAGAAATAATAAGGAATAGGAAAAATAGCATAGAGAACACGTGGACCGGAAGTTTGATGATAAAATAATCCATTTCGACTTTCTACATGTTTGTAGAATTCTCTTATATACACTCTTATAAAGTGTTTCAATCAGTTAAAATCTAATTGATTCAATCAGTAACGCACATTTTCACTGACAAATAATTGATTTTCAATGGCACAATAATCATTTCGACTGGTAAATCTGTGAAATATTGTCACTGTTCTAATCAGTCACTGAATTTAACTGAAACCAGTCATTTGATTTCACTGATTTGTCTGTCCATTATTTTAACTGACTTAGATCAGTCATTTTAACAAATACATCTGTTATTTTTTTAAATACAGAAATAAAAAGTTTATCTATAATATAGACAAAATAACATTATATCTTATATAAATATTTGTTGATAATTTTTACATTAAATTCAATATTAATGTTAGAATTTATTCGCTGATAGAAATTTTGAAATATGAAGATTTCGACTATAGCAGCAGATAGTGACATCTATTAGATGTCATTTGAACTCTTTGGTTTAGAGTTAGGTGTTACATGATAATTACTTATAATAAATAATAATATATACTTATAATTAATTACTTATCGACAACCCTATCGAAGTAATTATCATGTAACACCTAACTCTAAACCAAAGAGTTCAAATGACATCTAATAGATGTCACTATCTGCTGATATAGTCGAAATCTTCATATTTCTAAATTCAATATTATTATGATTTTTTAACAAATACACTGTTTATTACATATTAAAAACTTTTTATTTTTTTAACAAAAAAATATAAGTGATTATTTATATTTATTTATAAAATACATTGCTTTATAAAGTATTTGTAGTTAATATTATATAGGGTAAACCAGACAGTAGTCGGCCACTTAAGAAAATCTTTTTAATGAATATTGTTTAAAAATTACAATTAAAATTTTTGGAAAATTTCTTTCATAAGTAATTGTTCCTAATGCTCCTACAAAACTAGTATACCAATAATGTTTACAAAAAAAAATTTCATATTCGTTAAAAAAATTCACAAAAAAAAGTTAGAATCCGACAGTAGTCGGCCACCTAAAAGCAATCTTTTTAATTAACGCTGTTTTAAAAGAGCAAATCATATTTTTTTCGAATTCTTTTAATGTGATGTTGTTCCTTACGATCACACAAAACTATTAAACCAATCATGTTCATGAAAAAAAATTTTTTATTCGTAAAAAAAAATTAGTAAATAAACAAGTAAGAATCCGACAGTAATCGGCCATCTAAACCGACAGTAATCGGCCACTTTTAAAAGCTTTCAAAAACCGTCAAAAAAATTTTTTTGTTTTATTAAAAAAGTTTACATTTGTTTACGATCATCTTAGAAATGATTAGTAACTTTGAACATATTTTTATCTCGTACAGTTTTATACCTATTCAAACTTGAAAAGTGGCCGACTACTGTAGGGTGGCCGACTACTGTCTGGTTTACCCTACAATACAAAAATAAAATGTTTGAAGAAATTTCTTTGTTTTAAATGGTTTGACACATCTGGTTTGTCTCAGAATGGCCAACTATAGATTTCTCGTTACAATAGGACGTATTTTATGAGTTTTCGGAACCCTTTTTTTCTTATGAATTTATTTAGGTAAAAAAATTGTGAAATTTTTTTGTATTGAAATATAAGATGGAAACATACGAAAATTTCATACATTTTCTAAGGGATTTTCTTTGAAAAGTCTTTCAAGATGCTTTCAAGCGTCAGTTGCTCTACAGCTTGGCAAAAGAAAAACTGAAGCCACGAATGAGAAAAATATTTTAATTTTACTGATTGACTAATTACTGATGTTTCTTCTTTTCATCCTGATTATTCAAAGTTGTTCAATATATAGTGATAGGAATATTCTGAAGTGATTCAACTGTATTTAATTCCAACTGATATTTTAGAATATTTTAGAAAGATATTTAAGAAGTATATAGACGAAATTAATTTATAATTTTGCAAAATTTAATACTAATGCTTCTAAATAATTTAATTTATGTAATATATATATATATATATATATATTAAAGTATTATATAATAATAATAATATAATATTATAATTATTATATAATTATTATATAATTATTATATATATATATATTATATATTTTATTTTTATTTAATTTTATTTTTTTTAATTTTTTTAATTGTCTTCATTTATTTAGGATTAGGGTAATGTCACTTTGAGTGGACCGCTTGAACTTTTAAGTTATCTGAAAGCGGAAACGTGAAATAAATAATGTAAATAGCAGCGCCGCACCCGGAGACCGTAAGAAATTAAGTTCCGGGATAAAAATATACGTTATCGTTTGATGTAACGCCATTTTAAAAACACAAACCACCAAAAAAATCGTTTTTATAAGAAGTGAAGTGATTCGAAAGTGTAAAATAGTGTGAAATTTAAATCTTAAAAGGTAACTAATTTTTTTCCTAATACTTTGGACATTGAAATTGATTGTCTTCGTTTAATTAAGTGATAATTTTGACTACAAAAAAATTTCAGTGGCTAACATAAAAAGTTGCATGTCACCATGAGTAGACCACTCTTTGTAACTTTGAGTGGACAGCATGTTTTTTTCCATTTTTAATGTCAATTTACCATTTTTATGGATATAAATTGACAATCAATTTGTTTGAAATTATGTCATATGTTCTATATTAATATTTTTTGTGATTTTTAAATAGATATTATGTCAGTATGTCGTCGAATGCAGTAAAGAAGGCCAGTAAGTTGAAACTCGAAAATGTTTTAAAAGCAGTTAAAACCATTATAAACGATGGAAGTTCGATTAGGAACACAGCGAAAATTTACCAAATTCCAAAAACTACTTCTGGTGCAGTGGGATATGCGAATGGATCTGGTTGGATGACGCAATTTGAATTTATAAAATTTATGAAGCTCTTCATTCAACACTCCAAGTCATCTAAAGAATCGCCAACTCTTCTGTTGCTGGATAACCATTCATGGCATCTTTCAGTTAAAGCAATTGACGAAGCAGAACGGTGTGGTGTTACCATCCTATCATTTCCACCTCACTGTAGCCATCGACTACAGCCTCTGGATGTGTCAGTTTACAAACCGGTGAAGACGTACTACGAGCAACAGTGCAATACATGGAAAATCAATTGTGATATTAAGAAATTTGCAATCCGTCATATGTGACGTGCCGCGATAAAAGGGACCTTAGCTGCTTAGAATTTTAGGTTATGTTTAGAGTACTTTTAACTTCATTAAAAATTTATTGTTGATTATTTAACATCAAAAGCATATTTTTCTGAAAATATTGCACATAATAGTGAATTAAATATTAATAGTTTGTAAAGAAACTTGGTCATTTTTATTTATTTATACTTCTAATTTTAGTTCTGTCAAAAACAGCTAAGGTCCCTTTTGTCGCGGCACGTCACATATACCTGGTCTTGTTCGACAAACCTTAGATCTTGCACTCACTCCTTCAAACATAAAATCTGGTTTTCGTGCTACGGGTATATTCCCGTTCAATCCAAATATTTTCACCGATTCTGATTTCGTTCATGCCGAAATCAGTAGTGAGAATATTGAAGCGTTGTTAATCGAACAAGAAGTCGATGCTGAAAATCAACGTCACTTTGATTTGGCCGAATTACCAAACATTGTTAATGAGGAAGAAGGGACTACGTCTGAAGAACCGTTAACTTCAAAGTCGAGTAATTCGCGCTTATCATCTGCATTAGTTGAAGTTAGTTCATTTAAGGCACGTCAAACTCCTAAAAAAATACAGGTGCACCTCGAGGTCGTAAGCCACTGAAAAGTACGATACTGACATCACCCGAAAGTATCGCTGAACTTTATGACAGAAAGAAGAAACGTGATGAGGCAATTAAAGCAAAGGAAGCGAACGCAGTAAATCCTAAGACAAGAGGTAGGCCACCATCGAAAAAACAAAATAAACAATCTAAAAAGATAAAGAAGGTTGGTGAAAAGAAAGAAAAAAGTGAGCAAAGCAAAAAGTCTAGAAATCCACCTATGACAGAGGACACCGATTTTTGTATTATCTGCATGAAAGATTTGCCAGGCCGATTAAACCGCAATAATTCAGTTGCATGCATCAAATGTCAGAGGCCCGTGCACCTCAAGTGTGCCAAAAATGTTTCACATGTAAACATTGCGACGAAGATACATGTTCTGAAGTTGCATAAGCACACATTTTTGTTTTAATTCACTACCTAAGCTTTAAATAGAGACCAAGAACAGCAAAAAATATTGACGGGTTCCCGAGATATTACAAAAAGAGTCGGACCGTGCCAAGCAGAATTTTCAATCATCGATTTCTCTAATTCGCAGTTGAGTCAATAACTTGTCTGTGAAAAAAGTGTCGAAAATTAATTTTACCAAGTACATTCTTACTGGGATCCACTTTTTAATTTAATTTATTATATATCGATATTTAAAAAGTGGATCCCAGTAAGAATGTACTTGGTAAAATTAATTTTCGACACTTTTTTCACAGACAAGTAATTGACTCAACGGCGAATTAGAGAAATCGATGATTGAAAATTCTGCTTGGCACGGTCCGACTCTTTTTGTAATATCTCAGGAACCCGTCAATATTTTTTGCTGTTCTTGGTCTCTATTTAAAGCTTAGGTTACAAGGAATAGTCTGCAAAAGTAACAATTTTTTTCATAAACTTTGCTAAACTGTGCCAGGAGTCAAAGTCAGAGTAAGAAATTTCGAAAAAAATAGAATTATTTTTTTGTCTTCATAACATGATATCTCGCTACCTATTTATACAATACAACTTAAAATAGTGGCATTTCATTGGATATTTAATAAGCTTTCCAATGCAATTTAAAAAAAGCATCTAGCTGCATTTTTAACCGAGTTATCACTGTTTCTGTGCGGGTGTGTTTTTTAATAGCTCGAGATGTTAGCGTTCGCACAATTTCCGACGGTAGTGTTAGTAGTTGTATTATTATATTATAATATTGTATATAAATATCTTTTTTAATAAAAATACAAGTTTTATTGTGTAAAAATTTAGAAAAAGGGGAACGCCATTTGTTGACAATTATTAAAAATAGCCGATTTGAACGTTCAGAAAAACGTTGAAAATCACAAAAACTAAAATTTTTATTGTGATAATCTTGTTCGCTGATGTCTAAACTATAGAAATATTCCTTTACAACAGCAAAATGTGGTGTACACTCTTTGAAAACAGAGTTTTTTTAGGAATGCCATTTCGGTGTTTTTGCCAGTTTGGGCCTCAGCGAGTGGAACGCCCTGCCAGTGAAGAGGTTAATCAACTATAGCACGGTATAAAGTATTCTAAAACCTGATAAAAATATCAATATGGAATAATAAGTAAATTTTCATTTATAGACAAAGAAATTTTCAATGAATTATAAACACATTCATAGTTCATAGTTTTTGATGTGTTGAACACGAATCCGATGTCAAAAATAAGTTTTGACAGCTTCCAGTTGTCAAAAAAGCTGTCAATCTTTTTAAAACGACAGTTTTTGTGTTTAATTTAGTAAATCAAACCAAATTTTGCTCATATAAAAATATTTTAAGAATAGCAATGTCAAACTAAATAGAAATATGTAATATTGAGAGATGACAGCTGTCAATTAAACTGTCAAACTTTTAAATACAAGTTTTTGACAGTTTTTCCATTAAATTACTCAGATAAAAATATTTTTAGGGTATTGAGGTAAACGTGAATAGAATTATGTAAATTTGATAGTTGATAATAGTCAATTAAGATGTCAAACTTTAGAAACTGAGACATTTTACATTAAATTACTTGCATACAAGTGTTTTTAAGCACACTGAGGTTAATCCTATTAGCGACATGTATTTTTCACAATTGGCAACTGTCAAAAAATTAATAAGAGAATTTTACTTTCTAACCATAAAAATTTAATTTTTAAGTAAGTACCTTTTTTCCATAAAGTTGTTAATTTACATTAGTTTTTGTAGTAGGATTTCAAAAGTTTGACATCTTAATAGACAGTTGTCAAGTGTCAAATTTACATATTTCTATGTAGGTTTACCACAATACTCTGAAAATATTTTTATCTGAGTAATGTTTGACAGTTTAATTCACAGCTGTCAACTGTCAATATTACATATTGCTATTTAGTTTGACCTTATAGTCTTTAAAATATTTTTATATCAGAAAAAATTGGTTTGATTTACTAAATTAAACACCAAAACTGTCGTTTTAAAAAGATTGACAGCTTTTTTGACATCTGGAAGCTGTCAAAACTTACTTTTGACATCGGATTAGTGTTCAGCACATCAAAAACCATAAATATGAATGTTTCCAAGACAAAAGATTAATTAAAAAAAAGTTCTCATACAAAATATAAAAAAGTGCACCAATCCTATGTTAATATTGATCGATTAGGTTTTTCTTGTGCATAGCTCATTTTTTTCACATTCTGAAGGGAATTCTGCCCGGTGACCTATGAAATTTCCAACTTTTGCAAAATATCGGTGAGACGATGTATTTTTCCCGAAAAGCCAAATGGCAGAAAGGTCAACTATCAGAAAACCAAACGTCAGAAACCTCAACTAGCAGAAGGGTCAATGATACGAAACGCCATCTGTTAGAAAAATCAATAACCAGAATGCTCACTTGTTAGAATGGTAAATGAGTAGAAGCCTCAATTTGCAGAAGGGTCAACTTTCAGAATTCTCAATGTTCAGAAATATCAACTAGCAGAAACGCCACCTATTAGAAAAGTCAATTATCAGCATGCTCACTTGTCAGAATGGTAAATTAGACGAAGCCTCAACTTGCAGAATGGTCAACTTTCAGAATTCTCAATCTTTCGAAATATCAACTAGCAGAAACGCCAGTTATCAGAAAGGTCAATTTTCCAAAAAGACGTTTGACAGAATTGGGTTTAAACCTTGCAGCAACATTTAAAACATTTTATAAACGTTGCTGCAAGGTTTAAACCCGAATCTGTCAAACGTCTTTTTGGAAAATTGACCTTTCTGCTTTTTCACCTTTCTGATAACTGGCGTTTCTGCTAGTTGATATTTCGAAAGATTGAGAATTCTGAAAGTTGACCATTCTGCAAGTTGAGGCTTCGTCTAATTTACCATTCTGACAAGTGAGCATTCTGATAATTGACTTTTCTAATAGATGGCGTTTCTGCTAGTTGATATTTCTGAACATTGAGAATTCTGAAAGTTGACCCTTCTGCGAATTGAGGCTTCTACTCATTTACCATTCTAACAAGTGAGCATTCTGGTTATTGATTTTTCTAACAGATGGCGTTTCGTATCATTGACCCTTCTGCTAGTTGAGGTTTCTGACGTTTGGTTTTCTGATAGTTGACCTTTCTGCCATTTGGCTTTTCGGGAAAATACATCGTCTAATATTGGTCACCCTAATGTACACCTTTATGACCTATGCAAAAAATACGATATGTGACGCCCACGGTGAAAGGGACCTATCGTGACAAAATATGGATTTTGAGTTTTTGATGCCAATTTATAGATTATGAGTTGCTCTTTCCAGGGTGGCCACATGTCAGTAAAGTCAGTGAAATGTCAGGAAAAACAATTTTTTGTCAGTAAAATCAGGGAAATGTCAGGAAAAAAAATTTTGTCAGTAAAGTCAGAGAAATGTCAGGAAAAAATTTTTTGTCAGGGTAATTAAAGAAATTAAGACGGTCATGCATTACGAAAAGGCTTTCAGTCAATGAGCTCCAAGTAGCAAATTTTGAACAGATAATCAAACGCGATTATTGTTATAACGTAATGTCACTTTCTCGTACAAGCATTGATTTAGGCGGTTCCAGATTATTTATTGACATATACGTGCTCGAATATATTAGTGACTTATAAAACAAAAGACTATTATCGGAGACTTAGACTTTTTAATGTAATACATCGAATCTTTAGATTTAATAAAAGTGGTTAATCTATGTATACAAAAAGCTGTTAAAAACTGTTTAATATCTTCTTACGATAAGTTAAATTTCATATTTTTTCTATGCAGGGTCTATTTTGACAAGTTGATTAAAAAATAAGAGCTAGTGAAATAAGAAAATGAAAAATTTATTTTTCTATTTTAAATTCAGTAGTTGATTTATAAAGTTTTATTACAACGTGAGATGGATCTTAGAAAAATATAAATAACATAAGACTAATTTGTATATAAACAAATCAACTGACTCTTAATTCGCTACAAATAACTGTCAAAATAGACACTTATTTTTTTCATTTAATAATTTATTATACTGAGAGGAAAATTGTTTGAATCAATTTATTTAAATTCTTTGGAAAATATTTATATTTTGTTAATGAGTAAATAATGTTATTGCAAAATAAAATCTTCCGTTTTTTTTTTTTTGTTTTTTTAATGTGATACATTTTCATTAAAAATCATCACAATTTAATGCCAAACATATCATTTAAAAGCTAGTTTTATCACCTTTAAAACGCATTTTTTAAAATTTTTATGCGATAATTTTTAAGAAAAATATGATCCTTTGTTTAAAAAATCAGCCATTTTTTTCAATTGTTGATATATCAAAAACAATTACTTTAGGAAAAAAATTTTAAGAACATAAATTGTTCATTTCTGTGTATAGAATTGAAAAAAATTATTAAAAAAATTTTTTTTTATTTTTTGAAAAATTTTTTTTACATTTTTCAGATTTTTAAGTTTTTTATGTAGAAACTCGCTTTTTACACTCATTGTAACAAGCAAACATATGTGACGCTCCACGGTGAAAGGGACCTTAGCTGCAATAGACAAATTTTACAGAAAAGGCATTTAAAGTAGAACCACTCTGATTGGTCAAGGCGTTCCAATGAAATTCAGCCCCACTACTCATTACCCCAGGTGCGAATTTAGGTTGGCCGCCAGAGTTTGAAGGTTGGCCCACGGTTGGCCTAACTTTGGCAAGCGAAGTTTTGGTTGCCAGAGTTTGCCCAACTTTGTCAAGTACTAGTGCCCACAGTTGGCCCGACTTTGCAAGCCAACCATTACATGCAGAGTATAACCAACCGTCGGGCCAACTTTGGCGACAAAGGTCGACACAACTATGGGGAACGTATCTCATATGACTTACAAATTTAGGTTGGCCAAACTCTGGGCCACGGTTGACCCGACGGTTGGCAAAACTTTGTGAAAAACAGTTTAAATGACTTAAACTTTCTCGGTTGGCCTAACTCTGGGCCACGGTTGGCCCGACTGTTGCAGCTTTAATATACATTTAACGGTTTGGACACCCATGTGAGCGTAGCGTAGTGGTCAGTGTATAAGTCTTCGGTGCGTTAGGTTAGGGGTTCGATCCCAGCAAGCGGTAGATATTTTCGAAAATGTATGTATGAGATTGTGTTTAATAATAATAGGTAAAGGTTATATCTGATGTTCTTGCTAATAATAACGTGTTAATTGTTTAAATAATTTAGTTTTTTAATAATTTTTTACCTTTGGCTGTTAAAGTTGGCCAAACTTACGCATTTAAAGTCGTGCCAACTTTGGCGTCAGTTTTTGGACCAACCATTGAAATGTATAGCTGGCACAACATATGCATTTTAAGTTGGGCCAACTTCCTTATGACTTGTCGGGCCAACCATCGTCGCCATTAGACGGCCAACCGTTATCATCTGTATGGTTGGCCCAACCTCTGGCACGAGAAGTTGGACCGACCTTGTAAAAGTTGGCCCAACTATGGGCCAACCGAAAATTCGCACCTGGGACACATTGATAGTTGTCCGTGTTACACGAAGTGCATGAATTGTACGTGCATGGCCAGTGTAGTAGTATTAGTAAGTAGAGGGGCAGATTTTCTGAATAACCACGTGTAAACATTGAACAAGCTCATTTTTAAACATTAATAATAAAAAAACCTGTAAGTAAAAATTATTTTTTACTTTTGCATATGAAAGAACAACTCAAAAACTATAGAATGACATAAGTAACTCAAAATTAATTTTTTTGCAGCTAAGGTCCCTTTCACCGTGGAGCGTCACATATTTTTCTTCGTATTTATTTAATTTTTCCAAATATTTTAACTATTAATCTATTAAATAAGTTCTTAGACATTTATTTATTTTGCTGTTTAAAAACGGAAATTATATCAAATCTTCAAATGATTTGGTGACTTAAAATATTTGGAAAAATTGAATAAATACGAAGAAAAATATGTTTGTTTGTTATAATAAGTGTAAAAAGCGAGTTTCTACACAAAAATCTGAAAAATGTAAAAAAATACACAGAAAGGAACAATTTAGGTTCTGAAAATTTTTTTCCTAAAGTAATTGTTTTTGAGATATCAACAATTGAAAAAAATGGCTGATTTTTTAAACAAAGGATCATATTTTTCTTAAAAATTATCGTAAATGAGGTTTCAAGCAATATTTTTTTTGAGCTTTGTAACTTCAATAGTAAACAAAATACAAAACTTTTTTTAAAGCCTTCAATCGCTGTAGGGTGGACAAAAGTTATTGAGCGGCACTGTATATATGACCGATTCCACGTCAAATCATCAAAGCGTCTTTTGGTGTAATATTTATTTTAATAATTTTTTACTCTTAAACAATTAAACATACAAATTTGACAAAGTACATTTTGAAAAGGTTTTTTCATACTCTTTCGATTGGAAATAAGCATTTTGAAAAAAAAAATTTTTGGCTCAAAAAAATCAAAATTAAAAATAAATTTCAATTTTTGGGGGAGAGAGATACGATTTTTTTTAAACGAAAGCTGAGGTTTTTTCCTAAAAGGACATATAAATGACAAAGTGGGACTAGAATGTTTAAACATTGGAGAAAAGGATTTTCTACTCACCGGAGCGCTCTAAAACCGGTTTTTAGCTCCGTTTAGGAGAAAATTCTTTCATTCATTATTTAAACATTTTAGTCCCACTTTTTCATTTATATGTCCTTTTAGGAAAAAACCTCAGCTTTCGTTTAAAAAAATCGTACCTCTCTCCCCCAAAAATTGAAATTTATTTTTAATTTTGATTTTTTTGGGCCTAAAAATTTTTTTTTCAAAATGCTTATTTCCAATCGAAAGAGCATGAAAAAACCTTTCCAAAATGTACTTTGTCAAATTAGTATGTTTAATTGTTTTAGAGTAAAAAATTATTGAAATAAGCATTGTACTGAAAAACCCAAAAATTTAACCCCCTCCCCCTTAGAAAATATTGAAGTAGGTAAAAAAATATTTTCACAAAAAATTACTATCTATTAGTACTACAAAAGCCCCAAGTTTAGGCACGATTGGTGAAAAAAAATTTTCCTCCTTGATCACTTGAGATGGAATCGCTCATATATATATATATATATATATATATATATATATATATATATATATATATATATATATATATGAGCGATTATATATGAGCGATATATATATATATATATATATATATATATATATATATATATATATATGTATATATTTTCTGACCTGCAGGTCAAGAGTTGACCTGTAGTTTCTCCCCTCAAAATTTAAGTCAATTTTAAGGGCATTCTTGACCTAAGCGTCGAAATTTGACAAACAATTCCCGCTTCCCTGAAAGTTTAGGTCAATTCTGAGGGCAGTTTTGACCTAGACGTCAAAATTCGAAAAATAATTCCAGCTTCCTTCGAAATGTAGGTCAATTTTAAGGGCAATTTTGACCTATGGGTTAATTTACTCTAAGTTACTCTAACTTATTGCTATGCATTCATATTAAGAGAACATGATTTGAAAATAAGAATTAAAATAATAAAAAAAAAATAATAAAAAAAATAACTTAATTATATATATTTATTATATATATTATATATATATTATATATATATATATATATATATATATATATATATAAAATATATAAATTATTATTATGGATTATTATAAATGGTAATATTATACGTATATGTTTTGCCAGTCTGGGCCTTGGCGCGTGGAACGCCATTTGGAACGCCCTGCCAGTGAAGTGGTTAATAAAATGTCACTGACTAGGACTGAGCATGCTTAAGGTTACAATACTTTTTCCAGTAAAACAGTTTAAAAAACCACAGCTGTAAGTGGATATTTCATTTTAATTTTAATTATTTATACTTAAAGTTTCAAAACATTTTTAATGATATAATTTTTTTTGAAGAAAACAAAGATTGTAAACGGGTTTGGTAAAATGCAGTTAACGAGACGCAGAGTTACCCTAAACATTGCCAATCTGGAATGCTTTATTGAGAAGGCCGAAGTCTAGGACTTCTTGGTGCAGATTTTAATAACTACTTCCATTTTGCAACCGTTTTCCTGCATGGATAAAAACAATCTTGTGAAATTAGGTAATTTATCAGATACGTGCCGATAGTTGATTGTCAGATTTTTCAAAATGTTTCTGTTCGACAATGATTATTTATTAATTTCATCTCATTTAAACTAGTCAATCAATGCCGTTTTTTTCGGTCGACAACTATACATCGCACATAACCTAAGAATACATTGTAATAATAAGAGAAAAGAATTAATTAATAGAAAACAATTGAATACTTGAAAATTTTAAATGTCACATTGAGACACCCATAGTAATTTATTTTAAATTGAGACAAAATGAATAATGACGTCAGATTCAAACTGTTAGTTGTTTAATAATTTATTTTGACGGTTTTAATCTAAAGAAATAAATTAAAACATTAAAAGTTAACTGAAGGAACTTCAATGAAACAACAAAATTTTAATTTGCACAAAAGAAAATTAACCGAAATCTTCATCTTCGCAACTTTTACAGGTGACGTAAATGTAAAACTCTTGAAAATTGTGGATTCAAAGTCAACCTGCAGACCATGCCGTTTTTTTTAACAGTTTAAAATTATAAACAGAGATCATGAAAAACACTTTTTTACTACAAAATGCCAATAAACTGTTTGTTATTGCCAGTTACATAGGTTATAACTTATGTAACTATGTAATCTGAGTGTCTCAACATATTCATTTAAATTGAACATTAAATATTTAATAATGATTAAATTCTTTATGACGTTTTGCTACACAAGGTATCAACTTCGCAACCTAAGCTCTCAATGCAACCAAATTTCAATTTTTATGAAGCTTTCGATGCTGTGCTTTACTTAGATGAAATAAAATTCTATTTAATACTAATAGGAAACCAGCAGGAAGCTCAAGGTCCTTGGATTAAATGAACGAGGAGTACAGCTCGGTATCATTGTCACTAGCTAAGAGGGCGCTGACAAGCATGAGAAAATTGGGCACGCTAAGATTGATATCGTGTCCTATAAAGTAAGAAGAAGAGTTACGGTCACAAGGTGACATAGGTGCTTTGAAAACGACCATACAGGTCGAGACTGCCAAGCAGTAGATAGGCCGGTTAATTGCTTCAAGTGCGGAAACGTAGATCGTAAGCTAGTGGATTGTAAGAAGAGCCTCCGCTGCTTACAACCGCACAAGATCAGGAAGTTGGAAAGTCTTCAGAACTAGAGGAAGCAAAGAAGGTTTTGTCAAGGACAAGGAGAAAATAAGGCCAGAGCAAGAGCTACAAGGAAGAGTCGCGTCAGCGACTAAAACATTCATCTGCGAAACTATAGTTTCAAAGGTGGATAGAAGGTTGGAAACCTAGAGGGAGCCAATGGACAGCCATAGAGGACAGGAATTCCTAAAATATCTAATCAGAACAGATTTGGATATTTTTAACACGGTTTCGACCGCGAATTTTAGCAATGCTATTAGGCAAGAAGTGATTGATATTACTCTCTGCTCTAAGAGCATTGCAAACAAGGTTAGAAGATGGAGGGTTTGTAGTGAACCTTTACTTTCTGATCATTCACAGATAGTTTTTAAGGTAGAGTTTGCGGTCCGTTCGAAAGCCAAGTGGATTTGTAATCCTAGGAAAATGGACTGGGAAAAATATAACTCTGAACACAGAGACACTCTCTGGTTTACTGGGTAAGATTGAGAAAGACTTTGGATGAGGTGACTAAAAATTTATTTGCAGGAAAAAACATGCTGATAAAATGAGAAGTTAGATCATCTCAGAAAAGAATCCAGGAGAGTTTTTAAGCGTTCTAAACCAAAAAGCACGACTATTGGATATACAGAGTTTACTAAAATGAGGGACTTCTATAGAAATGAAATAAGAAAAGCAAAACAAAATAGTTGGAATGCTATTTGGGAAGGAGGCGACTAGACAAGCTGCTTGCCAATAACCCACATGAAACTTTGGGCATCATGAGTTTGCCTGATCAAAGTTTCTCCAAGTCGGACGATGAAACCTTAGCCTATCTGGTCTAGGCACACTTCCTGGGCTTTTCGAAGTCTAGAAAGGGCAGCTGCTTTTAACTATTCGTCTCAAAGGCAGCTGGCTAATAGTACTGTTTTCCTGGTCTGGATGGCGTCTTTCCTGTATTTCTACAAAGGACTTTCTAGGGCGAGCCTAACTCTGAGATATGTCGCAGAAGTGTGGGGGAGTACGAAAGTTGTCTTCATACCTAAATCGGTCAAGAACGGATATACCTCACCACAGAATTTCATCCAATTAGCTTTACATTTTTCATTTTTAAAGTTAGTTGAAAGATTGATGAAACATATATTATGTGTATAGAACGAGATGGTTCTGGATCTGGATAAAGCTGGTATTAACTGCGTTACCATTCTCTGGGTCCCTGGTCACAGCGGATTCATTGGTAAAGACAAAGTGGATGAAGATTGGGCCTAAGACACCTATTGGAGTCTTTGCCACATGCTTGACCCTGGAATTCAGACAGTTGCAGGCAGCAGTGCACCAAAAGGAAAACTCATGGGGACAAACATGAATCCCAAGAGGAAAGCGGAATTCTGTAAGCTTAACAGAAAAGAGGCGAAAATGATAACAAAACTGCTTACCGATCTTCGAACGTAGGGGTAGTTATATAGGGGATGTAAAGGGATTACCCAAGCGTTAGGGGCTGCGATGGTCGCAACCCGTAATACTAAATATAATACAAAGTACACGGAGAAAAATGGTGTTGAGTTTCTAGTTAAAGTTCCTATGAAATAGAAATAATTCTACTTTTATATTAAAAATTACTATTCATTGTAAAATGTACTTTGTATGAAGTGAATATTACTATTTATGGTAGTAAAAATTAGGGGAATAGGTTCAGTTGTGGGGATAGTTTCGTTTTTGACTCATAATTTGTGTCCTTGTAAAATATTAAGCAAACATATGTATATGTATTTAAAGCTAGGGTCCTTAGCTAACTACTCATGAAGAAAATAAATTGATTCCGTTGCCTAGAAAAATTTGATTAAAAACTCAATAAAGTGTTCATTTTTCTAACAAAGAAAATTATGGTTCGGTAATGGTCACTCTTGAAAAATCTATTAAAAATGCAAAAAAATTAATTAAGTAACCATTAATTAACTACATAAGGATGATTTCTTCTAATTTTGACATTACCTTCTCCCCATGTAAGGACATATAAGATTTCTCCCACTGAAACTGAACTGCCCAGTTACTACAATAACTATAACTGCGAACGACGTACGGACATCAAAGTCTCATTATATTGATTTCCGTGCTGAACCAAGAAACTCTTAAAATTCATAAAACACTATTAAATGTTGTAAGGAATTACTTATGATTATATCGACAACGATGTTTCACGATTTATCAAAAATAAGAGTGGTGTCCACAACCGACTCAATTTGGATGCCCACAACCAAACTTGATGATCATTTTAAAACATCATGAAGAAAATTTTGCGTGTGAACATTTTTGTGATACTTGGTATTGGATCATAAAATATGACATATTTACTGTGTAAATACGCTTTGAACTTATTATTTTAATTAATTCACTTCGGTTTGTTCAACATTTAACAATGTTTAAAAATACATTTTTGTTATATTCAACGTGTCGAAAATTTAATTTATATATAGTAAAAAGCGGAGTTGTCTAATCATTTTTGTGTTCGCATAGAGGAAAACTACGTTAGGTCATAACATATACGTGATATTTGCCAGATTAGACAAATCTCATTTCTGTCAAAAGTTCTGCGTGGGTGTCCACAAACGAACCATGCCCACAACCGAATAGTCCGGGAGCCAGCGACCAAAACAACTATCTCATTTCATACCGGCTGAAAATTTGAGTATAGATTACTGAAGACATGTAAATAACAGAAACCCACGTCTGGCAGGTCAGTGCTGGGACAAGGGGGCGAATAGGTGAAAAATAATGTAAAAATTTCTCATTTCATACCGATTAAAACCTTTAGAAATCGAAAGTTGACATCTACACGAGTGTAAAAATGTGCGTCTGGCAGTTCTGGGTTGGGGCAAAGTACGTCTGGCAGCCCTTCGAAAATGCTTTTTCAGAAAGACAATGAAAAAAATAAGTTATTTTAATTAATTTTTAACATTTCTAAAAATCGGTTACGTGAATTTATGTAATTATTTCAGAACTTTCCTTTTAGTCTTATAGTATTTTAATTCTATACGAAAGAAAATTATGTGTATAAAATAATTGTAAGTAAAATTGAAATATGAATATGAATAGTAAACCCCAGTAGCACGTAATATTAGGGACATACCTAACATAGAGGCAACATTGGTAATGTTTGCGCAATGTTCTCACTATTGCTGTAATATTACGTGCTACTGGGGAACATTAAAAAATTTTCTCTTACAAAGAAATGTTTAAAAATAGTTATGCGCCTATTTTACATTGCCTCAGTTTTGAGGTTATGGTTAGATCACGTCAAAACACTTGCTGTTATACTCTACCCCAACACAGAACTGCCAGACGAACATTTTTACACTCGTGTAGATGTCAACTTTCGATTTCTAAAGGTTTTTATCTGTATGAAGTGAGAAATTTTTACATTATTTTTCACCCATTGACCCATTTTCCGCATCTTCGAAGGGCTGCCAGACGTACTTTTTCCCAGCCCAGAACTGCCAGACGCGCATTTTCAGACTTGTTTGAATGTAGACTTTCGATTTCTAAAGGTTTTAATCGGTATGAAATGAGAAATTTTTTCATTATTTTTCACCTATTCGCCCCCTTGTCCCAGCACTGGCCTACCAGACGTGGGTTTCTGTTATTTACATGTCTTCAGTAATCTATACTCAAATTTTCAGCCGGTATGAAATGAGATAGTTGTTTTGGTCGCTAAGTCCCGGACTAGAACCTTTTCCCCTACTAATAGTAATTATTACAGTAGTCACTTTTAAAAATTGCTTTAAGAATTTTAATTTTTACATCGTCATTGTAAATTTTATTAATATAAATTTTGTTTTACTTTTTCCCAAGTAGAAATGTCCGGAGTTATGACGGAGTTAAACATCAGAATGGTACTGACTCAGTACTGACCGTCGGTACTGACTTTCGGAACCCGATCAGTACTGGGAGTATACTGACTCCAAAACCGAATCAGTAACATGTCGGAGTTAAAAAAGTGTTAAAATCAGTACTGGCACAAAACTGGCATAACACCAAATCAGTACTGCGAAGGAGTTATAAAAAACAAACAAAATTTATTATAATGGCATTAAACCGGCCACTATTAATAACATCGTTTGATTTTTTAACTATTAAACTATTTTCCAAGATTTTTAAAAACATTATTCATCAACAATAACGTCAAACTCTTAATTAACATATTATTAATTATTAATTAATAGGTATATCATAATAATAATAATAAATTATTATTTATTAATTATTTTTACTATTATGTGTTATTAATAATGAAATTTTTTTTATTTTTTTAAAAATGTAAAAATATATACATTTTTTAATTATTATTTAAATAAATAATTTTTACCATATTTTTATGCTATACCTATTAATTAATATGTAATGTCTTGTTAAAATGTATATAAATATATAAAACATATATTTATAATAATTTTTCTTTCAATAAATATATTATACAGTGAATTCATTATTATAGCACTGTATATATCATTCGTATAATTCAAAAGGAAGTTTAAAAAAATATACTCCCAAGCTTGCGTGGCTGTGCGGTTAGTGTATTCGACTTGCGTCCTCGAGGTCTAGTGTTCGATCCCCCGTGCGTGCGATATTTTTCCGTCTTAGTTCTAAGTGTTTAGTGTATAATTCTCAACAGTGTTACATAAAATATAAATTTAAATAATTATAAACAATAATAATAATAATTTAGTAATTAATTTAAATAAATAAGATTGTCTAAACTAATGAGAAAAATAAGAAATTTTTTTTAAAAAACTTATTTCAATAAAAGCAATTTTACTAATTATTTACATTTTTATTGTTACTCATGAAATTTTGTTACTACAGAAATATTAATAATAATTATTAGTATTCAATAAATTACTCCCTATTCTTTAATAATCAAATAACAAATTAATATAAGCTTCTAAAGGTAAATTTTCTTTTAGAGAACGCGTTACAGCATTTTCCAAATTTGTTAAATTTTATCTGCGAATCAGTAATTAGGCGGTGTTCTGCCAGTGATATTTCAGTACTGACTTAGTACTGACTGCCGGTAAAAAATAAGTACTGGACAGCGTTACCAGCCAGGGATTTCCTAGTACTGATTTAGTACTGGAGTCAGTACTGCTATACTGACAGTCAGTACTGGGTCAGTACTATGCCAGTATTACATTTCTACTTGGGTTACAATCGATATGTTGTGAATATTACTTGTAGAAATTCTAATAAATAATACTACGGAAAATAAAGATTGCTTCTACAAGAAGCAACCCACACCTGTGTGGGTGATCACGTCACTATTGTCATGCGCAGAGACCGTAGCCTGATTTCAAAGTGATCCAACATATCTAGGTTACAAGAAGAAATAAGCCATCTGATTTTAAAGAAACTTATTTAAAAAATCAAACATTTCCAATGTCAGCAAGTGAAACGATGTGTTTAATTAAAAATTTATCAATGATGATTGGTCATTTAGTACCGGAAGATTCGTAACATTGGCAACTTATTATTCTTTTGCAGCACATAACATTATGTGTTAGTTTAAAGTGTTGTCAATTCGGTTGCGTTGACCTCTTAGATTACACGATAATACAATATCTAACTCTATTGCAAGAATTATTTCCAAATTGCTTTAAATCAAAGCCTTATTTATTACCCGAGAGTAATGCGATTATTAGGCCCATTGTGGCATGTTGCTTGTATGAATTTCGCAAATAACTTGCGAATTGAAAATTTGTTAGTTACTTCTTGGATCTCTTTTAATGGAGAAGTAGTTAAGCCAGGAATTATTTTAGTAAATTTTAACCAAGATTAACCAGAGTTTTACTTTAATCACCACACATTAGTTAATTAATTTTTAAAGAACTACTAATTAATTAATAAAAAATACATAAATAAATAAAATCATTAACATTATAATCTAACAATTAAAATGAATAAATTTAAATAAATAATACTATTTATTATTACTATTATTATTATAAATGTTTATATTTTAATTCAGTAACTAATCTAAGTAAATATAATTTATGATTCACTTTATCGAAAAAAGATAGACAGTCGGGCCTCCGAACTGCACGCTTTGAAAGTGAACGCTGTCGCCAAACTGCACGCTGGCTTTAGTTTCTAAGTTCTCCACAGTGTACGGTGGCGCTTCTAGAGTCAGTGCCGTATATTTTAAAGTTAAAAAATAAAAAACAAAGACGGTATGCTTATATAAATTGTTGAATGTATTTATAGTTTTTTATAGGAATTTATTTATATTTATAATATAAATTAAATGTTATACATAACTTACATAGTAATTCTTATGAATATTTTGCCTCTTAAAATTAAAAATAAATTTACTGATTTATTTAAATTGTTTCACTGTAAAAAAGAGCGTCTTGGCTTAAGACGTTTACGTGGTCACTTCTAAGACGTTTATAAGCGTCTTATTTGCCTTCTAAAATGCATGTATTTGGAGGTTATGTTTTTCATTTAAGACGCTTATTTACATAAGACGTTTATAAACGTCTAAACGTCTTATTTTTAGACGCCATTTTTTGCAGTGTTTCTTTTCTATGATTTGGATAAATCAGTGAATTTTTTTTTAATTTTATGAAGCAACATATTTTGATTAAAAAATGTAAATTCTTTCTACCATTTATCAATTTGAGAATAGTATATATTTTTATGATTTCAATTAATTTTGAATGTAAAATTATTTAGAAATTGAAAATATTTTTCAGAATTAAAAATTTTAGTAAATTATAAAATAATTTCAAATTGTATACAACGTTTTTCGTGTAAAATTTCTAGTTCTATTTATAAACTACTATTATTAATACTTATAATTAAAATAGTAACATCTGCAAATATTGTTTTGTTTACAAAAATTATCTTTCAGAGTTTAATTGAAAGTGCTATCATTCAAATAACTTTCAATGACAGTTTTAAATTGAATTTGGAATATATGAAGTGATTAGTGAAGTTTTAAATTGTAGTAAAAATTGTTTAAATAAAACATCTGTCATCAACGCGAAATATATTTTTTCTATGACCGCAATTAAATTCCCCCTTAATAAATATGTAAGTACGGTCCTGGAAATTAGAAAGTGGGGATGAATTCGTCAGCGTGCAGTTTGAAATCAAGTGGAGGGGTTATTTCTGGGGTACCGTGCAGTTCGGCGGCCCGACTGTATGCGAGTAACCGAAAATTTTTTCCATAGCGATTGCATAGCCGAGAAGCTTAGTATTAATGCGTGCGATTTTCTAGGTTTTGTTAGATATAAGTTAGGTGAGTTTCGAATCTGTATAGATGTTAAGATTTTCCGATATTTTATGTTGTTAATTGTAAAAATGAATATGATAAAAGAGTGAAACTTACGAATAATGAATAATAATATACATATACAGTGTAAATTACTTAAAGAAATATTTTTTGGACGTACTGATTATTTTATTTTTATTTATAAAAAGAAAACGAGAAAATATGTAGCTCTCTACACCAGCATTATTTTGTCAAGATGTGCATAGACGCGCAGACGCGCTGGTATTTGTTTCGCCCGTCGGTATGAGGCGCGTCATTGTGTGGGTACGGATTACTACTTCTCCGAGTAAAAATCTCTACGAAATAGTAATAATTGCTCTGATTCGTAATAAAAGTTGCTTTGCTCAGAGTATTAATTGCTCTGGACATTTTAAATATTACTAGGCGTTTAATAAAATTTAGATTCCTTGACGAAGTAAATTATACTTTTTCAAAAAAGTAAACAGTCTTTGAAAAAGAAGCAAAAGTTATTATTTCTCGAGCAGTTTCAAAATTACTACTTGAAAGTACTAATTTTTCATCGAAAATAATATAATTATTACTATTTATTTTTCTCCGTGTAAAAAAATATTTTTAATTTTTTTAATTAGAAGATCTTTATGACGTCCACTTAAAATTGATGAGACATTTTTACAAATAAATTCGAAGGAGCTGGAAATTGAACCCGTGTTCGACGAACGCTAATAACTAAATACTCTAACCGTTAAGATAAAAATCAAAAATTCTTCCCTTTAACCTTCAAATGATTTTATGGGACTTCAAGCTAAAGGCAAGATTTTTTTTGTCAGAAAGATCTTCAAATTAAAAAAATAAAAAAATAGATTTTAAAAATTTTAAACTCATTTTTTAAAATTTACAGCATGCTTGCTGCAGGCTTGTAATAAGTTTACAACACACTTGCAGCAACATTTTCTAAAATACATGTAGCAAGCTTTCAGGGAAAGATTGCAGGAACCTTTCATAGCAAGATTACAATAGTCTTTTTTGAAAAGCTTCCTTTATAGAGGTCATTTTTCTGTATCCGACAAGCTTGCGTTAATCTTGCGATGTAAGCTTGGCAAGATTGCATAGAAACATTGATGCAAGTTTGCCGTAAGCTTACGTGTTATTTGTGAGAGAATATCTAAATTTATCTTTTAATTAAAAAATGTATTATTACCTGTAGCCTATAGTTTGGGTCCTGCGTTGCTGCGTGTGCTGCTAGGAACGGATCATAGTAAACACTGAAATCAAATTAAGTAACAAAATTAACTTTAATTTGTTTAATTTTTTTAAATTCTTTTCACTCCGCTATCCGTTTGAGAAATTAATTTTGAAAAACTTTTACAATAATTCAAGATTTAAAATTAAGTAGTATGGAACTAATTTTAATTTACTACTTGGTTTTGTTCTGAATAGCTAGTGTTGACACAAGACAAAATTCTTTTCAATTTTATCTTTTAAAAAAGTCTCATCTTAAAGCATAGTCTTGCTTTGTTTTGAAATTACGGCAGTTTTTTTAATTAACAGGATTACCATAACTATAATATATTATAATAAAAAACTTTATTAATTTCCCCAAAGAATTGGAGTATATTGTTTTAAAAAAAGTGTCTTATTTTGAGACGTTTTAGTGCCTTAGGCAACAAAAACGTTTCAAAATAAGACGTCTCTTTTTGCAGTGCAGTTAAGATAATATTGTGAACGATCTGTTCAGGAGACAGATATCCTGTGCGAGTCAAACCGTGCATAAGAGATGTAAATTCAGCCATCTAGCAGAAAATTATAAGAGAATGAGAATTATAAGAAAAATTATAATTATAAGAGAAACCTTTATTAGTTATCTAACTCCCTGCTAGATAGCTATAATTAAATCTCTCGTGCCCTACTTTTTTATGCCTAGCATATAAGAAATCCGTCTCCTGAACTGATTATCTTAACTGGTAATCTTAATGAAGCTGAATGTGACCCACATATCAGCAGCCACTTAACATTGGAAATTTAATTTTAAAGTTGAATATTAAGCCAACACCAAAATTTGATAGAATAAGTGGTTCTTGATAACTGGATGCAAGTTTCAGCTTACCACACATTTCTCTCAGTACAAGCATAGGTTTTTATTTCTTCAATTTGAAAATCTTTCTTAACCTTCATTCTAATAAATTATGCCTTGTTTGTTATTCCGAAATAAAACTACTAAGATCATAGCAGTCAGGTAATAGTAAACAACCTAGAGGCCCTCACTGCTACATCATTGGTATTATTCCATTTCAACCGCGCGTCGAGCGAGCTCTTAGATACAGGTTCTAAATTAATGAGAATTAACGTTAAGAAAAAATTTTAAATTTAAAAAATAAAATAATAAGATTGTAAAAACTTTGCGCAGCAACCTTGTAGAAAACTTACACTGTGAGCTGACAACAACATTTCACGGAAAGATTGCAATACATGGACATTTTTCTGTCTGCAACAAGCTTGCGTCAATCTTCCCCTGCAAGCTTGGCAACATTACAATTAGATTACATATTATAATATGTAATCTAATTGTAATGTTACCAAGCTTTTATAATATTCAATATTTAACTTTCATGTATACATAAAAGTTAAATATTGAATAATATATAAGCACTCGGTAAGAAAAGGTTGATTAAAAGAAATTAAAATCTTTACAAATATAGCTAAATTCTGAACTATTTCATAGCCAATCTCATTTTTGAACTTTCAAATTTTAATTCCATAAGACATAATTCACCTGTTCATATTTATATTGCATTTAATTTCGTATGCATTTTAATATTCGTGACATTTTAATTCGTTTTAATAAGAAGGTAATAAAATTCATGAAAAGGATTGTATTATATGGACAACATTCTTAATGCTTTTATTTACAAACCAATGTCATTTTTGAAATTTTATGTAAACATTATAATATATTTTAATAATGACCGATGGTATATTACGGTGGTGAGACTCCGTGGCTTGCGATCGTCGAGGTTGAGCAGACCTGAGTACAGAATTAGTATTTGGTGACCGCGCTTCGACTCTCGCTATAGCCCGGTGTTTTTCTCACTTCTATCGTAATATATCAAGCGGGAGGTTTGGCGTTGAGGTATAATGATGTGCACTGTCGATTATTGTCCAGTACACACCATTAGAACTCGACTGTCAATAAAGCGGTTGTACTCAGGAGAGGTTTTCTACGGTTTCCCTTGTTTTTAGAAGTGCAAAAAAAATTATCTTCGGATTTTTAACAGCAAACAAATAATCAAAATTTGTCGCTGTCTTTTTCGTCTAAAAAAGGCATAAATCTAAATTTGTTGTCTTCGTTCAGTTCACGTTTTATCATTGTTTATTTTTAAATTTAAAATTTCGAATTTAATTTGTTATATTTTATCAATAATAAAATCTATAACTTGTTACATCCAAAATTGTAACTGCAATTTAATTTTTTCTTAATAAAATATTATTTAAATTCACAATTGCAATTCATGAAACCTATACTTATTATTTAATAAACCAATATTTATTATTTATAGAACTCATAATTTATCATTAATAAATCATGCTGAAGACGGAAATAAGGAGAAATTTAATATGTACAAAATAAAACTGTCGGGATTACCTTAAATTCATAAAAAAATCAAGTGATCGGATTTACCCCGAGGGGTGAGCGGATTTACCCTGAAAAATTGTGATTTAGAAATTTGGTATATGTGTATTAAAAATTTTCCCCAAGTAAAACTAAGAAAGATAAATAAAAAATTCTTTTTTATTTTGTTAGTAGAAATCATAAGCTTTCAAATTATATAAATTAACTTGGATTTAGAGAATAATTTTCTAGGTTTTTACCATTCTGAAAAAAAGTGAGCGGGTTTACACCAGTCTCCCCTACTCCTAATTTCAAGCCGTTCTGTAGACGCAAAAATTTAGTAGTAAGTTTATCAGGGAAAAATTTGTAAGAGAAAATTACGAAAATGTAAGAACACTTGTATAGCCAAGTATGTAAGGCTGAAGACAGGTGTATAAACCAAATAAATAATATATTTTAATAAACCTCTTCTTATCGGGCAAATATTTCCATATAAGGAACGCTTGCTGCAAGGTTTCAGGTAATATTGCAGTAAGACAAGATTCCTGTGCTACAAAAAACAATTGTCTCATTTTGAGACGTTTTGCTTTCATTTTTAAAACACACCAGATGTTTTGTGTCCACATATTTGAAACAGATACCCAATGGGAAGTTGACAATGATAAACATTGGTTCAATAACTAAGCCATACTTGGTGCCCAATGGTTTTTTCTTGGAAAAACTATTGGCAATCAACAATGGACCAACATTGATTTTTGCTTAGGATGATCACGCTACTGCCAATGAACGGCAGCCAAGCATAGGGTCAATATTAGTTGCCAAGGAAATAAAAACGATTTTCAAACGCTTGATTTTTTATTGTCAGCCAACAAAAAACCAAGATTTTGAAAATCGATTAAATTTAATAATTAATTAATATTTATTTTTTAAATTTATTTAACTTACTGATTTAATTTTTCACCTCTAGTAAATCAAAGGTGATAGTCATAAAAATTCCATCACCGATATCTCATAGTGGAATAAAAGTTGTAGTTTTACTATTAATGATGCCAAAAATGCAGGACATCCAAGTGATAAATTCGGACAATCTAGGAATATGTATTTTAATGTCTTTAGCTCCTCACCGCATGAACAACTCACATCCAAAGTCCATTTCATCCTTTGGAAATGTTCCCCTGTACACACATGAGACGTCCTCATCCTCGTGACACTATTCAAAAACTTTCTTCTGATATTAAAGCTATCAAACAATAGTCATTTATCTGCAAATTCAATCTCACGAAAATAAGGATTCGTAGAATTCGTTTTTCTTTCGAAAAGCCAATTATTCTTATAATAAATATAAATATCTTTAATTGATCTGTTAATTAGATCACACACTGAAGTTCCAGAAAATCTTACTAAATTTAATGAGAGAAAAATTTGGCAATTCTATCTGCTTCTCCATTACCCGGGTTACCCACATGGGATGAAATCCAAAGAAAATCAACATTTATATCTTTGGAAAATATAATGCCTAATATATGTGGGACGTTCCACGTCAACAGAAACAGAGCTGTGGACAAAAATTGGCACAATGAAAAAAAACGTTCAAGGGCTTAAAAAATACGTACACTCGTGTACTTTTAATAGCAGGTGGGCGTTTTTGAAAATCCAATATGGCGGCAAGCCATATCCAATACAAGTGAAAAAAGGCAACAAAATCACAAATCGACAAATAATATCGTTAATAAAAATTGAGGAGCTGGATTCTAGAACCGGCTCTTCGCTCGAACTCACGCAGAAGTATTGTTCAACCTACTGCTATGACATGAAATTTTAAAACTAAAAAAAAATATTTAAAAATTATGACGTTGTAGAGGAGGAAAAAATACAACTTTTCTTTATTAACAATTTTTTTCTAAAATGTAATTTATTAGTACTAAAAAATAAAAACTGAAAATTTTTTTTCGTAAAATCACTTACCTTTTGATAAATATATCGTCATATTTCAGTCAGATATTAATGAAATAAATTTTTTTTGTCATGGACAATATATCCTACCAAAGCCCACAAGCAATAAAAAGTGCAAAAAATCCAATTGTTTATTAATTTTTTAAAACGTAGTTTACAATAATAGAAATTTTAATTTTCAACGAAAAAAGTATACGACGAATTTTCAAATTATGTAAACTTCTCGCGAGAAAGTTTTTCCTTTATTAACCAGGAAGTTTTTCACAAAATATCCAACCGATTTGACGAGTAATAAAGAAAATAAAAGGAAATTAGAGAAACAGTGTTTTCGTTCGCAGTGAAAATGCTGTACGGCAGCCATCTTTGTCACATGACTCGTAGCATACGCACGCACATGTACACACACACAGCAGCAACAGTGGCTCCCATTGCACGTGGTTACTTTGCCGGTAGAAAGTTAGAAAAAAACTTAAATTTTATAATCTATTTCTAATTGTTAAAATTTTGTGTTGTTTAAATGCTATCTTTCTTACCGATTCATTGCAAGAAATGATTAAAAAACATTGCTCGTTAATACCCCACTCTAAATCTCATTACAGTTATGAAAAATCAGACAAAATTTATTTTGACCAACCAGACTTAACATTGTCTAAATTGTATTTGCTTTTTTTACAATATTACGAAAAGGAAACATCCGACTCCAAAGTTTCAATCAAAGAATCAACATATTTAAAATTTTTCAATTACACCTTGAATTATGGATTTCGAAAACCTCGAAGTGATGTGTGCAACCTATGTTTTGAGCAAAAAAATAATGAATCGGAATTAAAAGACCACAAAAAGAGCGTTGAAACACATCAAGATTTAAAAAGCCATGCTAAAAGATGGTAACGCCTACATATTGAGTTTGACTTCGGTCAGAACTTAGATTTATCAAAAATTCCGGTTTCTGACCAATTTTATCGTCGGTTATTATGGTTGCATGTCTTCAATATTCATGTGTTTGGCAATGCAAGTCCGAGCTACATGTACTTTTTCTTAGAAGGCAAATTAAAGAAAGGGGCCAATACGGTTTGCAACTTTGTTCTCGATTCGATTAATCGAGAATTCGCTAAGGATTTATACAATCAAATTTGTATGTTTTCAGATAGCTGTGGAGGACAAAACAAGAATTATTTTTTTCTTTCTTTTTTGTCACTACTTTCAATTAAGTTGCAAATAAATATAGATCACTTATATCAGGTGCGTGGTCACTCTTACTGTGCTTGCGACCGTAACTTCGGTCTGTATGGGAAAAAGAAGAAAATGACAGAAACCGTAGAAACCGACAATGAATACATTCAACTTATTAAAACTTCTAAACACTCAGAAATTGTTGTAAGTCAAGAAACAGATTTAAACATTCAAAATTTTGAATTGCTGATTCCAAAAGAAGTGAAAATTCCAGATAATATTCGCATTAGAGACGCAGTAAGAATTACCTATTATCCAAATGGCCAAGTTGATATTTTCAACAAATATGACAAAATACCAACGACACATAAATTGATCACGAACATGAAATTCGAAGATTTATTGAAAACTCCTTGTGCACCTACGGTTGGAATAAGCACAGAAAAAAAAGATGTGAAAACTTTAATTAAATATTTGAGTTTAGAAGGTAAGCAATTTTTTAATAGATTTTTTAGTGAAACTGTCATTGAAGCTCCGAAAGCAACAAAAAACAATAGTGAAAAGAATCCTGAAACGAGTAAAAAAAAGTAACATTAAAACCAAATCCTGGACAAAAAAAATTGTTAAAGGGAAATAAAAAAAATAAATGAGAAAAAAAGTAAAAAAAGAGGTCTGTTAAATTTATTTACATAGATTTAAAATAAAAAATATTTTTAATAGGTTAAATTAGATAAGATTTAAACTAATGTTTTATTATTATTTGTTTATATTATATACAATATTACGAAAAAAACGAATAAATGATTATATTTAATGTTGAAGTTTTTGAATACTGTGAAATAATAATGAGAAATAAAATTATTTATTTAAATATAAATATCTTTAAAAATTTAAATAAAAAGTGATTTTTTAATTTGGTCAAAAAATTCCCGATTTAGTATAAAATTCCTGGTTATTTCCCGATATGATTAAATTCCCGGCTGTTTCCCAGTTAGTAGACGCCGTGTAAAAATGTTTAAATTAAATAAATAATTAAATTAAGTATAAAAATATTTATTACAATACTATTTACTGAATAGAAATTAGTTTAAAAAACTGACTTTCTACCGGCAAAGTAACCACGTGCAATGGGAGCCACTGTTGCTGCTGTGTGTGTGTACATGTGCGTGCGTATGCTACGAGTCATGTGACAAAGATGGCTGCCGTACAGCATTTTCACTGCGAACGAAAACACTGTTTCTCTAATTTCCTTTTATTTTCTTTATTACTCGTCAAATCGGTTGGATATTTTGTGAAAAACTTCCTGGTTAATAAAGGAAAAACTTTCTCGCGAGAAGTTTACATAATTTGAAAATTCGTCGTATACTTTTTTCGTTGAAAATTAAAATTCCTATTATTGTAAACTACGTTTTAAAAAATTAATAAACAATTGGATTTTTTGCACTTTTTATTGCTTGTGGGCTTTGGTAGGATATATTGTCCATGACAAAAAAAATTTATTTCATTAATATCTGACTGAAATATGACGATATATTTATCAAAAGGTAAGTGATTTTACGAAAAAAAATTTTCAGTTTTTATTTTTTAGTACTAATAAATTACATTTTAGAAAAAAATTGTTAATAAAGAAAAGTTGTATTTTTTCCTCCTCTACAACGTCATAATTTTTAAATATTTTTTTTTAGTTTTAAAATTTCATGTCATAGCAGTAGGTTGGACAATACTTCTGCGTGAGTTCGAGCGAAGAGCCGGTTCTAGAATCCAGCTCCTCAGTTACAAAATCCAAGGAAAAAAATTGAACTAAACTTTTTTAAATGTTTTAGGGGTCGCTTAATACAAATCCGAAGTCAGATTTTGATTAGAGTTAAAAAATTTAAGATCGTGGAAATAAAATGGTGGACAAATTTGAAAACTCTAAAATCGTTCAAAAATGGTTACTCGGAGGTTTTCAAGGTCGCTGATTACTAGTATGACCTAAGGTTTTAAAGATTGAAAATGGCGGATCCAATATACCGGCCAATTTTTCGAAAATTCATTTAATTCGTTCAAAACTTGCCTATGAAGGTTTTTTAGGTCGCTGATTACAAATATGACCTTAGTTTTTAAAAATTTTATATGGCGGATCTAATTTTTGGCCACAGCTCTGTTTCTGTTGACGTGGAACGACCCATGTCTAATTTTAATGGTAGTCGGTTGAGGATTTCTCAGCCTAAAAATATCCCTACGGTACTAAAAATATTTATTCCATTCTAAACAATTTTTTTGCATATTTTAAGAGAGTCTTTTTATGGTAATATATAAAAATTTTGTGTGAATTAATACAATTTAACCACTTAAATGCATTTAGAAAACAGCTAAGAGTATTCTTTTTGACACAACGATACAAAACATCACCTGAAGATGGGATTGTTTTAAGTATTAACAGAAGATAGGACTGAATCACACTGAAGTATAGAAATAGGCTGCACTAACTTTGTTTTCGCTCTGACTTCGAGCTCCATCTGTATAAATATTAGTATAATTTGGATTATTATGTGACTTAATCTCCAATCCCGTAGAAGTGTCAATCTCAGAGATAAATATCAAATCTCACCAAGAAAGATCAAAGTATGACAATTTATTTGAACATAAGGAATTCTTAGTTAGGTCTTTAATATATTCGAATCTACTAATAAGGGGGAATTTATTAAATTTAATTTTCCTTCCCTTTCTAGTTAGGAATTTTTCATATAAAAGTCTAAGCCGTGGAATTAAAGTGTTGGAATTTGTAGAGAAGCTACACTAACGTCCGAAATTGTGCGAACGCTAACATCTCGAGCTATTAAAAAACACACTCGCACAGAAACAGTGATAACTTGGTTAAAAATGAAGCTAGATGCTTTTTTTAAATTGCATTGGAAAGCTTATTAAATTTCCAATGAAATGCCACTATTTTAAGTTGTATTGCATAAATAGGAAGCAAGATATCGTGTTATGAAGACAAAAAAATAATTTTATTTTTTTCGGAATTTCTTACTCTGACTTTGACTCCTGGCACAGTTTAGCAAAGTTTATGAAAAAAATTGTTACTTTTACAGACTATTCCTTGTAACCTAAGCTTTAAATAGAGACCAAGAACATAAAAAAAAATTTCCAATGCAATTTAAAAAAAGCAGCTAGCTTCATTTTTAACCGAGTTATCACTGTTTCTGTGCGGGTGTGTTTTTTAATAGCTCGAGATGTTAGCGTTCGCACAATTTCGGACGGTAGTGTACGTATTAAAAATTTGTCTGACAATAATTTCCTACGAGTTGTTAAGGTAGGTTCATTGCATTCGGATAATAGTATAATAATAGGGGTAGAACTCATACAGTCAAGTACCACTCTCAGAGCTTCATATTGTATTCTATCTAGAATTTTTAGAGAAGTATTACTTGCATGTGCAAATAATTGTGCTCCCAAATGTATAAGTTTTTAACATATATCGTACTGTTTAAAACCTCGAATATTAGGTTATTTTCATCAGGAATAGATCGAGAAAACGAAACCAATTGACATTTTGGAAGAGAAATAGATAAACCTCTTAACCGCAGTACTCAGTAATTTCATAGTGTCTTCAACAGAAGTAAATCTAACATAGATTAACAAGTCGTATGCATAAATTGCAGCTTTAGCACCAATAGGTAGTTGCTCAAATACCTTGATAAGATATTAAATAAAATAGGAGAAAGGACTGCACCTTGTGTAAAAAACCTTTAATTTGCGCAATTGATTCAAAAGAATTTCAGGAAGAACACTATTAAAGGCCCCTTTTATATCTATTGACTAAGCAAAGGTACTCTCTTTATTAGCAAATCCGTTAGTTATATGAGCCGTAACCGTTAATATACAGTCCAGAACCGATTATTCCTTTCTAAAACCAAATTGATTAGAAGGAATTCAATTATCAGTTTCAGTTAAGAATTCCAATCTTTTTGTATCAATTTTGTGAATAATTTACAAAGAGAAGAAGTGAGAGAAATTGGTTTAAAGTCTTTTCCACCTGGTTTGAGAAGAAATAGAACTTTAGTATTTTTCCAACATGTGGGATATGTAGAGCAAATAAACATTTCATTAAATACTTTAAACAAAAATCTCGCATGATTCTAGTCAATTTTAGAATAAAATCATACAATATACCGTCTAATTCAGGAGCAGATCTTTTCTTACAATCCGACAAAGAAGTATCGAATTCTAAGTCAGAAAAGGGGTTATTAAATACTTCATAGTCTTCATCATCTTTATTCAGAGGAATTGATTCATAGTAGGGGACCTCGCTACTAACCATTTCCGATTTTAATGTTTGAAAATCCACAAAGGAGGGGTCATTGCAAAATTGGTGTGTACAGGGGAATTTTTATTTAGAAAGGATCTTACAGTTTGATTATTTATTCAATCCTTTTTTGCATTCCTTTTTGCTCAAGTTTTCTTTTTCCTGAAGGTGATTGTGACCTATAGACACCATTTTCAAAGATTGTAGACAAAAGTGAATTAATAAGTTTGTTATAGATCTGATCTGGTGGGGTTCCTCTGTTTAAGAATTCTTTTAAATCGCTGACTGGGGCACTTAAAGGTTCATCAATCTTCGACCTGTTCAGATTTGTAAAGTTAAATCTAGTAGAACAAGAACCAACATACTTAGGACTTAGATCGAATTTCGAGACAACCAGTAGATGATCAGATCCATATAGATCAATTGTTACTTCATTAAGTGCCTGAGCAATTAACAATTCTGAGATTATTATTAGATTAAGGTTATTATTCTTCCTACCAGCTCTATCCATACGAGTTGGTTCAGAATCATTAAGGTAGAGAAGAGAAAACATGTTAAACATCTCCATCATATCAGAACCTCTCGGAGAATTAAAGGTAGCACCCATGAAAAGGAGCGTGCATTAAAATCACCTCCCATAATTAAAAAGTATAACTAGTAGTCTCCTCAAAAAATTTCATTCAAATGTCAGAAAAGAATTTGTATTTCAGGACGAGCGTAAACAGAGATAACTGTTCGAGGCCCATCCAAAGTTTGTATAGTTGCACCCACAACATCAAAGAAAGGAGAAACAACAGTTTCAAATTTAATCATGTTAACCATGATTTCTTGTCTCATCAGAAGGACAGTGCCACCAACATGAGCATCTCAATCTGCTTTATGTGTTCTATAGCCAAAAAATTCCTATATTTTATATTTATCAGATAGCCAAGTTTCTGTGATGGATAAAATGTCAACTTTATGTTGAAATAATAAGGCCTCCATTTCCATCTTCTTATTTAACATGCTAGATGCGTTCCACGTGACAAATATTAGAAACCCTCCGTCTCCCTTTCCTCCCCAAGAAGCATATTAATTAGACGGAGAAAAAAAGGAGGAAAATAAAGGTAAAAATGTAGGCTTTTGCACAAATCAAATTCAAAATAAATAGTTAAAAACAGAAACATAATCATATCCCAAATGTAACCCAGATAAGACAATATAAATAAAAAATAAAGAAAATTAAATAAATAAGTAACAAGACAATAAAATAAATAAAAAGATAAAGAGAAAAAAAGTAAATAAATAAATGAAAAGAAACAACCATACAAACAAAGAAAAAAATAAAAGAAACAAACAAGTAAAAATAAAAGAACTATGTAAATAAAATAAAAGAAAAATTAGATAAATCTAAGAGACTGGAGAACTGAACTTCAATAGAATTCAAATTTTGTATCAGAATCTACCAAATCAATTAAGCCGTGGGAGGTAATCATATCTCTATCCGATCTACAACCAATACCCGACTGTATATCACTCGATCCTGGCATGTGATTCAGAGTAAAGGGAGTTGTAATTTGACCTTGAGGTTCCTGTTGACCTCCAACAGTAGCCAAATTTAGAGGATCCAGAACAATATGTGAATCAGCCGCTGATTTCAGAGCATTTCTAGCTCTTCTAGAAATATCCGGAGAGCCACTGAAACAAAAATATTCCAAAGCTTCCTCTCTATTGCAGTTATTTATATACCGGCATTTAAAATTTCGAATTCGAATTTCGATGGTCTAGGGAAAATAGGAGTAATGGTTAAAGTAAAATCCCTGACAAAACTGATTCTTGAAATAGTAATAGAGCAACTCTACTTCAACTCTACTTGTAATTTCCAATTTGTTATTGAAGCATCGTTTCAAAGCTATAACACTATTTTTAGTATCTGCATCTAAACTATCTCTCAATCCATAAACAGATCTTGAAGTCGGAATATCATTACTAAAACCTCTTTGACTTATTTGACTCTCGGGAATATAAGTTTTATATGCAATATGTAGTTCAGAAGAATCAATCAGGGCGTTAGCATCTTTATAATTTTCACAAATTATCTTGACTTGGTTTTGACCACTCCTAAAAATTCGCTTACGACCTGAGATGGCGGATTCCACGAGAAACGGTGGATTTTTTACCTTATTAGGAGTGTTATTAGAACTCGAAGAACTAGAGGTATTAGGGAAAGAATAATTCTCTGTTTTAGTTAAAGATCGAGTTCTTTTTTTGTCCCTCTCATTAAACTCTTCCATTTCCATTCTTCCATTGTTATCATTATCCCCATACCCCAACCTTTAAACTGAATTTTGGTTTGCAGTTTTTGCTGTTGTCGTTGAATTTAAAGGAATTTCCTGTCAGAGCTTTTCTGCCTGAGAAATCCCATTCCAGCTTCTGACCTTCTCATAGTTGAATTCGAACCATTCGAAAAAAAGGTAATATTTCTGCTTTAATTGCCATTAACTCTATAAACTCTCATAAAATTTTTACTTTATATGTACTAATCGATTCGTCTTGATGCAAAGAATAAGAATTTATTATATATTAACTTCAATATTCAATTTAACAATTTTTTTTTTTTTGAAAAACGCAAAAAAAAAAATTTTATTGATTTTTTAATGTCTATCAATCCATTTCGAGATATTTTTATGATAAATATGCCTAGCAATTTTAAGTCGAATTCGTTGAAATCTCTTCGAGTTATCGTGTTCACAAAAAACGGGATCCAATCTCACACACATACATACATATGGACAATTGTTCAGGGTCTTAAATTTATTTGAAGGATTTTTAAAAATTTTATAAATCAAACGACTACAAAGCTTCCTCACGAGGAAGCAAAAACAAATAAAATAGCCGGATAAAACCAAATACAATAGCAAATATAATCAAAAGAAAAAATTAATTCAAGAAATGAGGAATTTATCTGAACGTTTGATAGGAGAGACAAATTGTAGAAAATAAAAATAAAGATCCAACTTCGAATTGTCAATAAGAATTGAGGGGCTGGATGCTATAATGTGTTACGCGCCATTCATTTAACATGGCGCGTAACACATCATAGCATCCAGCCCCTCAATTGTTTTTAGTGTTGACCTTTACTTGTTTGGTGGAAATTATTTCACTATTTCTTGTAGAAGTGTGAACTCATATATATTATTCGAAAAGCATTGAATCAACTTCTTAAATTAAAACAGGATTTATTGCTTTATTTCCACATTTCCTTTTCAATTTTCCAATAATTTTCTTCTTTCCTTTCTATTTGAGAAGTGAATTGTATAGAAGGTAAAAGTTTAAAATATACATTGGTAAAACGGAGTACTTTATAACACAGTTTATCACAAATACATCTTCTTCTTCTTAAATGACTTGAGGCTTAACCAACTATCAGAACAAACACTTAGAAGAATAAGAATTAAAAATGTCCATGAAGTTGGTTAATGTGAACAAAAAAAAAATGGCGTCAAACGCAATTCGGTAAACTATATAAATCTATGGCGGTTGATGAACACGTGTTGGGAGGTAAAGATGTGAATTAAATGTTTATACAATTGCAAATATGAATTTAAGTTTTAAAAAAGTCAGTTTAAAATCATTTCCTCCGAATACTCGAAGTTAGACACTTTAAAAATACAAATAAGTGAAAATTAGAGAACTATAGACATTGTGAGGTGAATCCTCACTTAAATTAATGCTTGAGAACTGTACTTGGGAATGGTCAAAACCGAACTCTCACACATACATCATTTAGTGAAAAGTGAGAAGAAATCACTAGCATGTACTCTGGCGGTGCTTGACAGAAGTGGTGCAACGTTGGTTGCCAATCTTGTTCCAATAATGCCACCTGCACTGAGCAAATTGAACTAAAATGCTCTGCACATGAAATAGTTTCCGTATATGTATACGAATAATTTAAATACGTGCTAAAATTCAAAACAACTCTGTAAAATTTATTTTTATTGTTTTCTTTATATATTATACATAATGAAATCGTATATTTATATTCATGTAAATAACGAATTATTTGTTTATTAGCAAATAAGTTTTTTTTTTTTTTTTTTTTGTCGTTTATACTCCTGCCCTATCGGCCTTACGCTCTCGACAAGAGTCCCTGCTGATACTTTTTGTGGATGAAGCATAACCATTCTACCAAATATTTGCAAATTTATCTAACCTAATGCGCCTACAGTGCGACTTTCGAAGATAGGAGTACTCGCATTTGCCTGGACCACCCGCAATTGGGTTTTCTCGCCAGAGAAGAGGGAAACTGTAGAAAAACCTCTTCTGAGTACAACCGGTTTATCGACAGTCTAGTTTCGGCGGTAGGCATCGGACAATAATCGACAATGCATACCGTCGCACCTAGACGTCAAACCTCCCGCTCGAAATATCTCACCTGTCGGAAAAATCCCCGGCTGACGGGGGGCGCGAACCTCGCTCGCACCACCCGCAAAGCCGGAGCTCCAACCAACTGAGCTATTCCGTCGGTCAGCAAATAAGTATTTACTTCAATCAAATATTTTTTATTCTAATAAATTCAATGGTATTTGCATTAAATACTAAAATTATTATAGTGTTAAACTAATAATTTAATTTAAAATTATTGGTTTAACTACAATTTCATTGACTTCAATAAAAATTATTTGATAAAAGTAAATATTTATTCGATAATAGACAAGTAATCGGTTGTTTCAATAAAATATATTCTTTTAATTGACAGTATAAAATATTATGCTTTAAGACATTATTATTTATTTAAGAATTTAATATATAACATTTAATAAAAAAAGTATTTTTAATGCTTGGTGATTTCGACCATTTCTAATAAATCATACTTTTCGTTAAAAATAAAAAATTATTTGGATTAAAATATCATTAAAAAGCATGGTGAAGATTATAATTGTAGTAAAGTTTGAAGCATATTTATAAAAATAATTGTTATGGCAACATTATGGCTTTAGTACAGCGCCACCTGCACAGGGCAAGTTGAACTACAGGATTTTCGACCCCACTTTTTCGAACAGAGTTGAACGGGGGTGCAGTAATCTCTTCACTGTGAGATACACGGTAAGGGAATTTTTATCACTCTATCACCTTTGCTTTTACAAGAGGTACTTTGGCTTGTTTGGCAGTAATATGATCATCGTACGCAAAAACCAATGATGGTCCATTGTTAGTTGTCAATCATTGTTCCAATAATGACACAAAATTCGCCAAGGAACCGTTTACTTCTCATTAGGTATGTGTCTCATTTTGAGACACGTTATGAGTTTCGAGTATCCGTCTCACCGTAAGAAGACGTCTTATGTATCTTATATTCATTGAATTACTTTTAATATTTTAAAATGGGATACGAGATGAAATTAAATGTCTCAATATAAAACAGATTTTGTATCTCAATAGTTTAAACACTTAAAGCGACTCATTTTAAGACATGAGAAAGATAACAGTTTTTGCATTGTATAAATAAAACTTATAGTAAAATAAGCGTCCAAGAAAATAATCGAGGTTTCTCATTCGGAGGATCAATTCATAATACATTACACAGGCACACAAAAAAAAGTCGTGACCCAAAGGACATAACCCCCTATCCCTATGTTTTTGGGGTCGCTGAAACCGAATATGACTATGAAAAATTTTTGTGCTTGCCCATTTTCCCGTTACCACCCCCTCCCACTCATTCACGGGGGTTGCAATTTCAGATATAAGAAAAAGTCGAGTATGGCATCTATTCCTATGTTTTTTTGGTCGCTGAATCCGAAAAAGTCATCTAAAAACAAATACTTCCCTCACTTAACCCCCTAAACCCCCTTAATACCTCCTAGGAGGGGTTTGAAATTTTAATTTTGACGAAAAGTCGAGTATGGTATCTATTCCTATGTTTTTTTGGTCCTGAATCTGAAAAAGTCGTTTAAAAACAAATATTTCCCTCCATCAACCACCTACAACCTCCTTAATACTCCCTGGGAGGAGGTTGGAATTACAATTTTTACGAAAAGTCGACCTATGATTACACAAATACGCACCTATAAAATAGAAAAGATATTTATTTTACTACACTTAGCGCAACCCAAGAACAACGGCGCGGACGTTGTAGTTTTTGTTTTTTCGATTTGAGCACCCCAAAAATCATAGGATTAGACACAATACTCGACTTTTCGTAAAAATTGTAATTCCAATCCCTTCCCAGGGAGTATTAAGGGGTTGTAGGGGATTAAGGGAGGGAAGGATTTATTTTTTGAGGTGTTTTTCGGTTTTAGCGACCAAAAAAACATAGGAATAGATACCGTACTCGACTTTTCGTCAAAATTAAAATTTCAACCCCCTCCTAGGAGGTATTAAAGGGGTTTAGGGGGTTAAGTGAAGGAAGTATTTGTTTTTAGATTACTTTTTCGGTTTCAGCGACCCCAAAAACATAGGGGTAGGAGGTTGTGTCCTTTGGGTCACGACTTTTTTTTGTGTGCCTGTGTTATTAAGCATAGTCGCTTGAGGGCAGAATGATGCCATTTGAAATAAAATTTAATAGACATGTCATCTGAAATGTCAACTTTTTTTGTTTATTTTAGTCAATCTGAAACATAAAATAAACAAAAAAGTTGACATTTGAAGTGGCATGTTTTTCAAATCTTTATTTAAATGGCGTCATTCTGCTCTCAAGCGACGACATACTTTTAGTCAAAATGAAATCAAATAGAAAAAAATGTTAAACTCAATAAAGCATTTTTTATTATGATGAGAGATTAAAAGAGTGTTTTTATTCCAATTCTATTAAATGCTGGATTTTCTCTTGAATGTCCAACTTCTTAAGTTCTTTATGAGTTAAAGGTTAGACCATGTGTAAAACGTGCAAGTGCAGTAAATTCGACAGATACAATATTAACGAGCACGTGCAAAGAAGCGCAGTTTTATTTGAAATCAAACTTCATTGGACTATCTACAGAAAGGTATTATAAGGTACTACAAGGTATTGTTAGAAAATCCAAAAGCGAACGTGTTTGTTTGTTTTTAAATTTTCATATTATTTCCATGGTAAATATTAAAAGAAAATAAAACAATGCTTTAAGATCTTTTTTCATGATACAATAAGAAAGAAATTAAAAACTATTTAATGAAAAGAAAAATAAACCTTCGTCTATTACAAATTAAAAATAATTTTTATTAGAATTTCTAAATTTTAATAAAGTACATTCTCAAATTAAAATATAGTCCCTCTTTCTATACTCTTTTAACCTCTAATAATTGTTATTTTAATTTTTATTCCTCCTTAAAGTTATCTTGAAATGATTCTAAAATTCGTTTAAACCCACAAGTTTCGTAGCTTTAACGGTTGTTAACAGTTGTTTCCTACTTCTTTGATTTAATTTTTTTAAAATTATTTAGACGAAGAAAAATGGATATTCAGCGTAAATATCTAGATGTTAAAGTTTAACATATTTTTCTTTTAACATAGGGACAGCTATCAAGATATTAAAACTTAATATCCAGATTTTAAGCAATAATATCTACGATATATTTTTAAAATCTAAATTTTAATTGTTAAAATATTTGATATTAAGCATTAATATCTTTTTTAACATCTACTTTTAAATATCCAGTTTTCTCTGTGAAAAAGTTTTTTAAACAAATAAATAAAAAAGTATTTTTTTATCTATTTTATTTTTTCAAAAGGGACATTTTTTAATTTTAATAAAAATGTTTCGATGCTCACTTATTTCACGAGAATTTAAAAAAATTGATCAATTCTCTAAGTATCTGCAAGATATTTTTTTAACAGAAAAACGATTTACTTAAATGCAGTCGCACACTCTTACGTAATTTAAGCCGTGATGTGAGTAATTCAAATACATTACTGACAACACATGATTGTTTCAAATTTGTAAGTAAATCCCTGAGCAGAATGGAACGGGAATGGGTTGATTGAATGATCGAATGCTAAAAACATCGAATCGTCAAATGATCGAATCAAATTTTTCGACTTTTTGCCGATTCGACGTTTTGAGCATTCAACCATTTGACGATTCGACGTTTTGAGCATTCGACCATTTGACGATTCGACGTTTTTAGTATTTGATCAATTGACAATTCAATCAATCTTGACATAACCTCTAGATTACAGGTATAATTTTACTTGTTTTGTTTATTATTTAAAAAAATAAATTAAAATGAACAGAGGTGGTAGGCCACGGCACAACAGTTACACTCAAATGCATTAATTCTGTCCTTCTGGTTTAAAGAAATTTTGAAAAGTCATGTCATTTCAATAAAATATTCTTAGTTCGTGTTCATACGAATGTTCTCATAAAATTAATTACTTTTATAATTAATGAGAAATTTTTTCAAAATAGTTTATTTATATTGAAATACGTAGGGGAGAGTAGGCTACATTGAACCAGCGTCAACAGTGAACCACTTTAATTTTCTAAGAAATGCCTGAGTGGAATTTTTTCTTATTTAATATATAAATTAGTATTACCGAAAGCGAGTACGTCCAAAAATTTCGAGCACGTAGGTTTATTATTTACAAAGAAAAACGGAAAAAACTGTTTTTCACGTACAAAACAAAAAATTTTGTGGAAATATAATGAATTTTTTTTATTCAAATAGAAAGTTTTAAAAATTAGTAAACTTGTGATTTATGTCGCTTAGGGTGTAACTTGTTAGAAAAAAATTAAATTTAATTATTTAATCATAATAATTTGTGTTTGTAACGTGTATATTAACTAAAGGAGTACTTCAGCTTAATGTTGATACAAAAACCTGATCAAAATTTGTAAAATTTAATTAGTTCTTGGACTTTAGAAAATACCCGGTTCAATGTAGCCTACCCTCCCCTACTTGTGGATTTTGATTAGTTGTGGAATTAGGTATATTTTGACAAGTAAATTGTTCTGAAATGTCAAGATTGATCATGTGGCTATCAGTAGAAACACTTTTTTCTTTGCAAACATTCCTAAAAAAATTATAAATAATATGTATAAAAATCTTTTTAAAACAACGTAATATGACTAGTAAATATTTCACAAATAACATAAGTATTTTTTAAAGCACCTTTCAGATCATATAGATTGTTATGAATTATAATTTAAAATACCTGTGAGCTTGAAGTCTCTTGTAGCCAGTATTTTGTTAAATTTTGTTACAAATCAAACATTTTGCTATTATTTTATCAGTTTGATTCTTAACTGTTATCAACTGTCGTTCAAAATTTAATTCTGACCATGGTTTATGACATACATGGAGTTAGAGAGAGCCTGTTTTTCTCAAGAAAATCGTTTTTTGTTGCCTTAGACATTCTTTATTTAAACACTTTTTTGTAATAAAAGGTTTTTAAATATTAAATAATTACAGTGTTATTTAAAAACATTAGAAAACAGGACGTCAAACGGTCAAATTCAAACTAATAATAAGTCTGCCATATTGAACGTGTAATTTACAGTATTTTACAGTTTATTACGTAAAATACCTCGTTTGAGGTATTTTACGTAGAAAACCTAAAGTGACGCGTCACTTCCCATCTCTGGTGGTAATTAAAAAAATAGATATTCATTTTATCGATTCATATATGTACATACAAATCAGTGTTTAATATTTATGCTGATTTACCACCAGAAGGTAAATTAAAAGAAGTCTGCGCAGAAGGCTACACTGAAAAAAATTTTGTGTGGCTGCCGCATGTGTGGTGATGGCGCTACATTATCTTGCCTCGAGTGCTCTGCCCTTCGGTTTTCGGGTGCGTCAACAAATCTCGAGAGCAGGTAGCCTTCCCGAATAGACGGAAGGCTGTCATACCGATGTCTCGAGATTGGTGCCACCTCGTACCAGTGTTGTAGGCTTCTCTCGCGGTGAGGTAGTGTTCCCTCGAGAGCTAATCTCCCTTCCGAAATCGGGATAGTGCTTACCATCTGATCTGTGTCGTAGCGACATTCGTAGATAAGGTAGCGACACAGAATTTTTTTCAGTGTACCGCATCTCAGGACTTGTTTAGTTTGCTCGGCCTCTTTCGGGAAACCATGTCGTACGTATTCGGTCTGTACCCCCACTACCGGAGTTGGACCTCCTGTTTTTAGTCTTCTTGGGTCAACATTTAGACAAATACTTGGAACTTTTCGAGAGGTGAAACAATTGCTGCGTTTAGAGAACTCTGTTGCTTTCTGCGCATGAGCAAACAGAAACTTAGTTTCCTGGCTATCTTAAGTATAGTTACCAAATTCAATACTTTAGTTCACCACTTTTATGAAGAAAATTTATATTTATTTACAAAAATGAGATGGGCGAAAAATAGCTTATTCCCAAGTAGAAATGTAATACTGGCATTCTACTGACCCAGTACTGACTGGCAGTATAGCAGTACTGACTCCAGTACTAAATCAGTACTGGGAAATCCCTGGCTGGTAACGCTGTCCAGTACTGATTTTTTACCGGCAGTCAGTACTAAGTCAGTACTGAAATATCACTGGCAGAACACCGCCTAATTACTGATTCGCAGATAAAATTTAACAAATTTGGAAAATGCTGTAACGCGTTCTCTAAAACAAAATTTACCTTTAGAACCTTGTATTAATTTGTTATTTGATTATTAAAGAAGAGGGAGTAATTTATTGAGTACTAATAATTATTATTAATATTTCTGTAGTAAATAAACTTTTATGAGTATCAACAAAAATTTAAATAATTATAAAAATTTCTTTTATTGAAATAAGTTTTTAAAAAAAATTTTCTTATTTTTTTCATTAATTTAGACAATCTTATTTATTTAAATTAATTACTAAATTATTATTATCTATTATTATTTAAATTTATATTTTATGTAATACTGTTGAGAATCATACACTAAACACTTAGAACTAAGACGGAAAAATATCGCACGCACGGGGTATCGAACCCTAGACCTCGAGGACGCAAGTCGAATACACTAACCACACAGCCACGCAAGCTTGAGAGTATATTTTTTTAAACTTCCTTTTGAAATATACGAAGGATATATACAGTACCATAATAATGAATTCACTGCATAATATATTTATTTCAAGAAAAATTATTATAAATGTATGTTTTATACATTTATATACATTTTAACAAGACATTACATATTAATTAATAGGTATAGCATAAAAATATGGTAAAAATTATTTATTTAATTATTTATTTAAATAATAATAGAAAAATGTATATATTTTTACATTTAAAAAAATGAAAAAAATTTTATTATTAATAACACATAATAGTAAAAATAATTAATAAATAATAATTTATTATTATTATGACATATACCTGTTAATTAATAATTAATAATATGTTAATTATTATTATTATTATATTGTTATTGTTATTGTTATTGTTATTGTTATTGTTGATGAATAATGTTTTTAAAAATATTGGAAAATATTTTAATAGTTAATGAATCAAACGATGTTGTTATTAATAGTGGCCGGTTTAATGCCATTATAACAAAGTTTGTTTGTTTTTCATAACTCCTTCGCAGTACTGATTTGGTGTTATGCCAGTTTTCTGCCAGTACTGATTTTAACACTTTTTTAACTCCGACATATTACTGATTCGGTTTTGGAGTCAGTATACTCCCAGTACTGATCGGGTTCCGAATGTCAGTACCGACGGTCAGTACTGAGTCAGTACCATTCTGGTGTTTAACTCCGTCATAACTCCGGACATTTCTACTTGGGTTATTCGGTCTTCTACTGTTGCGCCTGTTGGTTCAAAAAAGAAATGGATTTTTAAATTGATTAATCAAACTAGTAGTAGAAACTAAATTTATACACGGAGAGACTTTTAGTTAGAAAAATTATTTTATCGTATTTTGATATTTCTAATAAAACGTAAGAATTTAGGGATAATCGAGGTATAGTTAGAAGAATTCTAATAAAGATTATGAAAAGACATAGTCAACGTCACTTTTGGTAATAAGTCTTAAAGTTTTTTGAATCTTTTCTAAAGCTTTATACTAAAAGTGAAGATTAGGTGACGCTACATATATATAGCATATATATATGTAGGGGTATACAAAATGCGTTATTAGGCACGTGTATACTTATATAATACATATGTATATAAATTAATATATGATTTATCATAATATTATTACACAATTCAATTGTTTAATCACTAATAACTTTTGAAACGTTTTTAACAAAATACTTTCAAGACGATGATGACGCTCGGTTGTTTGCTGAGTGTTCGCCTAACATTAACTGTCTTCGGTTGTGGACGGAACTGTTCGGAAACCTTCGTGAAAATATTCTAATAAAATTTTGTAAAAATTCAAACTGCTTACCATTTCAGAGCGTGTTAATATTAAAAATAATACAGTATATAAATTTTTTTTACATTTAATAGTTTTCAAAATAGTGGGTTTACAAATAAAAATATCAGAATGTATTATAAATATGTTCCATATTCTCGTATTTGCAATTGTCTTAACATCAAATAATATTCTTTCTAAACTTTTATACTAACTTCTGTTCCCTAAAAATTACAATAGTAGATAAAAAAATAACACTACTTATTAATATAATAAGAACTATCATCATCGTACCTTGATTATCGCTAAATTCTTACGTTTTATTAGAAATATCGAAATACAAAAAATTAATTTTTGTAACTAAAAGTCTCTCCGTGTAGTGTATATTTTAAGTCCAAAGTAAAAGTGAAGTCAATTAGTTCGATTCATGCATAGAAGTGACCTGGCAAAACGTTTATGCTTGCGTGTGACAATGAGGCATTTTTCGCGCTTCTCATTCTTGTAAATAAATATAAATTTACATTTTCTTCATAAAAATGGTGAACTAACGTATTGAATTTGGTAACTATACCTAGCATAGCTGAAAGCATACGAAAAAACTAAGTTTCTGTCTAAAACAAAATGCGCACTTCCAGATTGTGCTGTCAAAGCGTTCTTAGCACGGTCTCCTTATGAGCAGAAAGCAACAGACTTTATCTCCGCGTAGCAATTGTCTCACCTCGCGAAAAGTTTAAGTATTTGTTTATATCAACCGCACGGACGTTGTAGAAGTTTTTACCCTTCCCCCTTGTAATTATAAGAAGGAAAAGGAAAACTTTCCTCTTCACGCTCTAGGACGAGGAGGGGGTCTTCGCCAAACGTGACAAGATGTGACATAGGCAAGGGGCGAGTGTCATCCTAAGCGTGATATCACATTTTTTTCCTTTTAAAAATAAAAGCGAAGAATGGTGATAAATGCATGTAAAAAAAATAATAATGGCTAATTCTAAAAGTTACTGATAAGATAAGCAATTTATAATATTGAACTAAAAGAATTATAAAAATTTTAAGAAGAATATTTATAACTTGTTATGAAGTTGAACTATGTAAAAGTTAAAAGAATTTAACCTAATGTTTTACGAAACACATTTAAAACGTTGTAGTCTATTGTAAATCTAGAATATTGTATTTTTTGTATCCTTAAATGTTTTAATAGGGGAGAGTGGGGCAAACTGGACCCCCCTCAATATTTCCGAAATGGCGAAATTGTCAAAAGTTCTATTTAAAAATTTGAAACAACCATGTGTAGTATACCTTATTTTTTCAATTTGTTATTTTTTACTTTTGTTTGTACAACGCTGAGAGCAAAAGTTTTTTTTTACTTTTTTTCTACACTTTTACGAATTTTTTCTTAAGGAAATTCTGAGAAAATCGTGTAATATTTCCAAATATTAGGTCTTGGGTTTTGAAGGTACACACCTCAGGAATATTTACCACCAAAAACTTTCATGAATTTGCAAAGCGTTTCTTTTTGACAAACATTTATTCTCAAAATGAGTCTGTGGGGCAAACCGGACCGTTTTCGGTGGGGCAAACCGGCCATAGGTTATTTCCATTGAATTAAAGTTTTATAAAAATTATTTTTAAATAAAATGTTTTTTTCATTAAAATATTTACTTACAATGAACAATAATTGTCTTCCAATGAGAATTGGACCCTTTAATATTGTTTCTCTGATAATGACAAACATATTTATTTATTTATTTATTTAAAAAATCTTTATTTAATTAAAATTCAATCCCGAATTATTATTTTCATTACTACAACCATTGTTTACATGATTCATTATGTTTTTTATTATTGTAGATTATGTAAATGCAATATTATAAATAAAAAACCAAACGGTCCGGTTTGCCCCATGGGGGTCCGGTTTACCTCAGGGGGTGGGGCAAACCGGACCGTTTGCAAAATTTTTTAAAGTTAACACAGCAACTAAACAATAAAAGATGAAGTATTGGTGTCTCTAGGAAAAAGTTGCGCAATTAAATGATCTTCCAAACAAGCCCTCAAAAAATAAAATCGGTTAATTCGTTTAGTCACAAAAGTCAAAGAAGAAAAAACCGTTAGGGGGTCCGGTTTGCCCCACTCTCCCCTATAGTCTATTGATAAGTAATAAGGTTTTAAATCAAAGAATATTAGTTTTACCAATGAAATTATGATTATGATTTAAAAAATGTGTTGTATTTAGTCAAATTTTATCGATACTAGAATAGTGTAATAATTCATTATAACAAAATATGACAAATTACAAGCAAGAGACTGCAAACTTCAAAATAAAATCGTTCAAATGATTTGTACGTTTAAATCGTGCAAAAATTAAATTTTTCATAAAGCAATCATAAAAATGGCGTTATTTGTCCCTACGTAGGTGAACGTAAAGTGAGTGTTTTTAGTACGTAGTTACGAAAATACTGCGAATGACAGTTCTGTTCAAAAACGAGCTTTGTTTGTCCTTGTTCGAGTATTTTCGTAACGCTCGTGTAGTTGCAATTCCGTCCAGTAGAGGCGTGATTAAGTATTCGTTCAGTTATCTATGTTAACCGTGACTTACAGCTGCAACCATGAAGTAGTATAAGGAGACCTCACGCGGGTTTAAAATCAGCCTGCATTTGGGGGATCAGAGTTATGAGAGTTCTCACAACGTTCAGAGGTTGCGCCTCTGTGGTGGAAATTTGGTATTAAAATATCGTCTGCTTAGTATTTACATATTACATACAACAAGAACGTGATTTAAAGAAAGTTTGAGTCAGTAAAAGGCGAAAGATTTATACGCTTTTTGAAGGGGAACCAGAGTTAACAAAGTTTTAGTGTAAATTCAAAATGTGTGGCATAAATAAGATATTAATGCAAAATATTTACGTCAAAAGTTTACAACATACCGTTTGTGGTGAAAAAAAACTTCGATATACTTGCGATTTAATTTGCTCATGACTACCCGAATTACAATTATTTATTACACAATTTGTAGGCATTTTGAGTCATAACACTATCACAACACGATAAACAAAATTTGAACCACGTGTATACGATCTTCATCAAAATATAAACCGTACATTTTTAAAACTTATTCTGTACTTTACATTTTCTCCGCATGAGCGCGCTGCCTCTGAACGTTGTGCAGATTATATTTTCTCATAGTAACTCTGATCCCCCAAAATAATGCTGATTTTTGTCACTATAACCATTGGCGTTGGGTCTCCTTATACTACTTCATGGCTGCAACGCAGCGTCTATCAAATCCTGAGTTTTCTAACCTTCTTTTCGAGATCGCTCGCTCGTTCGTGTTGATATATTTTTATTTATTTCGAGATCGCTCGTGTGAAAAATTCTGTTTTTATTCTTTAATGATATTATTTTTATTAATACGTCGAAGTATACGCGACCGGAGGATTGAGGTATTATGAAATCCGATTCTTTAAAATGTCGAAATCATTATTATTCTTTTGAGTTGGTTTTTGTAATCAGGGGGCTTCGCCCCATGAACCCCCTTACCCGGGCTCCGCCCCTGGGCCCCGTCGGGGGAAACCCCCCGAACCCCCCGCGCGATCAGCTAGTAAGTACGCTTGACAGTGGTTCTGTGTTCCAAATTTTATGTACGCGTTTCTCAACATTCTTTTCAGTTATGTGTGTTTTTCAGTGTCAACGTCTTTTTATGATTTTTTTATAAAATGTAGGGGGGGTCTAAAATCTAAAAAAACTGCGTGACATCATTTGTGAACGCTCCCAAAATGCTGTTTTACAGGTTATTTTAGTTTTTTATTTTAATAATTGATTTTTATTGCTCAAAGTCAAATATGATTTGATTGGAAACTTTGACACTCTAATTTACGATTTTCATAAAAAGTGTAAAATTGTTCATTTTTTGAAGGAAAAAGGCTGTTTTGAAAATGCGATTTTGGTGGCTGTTTTGTTTACCTTTTTGTTTGTTTAGGGTAAAGTGCAGATAGATGCCCCCCAATTCGAGAATTACATCTAAATTCAATAAATATTGATATTTTTAAATGACTATTCGATTTTTCTATACTATTACTATTTATCATTAACATATGTAAGGACCGAATACCTAGAATAAATAACAAATGAATCAGAACGAAAGTAAGAAAGGTCTGCATTTGCCCATATATCCCACCTGGGTGGGTAAGACGCTCCCTGCTGTAAGTTATTATTATTTATTATAACAATTATTATAAAAAAATGTAAGATGCGGACCTAATATGTTTCTCTGATTAATTTGAGACAAGAAAATAATTGCAAATATTTGTTAACGTATTAAATAGCCTTGATTCTTGTAATGAAAAATTTTGTTCAGTGGTTTGAAAATTTTTTGACACTTTTAGCAATCTGAAATTTTCACATTATTATAACTAATAACCCCGAGGTGCCAGCGGGCTGTCACTTTGCAGAAAAATTGTTATAACCAATAGGTATAAAAAGGACCAATAATACATAAATATAGTTTCTTCCATATTGGAGAACTGAGAAAGGAGGCATCTATCCAGGAGGGGCATCTATCCGCACTTTACCCTACAGTTCACAACTTGGACATGTCCTTAAACAAAAGATATTGCAAGTGCTATATTAATCAAGTAATTTTCTCCGTGTCTAGGTGATTTTTAACTTTAATTTGCAGTAAGCATAGAAAAAAACCGAACTCAAAATGAGTCGCATATGAGACTCATTTTGAACTGCAACGAAAATGATACCCCTTCGAGTCATTCTGAGTTTCTAGGGAAAAGACTCAAAACGAGTTTAAAGGGGTATCATTTTGTGTTTAGGATAAAATTACAATCACATTGGAAAAACTAAGAATAATTAATAAAATTATGAATTAAAATAATTGTTTATAATCAATAATTAATAAACACGTTGCACTTGTCAAAACATTACTGCTTGTAGTCAATTTATAGCATTTATAAGAAGTAGTGATGCATAACGAGACTCTGTCCTTTCATAAAAAGAAAGAGATGAAACTATAACTTTCATCACTAATAAGAAGTGAAAAACATTTTTAGGTTAGACACACATGTGAATTGACTGACAGGGATGGGCAACCATGTAACACAAAACATGCGAAACACAAAAAAGTAACTAGAACATTGTCATTTTACTCCTTTTTAGTCACTTGAAGTTGTCGATTACTCATTTCGAGACCAACTTGCAAATAAGTTGCAACAAAAATGAGTCGGGTTTTTTTCTGTGAGAGCATAGCCTGATAATGCGCTTAGAGCGGTTGCATGCAAAGACGAAAAATAAAATAACTTGCAGGTACCCGTGTAGAAATTGCCATTATAACCCCTAAAATTTCTTATATTATACAGCGCTTATGTGCACGGAGAAAAAGGGATTGTTACATGTACTAACGGATTGTTAATATAGAACTAGCAAATCTGATTTGTTGTTGAAACAGTGTTTTTGTTCCCCTAACAACTAGAAAATGTGATAACAATCAATTTGTTTAGAGAGAAAAAATAATTGTTGCAACAACAAATCCGATTTGCTAGTTTTATATTAACAATCCGCTAGTAGATGTAACAACCCCTATTTCTCCGCGTGGCTCTTAACAGTTTTCCTCAACAAAAAATTATATCGTCTTCCCTATCAGGTCCTACACGGAAAAAAAGTATGTGAATCCTTCCTTGAAAGTGCTTGACATTTGGATACGACACAAAATACAAGACTGTATCATATACATTTATTAGAATATATAAAAAAAGTCCTAGAATTATTCTAGCACTAGTATGGGCAACAGTGTTTTTTAAATTTTAACCAAGTCATTTGTTCAGTTTTTTAAAGTACGTGAAAGATTAGTTGACTGCGCTTGAAAATTCTGTGCGTTGCGCGTTCCTATCCAAGGTAGATGACAGCTGATCGTCTGTTTCCATTTGTGTTAATTTCAGATGTGAATATACTATTATTTTATGAAAAACAAATAGTATTAATATATATTTGTCTTCAAGAATTGACTTTCAAAAAAATATTCTTATTTTAGGGGCCGTCCATAAACCACGTCCCAAGTAGAAATGTAATACTGGCATTGTACTGACCCAGTACTGACTGGCAGGATAGCAGTACTGACTCCAGTACTAAATCAGTACTGGGAAATCCCTGGCTGGTAACGCTGTCCAGTACTGATTTTTTACCAGCAGTCAGTACTAAGTCAGTATAAAAATATCACTGGCAGAACACCGCCTAATTACTGATTCGCAGCTAAAATTTAACAAATTTGAAAAATGCTGTAATGCGTTCTCTAAAAGAAAATTTACCTTTAGAAGCTTATATTAATTTGTTATTTGACTATTAAAGAAGAGGGAGTAATTTATTGAGTACTAATAATTATTATTAATATTTCTGTAGTAAATAAACTTTTATGAGTATCAACAAAAATTTAAATAATTATAAAAATTTCTTTTATTGAAATAAGTTTTTAAAAAAAATTTTCTTATTTTTTTCATTAATTTAGACAATCTTATTTATTTAAATTAATTACTAAATTATTATTATCTATTATTATTTAAATTTATATTTTATGTAATACTGTTGAGAATCATACACTAAACACTTAGAACTAAGACGGAAAAATATCGCACGCACGGGGTATCGAACCCTAGACCTCGAGGACGCAAGTCGAATACACTAACCGCACAGCCACGCAAGCTTGAGAGTATATTTTTTTAAACTTCCTTTTGAAATATACGAAGGATATATACAGTACCATAATAATGAATTCACTGCATAATATATTTATTTCAAGAAAAATTATTATAAATGTATGTTTTATACATTTATATACATTTTAACAAGACATTACATATTAATTAATAGGTATAGCATAAAAATATGGTAAAAATTATTTATTTAATTATTTATTTAATAATAATAGAAAAATGTATATATTTTTACATTTAAAAAAAAAAATTTTAATTTATTATTAATAACACATAATAGTAAAAATAATTAATAAATAATAATTTATTATTATTATGATATACCTATTAATTATTAATTAATAATATGTTAATTATTATTATTATTATATTGTTATTGTTATTGTTATTGTTATTGTTATTGTTAATGAATAATGTTTTTAAAGATCTTGGAAAATATTTTAATAGTTAATAAATCAAACAATGTTGTTATTAATAGTGGCCGGTTTAATGTCATTATAACAAAGTTTGTTTGTTTTTTATAACTCCTTCGCAGTACTGATTTGGTGTTATGCCAGTTTTCTGCCAGTACTGATTTTAACACTTTTTTAACTCCGACATATTACTGATTCGGTTTTGGAGTCAGTATACTCCCAGTACTGATCGGGTTCCGAAAGTCAGTACCGACGGTCAGTACTGAGTCAGTACCATTCTGGTGTTTAACTCCGTCATAACTCCGGACATTTCTACTTGGGGTAGCACTCTTTTTTTGGAATTTTGACCCCTCCCCCCATGTAGTACGCTATTACATGTATTAGCGCCATTTTTTCCTCTTGTCGTAGTCAATTACTTGACCCCCCCTCCCCCTCATGAGGCTACGTGGTTTATGGATGGCCCCTTATTTTTCTCACAAAAAGAATGTTATGCAAGTCTCAGATTTCAGTGAAATAGCATGTCTCATAGGTCGTGAAAAATTTCACCATGTGGTATTTAAGAACAATTCGATACGTACTTTTCAGTGTTAAGTGTGTGTTTATATTTAAGTTACACGCGAATATATGTGTGTGTTACAGGTTAGTTCATAAGTGTTGATAAACTTCAAAAAGTGATATAATAATTATTCTTTGTTTGTGTGATTATTTATCCAAATATGTGAATGACTGAGTGAATTACAGAAAAACCGTGTGAAAAAGTGGAAATTATTTTTTTTATTTTACAGAAATATACAATTTTTTTGAAAGTCAATGAAATTCTCAAGCAAAGTACTAGAAATTTTCATTGACTGCTTTTGAAACTCTCATGCAAAAATACTAGACTGTTTCTAGTATTTTGTGTCGTATCCAAAAGTCAAACACGGAGTTAATGAAAATTTCACGTACTTTTTTCGGTGTAATACGGCCCGATAGATAAAATAGAATTACAAATTTTCGTACATAATGTGGCAGGCGAAGTAAATCTCTTATATGGGCCCCAAACAGAGCAAATGCGGTCCATAATATTAAATAAATTTATTATTATATTAATATCATTAAATTATTATTATTAATTTATTAATTAAAAAAATTGAAATACATGTGCTAGATCAAAAATTATATTAATAATAATTTTAAATTTTTTCATTAATTAACTTATTATTATTATATAATTATTAAAATAATTTTATTTTTTTATATACCTATATGTATATATTATTTTATTAAATTACTAGCGGTCTAACGCGCGCGCCTATATCCTTCTATTTCGTATTTTTGAAATAAAAATTTTAGATCAGTATATCTTAAAACGTTAACCTTAATAAATACAAAATTTAATTTTCAAAGTTTAATAATTTTGCTTTCTTATAAAAAGGAATTCTAAAACCAAAATTTTTAAAACTACATTTTTTATGTACACTAGGGTGACCGTTATTTTGCTGTTCTTGATCTCTATTTAAAGCTTGGGTTACAAGGAATAGTCTGTAAAAGTAACAATGTGTTGAACACGAATCCGATGTCAAAAATAAGTTTTGACAGCTTCCAGTTGTCAAAAAAGCTGTCAATCTTTTTAAAACGACAGTTTTTGTGTTTAATTTAGTAAATCAAACCAAATTTTGCTCATATAAAAATATTTTAAGAATAGCAATGTCAAACTAAATAGAAATATGTAATATTGAGAGATGACAGCTGTCAATTAAACTGTCAAACTTTTAAATACAAGTTTTTGACAGTTTTTCCATTAAATTACTCAGATAAAAATATTTTTAGGGTATTGAGGTAAACGTGAATAGAATTATGTAAATTTGATAGTTGATAATAGTCAATTAAGATGTCAAACTTTAGAAACTGAGACATTTTACATTAAATTACTTGCATACAAGTGTTTTTAAGCACACTGAGGTTAATCCTATTAGCGACATGTATTTTTCACAATTGGCAACTGTCAAAAAATTAATAAGAGAATTTTACTTTCTAACCATAAAAATTTAATTTTTAAGTAAGTACCTTTTTTCCATAAAGTTGTTAATTTACATTAGTTTTTGTAGTAGGATTTCAAAAGTTTGACATCTTAATAGACAGTTGTCAAGTGTCAAATTTACATATTTCTATGTAGGTTTACCACAATACTCTGAAAATATTTTTATCTGAGTAATGTTTGACAGTTTAATTCACAGCTGTCAACTGTCAATATTACATATTGCTATTTAGTTTGACCTTATAGTCTTTAAAATATTTTTATATCAGAAAAAATTGGTTTGATTTACTAAATTAAACACCAAAACTGTCGTTTTAAAAAGATTGACAGCTTTTTTGACATCTGGAAGCTGTCAAAACTTACTTTTGACATCGGATTAGTGTTCAGCACATCAAAAACCATAAATATGAATGTTTCCAAGACAAAAGATTAATTAAAAAAAAGTTCTCATACAAAATATAAAAAAGTGCACCAATCCTATGTTAATATTGATCGATTAGGTTTTTCTTGTGCATAGCTCATTTTTTTCACATTCTGAAGGGAATTCTGCCCGGTGACCTATGAAATTTCCAACTTTTGCAAAATATCGGTGAGACGATGTATTTTTCCCGAAAAGCCAAATGGCAGAAAGGTCAACTATCAGAAAACCAAACGTCAGAAACCTCAACTAGCAGAAGGGTCAATGATACGAAACGCCATCTGTTAGAAAAATCAATAACCAGAATGCTCACTTGTTAGAATGGTAAATGAGTAGAAGCCTCAATTTGCAGAAGGGTCAACTTTCAGAATTCTCAATGTTCAGAAATATCAACTAGCAGAAACGCCACCTATTAGAAAAGTCAATTATCAGCATGCTCACTTGTCAGAATGGTAAATTAGACGAAGCCTCAACTTGCAGAATGGTCAACTTTCAGAATTCTCAATCTTTCGAAATATCAACTAGCAGAAACGCCAGTTATCAGAAAGGTCAATTTTCCAAAAAGACGTTTGACAGAATTGGGTTTAAACCTTGCAGCAACATTTAAAACATTTTATAAACGTTGCTGCAAGGTTTAAACCCGAATCTGTCAAACGTCTTTTTGGAAAATTGACCTTTCTGCTTTTTCACCTTTCTGATAACTGGCGTTTCTGCTAGTTGATATTTCGAAAGATTGAGAATTCTGAAAGTTGACCATTCTGCAAGTTGAGGCTTCGTCTAATTTACCATTCTGACAAGTGAGCATTCTGATAATTGACTTTTCTAATAGATGGCGTTTCTGCTAGTTGATATTTCTGAACATTGAGAATTCTGAAAGTTGACCCTTCTGCGAATTGAGGCTTCTACTCATTTACCATTCTAACAAGTGAGCATTCTGGTTATTGATTTTTCTAACAGATGGCGTTTCGTATCATTGACCCTTCTGCTAGTTGAGGTTTCTGACGTTTGGTTTTCTGATAGTTGACCTTTCTGCCATTTGGCTTTTCGGGAAAATACATCGTCTAATATTGGTCACCCTAATGTACACCTTTATGACCTATGCAAAAAATACGATATGTGACGCCCACGGTGAAAGGGACCTATCGTGACAAAATATGGATTTTGAGTTTTTGATGCCAATTTATAGATTATGAGTTGCTCTTTCCAGGGTGGCCACATGTCAGTAAAGTCAGTGAAATGTCAGGAAAAACAATTTTTTGTCAGTAAAATCAGGGAAATGTCAGGAAAAAAAATTTTGTCAGTAAAGTCAGAGAAATGTCAGGAAAAAATTTTTTGTCAGGGTAATTAAAGAAATTAAGACGGTCATGCATTACGAAAAGGCTTTCAGTCAATGAGCTCCAAGTAGCAAATTTTGAACAGATAATCAAACGCGATTATTGTTATAACGTAATGTCACTTTCTCGTACAAGCATTGATTTAGGCGGTTCCAGATTATTTATTGACATATACGTGCTCGAATATATTAGTGACTTATAAAACAAAAGACTATTATCGGAGACTTAGACTTTTTAATGTAATACATCGAATCTTTAGATTTAATAAAAGTGGTTAATCTATGTATACAAAAAGCTGTTAAAAACTGTTTAATATCTTCTTACGATAAGTTAAATTTCATATTTTTTCTATGCAGTGTCTATTTTGACAAGTTGATTAAAAAATAAGAGCTAGTGAAATAAGAAAATGAAAAATTTATTTTTCTATTTTAAATTCAGTAGTTGATTTATAAAGTTTTATTACAACGTGAGATGGATCTTAGAAAAATATAAATAACATAAGACTAATTTGTATATAAACAAATCAACTGACTCTTAATTCGCTACAAATAACTGTCAAAATAGGCACTTATTTTTTTCATTTAATAATTTATTACACTGAGAGGAAAATTTTTTGAATTAATTTATTTAAATTCTTTGGAAAATATTTATTTGACTCAAATAAATTTTATTTTGATCTAATAAATATTTATTTGCTTCAAATAATTAATTACTTGCAAATTATTCTAAAACATGCATTATACAGTGCCGCTCAATAACTTTTGCCCACCCTACAGCGATTAAAGGCTTTACAAAATGTTTTGAATTTTGTTTACTATTGAAGTTACAAAGCGCAAAAAAATATTGTTTGAAAGCTCATTTCCTCAGCTTTAACATTACATAAAATCGAAATTAAAAAAATAATTTTGTTAATGAGTAAATAATGTTATTGCAATAAAATTTTCCTTTTTTTTGTTTTTTTAATGTTATACATTTTCATTAAAAATCATCACAATTTAATGCCAAACATATCATTTAAAAGCTAGTTTTATCACCTTTAAAACGCATTTTTAAAAATTTTTATACGATAATTTTTAAGAAAAATATGATCCTTTGTTTAAAAAATCAGCCATTTTTTTCAATTGTTGATATATCAAAAACAATTACTTTAGGAAAAAAATATTAAGAACATAAATTGTTCCTTTCTGTGTATAGAATTGAAAAAAATTATTAAAAAAATTTTGTTAAAAAAAATTTTTTTTTATTTTTTGAAAAATTTTTTTTACATTTTTCAGATTTTTAAGTTTTTTATGTAGAACTCGCTTTTTACACTCATTGTAACAAGCAAACATATTTTTCTTCGTATTTATTTAATTTTTCCAAATATTTTAACTATTAATCTATTAAATAAGTTCTTAGACATTTATTTATTTTGCTGTTTAAAAACGGAAATTATATCAAATCTTCAAATGATTTGGTGACTTAAAATATTTGGAAAAATTGAATAAATACGAAGAAAAATATGTTTGCTTGTTATAATAATTTTAAAAAGCGAGTTTCTACACAAAAAAATTAAAAATCTGAAAAATGTAAATAAAATTTTTTTTTAAAAAATAATAAAAAACATTTTTTTTAAACAAAATAATAAAAAAAAATTTTTTTATAATTTTTTTTAATTCTATACACAGAAAGGAACAATTTATGTTCTTAAAATTTTTTTCCTAAAGTAATTGTTTTTGATATATCAACAATTGAAAAAATGGCTGATTTTTTAAACAAAGGATCATATTTTTCTTAAAAATTATCGTATAAAAATTTTAAAAAATGCGTTTTAAAGGTGATAAAACTAGCTTTTAAATGATATGTCTGGCATTAAATTGTGATGATTTCTAATAAAACTGTATCACATAAAAAAAGCGGAAAATTTTATTTTGCAATAACATTTTTTACTCATTAACAATTTTTTTTTTAATTTCGATTTTATGTAATGTTAAAGATGAGGAAATGAGCTTTCAAACAATATTTTTTGAGTTTTGTAACTTCAATAGTAAACAAAATACAAAACTTTTTTTAAAGCCTTCAATCGCTGTAGGGTGGGTAAAAGTTATTGAGCGGCACTATATATATATACATATACTAGGGGGGCTTCGCCCCCCTGCGCGCTGCGCGCGCCAACCCCCTTTGTTGTTTAATGTTATATCTAAAACATTAAATAAATATTTAAAAATTAGTTTAATTTTTATGATTAAATATTGGTTTTTAGCCAAATTCATTGCATATAATAAATTATAATTTGAATTTAATTTTTTTATTAAAAAATTATTTATTATTAAAATATTATTATTATCAAAATATTACAGTAACAATTCTATTATTGTTATTATCAATATTTTAGATGACTCTAGCGTTGGAATCAAAATTCAGAATAATAATCAAATCAAAGTTTTAAAAACATCTTCAAAAGATATTGAGTTTTTAATAAATGGAGGCGAATTAATATATAGAAATTCAGTGTAAATTTATTAATTGACCAAATATTAAGTTGTAAAAGTTAAATAATTTGAATAAATTGTTTAAATAATTAAATTACAAAATTTGACCTAAATTCTGATTTAGTCTGACCTAAATTTTAATCTATAGGTTGAAAAACTTGACTTATTTTTGACAGGTGCCCAACCTTGACTATGCCTCACCCTATAGGTCAAAAAATAGGTTAAATTAGACATAGATTTTAACATAATGTGAGGCCGTTATTTATCTTCTTTTTAACCTTAGGTCAAAAAATAGGTCAAATTAGACATAGATTTTAACTTAATGTGAGGTCGTTATTTATCTTCTTTTTGACCTATAGGTCAAAAAATAAGTCAATTTTGACATAAGTTTTGACGGCCCCTTTAAGATAGGGCGCCCTTAGAAAATCCTGACTCTGCGGCGGCGTTGGCGGCGGTGAAATGTTTTTATATAATATGGAGAGATATATAGATGTCGACAAGGAAATGTTATTTTCAAGAAACCTGGTTGAATAAGACTGACTCCAAAAACGTCATGAAACCAAATCCAGCTGACCGAACCACTGCAATATGTATGATTTGCAACGATAACATTATTCGTTTGAGCAATATGGGGAAAAGAGCATTGACAAGCCATATCATGAGAAAAGAGCATTTAAAGATGGTTAATCTTAAAAATTCAAATTATGGCATTGATTTGTTTGCCTCCGTGAAATCGAAATCTGATACAATATTGGTGAGCATTAATTTGTTGTTTTTGTAATCTTTTCTTAAATTGACCTATTAAGACAGATATTTTTTATTTTAGGATGAAGAGGATAATACATCAAAAAAATCAAATAATCCCAGGAAAGGAAGACGACGTAACTAAGGCTGAAATCTGGTGGGTTTATACGTCCTCGAAAATCATTTAAGTTTAAGGAGCACTGGGATCGCTTACAAAATTTTCCCCAATATGTTCCCCGGTAGCTCAATTACATCAAAGATAGAACTAGGTAGAACAAAATTATCTTATAATATTATATATGGTTTGGCTCCATATTTCCATGACTTGCTAATCAAAGATTTAGACGACACTGATTGCTTTGTTGCATTTTTCGATGAAAGTTTAAATAAATTTTCACAGCAGCAGCAAATGGATGTGTCTGTGCAATATTGGGACAAAACAAACAACCAAGTTGCAATCAGATATCTCACTTCGTCATTCTTGGGACACACTACTGCGGCTGACTTATTGCATACTTTTCTAGAATCGCTTAAGCCACTTAAATTGCAAAAGTTGTTCCAAGTCTCAATGGATGGACCTAATGTCAATTTAAAAATTATTAGAGACTTGGAAACGTATTTAAACAATTCTAAAGATCCTAATGATCCTATTTTTATGTTTATGGGAACTTGTGGTTTGCATATAGCAAATAATGCATTTAAAGTAAGATTTTCTGATAAGTCCACAAGTTGGTTCGTTATATCCTACCTAAGGGCTGTGTACAATTTGCTTAAAAATGTTCCAGCCCATAGAAGTGATCTTATTCGATATTCCAAGTCTAGTTTATTACCTCTCAAATTCTGCGCTGTCCGCTGGTTGAATAAATCTTCTATCGCTTTAAGAGGAAAAGAGTTACTTCCAAATTTAGCCAAGTTTAAAGAGGTAATTGAAAATGATCCTAGTCATCCTGTGATTAGTAGTTATAGTTACGGTGTAGTAAAAGATGCTTTGAAGGATAAACTTATGAGCAGTAAATTGAGTTTTTTTTAACTTTATTGCTCTTGAAATCGAACCATTTCTTACGAAATTTCAGAGCGATGCCCCAATGGCTCCCTTTTTATATACTGAGTTAACTATTATGATAACAAATTTGCTTAGTATGATTGTAAAACAAGAAATACTGACCAAAGCAACTTCTGTGTTAAAAGTAGATTTGAAAGATTCTAAAAATCTAATTGCGGCTAAAGACTTTTCATTTAGTTTCTCTGTTAAGGTTGAACTTCGTAAAGTAAATTTAACCGATAAAGAAAAGCTAAATCAATGCTTTTAATGGTCCGGAATTCGCGAGCTCTGTTTGAAGAAGCTTTACAAAAGAAGAAAGCTGAAAAATGTGAAAATACTAACGCTGTAGTCAGTAAAAAAAGACTGATAGATGAAATCGAAAGTCTTAGAGAACAGAAAAGGAAAATTTTAATCAATAATCGAAGAGAAGTAGAAAATATTGATGAGCGTTTACAGGAATTAAGTGGTGGTGTTGTAGTTTCATAGTATGTCTTTTATATTTTTTTATTTAGTGTAATATATGTGACGCGATCTGAAGAAAGGGACCTTAGAAGCAAATCACTTTAAGGTTATGTAAATGTTACATTTTTGTTAATTAAAAGTTTCTTTTCACTTTTTACAAATTAAAACCAGTGTTTATTAAATATTTCAGTTATAATGACAACTTAAACATTAATGATTCACATCAACAGTCGATCATTTTTTCGTATTTTCATTAAAAAAATTGCAAACATAACCTATAATTTTTTGCTTCTAAGGTGCCTTTTTTCAGGTCGCGTCACATATACTTTGTTCATTACTTTATTGTAATAAACGTTCTGTTTTTTATTTAATGTATAAAATGCTATGAACGAACCAAAAACGTATATGTTATTAATTATTATTGTAATAGTTTTCTCAAGAATAAAGTTCTATTCTTTACTTGTATATTTGTTAGTTTTAAAATAGTTTTAAACCATATCCCATTAAAAATACATTACATTATTTTAATATATTTATATATAAATACATTATATATTGTATATATTATATTAGATATTTATATAAAAACAAAAATTTTATTTGCTCTGAAAAACAAATTTTTGTCAGGGAAATTCGTTATTATGTCAGTAAAATGTCAGGGAAATTGATAAAGTCAATCTTGTGGCCACCCTGTCTTTCATATACAAAAATTAAAAAAATTAATCGAATGTACGTACGTAAATGTAGCAATTTGCATGACGTTTCTTCCAGACGCAACAAACAAAATATTATCCTATACAAACTTCAAGGTATAAAAAGTTTCAACAATATCATGTTTTTAGTGTCCGTGGGAAAAGCAATTTTTAAAAAACTGATACCTCAGTGCCGTATTGATAAAGAAGGTCACTATCTAAATTTTTTACGAAAAAGGAGTTTTCTATACTGTTAGATTCGTAATAAAAAATAGAATTTAACTGTTCAGCCCACAATTAACAATATTAATTAGTTTTTAAGATAGTTTGCAGAAAATTTGCATGGCAAAGTAAATGTTAAATGTATGCCCAGTAGTTTTCTATGACATCTAGAGCTGCACACTACATTTATGCAACTCTCCCTGTAAGGGAAGGCAACGTTTATCAAAATACACACCTTTTGAAAATAAAAAGATTTTTTTTGAAATTTTTAGGTTTTTTGAAAGTTTACTGCAAATTTTCCTCAAAGTTTCTACAAAATTATCTACAAGTTTGCCACGCAAGTTTTCTGCAAACTTGCCACCAAACGCACATTTTGGTATTTGCTGCAAGTGTGCTGCAAATTTTCCAGGTAAGTTTTCGAATTTGGCTTTATATTAAATACATAAACAAAAAGTACACTGTAAATCGAAGTGAGTAAAATTCATGCACTTTGATTGTCCTAGTTCTGAACACACTTTGAAATGCATTATTCTCATGCACTTTGACGTCAAAGTGTGTAATTCTTATGCATTTTATATTTTATGCACTTCAAAGTGCATTGAAATTACACACATTGAGGTCAAAGTGCATGAGAATAATGCACTCAAAGTGTGTTCAGAATTGGGATTGGGACAAATTTATACACTTCAAGTGCATGAATTTAACTCACTTTGATCTGTAGTGTAGTAGTTTTTTTCCTAGAGAGCTGAAAATTGGCATACTTATTCATTTTTACGCGTAGATTACAGGAAAAATATAGCGGAAGTGATTAGAATTGATCTTCATGGTGTTTTCATCGAAAAACTAAAATCTCTTTTTGCAAAGTCGAAAATTCTTTAACCCTTGCTGGTTCTCACAATTCCTAACCTAGTGATCTGGCGTTATACATTTTTATTTATTTTTTCGTGCAGATTTCAACAAACAGACAAAAAAATTATTGGAGTTCATCTTCATATTCTTCTTTACGAAAAACTAAAATTTTTTTTCATTTTAGAAAAAAAATAATGTACCTCCCCTGGGTTTTCACAATTCTTGACCTATTGGACTGCAGATTGGCTTATTTTATGTATTTTTATGTGTAGATTTTAAGAAAAATACACCGAATATAAATGGATTTGATCTTCATATTTTTTCAGCAAAAAACTCAAAGTTTTTTTAAAATTTCGTAAAAGAAGCGTGTTTTTTGCCCTAGCACCTACAGTTTTTTATCTCAAGAGATGAAAATTGGTACACTTTTGTATTTTCACGTGCAGATTACAATAAAAATAATGTTGAAATAGTTATAATTTATTTTCATAAATTATTTATTCATTATTTTAGCAAAAAAGTAGAAGTTTTAAAAAAGGGTACGGAACCCTCGGTGTTAGTACGAGTTCTTCTCGCACTTGTCCGGTTTTTTGTATTGTAGGCGGTCATTGTACTTAGTATGGCTTTAATAGGGGTACTTGTTTGGGATCACATTAATTTTTCATTGACGGCCCCCAAGACATATACGTAACGTAACCCCTAATATTAAAAGGGAAAACGGTTTCGGCCCTTAACAGTGCCACATTGCAATTTCTACACAGTTATTTAGAGTTTCCCACAGTTTTTTTGTAAATATTCGTGAAATACGTGAGAATCGAAACATTCTTCCCAATCAGCATAAAAGCTTGCCACGAACAATCTTGGGACAAGCTTGCAAAATTAGGACATTTTAGTATTTACCACAAGACTACTGAGCAAGCTTGTAGCAAGCTTATGTGCTGATTCGCACGAAAAAAACCTTAAGGTATTAGTCGCGCTGCTGGCTCTGGCCAAAAGTTTACCGGGCTGCTTACTAGAGTGGGGCAGTGAGAGTGAGAGAGATAGTTTAATTCCCCACTCTATTCGTTCGTATGAAAATTTATTTAATTTTTTTAACTTTCTGTCAATATATTTATAGTTTGGTGCGGTAAAAAAATGTAATGTTTTTTGTATTCATTTGTTTCATCTAGTTGAATACTTTGGTAGTTTTATTTCAAAATGTGATGATTAGTTCTTTACGATGATATTTGTAACACAAGGCTGAAACGATTATCAAAAAAATTATCGTAAATAAACATAAACAATTACTGGAAAATAAATAAAATTTTGTTCACTTTTTAGACAGTGATTTCAAAAATTAAAAAAAATTAAAAACCTCATTAATCTAAAATATTTTAAAATCACTTCCAGTTTTTCTACTGGCATTTATTCCACCTTATAATTTCAAAGTTTCAACAACATCGAAGAAGTAGAAAACAACTTGGATTGGACATCAATAAAATGTAAACAACTAAAGAATCCATTTTTAATTATATTTAAAAAATTATAAATGTAATTTGTATTTCTTTTACGCCTTCATAGTAGGCCAGGCCAGAAACTTATAAAAATTTGACAGTTGGTTCTCTAGGTTATTTTAGAAACATGATTTTTTCAGAATTTTTTACCACATATTTTTTCTTAAAAAAATAAATATGCAATTTAACATGTGTTCTTATGGGAGCTTAGATAAATCTTCGAAAAAAAGTATGAAGGAAATACGAGAAAAATCTATAATTTTGTGTACAGATAGAAAATGTCAAAAAGTTAAAACTAGGAAAGTTTAGAGAAAGTTTACCACAGATTTTATGAATAAATAATTATTTTAATTTTAGTTTTTAAAACAATAATAAAAACACTTGAAAATGTGACAACATCGCAACAACACATAACCTCATCCTTAATCGAATTTGCTTGAAACTCGTTCTTCAGGGGTTTTTGGGGTCGCTGATAACGAATTCGATTTCAGTTTTTCAAAATTCAAAATGTCGGACTTCAAAGTTAAGAATTAATTTAAATCGCTTGAAATCGTTACTTGGGTATTTTTGGAATCGCTAATGACAAATATGTCAGTTTTTAAAAATTTTAAATGTCAGATCTAATATCTCCCACAGTGGGCACAGTGGGCTAGAAGCCATGCAAAATCAGCCAATACTTAGATGATTATCAGATCCTATAAAAATTTAAAAAATTTGTTTCTTTTATATGAAAATGCTTACACGGCGGATTTTGAGTTCACTCTCACAAACAATGTTGATTTTAAAGACAAGTAGTTAAAGCTTTCTGGGTGCTTTTTGGTGTCCATGAAGGAGGATAAGGAGATGAAACGGCCTATATTTATTGGCCCTCAAATGGGGGGTCAGAGTAGTAGAGGTTTTTTCTCCCTACTGTCTTCAGCGCCAAATTAAGTAAAATGTAGAATTATAATTTACCGTCTGCAATGTGTTTGTTTATGACATTTATGAGATGACAGTATAAAATAATAAATTCATGAGTAAATAATATTATGTTAATATTAAAATTCATTCTTGCTGTCATTTCACTTCAAAAACATTGATGTTATATTTAGGTTTTTCTCCTTAGATCACGTGACAAAATAGTTAAAAAAAGTTACCACTGTGAGCGCTGTAACAAGTAGGGAGAGAAAAACCGCACTACTCTGACCCCCCATTTTGGTGTCAACTTTTTCTGCTATACAGTATTAATAGGCGTTTAACCAAAAGAAAGATACGCGTATCACCTCCTTATCCTCCTTCATGGTCAATTCTTAAAAAACAGAAATAAAATAATTAAAATTCATAAAATAACAACAAAACAATTGAGTACAGGAGCATTATAGTTTGAATTGGCATAGCGACAAAATTATCAACAAGAAAATTTGTCAAGAAATTGTAAGCGAACATGCATTTTTTATTTGCCACATTTGTACGCAATAAATGAAGATGAGCAAAAGTGAGCTGAATAGAACTGAAGTACATTAAATACTTAAGCCATTTATACTTTAGTTTTTTAATATGTTGCGGAATCTAGGGAATCTTTAATCGGCAATGCACATAATGAAACATAATTGAACCGCCAGATCGTAGAAGGGCATATAGCCAATGTGACTTGCTCTAATATTTATCCTATTTAAGAATCAAGTGTAAAATTTTAAATAACATTGTCGAGTTTTGGCCGTTTTTGCCTACCTCCTGGTCCATTGTGGTCTTCTTTATTCCATTTTTTCCATTTTCAACAAATTTATGTTTAACAGAAATTCAAAAAGTAGTAGTGAAAATCAAAACATTAAAGAAGTATTAATAATTGAATTCAAAGGAAGTTTGCAAAACTATAGAGGCTAATTAAAAACTAATTTCGACTTAGGTGGAATATAATAACATAAAAAAATCTGATAAATAATTAATTCAATAAATATCAACATTTTTGTACTTGATAGCATTTTATTACTTAATTTAGACTTTTTCACAAATTCTCAATTAATCTCTTTAATCAAAATGGCTATCTTTTTGAGAACTTTTTTTTAACCAAATCATAAAGTAAAGTATATATTTTTATTAAAATGGACTTTTATTGAAATTCAATTTTTAGAGACTTCGGTGTCCGTCCGTAATTTTCTCTAGCAATCGTTGCTATGATAATGGTTATCATAACCATTCCCATAGCAACGATTGTTAGAGAAAATTTCTAATTATTTTTATAAATTACTTAATTATTTCTTAATCCTTTTAAGCCACGAAACCTCAAGAAGTTGGCGCATTGCGCCTGCTTCTCTCTCTGATTTTTATTATTTTTTTAGAGTTTTAAATTCAATCGAAATCTGTTAAGAAGGTGATTTTTTCTTTCCATTCTAAAATTAGTACTCACGCAGGCGCGAAGGGGTGCAGGGCCGTTGCTGCAGCGGCAGCTGCGAGAGGCCCTGGGTTCCTGGCAAGAGCAAGTGCGGCAGCATTTGCTGGAAATGCTGCTCTAGTTGTACCAACTCGCCCTCGTTGAATAGAAACTCCTCTTAATGCAGCAGCTGTAACAAACATGCCACAAATGGCCTACCTTGTAATTTATTGAAGATTCTCATTCAGTTCAGTCGATTCCTTGTCAAGCTTCAATTGGGAGCGACGTCACACGTAGTAGCAGCACCAGCGGCTTCATCACAAGCAGCAACCCCATCAAATTTACCCACCACACATGTTCCAACAAATATTTTCAACTTCAGATTTGCTAATTTTGTGATACAAAATATCCAACATGATGAAAATAGAATAGTTTCATATAGAACAATTAAGTCTTCGAAGATTTGCGAGAAAAAAATGCCTTCCTTCAAAGAATTCATCAACGAAATCTAAGAGTTCATTGGCTGTAGAAAGCTTTCCGAAAAATCTAGAGAATTTTCCAAATTTAGAAAATTCGATAGAAGAAAATAAAAATTCATACAAAATTTATTAAAGCATTCAAAAATTTTTAAATAAGTTTAAACTTCTTTAGAGAATTGAAAATGTTCTTCAAAAAGTTTCCAAATTTATCAAAATAATTAGAAATAAACAGATTCTTCAAATAATGAAAACCTCAACAAAGACACTTCGTAAAGAAAAAAGTCTAATAAAAGTAAAAGAACTATTTTTCACCCACAGAAAACAAAAGGCAAAATGAAGTTAACTGTCGGGCAATGTTTTTTGAAATTGGAAATTGATATATGGCACGGTTAATAATAAAGAAAATTAATGTAAAGTAGGAAGAATGGGAAAATAGAATAAGACGTCGTGTTGATCGAGATATGAAAAGAGTGTATACTTTTATAAATAAATTTTTATACTCAAGTATGGGTTAATTATTACAATTCAAGAAGTTATGAATATTGACATAGGTGAAAAAGATAAAATCGGGACTTTCGTTTTAAAAAAAAGTGATATCACGTCTTCTTACTGTGAGACGGTCACTCAAAACACATATAGTGTCTGAAAATGATCGAGCTTCATTGATTAGTTTAGGATAGATTTACAGTTTCAGATATTGTTGGATTTCAGAATACACAAAAACCGTATTTTGGGGTGTGGAAAGCAGCCAACTTGCAGAAATATAACAGCTTATACTGAAAATATATGTATAAACGGATGAATAGATGTAAAGTTTTATTTTGAACGCAAAGTTCGAGGAAAAATTTCTTTGCAGGACTTCCAAGTTGTAAGGTGGGAGCACGGAGAAAAATAGATATGCAGCGTAAATATCTAGATATTAAAGCTTAACATATTTTGTACAACACCTGTTGGAAAAGAAATACTTTTCTTTAACATAAATGCAGCACAAAGTTGTCAATTTCTGCACATTTAAAATTGTGCAGGAAAGTGTACTTTTCGGTAAACAGTATAATATACATTAGAATCAACATAAAACTATATTTGTTGATTAGAAAAGTATAAAAATTACTTTTTTCGGTAAACAGGTGTTGCACAATGTAGTATTTCTTTTAACATAGGGACAGCTATCCAGATATTAAAACTTATTATCTAGATTTTAAATAATAATATCTACGATCTACTTTTAAAATCTAGATATTAATTGTTATAATATTTTATGTTAAGCACTGATATCTTTTTCAATATTTACTTTTAAATATTCAGTTTTCTCCGTGAGATGAGTAAATAAAATTAGTAGTTACTCTTGATCGAGCTATGAAAATAGTTATATATTTGTTATGTTGTATTTTCTTTAATTAACGTAAAGAAAGATTTTCACACATTGAACAAAAATTTAATTAAATCAAAAAAATTTTATTCGGTTGAAGTAATTAACGGGATTACATAGGGACAAATCAATTATGGCTTTGGACCAAGAAAATAATTTTCTTGGCATAGTATACATATATTTGATAGGAGAGTTATGTAGTTCTTGATCCAAGAAAATTTATAATTGTACCAAGAAATTAATCAACATGTAAGAAATGGGAATATAGGGGAATAGGTTCGGTTGTGGGCATAGTTTCGTTTTTGACTCATAATTTGTTGCCTTGTAGATATAAAGCAATCATATGTATATGTGTTTAAAGCTAGGGACCATATGTAACTACTCGTGAAGAAAATAAATTGATTCCTTTGACTAGAAAAATTTTATTAAAACTTCAATAAATTGGTCATTTTTCTAACAAAAAAATTTTTGGTTCGGTTGTGGGCACTCTTGAAAAATCTATTAAAAATGCAAAAAAAATTTATGAAGTAACCATTCATTAACTACATAAGAATGATTTCTTATAATTTTTACAATACATGCTCCCCATGTAAGGGCATATAAGATTTCTGACACTGAACCTGAACTGCCCAATTACTACAATTACTATAACTGCGAACGGCGTACGGACATCAAAGTCTCGTTATATTAATTTCCGGGCTGGACCACGAAACTTTTAAAATTCATAAAACACTATTAAATGTTGTAAGGAATTACTTATGATTATATCAACAACGATATTTCACGATTTATCAAAAATAAGAGTGGTGTCCACAACCGAATCAATTTAGATGCCCACAACCAAACTTGACGATCATTTTAAAACATCATGAAAAAAATTTTACTTGTGGACATTTTTGTGATGCTTGGTATTGGATTATAAAATATAACATATTTGCTGTGTAAATACGCTTTGAACTTATCATTATAATTAATTCACTTCGATTTGTTGAACACTTAACAATATTTAAAAATACATTTTTGTTATATTCAACGTGTCGAAAAATTAATTTATGTATATTAAAAAGCGGAGTTGTCTAATCATTTTTGTATTGATATACAAAACTACGTTAGGTCATAACATATACGTGATATATGCCAGATTAGACAAATCTCATTTCTGTCAAAAGTTCTGCGTGGGTGTCCACAACTGAACCATGCCCACAACCGAACCTCTTCCCCAATTAAATCAAGATTTTTTAGGTACAGATCAAATCAAGAAAATATGTTCTCTAAGGGGAAATTTTTTTTATTTGAGAAAATTGAAAGATTTCAATCAAATTTCAATTCCTTAATATAAGTAAATTTAATTCTCTTCCCTCTTATCCTCATCATCCCACGATGTGTAATTCTTAGATGAAACTTTTTTATCACTCAATTAAGAAATTGTTAATGTACTACGTAACATTTTTCGGAGGGAGGGGGTCAATCTATTTGTTACAATAAGCCAAAAAAATGACGCTAATGTATGTAACAGTGTGTTACATAGAGGAAGGTAGGAGTTAAAATTTTCAAAAATTAGCTTTACGTAATATATGGACGGCGTCTAATTAACATTTTTATTTATTTAAATAATTATTCTTTCACATTAACGGTGGAAGAAGTTAACAATCTCTTCGAATCACTTCTCAGTTTAAAGCTGCAGTTACATCTCTGCAGGCAGAGGTAATGTATGTAATGGTTACATACAAGAGTAAAGAGTCAGTGAATTCAAATTTGATGCACTTTCTCTTTCTCTCTCTCTTGTTGCTCCGGCCTGTGCAGACAGGCAGCTGCAGCTTAAAGCTACTTTAGATTCTTTTTCAGATTTTTCAGAAAACGCAGGTTTCTGTATTAGGACAGATGTGCTGTCGACATATATTAAATGTGAAAAAGCTTTAAATAGTTAATAATGATTACTATCGAATGATAAATTACATTCCAATAATTGAGGGGGTTAGATGCTAAGGGATACGATACGCGTGAAAATAGAAGTCTCCGCGTACAGCGAGGTAGCGGTTGCGCGAGGGGACAACGAAAACTATGCACGTCCCCTTATATAATTATACATATTTACTAATTGAATCCAGGTTGCACATGCCATCTAAAAGTAATGGTCAACTTTCAAAAACTCCTATTTATGTTTGTTTTCCATTTGAAGAGAAATAATTTCTTGGATCAAAAACACCACGGCTTTGTGTTACATGAAAAAGTTTATAAGCGAATAAATAAAACGATTTGATTCAAGAAATTATTATTCAGACAATATTGTATTATTGTACTTGAGGACATTATGTCCTTAAGCTTCCTATTAATTCAATACTTCTGGTACTTCAGATAAGAAAAATATTTGGTTGAAAGAAAAACATATTTACTTCCGCCATGTACTGAATTGTTTCGGTTCAATGATAATAATTAAACTTTATTTTATCCTTTACTTGATTTAATTAAATTTTTGTTCAATGTAAATAAAATGCAAAATTGTCTACATTATTAAGACAAATAAACAAAATAAAACAAAATAAACATTATAAAAGGTCTGCCTACCTTTCATCAGCGTTGAATATAATAAAAGTTAGCTGCTTTATTTTATAATCTGTTGAATTTACGAATTTCTTTCCAGAACAATGAAAAAAGATTAGAATTAAGTTTCTTAAATTTAAACGAAACAAGGAAAGACTAAGTATTATAAACTTCTTCGCATGGTAAAGTTCCTCAAATGTGCAATGAAAAAATGTGTTTTTGTTATTGACATAATTATAGCTAATTCTTACATATATTGTATTGGTGTATATGGTGCCGACATACAGTATTGCTGTTTCAGCCATACACAGTGTAAACAATTATATATTTATGTGAGACACAGTAATATATGTATATGTGAAGAACGCCAATAGGCTGTCTATTTATTTCAGACAAAAATCCTAACCACACTCGTATGTCAGAATTAACAATATAATTTTTTTCAGTGTGTAGGCCTAAAAATACATGTCATCAAACATACATGCATAAAATAATTACACTGACTTTTAAAGGTTAGTTTTAACAAGCCATCTATTAATGTGAATAATTTTCTGAGAAAACTAAATGTGAAAAAATTAAAAGTTAATTAAAGTTAACCTTAAAATTAAAGGTTAATTTATAACTTCTGATATATCTGAAAACCGGTAAATATTTTTTTAAATATATCGAAATTAATATTTTGAACTTAAATTACAAAGTCAAATTTTACTTGTTTCATATTAAGAAATATGTGTTACAAGAAATGAAAATTTTTAAACTCTGACTGAAAAAAATATTTTACTAAAATAAAAATATTTTGTAAATAAACTTCCACTAACAATGTCAACATTTAAGTGAACTTTTATCTTAAAAATTAGATAATTTATATAAATAACTTATCTGGAAAGAGATTCGTAACGAAAAAATAGCAAACAAAATTTGAACAGCAGCAGAAAGTTTGCAGTGAGTTATGTTTGCTACCAGTTTTCAGTGTGTTAGGTCAAGTTCTAGAGCGTACTAATGCAAAATAGCAGGCACATTCCAAAAGGGGATAAAAATTTATAAATTTAATTTATCATACATTATTATTACGAATTAAAATAATTTTATTAAATTCATCAAATCATCCATAAAAAATGATATAAAAGAGAATTAGACAGATTCAAACTCATACCAACTTATAAGAATTGAGCGGTATTTGTAAAATTAATATTATTTAGAATAAATTAAAGTTTAATATTTGTTAAGGTCATGTTATTTAGTTTAGAATATAAAATGCAGACCAGAAAAAAGTGTTTAGAGAATCGCAATTTTTATATTAACACAAAGGAAAATACATTTAGAAAACACAATTTGATAATCAAAAACTAAACAAATGCCTTAGTAACTCAATTATTTAGTATTTAGTACATATGGTAAGTATATGTGGTAAGTAAAAATTTCCATTATTACTTACCATGGAAATGCTCTATAAGTATTTTAAAGTTTAATTTTAACAAAATTATGTCCGTAGAAAACATTGATTTAAATTTATTCTCTCAATAATATTCTTTTTATAAAATTTAGATATGACATTATTGTTTTTAAAGGTTGAATAGTAAATTTCTCACCATCAATAAAAATTTATGATTACAAAATCAAGTACCTAGAGAAATTGACAGATCAGGAGCTATATCTTTTGTATTAGATTTGGAGTACCCCGATCTAATTTTCGTTGGGCCCATTGTAAATTTTCTAAATAGAAAAATTTTTTTTGGTCAAAAATACAAAAAATTTTCATCCAAAAACAGCGTTTTTTCAGAAATAGTTATCAACTTTATGAATGAATCATTGTATAGCCCAAAACCTTTTAAATATTATCATTATTACTTTTTAATAATATAGTATGATTTAAAAGCAATATTCATTGTCTAAATGTTTGTTTTCGAATCTAAGCTGATATATGTTTAAACACTCTAAAAATATACTAAAAACTGGCACTTATAACCACAAAATAAATAAATGATACAATTAATTCTACAAATCTAGAAACTGGCTTAACTATTGTGAGGGTGGATTTCTGGGAAATGGTTTACAACGATGCGTGCCTTTGAGTGGGGTCGACAAGTTCAATCAACTAACGTGAAATGAATGCAAGACCGGAATATTTCGTGCAGTCTACAACAGAATACAGAATTCAAGGGTTCTATTTCAGCAAGTAGGGTGCTACGATTAAGTTGCACGCGTGAGCGTCTGGCAAACGAAGATGTATTACAACGAGAAAAAGTATAATGAGCAGAAAAAGAGGTAGTAAATTTAAATAGAGGGTGTGTGCTTGTGTACATATAACAAAAGAAGTACAGAAGTTGTGGACACTCAATGTATATGATGGCAGTAACATACGAATTATACGAATAATGGCAGCCAAATAAATAGAAGGTTTTCTTAGAAGATAAAGATTTGTTTGTACCTCCGTCTCGCCGCAGCTCTTGGTGTAAGTACGAGGGGTGCTGCTGCTGGTGATGATGTCACAGCGGCTGCTGCGACTGCCGCTGCTGCAGCTGCTGACGGTGCCGCAGCTCCTAACCAACTCCAAGGCATCGCTGGTAACCTGTATCCTGTCAAAAACGTTCGTCAGCTGCTCCAACAATATTATTATGTACACTCCTTTTTAGAGCGGTTGTCAGTCTAGAGACGAAATAGCACGTTTTATAATCACAATTTACTTTTTATTCTTCTATTAATAAACTTAGTAAAAGCCGAATTGAATTATAAATCAATTTGTCTTACGCACATGTACTATATTTTCAAGGGAATATCCAATTCGAGCCAAAATTCTATCTAAATATAATACATTTCATAAATGTCAAAACGAATGAAAATAATTCTTTCATTTTTATTTGTAATTTAAATCTGTTACATATTTAAGTAAACAATTATTAATTGTTAATAAAAATATTTTTAAAAATATGATTATATTAATTTAGTACACTACCGTCCGAAATTGTGCGAACGCTAACATCTCGAGCTATTAAAAAACACACCCGCACAGAAACAGTGATAACTCGGTTAAAAATGAAGCTAGATGCTTTTTTTAAATTGCATTGGAAAGCTTATTAAATTTCCAATGAAATGCCACTATTTTAAGTTGTATTGCATAAATAGGAAGCGAGATATCGTGTTATGAAGACAATAAAATAATTCTATTTTTTTCGGAATTTCTTACTCTGACTTTAACTCCTGGCACAGTTTAGCAAAGTTTATGAAAAAAATTGTTACTTTTACAGACTATTCCTTGTAACCTAAGCTTTAAATAGAGACCAAGAACAGCAAAAAATATTTACGGGTTCCCGAGATATTACAAAAAGAGTCGGACCGTGCCAAGCAGAATTTTCAATCATCGATTTCTCTAATTCGCCGTTGAGTCAATTACTTGTCTGTGAAAAAAGTGTCGAAAATTAATTTTACCAAGTACATTCTTACTGGGATCCACTTTTTAAATATCGATATATAATAAATTAAATTAAAAAGTGGATCCCAGTAAGAATGTACTTGGTAAAATTAATTTTCGACACTTTTTTCAGACAAGTAATTGACTCAACGACGAATTAGAGAAATCGATGATTGAAAATTCTGCTTGGCACGGTCCGACTCTTTTTGTAATATCTCGGGAACCCGTAAATATTTTTTGCTGTTCTTGGTCTCTATTTAAAGCTTAGGTTACAAGGAATAGTCTGTAAAAGTAACAATTTTTTTCATAAACTTTGCTAAACTGTGCCAGGAGTTAAAGTCAGAGTAAGAAATTCCGAAAAAAATAGAATTATTTTATTGTCTTCATAACACGATATCTCGCTTCCTATTTATGCAATACAACTTAAAATAGTGGCATTTCATTGGAAATTTAATAAGCTTTCCAATGCAATTTAAAAAAAGCATCTAGCTTCATTTTTAACCGAGTTATCACTGTTTCTGTGCGGGTGTGTTTTTTAATAGCTCGAGATGTTAGCGTTCGCACAATTTCGGACGGTAGTGTACATACTTTCTTAAATAAACAATGACCAACTTTTAGTAGGTACAGATAGCACAATAGTATGTATAACTGTGGCAGACCTAAGGTAAACTAAAATTTTCCGCCATAAAGGTGAGGTTACATGTAAGGGTGTGGTACGTATATATGTGTCACGCTCTGAAGAAAAGTACCTAAGAAGCAGAAAATTTTAGGTTATGTTTTTAATTGTTTGACTAAAAATACAGAAAGAGAATCAATTATTAATTAAAAATTATTGATCTTCAAGTCTTCATTATATGTGACACGGGCAGTTAAAAGGGACCTACGACCCGAAAAAAAAATTTCGAGAAAAACGACTTCGAAGTTTACCAAGTTAGTTTTTTTGCACTGTTTTTTGTCAAAGAACCTAAATTTGAAGTGAAATTGTGAGAAAACTAATTCAGCTAGAAAGCTGCGGTTTATTGCGTTGGAAAGAGCGGCTTATTTTCTATAAGAATAAATAAAAAAGTGAAAATCGATTTTTTCGGATCGTAGGTCCCTTTTAACTGTCCGTGTCACATATCTAAAATATTCAATGAAAATTGGTTTCAAATTCAAGTAATCACAAAAACTTTTAATCAAGATAAATCTAACACGAACCCAACCTAAAATTCATCTGCTTCTTAGGTACCTTTCTTGAAACCGCGTCACATATGATAAGGCCATGATAACCTTACACGTTACGGTTGAGGTAGGGTAAATATTAACTGGTAAGGTTGAGGTAAGGTTGTGATAAGTTTACGGGTTATGGAAAATGTTAACAAAATAATTTAATATATAATTAATAAATATTAAATTAAAAAATTAAGTTTGCTGCCCTTCTCTATTCTCTATTCAAAACAAATTTGGGGGGACTGGAATTCGAACCCAGAATCGGCGCGCATAAACCTAACATCCTAACTAACTGAGCTAAGTGGAGAACAGGCAGAAAGGAAATCAATTTTTGCCTTTCAGGAGTTAATCATCTTCTTGTTTCACCCTAAAGGCAAAATTAATTTTCTTTCTGACAGTTCTCCACTTAGCTTAGTTAGTAAAGATATTAGGTTTATGCGCTCCGATTCTGGGTTCGAATTCCAGTCCCCCCCAAATTTGTTTTCAAAATTTTTTGCTTTATGTCAGGTTTCTAAAATAGAGAAGGGCAACAAACTTAATTTCTTAATTTAATATTTATTAAATATATGAGGCATTTCATTTCAAACCGTTCCACCGACAAAAAACAATCGCAAGGAGATAGATTTTCTAATAATTTTTATTATATACAACTTTAATTGTTTATAATATATTATTCACTAATTCAATAGAGAATTTCATGAGATTCTTATTCCTATTTTTATTATATTAAATTTCTGCCAATTTTGTAGAGAAATTCCTGTTTGAAATGTTAAACTCTTAATATCACAAAATACTCCCCAGACGATTCTTATCAAAATTATATGAAAATAAAGCGTAAATTCTCTAGTTTCTATTCCCATTTAATATATTATGGACATTTCATGGGATTAATAGAAAAAAAAATTATTTAAAAAATGTGTTTTTGAAAAATTTGACAAATAGTATGAAGTTGAACCTTAACCCATTCAACTTACATTCAATTTCGTACTATTTGTCAAATTTTTCAAAAACACATTTTTTAAATAATTTTTTTTTCTATTAATCCCATGAAATGTCCATAATATATTAAATGGGAATAGAAACTAGAGAATTTACGCTTTATTTTCATATAATTTTGATAAGAATCGTCTGGGGGGTATTTTGTGATATTACACGGAAAAAAATAGTTCACGAATCTCTCGTGAACTAGTATATCACTTTTGGATGGGACACAAAATTTCAAAATTTTCATTCACTTTTGATTAGAAATGGCGAACGTCAACGAAAAACTGAAACAAAGTTAATGAATTTTTGATGAACGTGTTAAGGATGAGTAGTTCGTCAAAAGTAGAGGTACAAGTTGACGAAAAAGTCGTGAACTCGCGAGTCTCAGTAGTATGCGCAGTTCGCAATGCGCATCAAATATGGCTGATCAAGAATTCATCTGTCATAATTCAGTCGGTGTCATCAGTGTTTACACTCGGACAAATTCTTTGTTTGATTAAATTTATTATTTAGAATCAATGTTTTTATTATTCATTGAATATTTTTGTGTGCTAATTTCTTTTGTGAAACAAATAATTCATAAAATAAATTAGAAGTTACGACAAGGATCGTTTTATACTTTGCACGGTCCTGAGTTTTGTAGCAGACAACAGCAGACAAAGCTAATCGTGTCGTTTGCAGGAGTACTGTCAGTGTATATAGATTTAGCCGTGTTGGTTAGTTGTTAGGAATATTATTAGGGTACTAGGTTCGAATCCCGTGAAGCGAGTTGCGAATTTTAATAGCGATAAAATTGTGTATTCTGTGTAGTTGGGTGCGTATAGGCGTCAAGTTATCAAATTAAGTGAAATACTATCAAAAAAGTAGTGTCTAGAAATTATTTTTTTTGTTTTTAACATTTTTTAAAAGTTCACGAATTTTTCGTCAACTTTGACGAAAAGTTCAGAAACCGTACTACGTTTCTAGTGAAGGAGTTGATGAAATTTTGATGAACTGTGTTTATAGATTTTGAAGAATTTTGTGTCCCATCCAAAAGTGATATACTAGTTCACGAGAGATTCGTGAACTTTTTTTTTCCGTGTAAGAGTAACATTTCAAACAGGAATTTCTCTACAAAATTGACAGAAATTTAATATAATAAAAATAGGAATAAGAATCTCATGAAATTCTCTATTGAATTAGTGTATAATATATTATAAACAATTAAAGTTTTATATAATAAAAATTATTAGAAAATCTATCTCCTTGCGATTGTTTTTTGTCGGTGGAACGGTTTGAAATGAAATGCCTTATATATTAAATTATTTTGTTAATATTTTCCATAACTCGTAAACTTATCACAACCTTACCTCAACCTTACAACTTAATAATTACCTTACCTCAACCTTAATATGTAACCTTACCTCAACCTTAACGTGTAACCTTACCTCAACCATAACGAGTAACGTTACCATGGCCATATAATATATTCACCCTTACATGTAACCTTACTGCCGAAAATTTTGAGTTCTCCTTTGGTCTACCACAATTATATCACGTAACCTTATGGCAGTGTCAAAGTCGATTGGATTTTTGCATTGAGCTTCAAAGGGAAAATCACATTGACTTTGACATCCCGTTATAGAGGATCCCACATACCAACAATTAAGATCTAAAATGGCTAAAAATCTGCAACGACCGTTTCTTGAAAAATATAATATATTATGACCTATAAATTTGACAAACTCACTTTTTAACATAAATACACAGGATGAGTATTTTACTTGTTGTAATTATTGAAAAAAAAATTATTCATAAAAAATTAAATATGAACAGTTTTCCTGTAACAGGTCTTTTGACAGTAGCTCAAACTGCAACGACCATTTTTTGAAAACAACGAAACAAAATAATTTTTCCATTTGGGAAATTGATTTTAGTAGGAAAATACACAGGATGAGACTCATTTGCCATTCAGAAATAAATAAAAACTTTATTTTTCCCAAAGTGTATAAGTGACAGCTGTTCGGTAGCACATGATATTTAATTTACTAACATTAATTTTTCTTTAACAATTTGAACAAAATATATTTTTCCCATTGTGTATCTTTTATCACTAATGAATTTCCACTCGAAAAGAAGACATTATGTCTCATTGTTGTTAATTTAAAGTTAAAAATAATGAAAATTTGTCAGTTTTGGTACCTTTGGCGCCATCTCTTGGTTCTACGTATCACTAAACATCTGTGAGATATGTTCTTCTTGTTGCAAATTGCTATACAAAATAGTTTACATAAATTAAAGTTTTATATTCTTGTTTTTATATAGAATGAATCTTATTATGTGTATTTTTTATTAAAATTAAGTTTGTCAAATGGAAAAGTTATTTTGATTTTGTTGTTTTTAAGAAAAGATCGTTGCAATTTAGGCTGTTGCTGTTGGAAACTGCTCATATTTAACTTTTTATGAATAATTTTTTTCAATAATTACAACAAATAAAATACTCATCCTGTGTATTTATGTTAAAAAGTGAGTTTGTCAAATTTATAGGTCATAATATATTATATTTTCCAAGAAACGGTCGTTGCAGATTTTTAACCATTTTAGATCTGCATTGTCGGTATGTGGGATCCCCTTAATACAAAACATAACCTTATCACATACTATTGTTCTATGTGGGCACGAAGTAGTATAAGGAGACGTATCACCTATGGGCGGCTATAACGGAAAGTGGCCCCGTTTTCGGTATTCACGGTTCTCAAGTTTTCCCAAACTTAAGGGGATGTCAAAGTCGATGGGATTTTCCCATTGAAGCTCAATGCAAAAATCCAATCGACTTTGACACCGCCTTGTAAACTTGCGCCAACCGCGGTATATAAAGGTTAGTTTGTGTTGTACAAACTCAGCCTGGAAATTAGTGGTGGCCGATGGAATAGTAACAGGTGACTTGTGATTGAACTGTAATAAGGCCTACGAGCATTTTTCACATCAAATAGATGCAAATTTTACAACTGGTTTTTGCTTTATTTCCATCTGAATCTCTTTTAGAATATTTTCATGTTTTCATATTAATATTACTCGCGTTAGATGGTTAAATTCTATTGGACTATTGATCCTAAAACTATTGGTTTCTCAACTGACATTATTTTACCAGATTTCTTCCCATGCATGAAGGAGTATAAGGAGGAGGTTTACATTTACATAAGTACATGTATTTCTTTTGACTATACTTGACTGCGTAAAATCGCCATGCACGCAAATTGGCATACTGGAAATTTGCTCACTGATATTAGCGCCCTTACAGAAAAAAAGTATGCTCTCCATATTCTTCGTGAGCAGATTGTTTTCTCGTTTTCCGCCCATAACTAAAAGAAAAACATTAAAAAAAATTTTTTAATAAAATTTACATTTTCTATTAATGTTCAAAATAATATAAAATATAATTATTATTTATATTTTTTTAATTTATATAAAGTGAATTTATCATTCAGCAGTTAAATATTAAAGGTGAAAGAAAGAACTCAGAAAAAACGGATGCATGGTGGGATACGAGCCCACGACCTTTCTATTGCCAGTAGACTGCTCTGACCACTGATTTATAATTATTATCATATGATGAAGTATCTTATTTTAATAAGACTATTTTTCATTTATTTTACAATTTACACAACACTCACTTTTCTAACCTCATAAAAATAAGTCAGCTGTCAAACACAATATATTTAAATATTAAATTAAAGGTTTAATTCCTCTTTTTTGGTTTAGCGGCGCTGTTATCAGTGAACATAAGGCTATTACTTTCTGCGGGCCTGTCGATTTTACTGCAGAGAAGTACAGTCAATATCCGGCAATTTTCCCATTGTTACATATCCCGTACACGACACAGTTTACTTCCTGTAGTCATGTAAATTATTTTTAATTACTGCTTTAATTTAAGGCTAGATTGGAAGTAAGTTTATTTGCATTTTAAGTAAAGCGTTTTAGTGTGCTGTATACCATTTCCACCAATACAATAATAATTGATATTACTGTTGGATGGCTTCAGCTAATACAGTTCAAAAGATTAGATTTGACCAAAATATTCAGAATGAATATTTTACTTAGACCCAGGGTTGCCAGATTGGGCTACAAACCGCGATTTGAGCTATCCCTTGCATATATTTCGCGGCCTAAATTTTAAAATCGCTACAAGTTGCGATTGGGCTATATTTTAATTAATGACTGCGGTTTTTGGGCTTTAAGTCGATGCATAGCAACTTTCATTTAAAATCATATACGAAAAATCATAATTGTGGTTTTTTCAACCAAGTAAATAACAAAAGATATAAAAATTAATACCTTATTAATTTTATACAAAATTAACTTTTTTGAAAGTACATATTTTACTTGTATAAAAAATATCTATTCTTTGTCAAAAACCTCTAATGAGACAAAATTACGTTACTCAAAAACCGCGATTTGTGCTACATCCCTATTTTTAGACGCTTTTTTGGGCTTTAAATATTACCGCGGTTTTTGGGCTACATCAGCGTCTTCTAATTGCGGTTCTCTTTACTAAGAACCTGGCAACCCTGCTTAGACCGTGAGGCATAAAATTATTCTTCATGAATATATGTTTCGCGCCTGCGCAACTAATTAATACTTGCTAAAAGTAGGATGCTTAAGTTATTTAGCAAAAAAAAAAAATTAAACCTTTTTTCTCTACAACTTTAATTTATTGAGGTTCTACTATATAATCTTTCAACGTACTTTATTGCCATTTACGTCATCGAGAGCTTCGAATGTAGTTGTGGCCTTAATACGTATTCACACGTGTCATGAACTCATATCGAAGTCGAGCTTGCAGATGTAAAATTCAGAAAGGAGATTCTATTGCCTGACCAGAAAGGGTCAGGAAGACAAGCATAAGGAAAACAAAGAAAAAATGGGCAAACACTGAAGCATATATTTATTATATTATTACTTTCATTATTATTAATAGGAAGAAATGGAGATCTGAGAAGAAACTAAAAGGTCGAAGGTTGTAGAACAAAGGAAGCATGGGACAACAAGGGTTCGTACAATCCGAGGGGACCCTGCTGGTGGCAGGGTTGCTCAAAACGATCAATAAACGCTGCCAGCATCCACTTTTCTCGTCCACTCTCTGCATGCCTTTAGCAAACGAGTCGTTTGCTCTCTTTCTTACTTTCTCGCAACTTCAACTCACACTATCTCTTTTGCGTATCTCCAGACACCTCCTTTCATTCTCATCTCTTCTACTCAGTTAAGGATGAAAAGTTTTGGACTAACCTCTCACGAGAAAAAGTTATCGTATCAGTCTTACCAAAAATAAGAAAGATGGACGTCAGAACAAGGAGAATACTCTCGACAGTCGGATAACTTTACTATAAGTATGATTAAAACTTAAGGGAGAAGAATAGGAAAATGTTTATATCGACTATAGAGAAAGTAGAAACTTTTGAGTATGTAAGTCACAGACTTTTTTTCGTGAATATTCCACTTTTACGAAAAAAATTATTTTTCTAAAAACATTAATCATTTTTCACTCAAAAGATGGTGAAAATTAAATAAAATTATAATCAATATTTTAATTATACAATATTATAATTACACAACATTAAATCTACACTTCCATTATCCGGATTTTCTACTATTTAGACCTGATATTTTAATATTGAAACTAAAGAAATAGAAAAAATGGAGCAATTTAGAACACAATAAGTTAAATTTATCGTTGTTTAATACATCCTTTAGACGTGTCTGAAGCAATTGTGCTCATTGGAAGAAAAATAAGAATAAGAATTCTTATATAAAGAATTTTACTTTTGATACCTTATATGAGCAGATGGGAAGAAGAACTCGCCAAGACGCTCCGCTGCATGCTGTATTGTCAGTCTCATAACTTTTACATATATATGTACATTTATTTACTATCAAAAATAAATTTTTTACAATTTATTTATATTGATAAATTAAAAATGATTTTATATTTAAATTAATAAATTTTTACTAAATAAATCGAATAAAATATTATTGGTATTATCTAAATGAATAAATATTTTTCTTATTAATTTGTTTTTTAAAAATATTTTTATGTATAAAATTTTCAAATATCTATAATAATAATATTGACAAACTTAATGTATATCTAGTACTTTATTAAATATGTTATTAAAATGCCTTAACATTATTTTGAGTTATTTATTAAGATTTACTAGTGTTTAAAAATTTTTAATTCATATTTATTTTCACATATTAAAATTTGTTTAATTATAATAATTTAATATAAGGTTTGAATATTATGTATTTCATTTAAAAAATATTTAAATAATTTTATTATTTATTATTATAAAAATTTAATATAATTAAAAATAATTTATTTGCGATAGTAAATAAATGTACATATATGTAAAAGTTATGAGAAGCAGATCATTCATATACACAGAATATTATTCTCTATACACGGCGACTCGCTATCGCGCCACGCGCAATTTGTTTAAACTTGGATATTTTCTAAACTTTTCAATAAATCAATTTGAAATTTTCCAGAAAACATCTTTTTACATTAAAGAACAAATGTCTCACTGGAAGTTCATTTAATTCGAAACTTCCCCATTGATTTTTTTCTTATTTTATTATACACGGAGAAAATTTGTTCCTCATATTTTACCGAATTTTTCAATAAAGTTGGGATATAGTGACATAATAGTAATTTTTAATAATTTTTAAATTATTTTTTCAATAATAATATTCCAAATTTCATGGCATATTATTCCTTACAAAATAGTACTGTAAAAGTTAAAACAAAATTTAAACAAATCTTTTAATATAAATTAAATAAAATATTAACGTTTATTTTGAACACCTTCCCTAGTAGAAAAATTTAATGGAAATCTAGCTACATGCTAGCGCCACCAGTGGAATTTGCATGGCAGTCTATCGCGCTGACGTCTTCTAGCGCCTTGCATGGTGCGAGAACTTCCCGCTAGAATGCAACATAACCTCAAATTTCTGTTGCATAAACTGTCAACGGTGTATGTACTGTGCATGAAGGAGGATAAGGAGATGAAACGCCTGCAGTATATAGCAGAAAAAGTTGACACCAAAATGGTGGGTTAGAGTAATGCGGATTTTCTCTCCCTACTGATTACAGCGCTCACAGTGGTAATTTTTTAAACTATTTTTTCACGTGATCTAAGGAGAAAAACATAAATTTAACCTCAATGTTTTTGTAGTGAAATGACAGCAAGAATGAATTTTTATATTAACATAATATTATTTACTCATAAATTTATTATTTTATACCCAATCAGCACATAAGCTTGCCACAAACTTGCATTAAGCTTGCCGTGCAAGGTGTGCAAGCTTACAGAGCAAGCTCGTGACAAGTTTGTGGCAAGTAACAAAATGTCCTATTGCTGCAAGCTTACACTGCAATCTTGCTACAAGATTATGATAAGAGCTTGCTGCAAGCTTGTGAGGCAAGTTTTCGACAAGCTTATTTGGCAAACTTGCTACAAGCTTGCCAGATAAACTTGCAACAAAGTTGATGCAAGCTGTCGGATAAATTAAAAAACTTGACACGATGCGCAGTTGAATTCTATGGCATTTACGGCTGCGCAGTAAATTTCTTTGACACCTGGATATATTGCTGAGTGTATATTTTGAAATTTATAAGAAAATATCCAGAAAAAATTAAAATTGATTCAATTAAATTGTATATACTTGTGCAGCAAGCTTGCAATAAGCTTACTGCAAACTTACACTAGAAACTTGTAGCAAGTTAGCCAAATAAGCTTGTCGAAAACTTGCCTCACAAGCTTGCAGCAAGCTTATATCATAATCTTGTAGCAAGATTGCAGTGCAAGCTTGCAGCAATAGGACATTTGGTTACTTGCCATAAACTTGTCACGAGTTTGCTCTGTAAGCTTGCACACCTTGCACGGCAAGCTTAATGCAAGTTTGTGGCAAGCATATGTGCTGATTGGGTACTAACTTTTCATTTCTATTTCTAATTTCAGTCATAAAACTCGTTCAAACCTTAATTATAACCCGATTCATTCAGCTGTCATCTCATAATTGTCATAAACAACCGTGTAGCAGACGATACATTATAATTCTGTATTTTCCCTCCAGGGGCGCTCGAGATAGTAGGGAGATGAAAACTTCACTACTCTGACCCGCCTATTTGGGGGCCAATAAATATAGGCCGTTTCATCTCCTTATCCTACTTCATGGTACTGTGTGCTTTATACTAATGTGGTACTTGAAAACTATAATAGTAAGGAATTGTAAGTATTTATATATTTGTAATTCTTATTAAATTTAAATATAAATATAAATTGATAGTGTATTATACACTACCGTCGGGAATTATCGGTACGATTGACTTGCTGGCAGTGAAAAGTCAGCGCTGACTTTAAATCAAGATATTTAATTGTAGGGAAAAGATAGAGATTTCAGACCTAGACTGTTTTAAAGCTTATTAAATTCTGCGTCTAATGACATTTAATTTGAATTTTTCTAAAGATTGGAACAAATAGTATGATATGAAAAGTTATGGAAAAAATTTCAATAATTTTCCCATTTTCGTACATCAAGTTTGAACCCCTGCACATTTTTTAATAATGTATTGAAAATTTTGAAATTTTAGCAGCATAATCCTTCAATCCTTAGCTTCAATTTAAGCTTTTGAAAGTTAAAAAAATATTAACTGGTTCATGAAATATCTTAAAAAATGTGAGAGCATGTTTTTCTATTAGTCAATCATTGATGAACATCTCTCGTTCTCTCACCTCCCTACTCTTTCGTTTCCCCAGGGCCGAAATGTCAGTTGAGCAGGGCCTTTTTTGAAACTTGAAATAATATTAAAGATTTATTATTTTTATTATTACTATTATTATTATTATTTTTATTATTATTATTTTTATGTCTATTATAATTGTTCGCAAGAGTTAAATTATTTTTATTACTAATAACATTCTTCAAGAAAATTATTTATTTTTATAAATAGTAATTAATTAAATTCATTGTTCCTAAAATCCAATTACTTTTAATTTTTTTTAACAAAAATTATGAAAGAAACTCTATTGTATTTAAAAAAAAATTTCAAAAGAATTCAATTATTTCCATAAGTAATAAAATAATTTAATAATTTTCAATAAATTAATTTTAAAATTGAAAATATTTGAGAAGAAAAATTATTTAAAAAATGAAATCCTCAATAATTATTTCCCTAATAATAATTCTTTAGTGTTGTATATTCACTTTTAATTTAATAATAACAAAAATAATATTAATAATAATAATAATAAAAATAATATCAATAATAATAATAATAATGAAAATAATAAAAATAATAACAATAATAATAATAATAATAATAATAATAAATCTTTAATATTATTTCAAGTTTCAAAAAAGGCCCTGCTCAACTGACATTTCGGCCCTGGGGAAACGAAAGAGTAGGGAGGTGAGAGAACGAGAGATGTTCATCAATGATTGACTAATAGAAAAACATGATCTCACATTTTTTAAGATATTTCATGAACCAGTTAATATTTTTTTAACTTTCAAAAGCTTAAATTGAAGCTAAGCATTGAAGGATTATGCTGCTAAAATTTCAAAATTTTCAATACATTATTAAAAAATGTGCAGGGGTTCAAACTTGATGTACGAAAATGGGAAAATTATTGAATTTTTTTCCATAACATTTCATATCATATTATTTGTTCAAATGTTTAGAAAAATTCAAATTAAATGCCATTAGACGCAGAATTTAATAAGCTTTAAAACAGTCTAGGTCTGAAATCTGTATCTTTTCCCTACAATTAAATATCTTGATTTAAAGTCAGCGCTGACTTTTCACTGCCAGCAAGTCAATCGTACCGATAATTCCCGACGGTAGTGTAAATTTATTTCTTGATCATTCGTTAATTTATGTACTTATTTATAAAAGAATTCTTAATATGTGAATGTCTTTTTTAACCTTTAAGAAAATTTTTAAATATATTTAAGTTATGAATCTGACGATTTATCACCAAGAATAACAATAAGTACTTTTCATGAATCAAGCATACTATTAATTTCTACATTCGAAATAGAAAACATAACCCCGAACTGGATTATTGTTTTCTTTATTTTTAATTAACCTGACAGAAGAGTTTTATTAATTTTAAATAGAAACTTAACTTTTGCAATTAAATTATTAGTGATTTTTTACTCATAATTTAGATTTAGAGAGATAATTTTTATAAACTAATAATATGTATAAATATAATTCCACAAGTTTAACAAGTATGTTGTAAAAATTAATTTAGAGTTTGGGTTAACCATTTTTTTACTTAAATATCTTTTATATTTAAGTAAGCATTAACGTTTTTTAATTACGTATATTTTCATTTGTTGTGTAAACAATAATTTATTGTTTTGACATAACCTAAAATGGTCAACTTTTACTTATTTTAAAAACGATAAAGCGAAATAATACATCGTTTTTTTAGATTTTTTCTTAATGACTAGGAAAGTTTTTAAATGTATTATTCCTACATCTTGTAAAATCATGAAATTGTGACTTAACTCATTTCGTCTTTCCACCCTTCATATAAGAATAACTTTTTGATTCATGAGATAAAGTTTTGGCAGGTGAGGTTATGTCCATTCTAACGCGCGAGCTGAATGCGAGGAAGGCGCTAGAGTACAAAAGTGTTTCAAATGTGTTCAAATGCTCTTAGCGCCACTCTTGCACAATGGAATGCGAGAGTGGCACCATGCTAGCGTCACCAAATTTTTCTACTAGGGTCCTTGATAGGCACTAACGTTTCAGGAATAGTTCGGTAAAACCTTCAGAATGGAAATATTTTTTTAAGTGACCCGTAGTCAAATAAAAAACTTTCACATTAATCGTTAGTTTCTTTTAACTCATTTGTACTAATTAATTAATAATTATTTTATTAATAATTAAATTAAAATCCAATTAATTAATAATTAATTATAATTAAGCAAACAATTATGTAAGCAAGAAGGAAACAAGTAAGTAAGAAGGTAAGTAAGTAAAAAAGTAAACTAGCAAGTAAGTAAGCAAATAAGGAAAATGGAAATAAAAAAGTAAGCAAGTAAGTAAGGAAATAACTAAGTAAGCAAGAAGTAAGGAAATAAGTAAGTAAGCAAGAAGAAATTAATTTGCTCATTTACATGACTTTTGGTTACTTGCTTTCTTACTTATTTCCTTTTTTCTTCCTTGCTTACTTGATTAATGGCTTAGCTTTTTGTATGCTTTTTTTTAAGTAAAATTTCATTCATAGTAACAATAACACTAAAATGGAATATTTTAATCTTTTTTTATGTTAATTTAATCTGCAACACGTTTCAATACCTCACAATTAAATATGATAAAAATTTGGGAATAATAAGAAATTTTAATAAATTATTGTTTATTAAATACGTAAGTTTCAACATTTTTATTTATAACAATAAAAACATGATTTAAAACTATTTAATAAATTGACTTTAAATATATATATATATATATATATATATATATATATATATATACCCAGATAGCCAAGCATACTGATAGTCATTTTACAGTACGGCGTACTGAGATTATGCTCGTATTGTACCAGTACGAAATAATTAAGTATGTACGTATTGGTACGGTACCAGTATAACGACGGTATGTCGTACGACTATAATTATAAAATATAAGTACTCCATAAAAGTATGAGGTTAGTATAATACATAAATACTATTAATTCATATGTATTAAATGTATACTTCTTAATTTTCAACTGTTTTGTACTTTACACTTGAGAAAAACTTTTTATTTCAAGAGTTACAATAAAATATATATAGAAATCGTACAATTTTTTATAATTTTTCTTATATATTACATAAACATGTGTCATCGTTTATAGGTTAGAACGTCCAAAATATTTTCTTAACATTAAAGTACTTTTAGATTATATAAATGGTAATGATTCATAATTATTTTAAAGAATGTTTAAAAATTAACAAAGCAAAACCACTGAAGAATTATTTAATTAAAATTGAAAAACAAATTTAAAGCTATGAAAAAATGGGAGACTAACTCTGCTGGGGCTCGAAACCCAGGACCTATCAATTGCCGGTTGATTGCTCTTCCACTGAGCTACAGAGGTCCACATCCAACAAATTCTCATAGCTTATCGATCCAGTAATCAAGATGATTCGCGTTCCTCTGCTACAAATTATTTAACTTTTATCCCAGAATTTTTCACGAAATAATTGTCAACTCATTATTATTATTATTATTATTATTATTTATTCTGGGATAAAAGTTAAATAATTTGTAGCAGAGGAATGCGAACCATCTTGATTACTGAATCGATAAGCTATGAGAATTTGTTGGATGTGGACCTCTGTAGCTCAGTGGAAGAGCAATCAACTGGCAATTGATAGGTCCTGGGTTTCGAGCCCCAGCAGAGTTAGTCCCCCATTTTTTCATAGCTTTAAATTTGTTTTTTAATTTATATTGTTTGACGGTGACGTCAAGGTTTAAAAATCGTTACTTCTTCTAGAATTTGATACTTGGTCGATATTGTAGGTTTCCGCTTCACGTTTAGTGAAGGGTCTTACTAATGAGTTGACAATTGTTTCGTGAAAAATTCTGGGATAAAAGTTAAATATTTAATTAAAATACTTTAAAAGACTGATTGTTCTAATATAAGTAAATGTGATTACAAGTTACATGATTTACATGTAATAAATATCTTTTAGGTACAAAAAAGAACTCTTTTAATAAAAATAGATTACTTCAAAATTAAATTGATCTTAGTAATGATTCTTTCAGAAAATTTATCATAAAATATTAAATTAAAATAGTTAATACTTAATACAAACTAAGGCACAATAGGGGGAAGGATATAAAAGGCTTTACACGCGGTACTAGTATAGTACAAATACAGTAACCGTACGATAAACTAAATTACAAAAACCTTTAGTACCCCATACTATTATCATACTCGTATTATACGAGTATAGCATATTGGTATGACATACTAGTACAGTACCTGGTACCGTTCGAAAGTAGATGGCGGGTACAATACCAGTACGACTTATACGCCATACTCGTATTGTACATGCATCGTACACGGAAAAACTTTTTTCAAGAGTCATTACTAAATTTATTCAGGAACTCAGGATATGGGAAAAATTTAGAACTCCTTTTAGAAAAGTTCAATATTCATTAAAGAATTTTCAGGTGTTTTTCTAATGGCTTGGAAATAATTGTTCTTGACGCTGCGACTGAGTTCTTCAGTCACTGCGCGCTGACAAAGTCTAGAACTATTTAAGAAAGAAGGCGTAGCGTAACCAATAGGTATACAGCGCCACTTGGCTTTAAACGCTTTAAAACGATCTAAAACTAAAGTATCGTAACGCGTCCCTGCAGCCGAGTGGCATAAGGCGGAGCGACCTTGAGTGTCGAGGTCTCAGGTTCGACTACTCACGCGGGCAAATTTTTTTCGCTAATTTTACATTTTTCTATTCTTAAACAAGTTCAGGACTTTTTCAAGAAAACTCAACAAGTAGTCCAGAAATTTACTACAGTTATCCCTGAACAGCTTAAAATAATGTTTCAATTTATGGTTTCGTAGCATTTCTTGTATTATTTCCATATCCTGAGTTCTTGAATAAGTTTAGGAAATACTCTTGAAAAAAGTTTTTCCGTGTACTAATACGCTGGTTATCTGCACGGAGAGACTTTTAGTTACAAAAATTACTTTATTGTATTCCGATATTTCTAATAAAACGTAAGAATTTAGGGATAATCGAGGTACAATGATGATAGTTCTTATTATAATAATAAGTAGTGTTATTTTTTTATCTACTGTTGTAATTTTTAGGGAACAGAAGTTAGTATAAAAGTTTAGAAAGAATATCATTTGATGTTAAGACAATTGCAAATACGAGAATATGGAACATATTTATAATACATTCTGATATTTTTATTTGTAAACCCACTATTTTGAAAACTATCTATTAAATGTAAAAAAAATTTATATACTGTATTATTTTTAATATTAACACGCTCTGAAATGGTAAGCAGTTTGAATTTTTACAAAATTTTATTAGAATATTTTCACGAAGGTTTCCGAACAGTTCCGTCCACAACCGAAGACAGTTAATGTTAGGCGAACACTCAGCAAACAACCGAGCGTCATCATCGTCTTGAAAGTATTTTGTTAAAAACGTTTCAAAAGTTATTAGTGATTAAACAATTGAATTGTGTAATAATATTATGATAAATCATATATTAATTTATATACATATGTATTATATAAGTATACACGTGCCTAGTAACGCATTTTGTATACCCCTACATATATATATGCTATATATATGTAGCGTCACCTAATCTTCACTTTTAGTATAAAGCTTTAGAAAAAATTCAAAAAACTTTAGGACTTATTACCAAAAGTGACGTTGACCATGTCTTTTCATAATCTTTATTAGAATTCTTCTAACTATACCTCGATTATCCCTAAATTCTTACGTTTTATTAGAAATATCAAAATACGATAAAATAATTTTTCTAACTAAAAGTCTCTCCGTGTGGGTATATATAACATATAACATACGATATTGATAGAACGTCCAAGCGCCCGTCCTGCCGGAAGGATGTTCCGCAAATAAGGCTTTTGAAAAAAGGGAATTCAATTTTTCTTATCCGGAACTCCTTGGGATTTAAGTAGACGAAAAGACAAAAAAATTCATATATTTAACTTTTAAAATAATAATATTAAACCATTTTTCAAAGCCCTCAAACTTGCTGTTTCAAAAAAGTAAAAAAAACATTTTTTCGTAAATTTAATGTAAAATCCACAAAAATCAATATATTTTGGCCGGTTTAGTCTCTTTTCCTTCAGAAACGTTCAAAGAATGAAACCTATTTGTTTATTTTTAAAAAATTTCATTTTCAATGTTAATCAGCAAAATTGCGGCCAATGGAATAAAAACTCTCTTCAAATTTGCTTTATAAAATTAATATGGAAGCAGATAAAAACAAAACTAACTGATGTAAATATGATGTACTATGATGTAAATATCAAGTTTCTAAATTTATATGCCTAGGCTTGGTAGCCTTTTAAACAAAGCGAAAAGCGTCCTGCCGGCAGGACCGGGTTTCCTCATTTTGTGACTAAAAATTATATGAATTTTTGGAAAATTCAAATTCATTAAGCTACCCTGCTCTTCGGTTTGAACTTACAAGCTCGACATTTACATGCGCTGAAAGCTTGTTTCATCACCTTTCCAACTATATATTTTACTTTTTGTTTATGTCAATCCATGTTAGTTTTATTTAGCAATTTCGGACGGACTCACCTGAGTCTTTTTGGCCCTGCCGGAAGGACGTTGGACGTTCTATCATTATACGTTAACATACGTTAAGCGGGCCACCCCGATGGCCAAAATTGAGAGCTTTCAAAAAAGTTGCTTATACCCAAACCAAAATACCCATACCAAAATATTAATATAGATCTACTGTAATGACATTATTTTTTATTTTTGTTCTTCAAGTTTTACCGAACTATTCAGTAATGAGTAAATATAAGTATTGTGAACACTTATTTTGCATTTTACCGAACTATTCAATAAGTATAATTAATGTTAGAATTTATTCGCTGATTGAAAATTTGAAAAATGTGACGCGACACGAGAAAAGGGACCTATCGATAAAAAATCATTTTTGAGTTTCTAGTCGTATTCCATAGATTTTGAGTCGCTCTTTCACGTAAAAAAATCAGAAATTAAAAATCTGAAATAGTTTAATTAATATAAAGCCCGAAAGTTGAACGTGTCCGCGTAAATACACGGGTTTTCTGCTCATGGCGTCACTTTAAACGCCCCCCCCCCCCTGTAAAATTCTCTTTTGAGGCGATAGGTCCCTTTTCTCGTGTCGCGTCACATATGAAGATTTCGACTATATCAGCAGATAGTGACATCTATTAGATGTCAATTGAACTCTTTGGTTTAGAGTTAGGTGTTACAAATGATAATTACTTTCGATATGGTTGTCAATAAGTAATTAATTTTTAAATTAATTTTGATCTGAAAAAATAAGCTGCGTGAACGAATGCACTGTGCATCTGTGAGGACTCGAACCCCAGTTCATAGCTGCCTGTCGCGGGACCTACGCCTATCAATGCACCTTGCCAACACAGCCTGGACGTACACGCTTCTTATATTCTCAGATCAAGCCCATCACTAGTCAAGAGCTATATAGTTAATGTTAGAATTTATTCGCTGATTGAAAATTTGAAATATGAAGATTTCGACTATATCAGCAGATAGTGACATCTATTAGATGTCAATTGAACTCTTTGGTTTAGAGTTAGGTGTTACAAATGATAATTACTTTCGATATGGTTGTCGATAAGTAATTAATTTTTAAATTAATTTTGATCTGAAAAAATAAGCTGCGTGACATTAACTACATTAACTAACATTAACTATATAGCTCTTGACTAGTGATGGGCTTGATCTGAGAATATAAGAAGCGTGTACGTCCAGGCTGTGTTGGCAAGGTGCATTGATAGGCGTAGGTCCCGCGACAGGCAGCTATGAACTGGGGTTCGAGTCCTCACAGATGCACAGTGCATTCGTTCACGCAGCTTATTTTTTCAGATCAAAATTAATTTAAAAATTAATTACTTATCGACAACCATATCGAAAGTAATTATCATTTGTAACACCTAACTCTAAACCAAAGAGTTCAATTGACATCTAATAGATGTCACTATCTGCTGATATAGTCGAAATCTTCATATTTCAATAAGTATAAATTTTACCGAACACCGTATCTTATGTTTCACCGATACGTAAATTTTATTGAACTGTAAGTGAAGCGCTAATACATGTATCGTAAGGTTTATGCTCCTTGCATTTTTTTTAATGCAATTGCTTTTACAGTCTAGTTCTTGAAAAATTACTGTTTTGACACTTCATCCCAGTTTTACCGAACTAAATTAGGTAAAATTTCAGGAATAAATTTAATCCGTGTAGAATTAGAAGAAACCGGTAAAGTAACGATTACTTTTTTCGGAAGCACGATTATGAAATTGAATGATTGATTTTATATTATATAGCCAAGGTAATTCAAAGCCACTGACACTTTTTCAAGGAACAATATTACAATTTATTCATATTTGCTAGAAGCAAGCATGCACTGAGAGACATTTATTAGTGAAATATATATTATGAACTGCATCTCTACTTTTTTCATAATTATATGACCTACTTCATTGGTAGAAGAACATACTCATTTCATAGAGCATTGTACCCTGTCGAAAGTGTGACCAACAATGGAAGATTTAATAAGTGTTTGAAAATAGTTTTGTTCTTGCTAAACGCAGAACTCACTATCTTGAAACACACTTATACAACTACACACAGTATGAACACAATTTAAACATAGAATTTATAGTTTGAAAATGATTCATACAATGCTATTAAAACACATTTCCAATATTCAGTGAGAACACTTATCAATCACTTTTCTGACATACATAACAGGGTTCATACTATGTTTGAAGAACATTTAGTTCACAGATTAATGAAATAATTGAGGGGCTGGATGCTATAATGTGTTACGCGCCATTCATTTAACATGGCGCGTAACACATTATAGCATCCAGCCCCTCAATTGTTTATGAAACACTGAAAAGTTCCAATATACACGCATCAAACACATTTACTGTGTTCTTAAACACACAATTCACATGGAATAAACATTTTATAAAACACTATTTAAAGTCACTTTGTTCCAACTTTTTCGACAGGGAGACTTAAGACATACACGGAAAAACTTTGTTCAAGAGTTATTTAGAAACTTATTCAAAAACTCAGGATATGGAAATGTAGTCGAACTTAAGACCTCGAACTCAAGACCTCTCCGCCTTATGCCACTCGGCTGCAGAGACGCGTTACGATACTTTAATTTTAGACCATATTGGTTGCGCTACGTCTACTCTCTTAAATAGTTCGAGACTTTTTCAGCGCCCAGTGACTGAAGTACTCAGTCGCAGCGTCAAGAACAATGATTTCCAAGCCATTAGAAAAACACCTGAAAATTCTTGAATGAATATTGAACTTTTCTAAAAGAAGCTCTAAATTTTTCCCATATCCTGAGTTCTTGAATAAATTTCATAATAACTCTTGAAAAAAGTTTTTCCGTGTACAAAGCGAGTTTAGAATTGCAATACTTTTTTATACAGAAATTTTCGAACGTTTCTTTTTTCCTAATCGAAAATTGACAATGGGTGCCATTGGCAATAATAAAATATATAATATATATTTTCTTAAGCTTCTATAACGCTCTTCCACACAGTTTATACTGTGTTTTCATTTCAGTTTCTTATAAAAATCTTAAAATATTACATTGTAGACTTCAAGAAATCTTAAGGTTACCTGAAGGTTAGTGTCAAATGTCCGTTATGTTATAATAGGTTAACTTATATTTATGGTAAACTTAAAGTGTGATTTTAGTAGAACCTTACTGTTAGTTCTTTATAAGCTTCGTGACAGCTTATTAACACAAATTAATAAATGTATTAAGTTTTTGGTTAAAGAATTTATGACCGTATTTTGTGAAATTAGTCGTAGACACTAGTATCACTAGTGAACTAAAAGTTACTGCGCAGCAGTGTATACTGTAAAAAACTACTGTGCAGGAATTATTATTAAATAAATTTATTGATATATTTAATAAAAGAAATGTAAGCTTACTCATCATTTTCATAAAGCTTACAGTAAAGTTACAACAATGTTTCATTCGAAGCTGTAAGTTAACTGTAAATGCGGACACTTGAAACTTAGCTTAAAATAAGAAGAAGGAAGTAAATGTTGGCTGCTACTGTTAGCTAATTACACGACATACTTCTTCATGAGGACGCAAGGGCGAATCAAACTCTGAATTTCTCGTGTACTATTTCGTGAAATCCACTTGGAAAAATTAGCTTTTCCACCCAACCAGTGTTTTTAGAAAAATTTTTGAAGGGTAATTGCAATGAATAATACCAGTCAGGTGTCAGTGAGTGCCTCTATTGCACTTAATACTATATAACTGGTGGTATCTCTTGCAAAAGCACGCTCAGCGATTTCTTCTTCGCAGTCGTTCAATTTAATTTTATTGTAAGGTTGCGGTTACACCTCTGCAGGCAGCCTGCCTGCCTGCAGGTAACGTACAAGAGTAAGAGAGTCAGTGACTTATTCTCCCTTATTCTCGTTGCTCCTGCCTGCTCAGGCAGGCAGCCTGCAGAGGTGTAACCGCAGCTTAATGTGTCAAATGTTCCTGTGATATTCAGGGAAAATTTCGTGCTACTTGAGAATTATGAACACAATCTTGCAGTATTATAAAATTGAAACATGTCTCTAAATAAAGCATACGTTATATACAAAAATTACTCTAATCAAATAAAATAATTGTGCAGATTTAAAGCCGCACTCTGTGAAATAAAGAGGTTATGAAAACCAGTGTGCACAAGATATAACTATTTCAATTTTCAGTGCTATTTAACTAGGTTTCATATGTCAAATTAAAATTATTTTATGATTTTAATATCGAAATTAGTATGTACTTATATTTTTGTTTTGTATAAACGACATTCCTGCTGCTTAAAAAGGAGATAATATCCCTAAAATATACAGCAAAAAAGTAAATTGTGATTATTTTTTGTTTTGGCGGTGCTTGCACGCTCAGCGGTAACTAATTAACACACGAGATGAAAATGTGAAACTAGATCAATAATGGTGAATTTAGTGTTTCGATGTTTAGACAATAAAAAGGCCTTAAAATATTTCGACGAGAACGACACTCACATTTTCCTTGATGAAATCCCTTGGAATCAGATGTATTCAAGTCAGAGTTGGACTTGAGACGATGCTTTTCAATTCTCGATGATTATCGTAAATGCTAATAATCATCAACGTACACAAGAGTTATTAATATTCTAAATCCTAAGGATTTTCATGCTCAATTTGACACTTAAAAACCATCCCTTTCCATCAAATCCAGTTTTCTTTTTATTTTTTTTCAAAAAAGTAAAGTTACTCAAAGTAAAAATTCCCTTTTTTGTCGGGCATATTGAAAACTGGTTTTTGCGCGAAAGGGGAGGCTCCGTGAAACGGACAAGCTTAACGTGATTGAATTTTTGCAAGTCGAATTTTGTTAGTAAGCCGACAAATAAATGTTACTCGTCTCTATGTACCCTTACAAGCACTAGTAATACAATGTGTGAAGAATATTATTTTGTATAAAGTTCTCCATGTTCGTTTTCTCAATCGAGGAAAAGTGCGAGCGACGTGCCGACGTTCAAGGGGGGGGGGCGATGAATTAATTAGTTACCACTAATACAAGGCGGCACTTTGAGCATGCAGCAACCTCGCCCGGCTATTTCACTCGTCAACTAACACACCGTGCCACGATCATTAAACATTAATCAATGAAAAGTAACATTTCCAAATAATTACAAATTATATGAGTCCGTCGTGGCTCACTGGCGCTCTCTATAAACCGTCAACATGCTCTAACATTAAAAACATTAAACTAAAAAACTATTGAAAGAAATGTTAAAAAATGATTAATCTGAAAAAATTAAATTGAAATTTACTGAAAATAGAGTAGTGACTTCTAGATTATTAAAAAGTAGAAATAAACAATAAGAAAAGAAGCCTTTCGTAAGCTGTCTGCAATTTTCTACAGTTACTAAGACAGATCAAGAAAGGTAAAGTGCTTCTTTTAGTGAGAGTGCGAGACTTAAGAAATGCAAAGCGTGCACCGGGCACAGAAAATCTATGAAAATTGTTGAGCTTTCCAGTTAATTCCACGTTGGACTTTGATCACCGTTAAAAAATATCAAAATAACACTAATCGAGAATATATATATATATATATATATATATATATATATATATATATATATATATATATTCACAAGTGAATCTCATATGAAGGCAAGCCAAGGCCACGACATGAGACGTGCAAATTAAAAAAGGTAAATATATTAAAAAAGCAATTAAAAAATTCTCTCCCAAAACCGCTCCAACCACAACCAAGCACAACCACAGGCAAGGTACGGGCCTTTGTCAACGAGACAGTCATCAACCAGTGAATGTGGCGCATTACCGTGATTATTATATGTATAATAGTAAAAAAAAATATATATAATATATATATATATATAATATGTATGAGAAACGAAAATAAGTAAATAGTAACAAGTGTTCAATCAATCTCAAGTCAATTCAATAATGGCGTGATCCAATATTAACAGTAGTTGCAGTCAATAAAAATGCCAATCGGATATTAATTCATAAAGGACAAAAATTTTAATGGAGAAGACGGAAAGAGAAAAAAGGATTCTTTCTTTTCTATGTTTATGGTTGAGAGATTACAAAAGGAATTCTAAAGGAGATGTAAGATGGATGGCAATAAAGTTAATAGTTCAATTACAATAAGAAGTAAATCATACGAATTATTATATACGAAAATACCTCATGCTTTATACCATTGTATAGATAGCCCTAGACTAGCTACTAGGCGTAATAGTCATTATGTACGTTTATAGAAAATTATTCAATAGATAAATTTAATCAGTAAATAACAAATAACTAAACAATTAGTTAAAAATCACTTTAAAAATGTTAATGCAAACAAAAATTAATTTTGTCAATAAAAATTGACTTTCTTCCTAATAATCTATTCATTCTGGTTACTCGAAATTTCACGTAATCCAATAATATGCTCTACATTATTTTACAATATTTCACCTGTGTAACATAAAATAAATGAAAATATTAATAACAATAGTTACTTAAAGTGATAATTTTGGAATTTTTTTTAAATAGCTGACAGATTCATTAAAAATGCATTGCTTTAATAAGTGACTTTCATAAATCATATTTTTCATTAACTATTTACTACTTGTTAATATTCAAAGTCTCTTTATGAAAATCTTACATTTCAATTAAAATTGATCTCATCTTAATAAAACATTTGCTAGTTGTACTTAAGTGAATTTACAAAAAAACAACTTTTTTTAAAAGAATTTTAAACATTTTGAAAAATTGTCTGGTTTTAAGTTCGATTTTTACTAAAACAACTATCCATTAACAAATTCGGCTATTTATTTTCTAAATCTCAAAATAGGTTTAATTTAAGGAAATAATTTTTATTGCATTCTAGTGAAAAATTCTTTATCACTTTACGTAGCACCGAAACTTAGCAATGTTGACAATATTTTCTCAATATTGGAAACGTTGAGGAAATGTTGACATTTCCATATTGCTAAACTTTGTGGTGTTGTATGAGATTAACATTTAAGTTATAAAAAATTACAAAATTTGTCAGTAATCAAAGAATTCTATGATTACTGACAAATTTTGCATAATAAAATATGAAGAGCATTGAAGACACAATAGTCTCATTAAAATCGATCAGAAATACTTATATATTTACATTCTCATTACATTTAAACATAGGTAAGAGGAAAATAAGAAAAAGAAACTTCCACTGTTAAGAATATATTTCTCAGAAATATATTTTGTACTCAAAACTTTTGAAATAAAATAGTCCTCTGAGTAAAATTTCTTCAAGAAATAAGTGCTTAAGATCACATGATTAGATCTTACACAACCAGTTTCGACTATAAAGCAAATTAATAAATCAACAACATAACACCAAAGGAAATTATTATCATCACATTATTGTTCGTTTACTTACGTTTGTTTAATAAAGTTCGTTTAAAAACCTCTTTTCTGGGACATAATAATGTATATAACATGAGGATCCGGATCGAAAAAGTAGACCACGCGTCTGACAAATTCTTTGATTCGGGTTCTCATATAACTCTAAATATGATTTAAAGAAAACTTCTCCACTAATTCGAAATAGTAAAAATTTCTTCTAATTTTAGTCATTTTTTACTTAAGCTTTAGTAACAAACTTTTCAACCAATAAATTCTACAATTATATTTTACTTAATATTAATGATTTTGAATTAGTAGACGATTTTTCACTAATTATTAATTCTTCTTTGAATGAAGAAGAGAAACATGCTAACATGATGAGTTACTGTCTGCACTTATAAGCATTAAACTTGACTTCTTCCACGTAAGTTGAAAAATCATTCTTGATTCATCTTCAAGTCCTTAGGTTTCTATTGTTTCCGAGAAATGTCATTCTTTGGGAATTAAGAGAGCTTTTGGTGTTTCTCTTCTCTTTTCACCGTTTGTTTATCTTCAAATTTTCTCTCTCTCTCTCTCTCTCTCTCTCTCTCTCGTCACATTTTTATGTTTTTGAGAGTACAAAGTGTGCAGTAAAGCACATGTAGGGTGCTTATGTCACATTTATGTGCATTTGATAGTGACCTTTTTTCTCGATTACACACTACTTACAAAAAAGAGAAAAGAAAAGGAGAAAAAGTAGAAGAAGAAGAAAAGAGAGGGAGTGCAATAATACGTATACATTCTCGCTTTGAAAAATCTTAATAGATATCCGTTTTGTCTCAGGATCATAATTTTTTCAATAAACTTTTAGTATCTTCCATAACAATTTAAATTCTAACTAACTGAAACTATACTTGTCAAATTCCAAGTAATAAGAATAATTTCCTATTATTTTTAAATAAGCCATAAGTGAGATTACAATTTGAATGCAACGTCAGATTGTGTGATGGACATAGAATGCTTGTGAAAAATTAAAGTGTTCATGCAAAACGTGTCACAAAAAATACCTTTCAAATCGTTTTAAACGCATCATGGTTATCTCAGAATAAAATCTTTCAAACCAATGAAAATTTCATACATTACAAATAATTAAAATTAGTTCCTAAATTTATTATTCCTAATTAATATAATGATTTATCATTGATTACTTAAATGAAAATCTACAACGAAACCTTATGATAATAAAAAAATTCAGCACGTTGACATTTTTCAAGTATGCAGGATTTAACGAGATATTCATACACTACCGTTGGAAAAATGTACGGCTGCACACGCACGGCCCAAAAACATACCAATCTTAAAAATAACGATTTTTGACCTGTAGATCAAAAATAGGTCAAATTTGACGTTAGTTTTGAAGGCCCCTTGGGAAAGGGCGTCCTTTTTACAATTAGAAAATCCTGACTTTACGGCGGCGGCGAAATGTTTCTATATAATAGGGAGATATATGGGGCATTCCATTGCTATTGCATCTCAAATTTTTTATAAATATTCTTTTTCTTTTAGTGATCATTGAAATGAGTTACCATGATTTTATCAATTTTGAAGCTTACATCTTCTACTTTAACAATTTTGAAATCATTAATTACTGTTTAGAAAAAACAAAAATTTCAATTTTTTTTGTCGGTTTCAAACAATTGTAGTTTTTTAACAAGTTATCGCAAATTAATTTTATATAACGCATTTTAAAGCTTATTTTATCACATTTAAAATGCTTTTAATTTAAATCAACCTAAAAACATAGTAAAAAAATTTGATGAAAAAATTTTTTATATTTTTTTCATAAATCTACATACGGAAATGAATATTTCTTGTCTTAAAATTTTTCTAAAAAAATAAACCGTTTTTAAAATAATAATTATTTAAAAAAAGGTCTGTTTGTTAAACAAATGATAATAACTTTCTGAAAAAATATTGTACAATTTTTAAAAAAGCATTTTAAAGGTGTTAAAAAACTACAATTTATTGTTTGAAATCGGCAAAAATTAAAATTTTTATTTTTTCTAAACAGTAATTAACATTGAAAACAATTTTTTTAAAAGTAATGACTTCAAAATTGTTAAAGTAGAAGATGTTAGCTTTAAAATGAGGCCATGAAAACTTCGATATCTTTACTATATATCAAAATATAAAACTTTTTGTAACACCTTTAACTGTGACAGGGTGGGCAAATCCTGCTGGGCAGCACTGTATGTATCGATCAATCTTTTTAAAAATTTTTTGTAAAAAACTAGCACTAAATTAACCATTTTTAATCCTTGTCTAATTGTGGGCAAACGATGTCATCTATTTATTTTGAAATCTTTAATTTTCATAAAACAGTAGATATCCAAATACCTAACTTGTCATTTGACCAAATCACAAAAAATTTTTCACACCACAACTGTTTTCAGGATGAGATTCTCCAAACCTTATCTTCTTACTGTTTAAAATTGTGATTTGATCAATATGGAAGTTACACGGAGAGAGAATATATATTAAATTTTGTAAAAATATTTTTAAATTGGGGAAAAAGTGCAACAAAGCGAAATTTTGATATTGAAAATTCTAAACTTTAAAAATATTTTTGTGAAATTTATTAATGTTATATTAGAATTTAATTAATATTCTTGATATTTGATATAATTATACTAAATTTCACATAAGTTTTTTTAAAGTTTAGTATTTTTTATATCAAAATTTTGCTTTGTCGCACTTTTTCCCCAATTTGAAAATATTTTTACAAAATTTAATATATATTCTCTCTCCGTGTAGACATTTGGCTACCCACCGTTTTACAAAAATTAAAATTTTTAAATAAATTGATCCCATGGTTCGCCTACAATCAGACAAGGATTAAAAATTGTTAACTTATTGCTAGTTTCTTCCAAAAATTTTTAACAAAATTTATCAATACATACATTGTAAAAATTAAATTATTTTAAAAAATTTGTTTAATATTTTTATTAAAAACTACGTGTTAGAACAAAAATTTTCGTTATAAGAGCGTCGAATTTGATCAATTTTTGTCCGAGTTATAAGCATTTGAAAAAAATTTTACTTAAATGGTATTTCGTGGTAGTTCATTTCAACGAGCACTAAAAGAAAAAATATTTTAAAAAAATTTGAGATGCTAAAGCAAAATAATTTCCGATTTGGTGTGAAATGACCCATATACAATGCAGCTCAATAACTTTTACCCACCCTACAGCGATTGAAGGTTTACAAAAAGTTTTGTATTTTGTTTACTATTGAAGATACAAAGGTCAAAAAATATTATTTGAAAGCTCATTTCCTTAGCTTTAACACTTCATAAAATTGACAATAAAAAATAATTTTGTTAATGATTAAATAATGTTACTACAAAACAAAATTTTTTTTGTTTTTTTAATGTGATATGTATTGAATTTAATGCCAGATATATCATTTGAAACCTAGTTTTATCACCTTTAAAACGCATTTTTAAAAATTTTTATACCATAATTTTTAAGAAAAAGATGATTTTTTTTAAATTAGCTATTTTTTCAATTATTGTTAATATTTCAAAAACAGTTACTTTATGAAAGAAATTTTATAAACATAAAATGTTCCTTTTTGTGTACAGAATTAAAAAAAATATATGAAAAATTTTTTTTGAAAAATTTTTTTTTTCATTTTTTATATTTTTAAGTTTTTAATGTAGGAACTCGTTTTTTTACACTCACTATCACAACCAATCATATTTATCATCGTATTTATACCATTTCTTTCAATAATTTTATCTCGCCAAACTTCTATCTTTTAAATAAGTTCTGATATATTTATTTGTTTTGTTGTTTGAAAACGAAAAATTTTGTTTTGCAATAACATTATTTACTCATTAACAAAATTATTTTTTTAATGTCGATTTTATGTGGTGTTAAAACTGATGAAATGAGCTTTCAAATAATATTTTTTTGAGCTTTGTAATTTCAATAGTAAACTAAATATGTGACGCGACACGAGAAAAGGGACCTATCGCCTCAAAAGAGAATTTTACAGGGGGGGCGTTTATAGTGACGCCATGAGCAGAAAACCCGTGTATTTACGCGCACACGTTCAACTTTCGGGCTTTATATTATTAAAACTATTTTAGATTTTTAACTTCTGATTTTTTAACGTGAAAGAGCGACTCAAAATCTATGGAATACGACTAAAAAATCAAAAATGATTTTTTTATCGATAGGTCCCTTTTCTCGTGTCGCGTCACATATAAAACTTTTTGTAAACGCTGTTGGGCGGGTAAAAGTTGTTGAGCGGCACTGTATATTATACATATATATATATATATATATATATATATATATATATATATATATATATATATATATATATATATATATGTCGTAGCCGAATAGATGAATCCGCCGTTTAGCTAAACGCCTAGGCGGTTAGCTAACCGGCGCCCAATAGTCAAATGAACATAATAATTGCTCATATTCTTCTATTGGCCTGAATGAATCCGTCAGTTAGCCAACTGACTAGGCAGTTAGCTAACCGCAAACTCACGAAAATTTTAATTTTCAGTCTTTTATTTTATGTTATTTTTTTTCTCTCTCCAAAACTATTTGTTCTCTCTGTCTATGCGTCAATATTGTTTACTTTAATCAATTGTCTAATTCGAATATTAGATTTGATAATGAGTACAAAAAAATGCATTTGCTTTAAATCCGGTCTAAATTGTAATTCTCGATGTCATCAAAGTCTGCCTTGCTTCAATAAATAAACTATGTAAAAATTAAATGTATAAAATTAAATAAAATCTGTTAAAACCTAATTTATTTTTTCATGAACTTGAGTAATTAAATTTATTACTCTAATAATTTAATAGTCATTAATTCATTAAATTAAATTTATTAATTTAAGAAATTAAATATTAATTAAATTATTTTATTTTTTAATAATATTTCGTGAGTTTGTATTTCGTCTATTGGCCTAAAACGGCTTAGGCGGTTAGCTAACTGCCTAGTCAGTAGGCTAACTGACGGATTCATTCAGGCCAATAGAAGAATATGAGCAATTATTATGTTCATTTGACTATTGGGCGCCGGTTAGCTAACCGCCTAGGCGTTTAGCTAAACGGCGGATTCTTCTATTCGGCTACGACAATATATATATATATATATATATATATATATATATATATATATATATATATATATATATATATATATATATATATATATATCTGTCACGCTCCGAAGAATGGTACCTAAGAAGCAAAAAATTTGAGATTATGTTTTTAATTTTTCGAGTAAAAATACAAAAAGAAAAACAATTATCAATTAAAACTTATTGATCTTTAAGTCTTCATTATATCAAAAATAGCCGATAAAAATTGTTTTCAAATTTAAATAATTAAAAATAAACTTTTAATCAAAATAAATCTAACACGAACCTAAACTATAATTCGTTTGCTTCTTAGTAGTGATGCATTACGAGCGAAAATCGTCTCGTGAGAACGAAAACCTCGCGAAAAATACATTGAAAACAATTGAATGTTATAGTTTCATCTCTTTCTTTTTATGAAAGGACAGAGTCTTGTTATGCACCACTACTTCTTAGGTACCTTTCTTGGGAGCGCGTCACATATCTCATATGATAGTTATACTTTATATGAATTTTAACCAGTATTATAGAATAATAATAATAGTAATATGTTAACAAAGAACGGATAATTGTTTGTTTAAATAATTTTCCATGCACGTACCATGAAAATTTTGGAACAATGCACTACATTACAAGAATCAAAGCGCAACTCTTTATATTTCTTAGAGCCTTATCTATACTTTTTCTGCTATTTTATACTATTTTTATATTTATACTGCATATATTATTACCTAGCTATCAACAACCATTTCATTTTTATCGTTATGTAAATATTCTTTTTTTTTGTTTTAATACCAATATAAAACTTGCAAAATTAAACAACCGACAACTTAAGTGTTAACCATAGATGTGAAAACCAATAATTGAAGTTAGATAGTTATTAGTATTGAAATAAACACAAAGTACAATTTAGATTTTGATTGAACCCATTCACTTTGGAGATAAACAAACTACGACTTCAATATGGTGTCTAAACCACATTGTACTATACAATTTCCGAATACTCCATGTTTGAGTGGCCTTCTTTTTCTCTAAAAATTTCGTTAATTGCAAAACAAATTGTGAATTTTTTTTAGATCAGACAAAACACGTCGAACATCTGTCTTCGGATACGCCATTTTCATTCCGACTGTCGTTAATTATTTTCCAATATGATTTTTTGCTTAAGCTTTTTAAAAAAATGATGTTCATATTTTATTATATATAAAATATAATAAAATAAAATATAATATAATATATTTTATTATATGAGTGATTTTACGCATAGCAAAAAGTTTGGTTTATGACTTTTTAACAAATTGAAAAATTTAAAAAAACTTTGCTTAAGCAACGTAATTTAAATGTAATAATACAAAATATCCCCTACTTGATCATTATTATCATATTGTAATATTTTTCTTCTGAATTAAGAAATTTTTTTTAAAAGTAAACAAGAAAAAATTAGAAATGAAAACTAATTAAAAAATTATTTTTCGTACAGTATAAAGTAAGTTAGTAAGTTTTCCATGTACTAATATCAATATTATTAATATCAATCAATATGTATTATTACCATACAGCGGACATTTTTATATAACAATAATATTACTGTAATGCTTCAAAAATCTAATGGAATATTGCAGTGATAATGTTCTTGAGTTTTTTGAACATATAATTCTCGTTGGGGGTCGATGGAGACTCTTTAATTAATACCGATTCCATGTCAAGTGATCAAGGTGGAGAAAAATTTTTCTCCAATCCTAGCAAAACTTGGGGCTTTTGTAATACTATAATAGATAGTAATTTTCCGTGAAAATATTTTTTTTCCTAGTCTAATATTTTCCGAGGGGGAGGGGGTAAATTTTTGTGTTTTTCAGTACAATGCTTATTTCGATAACTTTTTACTCTTAAACAATTAAACATAGGGGAGACCGAGGAGGAAAGTAACAGAGGAGGAAAGTAACAACGCTAATATCTTTTAAACAAATTAGCGAAAATACAGAGTCTAAATTTTTTTTCGTCAGTAGTACCCCCTACAACTTCTTCATAGTGTTCAAGAACATTTCCGGTTAGGTGAAGTCTGTTAGTGATGTGAGGTTACAAAAATACGTCAAAAGTAAGTTTTCGTTTTAACTTTCAAAACCTCATATTTTTGTAAATACTCAGTTTTATAAAATGTGCTTTTCGGGGTTTTGTAACTTAATTATCTGTCTTTAAGTTACAATAGTGTATTTATAAATTACGTGTACCCAGGTGCGAATTTTCGGTTGGCCCATAGTTGGGCCAACTTTTACAAGGTCGGTCCAACTTCTCGTGCCAGAGGTTGGGCCAACCATACAGATGATAACGGTTGGCCGTCTAATGGCGACGATGGTTGGCCCGACAAGTCATAAGGAAGTTGGCCCAACTTAAAATGCATATGTTGTGCCAGCTATACATTTCAATGGTTGGTCCAAAAACTGACGCAAAAGTTAGCACGACTTTAAATGCGTAAGTTTGGCCAACTTTAACAGCCAAAGGTAAAAAATTATTAAAAAACTAAATTATTTAAACAATTAACACGTTATTATTAGCAAGAACATCAGATATAACCTTTACCTATTATTATTAAACACAATCTCATACATACATTTTCGAAAATATCTACCGCTTGCTGGGATCGAAACCCCTAACCTAACGCGCCGAAGACTTATACACTGACCACTACGCTACGCTCACATGGGAGTCCATACCGTTAAATGTATATTAAAGCTGCAACAGTCGGGCCAACCGTGGCCCAGAGTTTGGCCAACCATAAAGTTTGAGTTATTTAAACTGTGTTTTACAGAGTTTTGCCAACTGTCGGGCCAACCGTGGCCCAGAGTTTGGCCAACCGAGAAAGTTTAAGTCATGTAAACTGTTTTTCACAAAGTTTTGCCAACCGTCGGGCCAACCGTGGCCCAGAGTTAGGCCAACCGAGAAAGTTTAAGTCATTTAAACTGTTTTTCACAAGGTTTTGCTAACCGTCGGGCCAACCGCGGCCCAGAGTTTGGCCAACCATAAAGTTTGAGTTATTTAAACTGCGTTTTACAGAGTTTTGCCAACCGTCGGACCAACCGTGGCCCAGAGTTTGGCCAACCTAAATTTGTAAGTCATATGAGATACGCTCCCCATAGTTGTGCCGACCTTTGTCGCCAAAGTTGGCCCGACGGTTGGTTATACTCTGCATGTAATGGTTGGCTTGCAAAGTCGGGACAACTGTGGGCACTAGTACTTGCCAAAGTTGGGCAAACTCTGGCAACCAAAACTTCGCTTGCCAAAGTTAGGCCAACCGTGGGCCAACCTTCAAACTCTGGCGGCCAACCTAAATTTTGAAAAAAAAAATTTTTCGTCCAAAAAAGTCAAAATTAAAAATAAATTTCAATTTTTGGGGGGAAGAGGTACGATTTTTTTTAAACAAAAGCTGAGGTTTTTTCCTAAAAGGACATATAAATGAAAAAGTGGGACTAGAATGTTTTAACATTGAAAAAAAGAATTTTCTCCTAAACGGAGCTAAAAACCGGGTGTAGAGCGCTCCGGTGAGTAGAAAACTCTTTTTTTTCAATGTTTAAACATTCTAGTCCTACTTTTTCATTTACATGTCCTTTTAGGAAAAAACCTCAGCTTTCGTTTAAAAAAAAATCGTACCTCTCCCTCCCAAAAATTGAAATTTATTTCTAATTTTGTTTTTTTGGGTCAAAAAATTTTTTTTTTCAAAATGCTTATTTCCAATAGAAGAGCATGAAAAAACCTTTCCAAAATGTACTTTGTCAAATTTTTATGTTCAATTGTGTAAGAGTAAAAAATTATTAAAATAAATATTACACCGTAAGACCCCTTCATTACTTGACGTGGAATCGCTCATTCATATATATATATATATATGAAAATATTGGACTAGGTAAAAAAATATTTTCACGAAAAATTACTATCTCTTAGTACTACAAAAGCCCCAAGTTTTTCTACGATTTGAGAAAAAATTTTCTCCGCCTTGACATGGAATCATTCATATATTTGGAAATTCATGATATTTTGTTAAAAAGAAAAGTATTATCTATATAAATAAAATCAGACTTTTGTCTGTACATTGCACGAAATTAATTTTTTCTAGCATAATTTATTTATTTGAGCAACGGAGATTCCAAAAGTGGTAATAGAAAATTTCCGGTCTGTATGTATGTATGTGTGTATATATGTATGTACACTGAGAGAAATGGATAGTCAGATTTTGATATTAAAAAGATGATGTTACACGATACTATCATTATGCTTAGTGATGCATAACGAGACTCTGTCCTTTCATAAAAAGAAAGAGATGAAACTATAACATTCAATTGTTTTAATTGTATTTTTCGCGAGATTCTCGTTCTCACGAGATGATATTCGCTCGTAATGCATCACTAATTATGCTACTGCCAACCGTCACAGATGCTAAAAAAAATATAGTTATGCTACCCCGTACTACCAAAATGTTACTCCTGATGATATTGATGATAACGGTGACTATCTAGATACACGGAAAAAAATAGTTCACGAATCTCTCGTGAACTAGTATATCACTTTTGGATGGGACACAAAATTTCAAAATTTTCATTCACTTTTGATTAGAAATGGCGAACGTCAACGAAAAACTGAAACAAAGTTAATGAATTTTTGATGAACGTGTTAAGGATGAGTAGTTCGTCAAAAGTAGAGGTACAAGTTGACGAAAAAGTCGTGAACTCGCGAGTCTCAGTAGTATGCGCAGTTCGCAATGCGCATCAAATATGGCTGATCAAGAATTCATCTGTCATAATTCAGTCGGTGTCATCAGTGTTTACACTCGGACAAATTCTTTGTTTGATTAAATTTATTATTTAGAATCAATGTTTTTATTATTCATTGAATATTTTTGTGTGCTAATTTCTTTTGTGAAACAAATAATTCATAAAATAAATTAGAAGTTACGACAAGGATCGTTTTATACTTTGCACGGTCCTGAGTTTTGTAGCAGACAACAGCAGACAAAGCTAATCGTGTCGTTTGCAGGAGTACTGTCAGTGTATATAGATTTAGCCGTGTTGGTTAGTTGTTAGGAATATTATTAGGGTACTAGGTTCGAATCCCGTGAAGCGAGTTGCGAATTTTAATAGCGATAAAATTGTGTATTCTGTGTAGTTGGGTGCGTATAGGCGTCAAGTTATCAAATTAAGTGAAATACTATCAAAAAAGTAGTGTCTAGAAATTATTTTTTTTGTTTTTAACATTTTTTAAAAGTTCACGAATTTTTCGTCAACTTTGACGAAAAGTTCAGAAACCGTACTACGTTTCTAGTGAAGGAGTTGATGAAATTTTGATGAACTGTGTTTATAGATTTTGAAGAATTTTGTGTCCCATCCAAAAGTGATATACTAGTTCACGAGAGATTCGTGAACTTTTTTTTTCCGTGTAGCTGTCTGTATACGTAGCATTAAAGATGGTCACCCTAACTACAATTATGTTACCCACTACTATAAATTTCTCTCCGTGTATGTCTGCAAAATTCTGTTCGCGCATAACTTGAAAACGCCTTGACCGAATAAAGTCAAATTTGGCAATCTTTTAGGTATTGGTTTAACTTAAAATATTAGCTATATTTGATGAAAAAATATTCAGCTGAACAAAAGTTATGAATTTTTCAAAAAATTCAAAAAAAAATTTTTTTTAATTTTTGCTTCCTCATAAGGAAGCTTTGCATTCTTGACGATTTTCAATTTTTCAAAACATGGTTGTATGGTTGTATTTTCATCTAGGATATATGTATATTAAATTCGGAGCAAATGTCCAGATGTATGTGTGTGTATGTCACAAAAATTGTGTACAAATTATCTCAAACAAATTTTAATGGATTGCCCTGAAATTCTGCAGGTTTATTGCAGTCTTTAATACCTAAAATCTGACACAAGGAGTTTCAAATTTATCCACAAAATTTTTTTTATACAATTTTTTCAAAATTAAAAAAAAAAAATTTTTGGTTTTTTTTTAAATAACTTTTTTATTTCTTAATAGTTTCATAAATTATTCTTAAAATTACTTTCCTGACAAAAAAACGAATCGATTGATATATTCAAAGTGCACATTTCATCAAAATTTATTAAATTAATTGCTATTTCTATTTTTCACAAAAAATTCAAATTTTGTATTTTTTCAGAATTTATTTTAATATTTTGAAATGATTATTCTATCATTAAAAAGAAGCAGTTTGGATATGAAAGTTTAAATTTCACTAAATATTTATATAAAAACTTATAAATTATTTATATAGTTTTATTTTTAACAAATCTTCTAGACGAACCCTTTTATGCATAGTTATTCAAAAATTTGCAAATCGCACTATTATATTTAATTCATGAATATTTCTTGATATATCAAGAAGAAATTTTTTTGAGAAAAATGAATGCTTCCATTGATATGCTTCTGAAAAATCATAATTTGGTTTTCATGTTGATTTGACCTGAAATGAAGATTCAAGAGGATTTTTGAAAGCGGAAATGAAACTGAAGCTGGCACCCAGTTATCAGCACCAGTTAATTTTTTAAAACTACATGTTGATTTTTTGCAACTGTTTAATTTTAAAAATTAAGTGGGTGTTAATAACTGGTTTGACAGAATAAATAATTTAACACAAATTAAATCTTAAATTTAAATATGATTTTTGTTTAAAATCAACAAAAAACTTAAAAAATTAAGTGGGTGCTGATAACTGGGTGCCAGTTTCAGTTTCATGGATTTTCCTCTCAAAAAAAGAATATTTTTTTCAGTGTGTGTATGTTACTGATTCTTGTGGATATGGAGGAACCTTAATGGTCATGAAATGAACAACTTGTTTCAGATTGGGATACATTTTTTAATTTATTAATAATATAAATGATTTTAAAGATATATAATATATTTAATAATAAATAACTTTTTTACTTAAAAAATAGTACTAATATGAAAAAAATTATGAATTTTTCCAAAAAAAGAATTTTTTTTGAATTTCGATAGATTGCAGTAAATTAATCAGTTATGATTGTTGTAACACACACACATATATATATATATATATATATATATATATATATATATATATATATATATATATATGTATATATATATGAGGCATTTCATAGATAGATTTTTTAATAATTTTTATTATACAAAACTTTAATTGTTTATAATATATTATACACTAATTCAATAGAGAATTTCATGAGCTTTCTATTCCTATTTTTATTATATTAAATTTCTGCCAATTTCGTAGAGAAATTCCTGTTTGAAATGTTAAACTCTTAATATCACAACCCCCCCCCCCCCCGACGATTTTGATCAAAATTGTATGAAAATAAGGCGTAAATTCTCTAGTTTCTATTTCCATTTAATATATTATGGACATTTCATGGGATTAATAGAAAAAAAATTATTTAAAAAATGTGTTTTTGAAAAATTTGACAAATAGTATGAAGTTGAACCTTAACCCATTCAACTTACATTAAGAGTTTAACATTTCAAACAGGAATTTCTCTACGAAATTGGCAGAAATTTAATATAATAAAAATTATACTTTTAACAGTGGTTCTACCAACTGGAAAAAACGGTAAATATGCAGGAATTTAATTTAATCGGAAAAACTGTGAATTCAGCTTGCAATATAGGTCTTATTTTAGATTTCAGCAATTATAATACAATTAGTTCGAATTGGACTTTACTATAAATCCAAAAATTAGTGGAAGTTTTGAATTAACTTATAATATACTATAATTAAATTTCTACAAATAATTGACAAACATTGTTTTCTGCATTTTAATTAATTGCAAATAAATTATTTGATGATAAAAAGTCAATCACTGATTTAAAATAGTAATATTTTTTTAATGATATAATTAATGGTAGCTAATTATTATTTTCAAATAATAATTAGGTCAAATTAAATTCCCCACTATTTCCCATTTTTGGAGACTGGTAGACGCACTATTGAATGTATTTCAAGAAACTAAAACCCGTCGAAGACGGGTACGACAGCTAGTATGTATATATATATATATATATATATATATATTCTCTTTTTAACAAAATATCATGAATTTCCAATTGGTTTCTCATTCGCTCATTTATATTTATCAAAATAATATAACTAAATTTTATTTAATATTTCATATTATTCAATTTATTGAAAAGTAGTTCAAAATTTCGCAAATTAATAAGAAATTAATTTTTTCCTTTATGAATCAACATATGAGGCGTTCCACGCCAAGTCGGACATCATTTTGCTTTTGCATCTTAAATTTTTTCAAATATTTATTTTCTCTCAGTGCTCATTAAAATGAGATTTAAAAATGTTTTAAATGAAATTTTATTTTTAGCAATGCATGTATCAATAAATTTTTCGTAAGAACTAGCACTAAATTAACAATTTTTAAGTCTTGTTTGATTGTGAGCAAACAATAGAATTTGTTTTTTTAAATTTTTAATTTTTATATCCGCTGTAAAAACGGTATACGGAGAAACTTTGTATACTATTTTTTGTGAAACTCGCAATGTATTTTTAGTAAACTGACTAATAAAGTGAAATTGTAATTGCCTCATTAATGTGAATTTTTTTAATAATAATAAATTAAAATGTTTCTTTTAAATACATATAAAGAAAACTTATTCTGACTTTATAGTTTTTAACTTAAAATTATTTAATTTAATCTTTTTTATATATATTTCACAATATATGCAAGAAATAAACTTTTAAGTTAATAAAAAATATTTTTTCTAAATCTTAGCTATAAATTTCTACAAAGAATAAAAATTTAATCAAAAGGATAAATAATTTTACGAAATAATAATGATAATTCTGTCCATTTCAAAAATTGACCTTATTAATTTTAAATATAATTGATTTTGTAAACTTTATTTAATAAACAAATATTATTTAATACAGCATTTAACAAATTTTCTCCCAAGTGCTAATACAATGTTTTGGATTAGTATATAAGAACAGTGACTTACTTTCTTGATATGAATTGTATATGCGTTCCGTCGATTAAAGTGTGCGTTACTTTATCAGTATGTTAGGCATTAGATTAGGTTGCGTTCAAATAAGTTATCAATCGTCATAGGTAAAATAGATTTCTACCTGGCATATTAGTATGAGATGGCGACAGTCTGCCCCTGTCACTGACATTCGACATTGTTTTTTAGTGAAATCATGAATTTTAAATTTTCATCAACTGACTACTAAATTATAAAAGTCTGGTTCTGTTCCGTGTTTTAATAGTCAGACTACGAAATATTGATACCGTCGCAGTTTTTCCTCACTTTAGGGTACAGTCACACGATCAATGCATCTGCATGATGCATGCATGCACAAACATTTGACTGTTCACACCTCAATTTTTCGCTCTCGAAAAATCATTTTTCTGGCGGGATATTTAAAATTGATTAAAATTTAAAAATAACGTATTACTAATTATTACAATAAGAAATAAAAAAAATTGAACGTTTATTATAAGGAATTAATTGTAAATAAATTTCTCTTAATTTGTGGCATATTTTAATATTGTGAATTTTTATAATTTAAAATATGCCACAAATTAAGAGAAATTTATTTACAATTAATTCCTTATAATAAACGTTCAATTTTTTTTATTTCTTATTGTAATAATTAGTAATACGTTATTTTTAAATTTTAATCAATTTTAAATATCCCGCCAGAAAAATGATTTTTCGAGAGCGAAAAATTGAGGTGTGAACAGTCAAATGTTTGTGCATGCATGCATCATGCAGATGCATTGATCGTGTGACTGTACCCTTAGTAGTCAATTTACTAAAAACACATAGTGAGTTTATCACAAACTAGTATACAACGTTTCTCCGTGTAGGTAACCACATTCTCAAAATCACACAAATTTTTCAAAGTTAATCTGTTTTATGAGTTTTTTTCAAACTTAACCTTCTTACTGTATAAAATTGTGATTTGGTCAAATGTCAAGTTAGACATTTGGCTACCTACCGTTTTCACTAATATAAAAATTAAAAATTTTAAAATGAATAGATTCCATCGTTTTCCTATAATTAGACAAGGCTTAAAAATTGTTAATTTAGTGCTAGTTTTTGCAAAAAATATTCAAAAAAATTTATTGGTAGTACATATATTGTATGTATAATTATACATTGTATTTTTTTTAATTTTCCAATTTAATCAATTCTTGATTGAGTTATAGGCATTTAAAAAAATTTAAGTTAAAAAGTAATTTTTTAAGATTCTGTATCATTTAAATCGCTTTACGAAAAAATTAGAAAAAATCATGATTGTTCATCTCACCGATCCGAGTACTGAAAAAAAATATTTGAAAAAATTTGAGACACAAAAGCAAAATGATTTCCGACTTGGAAATTCTACTGTTTATCAAATACTATTAAATTTTTTTTTTTAAACTCATAATGGGAACAGTCCTAATTTCGATGTCGTTGGTTATTTAATTACTTATTATTATTAATGAAAAAATTATAATTTTAGTAAACAAAAGTAGCTATTTGCTTGTAAGCACAGAAATTAGGGGAGACCGGGGCTAAACCGGACAAGTCAAATATTTCCGAAACCGTGAAGAATTTCAAATCATGTAAATAACCTATGAACGCGCAATTTCGTGATGCATATGCTGCATGAGGTTTTAGGGATGTGTCATTTTTCTTGTAATAATAGTTGCCGTTAATATATGAAAATGTCATTTTTTGAGGTAAAAGTAAAAAAAAATTTTCTCATTTTTTTGAGTTTTTATCGTTACAGTTAAAGTGCAAATATCATACTGCAATTTTTCTTTTAGCTCAAGGTGTACTGAGTTTAGTAGAAAAAAAGTTTAATGGAAAACGTTAAGAAGAAAAAATATATTGCAGGTTAATTATAAGATGATGGTGTGGGGCTGAATCGGACATCGTGGTAAAAAATAGAAGTATCTGCAAATAAATAAAAGAAGAATTGATTTGACTTTTCTACAAAAAAAACGAAAATTTGTGTCTCATTCTTTAATTAATTAGCCGTGTCCGATTTAGCCCCATGGGGTGTCCGGTTTAGCTCCACCAATTTTCGCATTTTCGTTTTCGAGGTAGTCACCTTCGAAGCAATATATCTCCAAAGCTACTGTAGTTTTTTAAAATCGAACAAGTGCGATTTGTAGGTGAAGGTACAATCTTCAAAACGGTATATTACTCTTTAGCAAAAAATGTGTTTTTGTATGAGTTTTCTGGTCAAAGACCAAATCCGTCCGGATTAGCCCCGGTCTCCCCTACTTATTAATATTTACATTGGATTTATAATAGTATGTAAAAGTAGCTTTTGCTTGCAAGCACAAAAATTAGTTATTAATATTTACATTGGATTTATTTATGTACATATGTAAAAATTTAAGTTTTTTTGTTTTAAATTATGGGAAAAACCAAGTCCAGAAACTTTTTAATTATGTAAAAAATAGTTTATTACTTTTTAAAAAGCGCAATTTTTACTGAAATGGTCCTATTTTCCAAAATTATTGAAAAAGTTTCTAATTTTCTCTTGAACATTTTCTTTACTTGTAAAAACAGACATAACTAGATTACCACATGAGTTAGTGTCCACACGGTTTAGACTTTAAATTGCAATGTGTAGTACATTTTATCGCACTACTACTAAAAGGGTAGGGGAGACTGGGGCCAAATGTTAAACTGTCAAACCAATTGAAATTCATTGTCTTTCGGACGGAAATAGTTAGAGCATTGTAATTTTAATTATATATCACTCTAAATAAATGTCCGAAGTTATGTGACATTCATGAAGTGTATTTTGACCCTATATTTGTAAATTTTTACGCAAAAGAAAATTACAACTTTTAAGTATTTTTGGATCGCCAAAAGAATTTTCGCCTATTTTGGGTCCCCTGAAGATAAGCCTCTATAATTGTTCTAAAACAATTATTAAATAAACACGAATGTTTTATTAGCACCTATCAGAAAGTAGTTGCAGTAGACTAGAAATTTTCAAAAAAGGACAAAACATGTATTTTACGCAAAAATATTAGGAACTTTTCTATTAAAAGTTGTTGAAGACAAGTTGTCCTACAACATTGATCTATACACAGGGTTGCCAAAATGAAATAGCAAGTTGTACTGACATCTGGGTCCGATATGTACTAAATTGTACTGATATGTAAAATCTGTAGTAATATGCAAGAATAATGTCGCAAAATTCAAATATTATAAATGATAACCTTTATAAATGTATTAAATACGCATATTAATATTTAATTTAAATATTTTGTCATGTAATACAATTTAACTGTTTGCAAATCAATTACAAAAATTATCCTATTTAACATATAGTAAAACATTTCAAGCCAGTGGTAGGCAAGGCAGAGACAGAGTCATGTAATTCCATGGTCTTAAATTTTATTGGCTTTTCCGATAGCAAATGTCCAAAATATGGGAATTTTTTGTTGTACAGGTAATCATATTTGCGTTAGAAATGTTTGCTGCCTCCGAACAGTGTGTGAACGCCTTTTTTCACTAATCACCGTAGAATCGTATAAAAGTATACATATAATACAAACACTATCAAAAATTGTACTAAATATATCAAAGAGGTACTTAGAGTACTGCTCTTGTGGAAATTGTACTAGTTTAGTACAATCGTACTAAAAGTGGCAACCCTGTCTATACATATTTGCATCGAAGCGGAATTATAGTCTAAAAAATTCTTTATGCAAAATTTAACATTTAGTCTCAGTCTCACCTATATATATATAAATGGGCAATTCCACGTGAGATTTTAGTCGACCTCTTAAAATCGGACAAAAATTTTTTTTTCTATTCTGTATCGAATAAAAACAGATATGTATTTTTTTATTTTTGTTTAATTGTCAAAATTTTAGAGTAATGAATTTTCAAAATTTTGCACTTTTAATTGTAGACCTATATTCAGTACCTCATAAGTCCGAAAATATTGAGTTTACAAAAAAGTTGTCAAAGAGCGAAAGTTTTAATTTTCTTTCAACTTTTAGAAAATGAAAACAAAAAAAATTTTTTTATTTTTTATTAAAAAATAAAACAATTTTATAAACAAATATATTTTTTTAATTTTGGGTATGATAAATTTTTAATTTTCTTTTTTCAAAACATACCTGGAAATGATAAAAAGGTTTTGCAAAAAGTTTCAGAGTGGCCCTGACAAGTTTAATGGGTTAAAAAAAATAATTGAGCTGCTTGTGCAGGTCGCACGCACTCGGCATAATGGGATTTTTTTTACAATTTACTATTAAAAATTGTCTAAACCATACAAATTTTATCGAATTTTGATTATTATTAAATTTGTAGGCTTTAGACAATTTTTAATAGTAAATTTAAAAAAAAAAATTAAAAATTTATCATACCCAAAGTTGAAAAAAAACTAAAACTTTCGCTCTTTGACAACTTTTTTGTAAACTCAATATTTTCGGACTTATGAGGTATTGAATATAGGTCTACAATTAAAAGTGCAAAATTTTGAAAATTCATTACTCTAAAATTTTGACAATTAAACAAAAATAAAAAAATACAAATCTGTTTTTATTCGATACAGAATAGAAAAAAAATTTTTGTCCGATTTTAAGAGGTCGACTAAAATCTCACGTGGAATTGCTTATATATAATAATTTCTTTTAAACTTAGAGATATTGATGAAACATATTTTTCAGAATAGCAAGTACATATTTAAAACAGCACCATGTGAGAAACTATTCGGACTTGAATGAAAAAAATGTTTTTAAAGAGCTTTGAAAAACAATAGCAAATTAAATGCGAAAGATCGTTATGAGGAAACTCGTTGAAAGAGAGTTGAAGTTAACTAAAAGACTAGAAAATGGGGGAAATGCAAAAAGACAAACTTATTTAGGATCTTATTTGAGATTCCTAAGTAACTAAAAAATCTTGCACATTTTTTTCCAGTTCTTGTTAACTCTCCCTCTCACTGCATTCTAACTTTTTCTCCAGTGTGTGATAATGTCATAATACTCTTGAGTTCAGACTTGTACTAAACCACCTGTGTTATTTTTAATTTGTGACTTTCAATTGAAATATAAAAATTGTAACTAGCAACTTAAAAACCCAAAAAAGAAATAATAAAAGAGATTGAGAGAACTTATAAGAATCCAGGTAAATTTTACGAGAGAAAAACAAAAAGCAGTAAACACATGAAGACTGACAATGCAAGTACATGCTGGATCTTTTTAAGGATTAAAATCCCCTCGAGGAATAAGAGTTTCTCGTGAAAATCATTGCATCCATGAGTTTCAAGAAAAAACTTGTTTATTTCGTTAACCTTCTCCTTTAAACAATTTTTTTTGACAGTGTTAACTTGTAAAGATCATATGAAACATTACATTGACGGAGAAGTACAATGAATCTCAATCTTAATGATGGAGTGTTGCTCAGTCTCTTTCTTTATGCGATAATAATGCACTTCACTCGCGGAATAAAAAAGTCTTCAGTCTTTTTTAAAATTTTTTTCTGATCAAATTTCCAAGAAGTAAAGATTCCTTTTTTATCGTTTTGTTCATGAAACCATATTTTTCATTTTATTTTTTAATAAAGTTCTAATTGGCATATTGGCTTCATATCTTGGCACATTAGTGGAACTTGATTTATTTCTCTTCACTGATGCACTTACATTCATAATTATAGAGATCTTGTTTCTTATTAGGCATGCATTTAGTTTACGAAATTTTAAATACTGCACTAAAGCCTATACACATTTCATACTCCTAGCAAATATCGACTCAAAAAAGAATAAATTAATATCAAATTTTTATTTAAAAATTAAAAATTAAGAATTAAAAGCTAGTTTCTTTGGATGACAGTCGCGTCGTTCCTCCCTTTTCATCCAGAGAACATTTTAAAATTTACAATAATTATCATAGCTAATGATATTTAAAAAATATTGTGCATTTACTAGGAAATTTACCATGTATTGTTAAGACGAAATATTTTTTTATCACAAAGCTATCACTTTGGTTTATTTATTTATGACTTTTGAGCAGTATTAATTAACATGAACAAGTAAGTGAAGTTATTTTAAAGGTTTTTCTTGTTAGAACCACGAAATACTTATAAATATTTTTTCTAAATATAACAAGTTAAAATTATTTTTCGCAATTAATATTTTAAAAAATAACTCATAATTTTTTTAACTATGGATAACTTTATAAAACTTGTAGAAAAATAAATAAAAATTTTAAACGCGAACATTATTTACACTAATACTCTGATAATCAATTATTACTATAAGACACTAAATTGACTTTCATTTGTCATTGTCTTTTATAGTGATACATATCGAACAAATAGATATCATTTGTCTTTTTGTCTCCTTTCATAAAAAAGTGAGATGAGACTATAAAATGGAATTGATTTAATTATTATTTTAAAGATATGCTCGACTATGTTGAGAATTTAAAGATAAAAAATCACTCGACGTGTAGCACTAGTCTTTAATTAATGACAGGAAAATCAAAAGTTTTGATAAAACCGCTTAATTTTCAAATGTTAAGCCGTCAATTCGGCCTATCACTGACCATAAAATTCACCATTAAGATTACAAACTTAAAGAAAATTCTTAGTTTTAATAGAAAAATATAAAAAGTATTAATGATAGAACGTCCAACGTCCTTCCGGCAGGACCAAAAAGACTCAAGTGAGTCCGTCCGAAATCGCTAAATAAAACTAACATGGATTGACATAAACAAAAAGTAAAATATATCGTTGGAAAGGTGATGAAACAAGCTTTCAGCGCATGTAAATGTCGAACTCGTAAGTTCAAACCGAAGAGCTGGGTAGCTTAAAGAAGTTGAATTTTCCGAAAATTCATATAATTTTTAGTCACAAAATGAGGAAACCCGGTCCTGCCGGCAGGACGCTTTTCGCTTTGTTTAAAAGGCTACCAAGTCTAGGCATATAAATTTAAAAACTTGATATAAACATCATTGGAAAGCTTGTTTCATTACCTTTCCAATGATATATTTGTTTTTATTTTTATCTGCTTCCATATTAATTTTATAAAGAAACTTTGAAGAGAGTTTTTATTCAATTGGCCGCAATTTTGCTGATTAACATTAAAAATGAAATTTTTTAAAATTAAACAAATAGGTTTCATTCTTTGAACGTTTCTGAAGAAAAAGAGACTAAACCGGCCAAAACATATTGATTTTTGTGGATTTTACATTAAATTTACGAAAAAATGTTTTTTTTTACTTTTTCGAAACAGCAAGTTTCACGGCTTTGAAAAATGGTTTAATATTATTATTTTAAAAAGTCAAGTACATGGATTTTTTCGTCTTTTCGTCTACTCTAATCCCAAGAAGTTCAGGAAAAGAAAAATTAAATTCCCTTTTTTTAAAAGTCTTATTTTCGGAACATCCTTCCGGCAGGACGGGCGCTTGGACGTTCTATCATTAAGCAACATTATAATTGGCACTTTCGTGACGAATTTTTCTATTCTACTTTCTTCTAAAAAGAAAATGAATTTAAAAGAGATTTTATTGTCGATAATCATATCGTCTGATAAATATTTAAATGATTAATATTTAAATTAAAAATGAACCCACCTTGGTTGCAGAAAGAATCAGCGAGACCTAAAAGTTAAATAGGTATGTCGAAGACCTTATTAGGTCAGTGTTAGACCGCAATGGGAAATTCAACCGGAAGGCTTTCAAACCACCTCAAAAGGTTTGAATCAATTTTGTTTCAACTAAAAACCATTGCCATTTAAAGAATCACTGATAATAATGAATTAAATTTCATTTTAATATGAAATGCGAACATATTTATTTAAAATTGGATTAGAAACATAAGTAATTTTCTTAGAATTTAATCTAAACAGAACATTACAATTTTTACATTATTCATTTTTTATTTGACCTTCAAATTACTAACTTAGTGTATTTAAATGGCAAAGATTTATCTGAGTTGAATAGCTAATTAAAAAAAAACAATAATAAAATGTCTGTATTCACGACGTTCCATTTCCGGCGACAAAATTTGTCGTGTATGAAAAGTCTCATGTACCGATAAAAGAAAATGACTGTGGTCTACGTCCACTTAACTTGACTTTTTCTTTATAGCTTGGTCGTGGTGTAGCGGATGTGGGAGTTCTATGCGAAAATTCGTTTGCTTTCAGAACGATTGAGCTGCTTATTGGAAATATCATCAGCTTTGGATCGCCTTCAAGAGAATCCTTGGCAATTTTCCCTGATTTCTGAGTAAAGAGTCTGAAGTGCCTCTTCAGGCACGTCATGGATGCACCTACCCTCTGGCCACTGAACGCACACTGAAACAAAAAATGTAACATAATTATTACTATTTTTTTATAAAAGAACTGTCGAATTGACATTTCAACAAAAGTAACGAAGGCACCAGAACGATAAAGAAACATTATTTCTTTTTATTTATTTACACGGAAAAAAAGGACGTGAAAATTTCCTTGAAACTTTTAGATAAGACTATTGTCTTAGACTATTTCTAGACTGGGTAGTTCTACAAAAAAGGGAATTTATGATTTCCAATATTGTTTTTTACATTAATTAAAAAAAAATAGAATTATTTTCAATGGGAACTGTATTGCTAAATGATTTCTATTATGTCACAAAACGTTACCCGGTTTCAAAAAATATTTTTTAACAAAAATAAGCACCTAAGTTCTAAATTCGAGAGAATATTGAGAATATTTTATATTGTACTCCAAGGGACAGAAAGTGGCTTTTTTATACGAGTGCAATATAACAGTTTGTCTATCAATTTATATTTATAACAATGTGCCAAATTTAGTTCAAATCGGTAAACGCGTTTTTGAGTGATTGGAGTACAAAGATTTTGTGACAGACATACATACACATATTAAATTTTTTAGGGTTATTTCTTGAATTCTTGATGTCAATATCAATTATTTATGCTACAATTTGGAAGTTTTAAGCAATGTACAGACAGACGTCTGATTTTATTAATGAGGATAGTTAATTCAAATAAGGGTGGATTCCCAAGTGAGCAAAAAACGTGAAAATAAAACCAGAATTTCATGAGTCTAACTTGGGACATTACCCAAAATTATGGTTTATACTAAATTTTTTCTTAACCTAGAGCGACTGGCCTCTGTGGCATTTACCACTTCTGTTCTAATCAATGTTTTGTAGAGAAAATATGTTATACTATCAGTTCTGTATAAACGAAGAATAAACAAAGTGAACTTCGGCAAGGCGTTTCTCATTTTCTATTCAAATCTGAACGAAGTAGAAGAGATAGAAAAAAATGTAATAAAGGGTATAACGTAATAAATCTACCTAAGAAATGATATCACCTTCAAGTCGATCGATCGTTTTCAAAGATGAAGCAGCGATAGAATTTTAACTCACGAAATTCTTTTAGAAAGGTTTAAAAATCCCTAGCGACTGCACTTTTCTATAGAATTACATAAAATTTAAAATCTTAATAGTTAGTAACAAGATAATTGACCATTTATATATAATATACACACTGAGAGAAATGGATAGTCAGATTTTGATGTTAAAAAGATGATGTTACACGATACTATCATTATGCTACTGTCAACCATCACAGATGCTAAAAAAATATAGTTATGCTACCCCGTACTACCAAGATGTTACTCCTGATGATATTGATGGTAACGGTGACTATCTAGATAGCTGTCTGTATACGTACCATTAAAGATGGTCACCCTAACCACAATTATGTTACCCACTAAAAAAAAAAAAAAAAATTCCAGGCCTTTACCAGGTTTTCCAGACTTTGTTTCTTCAAAATTCCAGTCAAAATTTTTACTAATTGTTTAGTTTATTGAGTCTTTTTAATTCTCCCAGGTAAAAATGATTCGGACCAGTTCGTATGAATTTCGTGCGAATTTCGTACGGATAAATATAAAATTTGTTTTAGAATATTCTACACGGAGTTTCGTATAGTTTTCGTATGGAAATCTGGCGGAATATTTTTGAAGAAATTTTTAAATTAATCCGTTCGCAATTTGATCGAATTTCATATGAATTTCGTATGGAAATGTGTCTAAATGTTTTTGAAGAAATTTTTAGCTGACATTTCGTGCGAAAATCCATACGAATTTCTGAATAGAATTTTTTATACAGGGTTGCCACAAATATTTAATTTTCTTTTTCCCTGACTTTTCCCTGATTTCCAGACAAAATTTTCACTTTTTCCCTGACCCTAAAGAATATTCTGAATCACTCTAAAAATTATTAGATAATCAAGAAAAAATGTTCTATTACGTTTATTTACAAATTTCATTAATTGTAAAATTATTCAAAAACATCAATAACTTCTTTTTCAAATAAATATTTAATCATTATTATTTTTCTGTATGAATTAAAATTCTTCAAAACATTCAAATTCAAACCTTTTTAAATTGAACAACTTATAAGAATATTATTACAAAACATGAAGAAGGGTATCACTCCGAGTCTTTGACTCGGAGTAATCGTCTTCTTCATATTTTCTAATAATTTAAATAACCATAATTTAATTCTTCCAACAAATTTTATTCAAATTTATAAAAATAACTGTATTTATGTGAAGAATTTTATTATTTATATAAATAATTGAATTCTTACAAAGAATTTTAATCCAGTTTATAAAAATAATTGAATTTTGGTGAAGAATTTTTTATATAATTGATATTTTTCGAAAAATTTTATTAAATTTTGTATTTTAAATAATTGAATTCCTGTGAAAAATGTTATTACTACTTATGAAAATAATTGAATTATTTTGAAGAAATTTATTAAAAATTGAATAACTGAATGCTTGTGGAATTTTTGTCAAGAATTTTATTAAAACTTTTAAAAATAATTGAATTTTAATAAAGCATTTTATTATTTATAAAAATAATTGTAATTTTTACGAGAATTGTTTTTAAATTTTTGAATATAATTGAAATTCTGCGAAGAATTTTTGTAACTTTTGAAAATAATTGAATTTCTGTAATAATTTGTAACTTTTCCAAAATCTAATTTTTTAGTATTTTTAACTAAAATTCTTTTATCAATCTAGTATTTACGAAAATGGTAAAAATTATTCATATAACAATTTATAATTTATCATAATTTATGATAGTTATTATTAATTTTGTTTAATTATTATTTATTATTAATTTTATTATAGTTTTTGAAAATTTAAGTTATTTAAAAAGAAATTATTGTCTGAAATAGAAAAAATTGAAGGTTTTGTATTAAAATTTGTGGTAATTTCATAGTTTACGAGGCAAAAAGAAAAAAAATTCAGTTTTCTCATGAATTTTAAAAATTCAATTGTTTTCAGTACTTTTAGTAGAAATCCCTGACTTCCCTGACCAATTTTACTTTCCCTGAATTCTCTGACCTGTGGCAACGCTGATAATAAAAAAAATGTTAATTAATCCGTTCGCAATTCGCACGAATTTCATATAAAAATCTGGCTGAATGTTTTTGATGAAATCGTCAAAAGAATTTCCGTGCGAATTTTTATACGAAATTCCGAGCGAAAATTTTTTTTTTTAATATCCCATACTAAAAATTCGGGTATTATTCGTTTGAACATGCGTGGGAAAAAAACGTTTTAAAACACCACACATTCAGTACAGTCAGGAAAGAATGCTACAGTTTATTTTTGAAAGTGACTATCGCGAGCTACCTCAACAACAATTCTACATAAAAACGTAGTAATCCGATTTTTCGAGAGTAAATAATATAAAATGCTTAGTGAAGCAATACTTGTTAAATTAAACAAAGTAATTGGTGTTGGTATTTGGTTCGTTTCGTGTCTACATGTTCGTGTGATTTACGTTTTGCTAATGAAGAGGGTGATTTAAACCAAGTTCAAGAATTTAACCGAAGAATATCTTGCACAGAATTGATCGAAATTTTGCGTGACAAAAGTCTCTATCTTGTTTGCAAGGCATGTCAAAAGAAACAGTAGGTGGCCAATTATTTGTGATCCTGGAGATCTATCGAAACTAGGTAGCGATAAGTGTAGAAAATCGGGCCAAACTGTCTTGCAATTTGAACGTTTTCTGATTAATCTCTAATTAATTATTATTCATTGAATGCTATGACGTAAGCCTTAAGGTAATGAGAAAATTTGGCCATGGCTACAATTGCGGAACGTTTTGAGAAATGTACTTTCAGTGCTTACGTTTACGGAAAGAAACATATTAGAAATATAATATATATTATATTAATAATATATTAATATATATTTTATATATATAAAATTAAATTAAAAATAATTATTAAATTTAAAAATAAAAAAATTAATTTAAAAAAAAAAAAATTAATAATTAAAAATTAAAAAAATTAAAATAAATAATTTAATTAATATTAATTAATTAAATTAAATTAAAATTAATTAAAAATTAATTAATTAATTAATTAATTAATTAATTAATTTTTAAATTTTTTTTTTATTTTTTTTTAATTATTAAATTTTATTCTCATATTTGAAATCACTACATGTAAACTCCCAATTAAATTTCCACACAAAACTACATTGCCTTGGAAGGTATTTCCCTTAAAACTTTTTCTTTTTATGAATAACTAAATGTTTTATGGGCAGAATTAACAAACCTAAATTAAATACTTGGGTATCTTGGAACGAAAAAATAAAAATTCCAAAAAGTAACTGTACAATTTTATGAAACAATATTTTATTTTACTACACTGGGAGAAATATCAGATGAATGACGCAAAAGTTGTACCACTCATTAATTGTATCATCTATGACGTGCGTTTTTATACGAAATTCGTGTGGTTATAGTATTATAAACTCCTATGCGGGGAAAGTTTTGAAGACGTATGTTCGATTTAAATCCATGCCGTAAACGCCGCAAACCATGCGCTTTTCGGATGTATATTTGTTGCAACGGTTACACTATAAAAAATTTAGGTATCCAGCTGCACCAGCTAGTGATGGAGCATTCTCAAATATATAACTTTATATACTACACTTGAAAATTTGTAAAAATAATTGATTCTAAGAAATTCAAATTCTACAATCTGGTAAAATATTACATAAGTGACTAAACTCTAAACCCTTTAAAAAATAATTAAATTATCATTTCGTGCAGAAACTTGTAAAACTTTATATTAAACAGTTTATATTATAAATGAAATGCACTCAAAGAAAGCAAAAGTGATAGTGGTGACTGAATTAATTAAAAATTGGTTAAATTTATTCTTAAAACAATTTTATTATTTATAAAATGTTAGTAAAAATGATCAAATTTTAATATTTTTTGTAAATGTTGTAAAATATTAAAGAAAACTGCGATACCGTAAGACAAGCTAATTTCGCTCATGTAGGGTAAATTCGCTCAATGGATATCTATTTTTTAAAATTCGATTAACATACTTTTTCGACAGAAATATTTAAGATTTACAATTTTTTTGGTTAATATAAATAGTAAAATTTAACTTAAAATTTATTTGCAGCAGATTCATTGATAACTTTCAATAAAAATTATATTTAAACCACAAGTTACTAATTTTCATATTGAACAAGTAGTATCAAAACGTAGGTAATAAAGCTTTACTTCAAAATTTTTAAGTTGAATCTTTCTGAACATTACATTTCCTGTATCGACAACATGATTTTCATAAAGCACAAAACTGAAAGCAATAAGTAGATTCTGCAAAAACTTAATTTAAAAAAAATTAAAATTTGTAGTGTAAATTTGCTCAGGAAATAAGTCTACAATAAAGATGTTTGGGCCTGGATATTTTAAGTATGTTAATTATTTTAAATTATAATTCGATTGTTTTTAATAATAGTACTCTTATAACTGAAAATTAAACGATTTAAAACAGTTTGAGCACTAAACTATCAAACTTAACCTTATTTTTTATGGTTATGAGTACGTTTAATTGAATGATTGAATATAATTACTTATTGATAAAACAATATTAAATATTTATTCCAATAACTTTGGACATTGTTCTAAATTTTGTTCTTTATTAATTCTAAAGAATATTTAGTTTTATTTTTGCAGATTATAATATATTTTGCTAGAATAATAATGGTGAGCGAATTTACCCTCATTTAAAGGTAAAGTCGCTCACAACAGAACGGCTTATAAATAATTTTCTGTTACATATTTTAATTTCTTTACGCAGTAATAGGAAAGAAAAAGGGTAGAAATAGTTCGGTTAAAAAAGTATTTTAAAATAAATAAGATATGGTTAAAAGAAACTAAGTTCTACTGATTATCACAACAGAGCTGAGACGGTTAAAACACATCTGTTAAAAATAACCCTCCGATGCATTGTCTTAACCAATCTCAAATAGGCATAATTAAAACAAACTTTCATAGTTGTCGTTACCTATTTGTTTTTTGAATTCAAACTATTACTATATGATTAATATTTACCGAGCTTCAGGAAAATAGGTTATATTCTAATATGAAAATAGGCGATTTATAAATATAATAAATTTAACTATTTTTACTTAACCAATTTGTTTAAAGTTTATAATTGTAGTCTGTAAATTTTAAACAAGTCGCATGAAAGTCGGTTACTGTTAATTACGTTTACTTATGTGATTTTAACCGAGTGAACACTGAGCAGACGTGAGACGTCATATCGTCTAATCATTCCGCTCTCAAGAGAGCCGTTAAATTCATGTCGTGTGGTTAGGTTTTGTTTTTTCTAATAGTTTTCTCGTTTTCCAACGTTTTCTGTCATAGCTGATGATGACGTGAAAAACTTGCTGTCACAGTGGAACTTGTCTCAATAAATCTGCCGTACTAAGGAAAAACTTACATAACTAACAATTTTGTGAAATTTTAGTTTTTGGTATCAATCAACTCGGAATGAAAAACCGCATTTAACTGTGTTAATAAAAATTAAATATAATAATTAATGACTACAAAAAACGATAATTAAAAATCGAGGAATATGAAGAAAATTAAGAAATACTTGATAAAAAGTGATACGAAGTACTTTGCGTGCTCTGAAAATCGTACGAATCATCAAACTCGACTATCAAATACGTAGGAAAAGCATACACAAAGTGGTATATGTTCTTTTTCAATCGAACACATGGTCGAGCACGACGGTTGCGTACGAAATGAAAACCACGCATCTGCATTACCCGAAACATGTGTAAGTTCTTCTATCGTAAAGTTGACCGAGGCACCACGTAACTGCACTTCGGTTACATTCGCCATTATTTGTCGGGTATGTTCGGAGAGGTAAAATGGTATTTACTAATACGATTTAAAATGCATTGAATGATTAATTTAAATTTATACAGTAGTTTTTATTGCATATATAACTAGTTAATAAGTGAAAACCACTTAAATATATAATACATTATTTTCAGTTTAAAAAATATTTCCTAAATAATAATATTTTCCTATGCAAATGAATATTACTGTAGGCCTATAATGTTAGCTACATTTTATTAATTTTATTTCCATCACCATGTACTGCTCCATACCAAGCGACATAGAAAATGTGTAAGTTTTTAATTCTGATCGTCGTGCCTAGCTCGAGTGCCCGTGCGAGAGAAACATCGCAAGTGACTATGTGTAAGTTTTTCCTTCATATTTTCAAAAAGTAGACAGCTTAAGTCACATTTTGCATTTGTTTAAATAATTAATTTTTTTTTGCAAAATTAGAATCAGCGCATACACTTTCATTAGAGAAGTGTTAATTAATTATTAAATTATTATTTCTAAAACGGAGTTCTTGAAGCAAACAGTTTTTCTCTATTTTCTCAGTTTGACAGTTACTACAGTAACTTACACTTATGTAAGTTTTTCCTTAGTACGGCAGAAATAACAGTATTAGTTGATTACATAAATAATAGTTATTTCAATTCACAGAAAACCACTTTTGCATTAAAATACAATTTTGTAATCAAATAAATTTATTTTCAATAAAAAAATAATTTTTATCAAGCAAATATTTTTTTATACTAGAAAATATTTTGCTTTTTTTAACTGAGACAATTAATACTCACAATTAAGTAAATAGGTTAAAAAGCTTTATTATAATTGAGTTGACTGCAGTACCTAAGTTTATACTATTACTGTAGCCTTTCTAGGTGACTACAGTAACCGAGTAACTTGGTTGACGCTTATAGATTATCAATCCCTGACTATAAGTTGCCGTAACCGATTAAGTTGTTACCGTAACCGAGTAATCTTAACAAGTTTCAACCGAAACTGATAATCATATTTGATCGGTTACTGCAAACAATTCACATTGCAAGTGCTATATTAGCAGCATCGCTCGGTTGTTTTAAACTAAAACTTGGTTTTATTTAACCTTTTATTTTTCTCAGTGTTGCCGCAAGCTAACTATTGTAAGTTTTGAAAACTTGCACTGCAAGCATGCGGCAAGCTTGGCACAAGCTTTAAATATCCCCCTTTTAGCAAGATTTCTGTGCAAGCTTCCTGAAATATAGCGGAAAGCTTGCCGCAGAACTGCACGGTACTCCAGAAATAACCCCTCCACTTGATTTCAAACTGTACGCTGACGAATTCATCCCCACTATCTAATTTTCAGGACCATACCGTCTTTGTTTTTTATTTTATAAGGGGAGGCACCACCTTTAATCCCTGTAAATTTAAATTATTAAGGTAGGTTATATTTTTTTCCCGCACAATTTTTAACCCTAAAATATAAATTATAAATAATCTTATAAATATATAAGATGGTCAAAAATTTTTATATTTGAAGAGGTTAGAATTTTTATCTTTTAACTAATTGCATATTTTTGCAAGTCCATGCGAGAGGTTGTTTAAAACTATAAAATAAGCTTAGAAAAAAAATTGCGTTAAAATATATTGAAAATTATAAGAGAAGATTAATTTTGAATGCTCAAATTTTACAAATTTTGCCATTTTTACAAAGTCTTAGACAAATAATCTTCTTGAGAATATGAGTGTTTACAAAAATTTATTCTTTGAATATAAAAGTCGTGTCAAATAACTTATTTAATAGGTTGTCTAAATGTTTTTTGTTTAATTATATAAAAATTAACTTTTTTAATAAATTTATTTAAAAAATAAAAAAACAGATTTAAATTTTATTTAATTAATATTTTTTTCAAAAAATTTAAGTCATTCTAAACAAAAAACGTTTGAACAACTTTTTTCTATAAGGAAAAATAAAAAAGTTGTTCAAGTTTTAAAAAAATATTCGATTAATTTGTTAATGCAAATATCTAACAAAATATTAAATATTTTTAAATAATATTTGGTATAATTACATAGACAAACAAACTCTATTGAAAAATGAAATTTGAAAAGAATTCGAGAGTTGACGCCTCAATCTCATATGAAACTCCTCTATAACTACTGGATGCGACATTTTGAACTTTACAATTGAGTGCTATAAGGACTAATAAACTATGAGTTACAAGTGAAATGTGTTAAGACTCGTTTAAATGGTTCTAGTAAAGTGCATTACTTCCATAATCGGAATCGAAATTTGGATTTGTGGAACGTGACTGCAATTGAAGGATACATATCAGTCTTAAGTCAACCTATTGAGGCGTTAACAGCAGTATTTGTATTTGTAAAATCTGAATAACGGTAGCGCAACTCCAAGTTTAAACGATGTAGATTTTACAACAGCCGAAAAGGAGCGCGAAAATCTTAAACGTAAGTGTCGTAAGTTAACAAATCATGAAAAATTCCTTAATAGTTACAATCCTACCAAATATCACTGTCAGGAACTTTAAATGAAGATGGAATCGATGAAGATGAGAGAAACGACTTTGAAAATAATAACTATCGGGAGAAAATTATTTAGTTTCTGGGAAAAACTTAAAGAAAACTTACAATAATCATAAATTAATAAAACAAAATCATAAACAAGACCTTTTGAACGTTCTATGCATTCTGGTAATTCTTCTTAGTCATGTCCAGAAACATATAAGAGCGTTAAAGGTTCTTGATGAACCTGTTGGGTAAGAATTCCTGAAGTGTCCTCTAATTTTCTTTTGGTTACTGAAAATAAATTATTCTTATATATTTTGATAGTCCATAATGTCACTAATAACACCTCCAAACGATTTTTCAAAATTTTAATTTTTGTAATTTTTATAAACAATTAAACTTTTTTGCACCGTTTTAGAAAAAATTCAATTTCTCGAAATCGGCTGAACCGATTTCAATGAAACTTGTATCGTTAGAAAGATTAAAAAATGTACTATTCAGAAAAAATATAATATGAATAAAAAGTTTCATTTGTTTAAACTAATTATATTTTCGATTTTTATTTTTATAAATAAACAATGTTCGCAATCGATTTTGGTCACTTTTTTTATAGCATCATGAAGAGGGACTTTTCATGATTCCATAGCAAAAATAAAAAACAGGAACTCTCTGAAAGTTTAGAAGTTCTATCATTTTTAGTCTCGCCGTGCGCGAGCTTTCTCGGTATCTAATGCTCACGGTACGACGCGATGCCACAGTGGGATTCTTTACAATATACTGTTCAAAAATGTCTAGAGCCTACAATTTTTAACCGATTTGAGTTTTTTTTAAATTAAAGAGAACTAAACTTGTTTAAATTTTCAATTGTTAATAATTATTTATTCTAGTCAAAGTTAACAAATTAACACAATTTTTAAAAACAGTACGTTTAATTTTTAATTCCATTACTGCAGATGACCAGAATCAATTAAAAATAATGTAAAATATGTTCTCTAGATGAAAACTAAAGAGAACACATATTTTTTCATTTGTTATAAACAATATTAATTAACAAATAGTTAACTTGGGTTGCTTTCAACCAAAAAATTTTTTTCACATTTATATTTTAATTTAGGCTTATTTTAAGAATATATGTCCTTTTTTGATAAATAAATTATTTTAATTGTTATAAACAATATTAGTTAAGTAATTGTTAACTTTGGTTGAAGTACGTATGTCCTTTTTGTTTAATAAATAAATAATTTGAATTGTTATAAACAATATTACTTAACTAATTGTTAACTTTAGTTAAAGTACATATGTCGTTTTTGTTTAATAAATAAACTATTTTAATTGTTATAAATAATATTAGTTAACTAATTATGACTTTGGTTAAAGTACATATGTCCTTTTTGTTTAATAAATAAATAATTTTAATTGTTATAAACAATATTACTTAACAAATAGTTAATTTTGGTTTCTCTCAACCAAAATTTTTTTTCACATTTATTATTTTAAATGTAGGCTCATTTTATGAATGTATACCCTTTTTGATAATCAAATTATTTCAATTGTTATAATCAAATATGCCTAAATTAAAATATAAATGTGAAAAACAATTTTTGGTTAAGAGGAACCAAAGTTAACTATTTGTTAACTAATATAACAATATAAATATAAACAATAATAAAAACAATATAATAAATGATATAAACAATATACTAATATAACAAATGAAAAAATATGTGTTCTCTTTAGTTTTCATCTAGAGAACATATTTTACATTATTTTTAATTGATTCTGGTCATCTGCAGTAATGGAATTAAAAATTAAACGTACTGTTTTTAAAAATTGTGTTAATTTGTTAACTTTGACTAGAATAAATAATTATTAACAATTGAAAATTTAAACAAGTTTAGTTCTCTTTAATTTAAAAAAAACTCAAATCGGTTAAAAATTGTAGGCTCTAGACATTTTTGAACAGTATATTGTAAAGAATCCCACTGTGGCATCGCGTCGTACCGTGAGCATTAGATACCGAGAAAGCTCGCGCACGGCGAGACTAAAAATGATAGAACTTCTAAACTTTCAGAGAGTTCCTGTTTTTTATTTTTGCTATGGAATCATGAAAAGTCCCTCTTCATGATGCTATAAAAAAAGTGACCAAAATCGATTGCGAACATTGTTTATTTATAAAAATAAAAATCGAAAATATAATTAGTTTAAACAAATGAAACTTTTTATTCATATTATATTTTTTCTGAATAGTACATTTTTTAATCTTTCTAACGATACAAGTTTCATTGAAATCGGTTCAGCCGATTTCGAGAAATTGAATTTTTTCTAAAACGGTGCAAAAAAGTTTAATTGTTTATAAAAATTACAAAAATTAAAATTTTGAAAAATCGTTGGGACGTGTTATTAGTGACATCATAGACTATCAAAATTTGTAAGTATTATTTATTTTTATTAACCAAAAGAAAATTAGGGGACACTTCAGGAATTCTTACCCTGTTGATAAATGAGATAGTCTTTTAATTGTGTTAATTAAATGTTTGTCCGGGATTAGATGTATGCATGTCTTTTCTTCAAAGAGTAGCTTAATTAGATGCCACAAGGTCAGTTTAAAATCGCAATAAACATAATATACCACACGAAAGAAAACCGCAATCTAACTCGCGACACAACAACAACACTAGTTTACAAATATTTTGATCCACGGTATTTCAATATCATTTCTTATGTAAAATTTGCTCATGAATCCGAATATGAAGTCAGAAATTAAGAAAGTAGAACAGTTTTCGAGATATGGGTAAGTTTCAAATTTTTTAGTTTCGACAAAAAGTGGATTTACTACACGGAGAAAAATGGTGTTGAGTTTCTAGTAAAAATTCCTATGGAATAGTAATAATTCTACTTTTATATTAAAAATTACTATTCATTGTAAAATGTACTTTGCATGAAGTGAATATTGCTATTTCTAGTAATAAAAATTACTAATAGTAATTATTACAGTAGTCACTTTTAAAAATTGCTTTAAAAATTTTAATTTTTACATCGTCATTGTAAATTTTATTAAATTTTGTAATACTTTTTACATTCGATGTGTTGTGAATATTACTCGTAGAAATTGTAATAATTAATACTACGGAAAATAAAGATTGCTTCTGCAAGAAGCAACTTTTACTAATGCAGAGAGAACTTTTTACTCGGAAAAGTAGCAATCCGTACCACTACTATTACACACCTGTGTGTGTGATCACGTCACTACTGTAATGCGCAGCGACGGTAGCCTGACGTCAAAGTGATCCAACATTTCTAGGTTAGAAGAAGCATGTGTAGCGCGGCTCAGTTGCTTGCAAAATTGTCTTTACATCGTAGAGTTCACAAATTTGAGATTTTTCTAATGGTATGGTCACAGCTCGGCTGCCTGCCTATCTGCAGGTCGTCATGGCAATACATAAGAGTAAGAGAGTCAGACAATTTAAATTATTCGTCTCCTCTCTCTTACTCTCGAGGCGGCTGCCTGCGCAGGCAGCCGAGGTGTGACCGTGTCATAAGGTAAGTTATGCGAATAAATATGCAAATAGAATATTCAATCGCTTATGATAAAGTTCCATTGGAAAATTCGATGTTTATTTACTCAAATCAGTTTGTATCGAATTTAATATAAGTATAAAAATGTGTATTTTTTATAGGAAATTATATAAAAATGTCGCACTGAGAAAATCCAAATTCTCCATCATTTATATTTCCTCCAGAAAATTGCGATTATTATTCAGCAAACTTTAATAATAACATTGCGACACCGGTTGTGGCAAATGTTTTTCGACCGCTAAATAGTTTAGCTTATAGGCAACTTGAAATTAATTCCTCTTCAGTACATTCTACACCAGTAGAAAATAATGTACTTGACAGATTAATAAATAAAGAGATATGCCGCGATTCAACCGCTTCTAGTTCCAGTGGAGAAACTGGAAATATTTATGTGGAACTTATAGTAAATAGACCACAGTTTGATGAAGATTGCGGCGAAATAATTTCAGATGATGATATCATCATATCTCCGCCGTAGTAAGATGCTTTATTTTAAAAATTTCTCTATGATTTTTTCATAAATTAAATATTATTATTCATATAAGTCACAATAATGTACTAAAAAATTAATTCTTTATTTATATAGAATTTAGAAGGAATTTAAATATTAACTGTAGAAGGTCGTGCAATTCTTTGTGCAAATAATAAGTCGCCAAATACGAGACTGAAAAAGCCAGATCGTCTTACGAGAGAAATTATAAAATTTAAAGTAGAGAAGGCCGTTTCTGAAAGTGAAGATGAAAAACTATCAAAATTTGTGTAAGTTAATCTGTCTTTAAGAATAATTTCATTTTATAATTGTATATATTTTTTTATTTGCTACATATCTAGAAGAAAATTTCTTATTTATACAAAAGCGATTAAAGCAATTTTTAAATGTGAAAAACGCTCAGCTTTCTATATCCCGAGTCAAAGAACTTATTTAACAAAATATAATAAATAATTATTCATATACAATTTTAAGTGAGATCTAATTGAAAATTTATTGCAAATTGTAATATTTTTTAATAATAAATAATTAATTACAAAGTTTTTTAGATAAGGAAATTTAAATACAGTGGCTAAAAGAAAACTTGGAACCAATCGAAAGAATTAATTTTTGTTGGAGTGAAACATTTGATTCTCGTCAAAAATTATTGAAGAATAATTTGTCAGTGGATGAATATTTAAATTCATTTCCAAGTTTAGCCAGTGAGACTGGATATAAATTGGTATAGAATAAATCTTCAATACAATCGATTTTAAAATTTATATAAAATAGTATATTAATTAAATATTTAAAATGCATTCTTATATATACATTTTTTTAGATAGAAGACGATTTTATTAGACAATTTCTAAACAAAAAATTAAGAAGCAAATGGACTTTGATTAAACCGAAACTAATTGAACTGTTAAAAAATTGCAAAAATCATAATTCTGATGATTTAGCTTTATTGAAAACTTTAAATTTTTTAGATATAAGTATGTAAATCTACATAATATATTTATTATATAAATAATTTATATGTCAATAGTTATAAATTTTACGTTACAGGCAATCAAGATGAAATTATTTTGTACTTGCTTCCTCTTTTCTTGTCCATGTACCAGAAAATCAGCGAAAAGTGTCGAATAACGAAAAGCAAAGAGTAACAAAAAAACGTAGAGCTACTTTGCTAGAAAGTACCCTGTAAAAAAAGTTGTATAGGGAGAATCGAGAAAACGTATTGAAGCTCGATGGGTTGAATACGTTATTTGAATTTTAACGTATTGGAGTGTTTGGTCGAATCCGTTGTCTATAGAAAGTCCAATACGTTCAATAGAAAATATTATTTAAATTAATGAAAAAACGTTTCAATTGTAATAAAAATTGTAGTTTATGATAATTATAAAGGTTAATGAAATTGTAGACAACCGAAAATTAAGAGAAAAATGTAACTTTTTTAAAATAAGGTTATTTAGTAATTGTAACAAGATATTCATCAGGTATGTTTGCTATCATTTTTATCGACAACTGATGAAAGTTATTTGAATTTGAATTTCTATAGTCGGTATACAACTAATAATATTGTGTAAGTATGTAATATTGTTATAAATTAATAAAAAGCATTTAATATGAACACTGATTAATAAAGTGATTTATAAAGTGACAAATAATTTAAATTTAAATAACTTTCATCAGTTGTCGATAAAAATGATAGCAAACATACCTGATGAACATCTTGTTGCAATTACTAAATAACCTTATTTTAAAAAAGTTACATTTTTCTCTTAATTTTCGGTTGTCTACAATTTCATTAACCTTTATTATCATAAACTACAATTTTTATTACAATTGAAACGTTTTTTCATTAATTTAAATAATATTTTCTATTGAACGTATTGGACTTTCTATAGACAACGGATTCGACCAAACACTCCAATACGTTAAAATTCAAATAACGTATTCAACCTATCGAGCTTCAATACGTTTTCTCGATTCTCCCTATACAACTTTTTTTACAGGGTAGAGAATCATTTTTTCTTGTCGTGCCTGTGAGTCTTTATTTGTTTTAAATCTTAAAATATTTTATAGTTTGCATATAATTAATGAGAATTAATGAGTATCGTTTAAGAAATACTATTGATGCAATCGATATTGCTTTCAAAATTTGTTACGCCGTCGATTGTTACTACCCACCAGCTGCTTTAAATTCTTGGCTTTTTGTCCAAGCCGCTGGTTATGATATACCATTAGACGTTCCTAACGTTTCACAAACCTGAGACTGAAATGGAAGAAGTTGAAAATGGTTTCGATTTGAAATACGCTAATGATGACATAATGCAAAATGCTAAAAATAAGTTTAATGACATGTTGAATTTCTTAATGACGATACTAATTGCAAAATTGTATAACATCACTGATCTACCTAGAAAAAGAGTTCAAATGTTTTTTAATGATTTAAAGTTATTTTTTAATTCAGAAGCTATAAATATTTAACAGGATACGGTTTTAACAAGATTAGAGTTGCTAAACGATGACCCAAGTGAAATTCGAAAAATTTATGATATGTTTGATAAATTGCAAAGCCCACTTGACAATTTTGATACTGAATATAAACGATTTCAATTTTTTAAAGAAAAAGGAACATTAATTCCTCCTATTCATCATACTTTGGGATATAAAGATCAGTTCACAATAGAAAATGGAAAAAATACCATTAAAAAAGTTCCAATTACTATTGAATACATTAATATTGCTTCAGTTTTTACCAAATTTTTTAGTTTGACAAATATTTTTGACCAAGTTGTAGAATATGTGAATTCGTTAATAAGTGATTGAAGTCTGTTTCAAAATATAATTCAAGGTGATTTATGGCGACAGAAAATGGAGAAATTTGTGGACAAATTTGTTTTACCGTTGATTTTATATTTTGGTGAGTACGAAACAAATAACCCACATGGGAATTAAAAAATGTGGTGCCATTTACTTGAAAATGCCATGTTTACCACCCCGATTACAGTCGAAATTAAGAAACATTTTTTTTTATTATTTTACATGTAAACGGGCTACAAATGAAAACGCCCTTTAGTACAATGTACTCATTTTAAGTTTATAATTTTAAAAAATAATATATATATATATATATATATATATATATATATATATATATATAACTTTTTATACGAAAAAGTGCACTCATTCAAATGCATAGTTGCTATTATAGAGTAAAGTACGCAGTTCAGCAGAAAATATTTCGATTGAGTGCGAAAAAAAATAAAGTCTATCAGAAACAGAATTCGCTTCTCTAAAAATTCTAGTGTACAAACAATTTTCAGCGAAATCAGTACTTGAGGTGTTTACTTTAAACAAAGAGTGGTTACGCAATTGCCTAGAAGGGACACAGAAATCGATTCGTGATAGCACCTCAGAACAGCATATAAATCCATTAATCACCTTATACAAAAACATCAAATCTGAATAAAGAAATCGGGCTCAATCCTTGGTATCACAAACAACCTTCTAATTTCGGAATAATCATGGGAAAAAAGTCATAGGGAGTACCAGTCTGTCTTGCAGCGAAACGCAAAAAGACATTCTGCACTCTTTCAATTCTTTTAATGTCTACATCACAATATGGCTTCCATATCACATACAAGTACTCAATAATTGATCTTACGTTAGCAAAGTATAAAACCTTCAGCACGCGCAAGTTATTGAAATTAATTGCATTACGAGTGATAAAACCGAGAGCACTCTTTGCACTGCATAAAGCATTATCAATATGAGAACTGAAGTCCAACTTAGTGTTAAATGTGATACCAAGGTCACTTACCTCAGTCACTCTTGGAACCATAGAACGATCTATGAAATATGTGAATACAATTCACGAAGATAAATGAAGAGTCTTTAATTACTGTATTAACATCATTTATATAAAGCAAAAACAAAAGAGGCTCAAGGTTCGATCCCTGTGGTACCCCAGACGTAGCACAAAAGACCTCTGAATATGCATAGTCAATTCTCACCACCGAGAACCTATCAGAAAGATAACTAGTAATCCATAAAAGAAAACCATTACTGAAACCAAGGCATTTTAATTTGTTTACAAGAATTAAAAGACTGACTTTGTCAAAAGCTTTGCTGATATCAGTGTAAACTGTGTCGACCTGGTTACCGGCCAGAATGTTACTTTCTATAAATTCAGTAAAAATGACCAAATTAGTTGTTGTTGATCTCCCCCTCGTAAAGCCATGCTGCTCTGAAATTAATACATTTGCAATTTGACTATAAATCATATCCTTGATAATTTTTTCAAAAATTTTTGCAATAGTATTAAGCAAAGACATTGGACAGTAATTGGTATTATTATGTTTGTCACCATTTTTATACACCGGAATAATAATTCCATTTTTCCATTCAGAAGGAAAAACTCCACTTGAAATTGACTTATTAAACAATATGTGCAACGGTTCAACAAAAGACGAGCAACAAGACTTCAACAATATAGAGGGAATCCCATCTGATCCAGCACCCTTATTTATATTTAGTTTTTTCAATTCGTTAAAAATAATCTGTTTATCTATCAAAGAAATGTCAATGGGTGAATTATTATTAATTTCATTAGGGAGGAGGTGAGAATTGACCGTGTCAGGAACATCGTATACAGAACAAAAATATCTTGCAAAGAAATTAGCGACGTCTTTGTCGTTACTAGCACTATCACCCAAAAGATACAGGTCATTAGGAATTCTGTTATGATTTTTAAAAGAATTAAAATAATTCCAGAATGCCTTAGGATTATTTATTAATGAATTTTCAGTCTTTTTTGTGTAGTTGTCACAGCAATTTTTAGATAATCTTTTACACTCAGCTCTAAGTTGAGAAAAGTAATTATAGTATATTCTATTTTTTGATTGTTTATATAGTAAATGATAATGTTTCTTTAAAAAGTTAAATGTTTAAAATCATTATTGAACCACTTTGGGTAAGTGCTTTTAACAATGCGAACCGTTGGAATAAACAAATCAAAAGCAGTGTAGACATTATCGTAGAAACCTTGACAGCCTCATCGACATTCACACAATTCAGGACTTCACACCAATTAACCAAATTTAAAAAATTACTAAACGCAGGTAAATTCACTTTAGAGAAATCATATTTAATGTTAGTCTCACCTAATGAGTGCGTATCGTAAAGTGCAGAAACATCGATAGTAAGTAAAAGGGGGGGATGATAATTGTCAACTGGTAAAATTCCATCTATTGTTTTACAAATTTGGTAATTTAAATAATTATAAAATATTAAATCGAATATGGATTCCATTGAGTTATAAAATTTGTTAATTTGTTCTAGTCCCATAAAACTCAAAATATCTACTAACAAATTGTAGATCTGTTTATGTATTCGTGTAGATCCTCTTCGAAGAACATGCACATATCCATCATTTGTCATAATATTCCACTGTATAAATGGTACATTAAAGTCGCCAAAGACGCAAATCACAGCATCAGGAAATAGACCACATACCTCCTTCAAAATCGAGCAAAACAATGAGTAATTATCAAGATTGCTATTAGGAGGAACATAAATACAGCCGACTATATACTGCAGATATTTTAAACGAAATTTAAGAAAAACATGTTCTATAGACTAACAAGAGGTTACAATTAATTTCGCTCTATATTTGAGGGCAGTCGCAATTAAAATTCCACCACCACGCTGATTATCACTAGTGAGATAACACCTGTCACAACGAAATACGTCATAATTTTCAAAACCCAATTCAGAAGTTAAAATATCTGCATTCAACCAAGTTTTCGTAAAAATAAACAAATCATTATCAAATAGAGGTATATTTTGACGTAATAGATGAAGTTTAGTTCGTAGACCTCGAATGTTTTGATAATAAATAGACAGGAAACAAGTAGACGAGTACGAGGCGTCGGTATGAATGGTATTCATTTGGCAATTAGTTACAAGATGTTGACCGACAGATGCCATAGTCTGTTCAGTTAAGAGTTGGGTGGAGAGTTTATAGTCACACGCGGTATGTTCCGAACAACTTGGGGATTGCCATGATGAAACACAATACGAAGATCCTTCTTTCCTCTCAGAACACGATGCTCCATATCCTTCCTCAAAGAAGTTAATTCCTCCATCTGCATTCTTGTTCTGTCGGGATGCAGACTGATTTTCCTTAAAGTGGAAATCAGTTGAGCATTTTTTCTTGATTCCAGAAACTTTCTGTGAAGCGTTCCAGCCTGTTCTGAGTTTTAAAAAATGACTTTCAAAGGCCTTTTTTATTTGGATTATTCAATACTGTCGATAGAAATAACGTAGAAGTATTTAAGGTTGGTGTAGAACAATTAAAAAAATTAAAAAGTAATGGAATAACAGCAATTATGAACAACGAATTAAGCAAAATATATTTCAAAGTAATTAGTGTTACTGCAGATAATTTAGGGTTACAACAAATTTTCGGATTAGTTTAAAGTTTTAATTCCTTCATTTTCTGTCGCATGTGTTTAATAAACAAAAAAGTTGATAAATACAATTTTTCATGAAAATCAGTGCAATCTTCGAACTAAAAAAAATTATGAACAGAATAAGCAACTTGGAAATAACAAAACAACAGGAATATCGAAAAAAAGTGTTTTCAAAAATTTGCCATTTTAATTTTCATGGCAAGCAAAATAAGCCACCTGAATTTAAAGATACTGATTTAAAAAATCAAGCATTTTCAATGTCAGCAAGTGAAAAGATGTGTTTAACCCATTAACGCCCAACAGGACGCAAAATGTACATTGATTTCACGACTCTCATTTTATATAAAATAATTAGTTAAAAAATTTAGGAAATACCATTTCCGACGTAAAATTTATCGCTCTTTCAGAATATGATGTTAAAATTTGATTTTAATTATCTCAAAAAAAGTTATAACAATTTTATTGCAAAAAAACACAGTATTTTACAAAAAAAAATTTTTTTCAAAAAATATTTTGACATGGAAATCTAAAGAATATGGTCTCAAAAGCCCAAAATATCGCGTCTTCGAACCCTCAGCTATAAAAATCAATAATGAATTTTTTCAAATTCAAGATGGTATCTCCTTGTGGTAAGAGCTGGGCAACGTCAATAAAATTTTGTTGACGGCTAACGGACGTGCAGCATAAACAGAATCTTATTCTGAACTCAGATTCGAAATCAGCGATCCTAAAAACCCCCGAGTAACAACTTTTAAGCAAATCTAATCACTTTTTAAACAATTGTCCGCCATATTGGAGCCGCTATTTTGAATTTTAAAAAAGTAACATCAGATTCGTAATCAGCGACCCCAAAAACCCCCGAGTAACCATTTTCAAGCAAATCTACTCATTTTTGAAAAAAATTTCCCGAAATTATTTTTCAGCCTTTTGCATTTTGAAAAAATGGCCATTTTCATATCCGCCATCTTGAATTTGAAAAAATTCATTACTGATTTTTATAGCTGAGTGTTCGAGGACGCGATATTTTGGGCTTTTGAGGCCATATTCTTTAGATTTACATGTCAAAATATTTTTTGAAAAAAAATTTTTTTGTAAAAAACTGTTTTTTTGCAATAAAATTGTTATAACTTTTTTTGAGATACTTATAAACAAATTTTAACATCATATTCTGAAAGAGCGATAAATTATACGTCGGAAATGGTATTTCCTAAATTTTTTAACTAATTATTTCATATAAAATGAGAGTCGTGGAATCAATGTACATTTTTCGTCCTGTTGGGCGTTAATGGGTTAATTCGCAATGGAAGCGTTGGGTGCAAGAAGGGCGTTAGGCAGATAACGCCCGCTTTGATATTATTAATGAGAATTATTACAACATCCTCTAGTCCATATTACCAAAAATTTATTTCGATGAGACTTCTTGACGATGCTATAAATAAAATCTGCATGAATGTCATATAATTTTGTAATTTAAAATGTTTTAAAATAGAATTTGCATGTAAAAACAAGTGAAAATCGACACTCCATTAAAAAAATTTAGTTAAAAAATTTTTCATTAAAAATGTCCATTTTTTAGAATTAGAAATGATTTAAGGCTTAATTATATGTTAAAAATAAAGAAAATCACAAAATATATCAAGAAATATTTATAAGTTAAAGTTATCGTGAGTTTAAACTTCAAATTTCACTAACGCCTAAAACATTGTGCGGCTAGGCGAGTGTCTGGGTGCAAAAAGGGCGTATAGTTTTGAAAAACATTATTATTAAATAGTTAATTGCAAATTTCTCTTAATTTTAAAATTGCATTTGATTGCTTAATAAAAGACTAATTAATTAATAGGAAGTTTATTTGATTTAAATGTACAGTTCTTGGGCAATTGAAGTTTAAAACTTTAACTTTAAATATCTCCGTTTATCGTTTTTTGTTATACGCCATTCTTGCACCCAACGCTTAAAATTATCAATGATGATTGGTCATTTGGTAGGGGAAGAAGTTCGGTTGTGGGCATGGTTCGGTTGTGGACACCCTCGCAGAACTTTTGACAGAAATGAGAATTGTCTAATCTGGCAAATATCACGTATATGTTATGACCTAATGTAGTTTTCTATGTCAATACAAAAATGATTAGACAACTCCGCTTTTTACTATACATAAATTAATTTTTCGACACGTTGAATGTAACAAAAATGTATTTTTAAACATTGTTAAATGTTCAACAAATCGAAGTGAATTAATTAAAATGATAAGTTCAAAGCGTATTTACACAGCAAATGTGTTATATTTTATAATCCAATACCAAGCATCACAAAAATGTCCACAAGTAAAATTTTTTTAATGATGTTTTAAAATGATCGTCGAGTTTGGTTGTGGGCATCTAAATTGATTCGGTTGTGGACACCAGTCTTATTTTTGATAAATCGTGAATATCGTTGTCGATATAATCATAAGTAATTCCTTACAACATTTAATAGTGTTTAATGAATTTTAAGAGTTTCGTGGTCCAGTACGGAAATTAATATAATGAGACTTTGATGTTCGTACGTCGTTCGCAGTTATAGTAATTGTAGTAACTGGGCAGTTCAGGTTCAGTGTGAGAAATCTTGTATGCCCTTACATGGGGAGCATTTATTGTCAAAATTAGAAGAAATAATCCTTATGTAGTTAATGAATGGTTACTTAATTAATCTTTTTGCACTTTTAATAGATTTTTCAAGAGTATCCACAACCGAACCAAAATTTTTTTTGTTAGAAAAATGACCAATTTATTGAATTTTTAATAAAATTTTTCTAGTCAACGGAATCAATCTATTTTCTTCACGGGTAGTTAGCTACCTTTAAATACATATACATATGTTTGCTTAATATCTACAAGGAAACAAGTTATGAGTCAAAAACGAAACTATGCCCACAACCGAACCTATTCCCCTAGTAACAATTATTGCATTGAAAAGTATTGCTAGTTACCGCAGCAACAATTTTTCAAAAGCAAGTTAAACAATTTATCGATGAACGGCGCCGTCAGCATCAACTCTACCCGAAAACAGAATTTTGTTCCTAATCAACGACCCCAAAAACTCCCCGAGTAACAAGTTTCAGGGAAATTGAATCTATTTTTAAAATATAACTTCTCACTTTTCATTTAAGGGTTGTTTTCACCCCTAGAAACCACAAATGACTTGATCCAGCAAAACGGACAGAAACGGGTTTTTTATCCTAATTTTCAAAAATATTTAATTTTTTTAGTGTAAAAAATCGTGTCGGACGGTGTTATAGTTCCCATCCCTGACTTCCTGTAATAAACTTATTCATCTTCTCCTACGAATTTTTCATTTTCTAGCTAAATAAAAGATTTTCCAACAGAATTAACGAAACATTGAGAAAAGCCGCTTATTATTTCTTTGACGTTTTTAAAATACTTGAAAGTTGACAAGCTCGAGATGAAATGTACGTCAAAAGTCTTAAGAGAGAATATTTGTTTATCTCTAAAACAGTGAAGTATATTTCTTTGCTGGTAAGCTGCGTGTAAAGTTCACAATTCGACTGAAAATTTAACGATTTTTATATTAAAAGTAAAACCTATAGAAACTCTAACCGCATCTTTACTCTCAGAAGAAGTTCCACCAGTAGAAAATCTGAAATGTTAAGTGTGACTTTGAATACAAAAGGCGATTTTTAAAAAATGAAAATGCACAGGCAAATTATAATTTAAAAAACAACTAAAAAAAGAAAAAAATTCAAAGAAGAAAATAAAAACAACAATTTTATATATTCATCATATATTTATATTAATTTTCATTTTTGTACAAGAATGTTTTCTTTGGTTAACAATCGTGCAATGAAAATAGCTGTAGCGTAAAAATATAATAACTTTAATTGCACATCTAAACAAGAAGCTATAAAATAAAAATCAATAGCGCTTGCAATTCTTTTTGAGTGATCAATATTAAATTTTAATGGGCAGAACGTCGTTCCAATGTAATAAAATATTTAATTACTAAAATATTATAAATTAAATTTTTGAAAAGAAAGAGGCAGCACGAATCAAATGAGATTAATTTTTGTTGTGGAAAATTTTTTATTAAAAATATTTTCAAAACATGACAGAAACTTGAATGGAGATAGATAAAAAAATTTTAATTCTGCGTTATTAATAATGGAGCGCATGAATATCCCATAAAAATTATTTTATAGGATATTGAACATAATTTTATTAAATATAAAATTCATATAGGGTAAGACTCTCTCAGAAAATATGCGATTTACATGGGGTCTTTTGATTAGGCTGTAATTTGATGAAATTGTAGTATTGGATACTAGAAGCAAGTGTGCCAAAAATTTTTTGAAAATTTTGAATTTTGTTGAAGTTACGCCATTTTGAATTTTTTTGTTATAATTTTTTTAAATCTTAATATTTCCGAAAGTTTTCGATAAAATTTAATAAAATTTGGAAGGCTTATACTTGACATCATGTTTCTTCTGACTATCACATAAAAAAAACAAAAAAATTATTCTGCCCATAATTCAATTTATTTAAATAATTTATTATTTATTGGGTGGTCATACTAGACTAATTTAAATTGATTTTGATCATGAGGAATGGAAAAATATAAAATAAACACAATTTTTTTCAAAATTCTTGTAAATTGTTTACTTTGAGTAACAAAAAAATATATAAACAATTAATAATTGAAACAACGCTTTCGGGGAAACTCTTAGAAAATTTATCTCCTTTTATTTAAGACCAAGAACATCAAAATCGGATAAAATTTGTAGGTTCTAGACAATTTTGAACAGTAAAGTGTAAGAATTAGGATTCCCGGGCACTCACACATCGCTGCCACCACTGAAACGTGGTCGCGCTTCCACAAAAATTGCAATATCTCGAAAACTATTTGAGTCTCCATCGATTTTATTTTTTAAAATGAAAAGTGTAATTATAAGGAATATTTTATTAATTGACAAGAAAACTCAAAAATCGGTCCCGCTCGGGCAAAACTGTTTCAAAAAATTTTTTTTGACTTTTTTTTGGGCAGAAAAAATTTTTTTGTTATTTTTTATGTGATAGTCAGAAGAAACATGATGTTAAAGTATAAGCCTTCCAAATTTTATTAAATTTTATCGAAAACTTTCAGAAATATTAAGATTTAAAAAAATTATAACAAAAAAATTCAAAATGGCGTAACTTCAACAAATTTCAAAATTTTCAAAAAATTTTTGGCACACTTGCTTCTAGTATCCAATACTACAATTTCATCAAATTACAGCCTAATCAAAAGACCCCATGCAAATCGCATATTTTCTGACGGAGTCTTACCCTATAGCTGACTTATAAAATTTCGATTTTAAATTTACGTGAATTTTTAAATACCCAAAAATATTACTTAAGACAATATTAGGTAATAGAATTTTTATTTAACAGAATCTTTAACTAATTAAAGTTTTAATAATTGAGGGGCTGGATGCTATAATGTGTTACGCGCCATTTACTTAACATGGCGCGTAACACGTTATAGCATCCAGCCCCTCAATTATTCCTTTTATTTAAAAGAAATGTAATTAATCGAATTCTAATTTGGAAAAAGTATCATTTAGCAGAATTAAAGTCACTTGTAGGATAAAATAACGCGTATTTTCGTTTTTATTTCATTAAAAAATATGTAAAATTGACTGACCCTGGCAAAAGTGATTTACCAAATGTCTCCCCACGTGGGTATACATTTGGGATACATTTGGGAAACATTTGGTAAACGGCTTTATAAGTCTGTTAATAGACAGAATTTGATGAAAAAAATTATTGGATATTGAAAACGAATAATCAGGATTAAATTGATATAATTTTTAGGATAAATTAACGTTAAATTAATGAGAAATTAATGTTTAACGGAGGAAATGTCAGTTTTAGTGTAGGATGTATGATTGTGTAAGATCAATATTGGAATAAACTGTTGATATGTCGCCGCGCATTTTGCGCGACAGATGGCGATGTTGACATTTGTCCATGGCTTTATATTACATGCTCCTTCATAATAAAAGCAATTTTTTTAATTGTTGGTTAAGATACACAAAATACAAAAAAATTATATTTAAAAAATAAAATATATAATTTTAACCCTCAAAAGAAATAAAGGATATTTTAGACCAATAAAAAAATAAACAAATTCCTCCTACTTTTAAAATCAATTTTTCTATTAGTTGGCAGATTTAAACAAAATCGAGAAAAAATTTATATTTAAAAAATAAAATATATAATTTCAACCCTCAAAAGAAATAATGGATGTTTTAAACCAATAAAAACTAAGTTTAAACTCCTCCTTTATTAAAAAAGATATTTTTTTTATTCGTTGGTCAAGTTACACGAAATGGAAAAAAAATTAAATTTAAAAAAAATATATAGTTCCAACCCCCGAAAAGAAATAATGGATATTTTAGACCAATAGAAAAATAAACAAATTCCTACTACTTTTAAAATCAATTTTTCTGTTAATTGGCAGATTTAAACAAAATGGAGAAAAAAATTTATATTTAAAAAATAAAATATATAATTTCAACCCACAAAAGAAATAAAGGATGTTTTAGACCAATAAAAATAAAGTTTAAACTCCTCCTACATTTAAAATCAATTTTTCTATTTGTTGGTAGATTTAAACAAAATTGAGAAAAAAAATTAAATTAAAAAAAACATATATAATTCCAACCCCCAAAAGAAATAATGGATGTTTTAGACTAATAAAAATAAAGTTGAAACTCCTCCTTCATAAAGAAATAAATTTTTCTATTTGTTGGTCAAGTTAAACAAAATGGAGAAAAAAAGTTATATATTTGAAAAAAACATATAATTCCAACACCAAAAAAAAGTATATGACTTTGACCAATATCAAAATAATGTTGAAACTCCTCCTTTATAAAGAAAGCTATTTTTTTATTTGTTGGTCAAGTTACACAAAATAGAACAAAAATTTATATTAAAAATAACATACATAGTACCAACACCCCAAAAGAAAAAATGGATATTTTAGACCAATAAAAAAATATACAAACTCCTCCTACTTTTAAAATTAATTTTTCTATTTATTGGTAGGATTAACCAAAATTTAGAAAAAATGTTAAATTTGAAAAATAAAACATACAATTCCATCCCCCAAGAGAAATAATGTATGCTTTAGACCAACAGAAATAAAGTAGAAACTCCTCTTTCAATAAGAAAGCTATTTTTTTATTTGTTGGTAGAGTTAAACAAATTGGAGAAAAAAATTTTTATTTAAAAAAACATAATTCCAACCTCACAAAGAAAAATTTAGTGACGTATAAGTCATCCATTTTTTCTTTTATATGTTTTATTTTTTAAATATAAATTTTTTTCTCCATTTTGTGTATTTTAACCAACAAAAAAAATAGTTTTCTTAATGAAGGAGGAGTTTCAACTTTATTTTCATTGGTCTACAATATCCATTGTTTCTTTTCGGGGGTTGGAACTATATATGTTTTTTTTAAATATAATTTTTTTTCTATTTTGTGTAACTTGACCAACAAATAAAAAAATTGATTTCTTAATGAAAGAGGAGTTTAAACTTAGTTTTTATTGGTCTAAAACATCCATTATTTCTTTTGGGGGTTGGAATTATATGTTTTATTTTACTTTAACTTTTTTCCCATTTTGTTTAAATCTATTAACAAATAAAAAAAATTGATTTTAAATGTAGGAGGAGTATGCTTATTTTTTTATTGGTCTAAAATATCCTTTATTTCTTTTGAGGGTTAAAATTATATGTTTTATTTTTTAAATTTAATTTTTTTTCCATTTTGTTTAAATCTACCAACAAATAGAAAAATTGATTTTAAATATAGGAGGAGTTAAAACTTTATTTTTATTGGTCTAAAACATCCTTAATTTCTTTTGAGGGTTGAAATTATCAGTTTTATTTTTTAAATATAATTTTTTTCCATGTTGTGTATTTTAACCACCAAAAAAATAGTTTTCTTAATGAAGGAGGAGTTTCAACTTTATTTTTTTATTGGTCTAAAATATCCATTATTTCTTTTCGTGGGTTGGAACTATATATGTTTTTTTTAAATTTAAATTTTTTTTCCATTTCGTGTAACTTGACCAACGAATAAAAAATATCTTTCTTAATGAAGGAGGAGTTTAAACTTAGTTTTTATTGGTCTAAAACATCCATTATTTCTTTTGAGGATTGAAATTATATATTTTATTTTTTAAATATAAATTTTTTCTCCATTTTGTTTAAATCTACCAACTAATAGAAAAATTGATTTTAAAAGTAGGAGGAATTTGTTTATTTTTTTATTGGTCTAAAATATCTATTATTTCTTTTCGGGGGTTGGAACTATATGTTTTTTTTTAATTTAAATTTTTTTTCCATTTCGTGTAACTTGACCAACGAATAAAAAATATCTTTTTTAATGAAGGAGGAGTTTAAACTTAGTTTTTATTTGTCTAAAACATCCATTATTTCTTTTGAGGATTGAAATTATATATTTTATTTTTTAAATATAAATTTTTTCTCCATTTTGTTTAAATCTACCAACTAATAGAAAAATTGATTTTAAAAGTAGGAGGAAATTGTTTATTTTTTTATTGGTCTAAAATATCCATTATTTCTTTTCGGGGGTTGGAACTATTTATATGTTTTTTTTAAATTTAAATTTTTTTTCCATTTCGTGTAACTTGACCAACGAATAAAAAATATCTTTCTTAATGATGGAGGAGTTTAAACTAAGTTTTTATTGGTCTAAAACATTCATTATTTCTTTTGAGGATTGAAATTATATATTTTATTTTTTAAATATAAATTTTTCTCCATTTTGTTTAAATCTACCAACTAATAGAAAAATTGATTTTAAAAGTAGGAGGAATTTGTTTATTTTTTTATTGGTCTAAAATATCTATTATTTCTTTTCGGGGGTTGGAACTATATGTTTTTTTTTAATTTAAATTTTTTTTCCATTTTGTGTAACTTGACCAACGAATAAAAAATATCTTTCTTAATGAAGGAGGTGATTAAACCTAGTTTTTATTGGTCTAAAACATCCATTATTTCTTTTGAGGGTTGAAATTATATGTTTTATTTTTCAAATATAATTTTTTTATATTTTGTGTATCTTAACCAACAATTAAAAATATTGCTTTTATTATGAAGGAGCATGTAATATAAAGCCATGGACAAATGTCACCATCGCCATCTGTCGCGCAAAATGCGCGGCGACATATCAACAGTTTATTCCAATATTGATCTTACACACACATTCATCCTACACTAAAACTGACATTTCCTCCGTTAAACATTAATTTCTCATTAATTTAACGTTAATTTATCCTAAAAAATATATCAATTCCATCATGATTGTTCCTTTTCAATTTCCAATAACTTTTTTCATTAAATTCTGTCTATTAACAGACTTATAAAGCCGTTTACCAAATGTTTCCCAAATGTATCCCAAATGTATACCCACGTGGGGAGACATTTGGTAAATCAGTTTTGCCAGGGGAGTAATCGCGAGTTGAAGTGAAAAAAACAATAAAAATTTTGCTCTTTAAAAAAACAGTTTTTTCTTATATTTCGGAAACGGTAATAGATACAATAAAAATTTAAAAGAAAAAAAGATGCGCAATGTAATTTCCTATAAGGATATATATTTTAAACATTTAAATTCAGAAGTTGAATTTTGAGTGTCCAGGGGACTTCGATTTCGGCCGAGAAAAATTTACGTGCCCTTATGAAATCCAGCCGCTCAATTAGTGCTGAAATCTTTCTTTCTTTTTATAAATTTTATGATAAGTTTATAAATGTCAGAGTTTTAAAAAGTGAACTCCATGGTCAAAATGACCCTGGAGAGTACTCCGAGGGTTAAGTGCGTATTTAAAGAAGCGCTAGAGTTACGAGCAGCTCATCGAAATAAGAAAACCAAAGCTCGCATATAGAAGCTAAAACACAGATTGAGATTAGGCGAGCGAAGAAAATCGTAAAAAGTAAAAGCTCACCGAGTCCTGGCACAGATCCGTCTCTAGCCAGAAGAACTATTTGCAAAGATAAACAGAAAATTAGGTAAAAATATTGTCAATATTATGAGAAGTATTTCTCTTTTCTTTTTTTATTATATAAAGTAAGTTTTTTTCAGTACTTATTCTACAATTTTTTGTTTTTATTCAGCTCTTGAGCAGAATGATAAGCGCAAGAAAAAATAACTCAGTTAAAGACATAACAAATATCAATAGAATAAACCTCATTAAAGAAATTAAACAATATTTAACCGAAAAATAAATTTAAAAAATTATTAAAAATCAAAACATATCAAAATATAAATTATAAATTTATAGTCCGGGAGCTAGCGACCAAAACAACTATCTCATTTCATACCGGCTGAAAATTTGAGTATAGATTACTGGAGACATGTAAATAACAGAAACCCACGTCTGGCAGGCCGGTGTTTGGACAGGAGGCGGCGGCAGAAGGGGGAATAGATGAAAAATAATGTAAAAATTTCTCATTTCATACTGATTAAAACCTTTAGAAATCGAAAGTTGACATCTACACGAGTGTCAAAATGTGCGTCTGGCAGTTCTGAGGTGGGAAAAAGTACGTCTGGCAAAGGGGTAAACACGTAAAAAATCGAAATTTTTCTGATTTCATACCGATGAAAACCTTTAGAAATCGAAAGTCTACATTCAAACAAGTCTAAAAATGCGCATCTGGCAGCACGGCGAGTCTTAATTAACTTCAACCCAGAAGTTCTTGCCCAGATCGGTTCTTTCTTGGTTTTGTTTCTGGGATGCCCCCTGATGATTTTAAGCATAAAATGAAAAAAATCGGTTGGGCCGTTTTTGAAAAAACTGATTTTTAACATTTTTGAAAGAGGTTAATCAATTATTTTGTTCTAAAATGAGTGCAAATAATCGCCACATCTACTTGAGTCATTAAAATGATATCAGAAAATAGGTCCTAGGTACTGAGTATTTTTAAGTAACTTTATATCAGAAAAATTAATTAAAAACTTTGAAAAACAGGTAAAAAATTAATTTTTTTTATTATTACTTTCTCCCAGTACATATACACCTAAAATGACCTATAGAAGAATTAAAGAGTATAAAATTTTGAAGAAAACAAACAAAAAATAGAACACTTTATCATACAATCTTTCCGATTTATGGACTTCTAAAGTCAGATGTTAGCAAAAAATATCGAGAAAAAATTTTTTATTTTAGTTTTTGAAAAATAAAAAGTGTTTTATGTATCTACCACATATGAGGCATTCCATGTCAAGTGACCCAGGTGTCTTACGGTGTAATGCTTATTTCAATAATTTTTTACTCTTAAACTATTAAACATGAAAATTTGGCAAGGTACATTTTGGAAAGGTTTTTTCATGCTCTTTCGATTGAAAATAAGCATATAAAAAAAATTTTTTTGGGCCCAAAAAAAACCAAAATTAAAAATAAATTTTAATTTTTTGGAAAAAGGTTTTTTCCTAAAAGGACATATAAAAGAAAAAGTGGGACAAGAATGTTTAAACATTAAAAAACAGAGGTTTCTACTCACCGGAGCGCTCTAAACCCGGTTTTTACAAGAAAATTTATTTTTTCAATGTTTAAACATTCTTGTCCCACTTTTTCATTTATATGTTCTTTTAGGAAAAAACCTCAGCTTTCGTTTAATAAAAAAAAAAAGCTGCCCTTTTTCCAAAAAATTAAAATTTACTTTCAATTTTGATTTTTTTGGGCCAAAAATTTTTTTTTTTAAATGCCTATTTTCAATCGAAAGATCATTAAAAAACCTTTCCAAAATGTACCTTGCCAAATTTTCATGTTTAATAGTTTAAGAGTAAAAAATTATTGAAATAAGCATTGTACTGAAAATCCCAAAAATTTAACCCCCTCCCCCTCGGAAAATATTGGACTAGGTAAAAAAATATTTTCACGAAAAATTACTATTTATTAGTACTATAAAAGCCCCAAGTTTTGCTACGATTGGAGAAAAATTTTTCTACACCTGGATCACTTGACATGGAATGCCTCATATATATTACTGAAAATAAATTGAAGTAGACTAACTTCTAAGTAAATACGTCTTTGAACTATCATTCTATCTCTAATAGAATCGGAGTTACGATTTTTTTAAAATGTCCCTTTTTGGATTTTTTTTAAATCATTTTTTTTAAATTGTTAGGGGAGAATGGGGAGTTATGAAGCACGCTTTGTTTATGAGTTGTAACTTCAAAAAGAAATTTTGATTTCAAATTTTCTCCACTTGAATCTCTAGAGGGTCTTCAAATATGCTTACTGGTTGAAGAATTTGCATGAAATAAAATAAAATCGACAATTTTTTTCAGTTGGACTAAAAAGCTGCTTTTTCAAGTTTTTAAAAATCATGGGGAGTTGTGAAGCACTACTAAAAATCGCTAAAAATTATATTTTTTGGTAAATATTCTTTATTGCGATTTTGCATAAATCGTTTTAAATTTCGAGAACCTAATCATTGCTGGGTATTATATGGGTGAACTTATCTTTTTGATTTGTTCGCGAATTTTGTAAAAATTCTGCAAAATGGAGCACACAAAAAAACTTTATAAACGAAAAATTGAACACATTGTCTTGAAAGATATGCAAAATATCTTCTATCGGAATGAATCCAATTACAAAACGAAGATATTAGGTGAAAAAATATTCAGAGTAAGTGACATCTATCAAAACAATTACTATGCGAGATCTATGGCCGTGCTTCATAACTCCCCATGCTTCATAACTCCCCATTCTCCCCTACATTTTGCAGGATATTAATTGTAAAAATGCTCTTATCATATGATTTTATTTTATATTTCACATTGCCTCAGTTTTGAGGTTATGGTTAGATCACGTCAAAACACGAGCTCTGTCATACTTTACCCCAACGCAGAACTGATAGACGCACATTTTACACTCGTGTTGATGTCAACTGTCGATTTCTAAAGGTTTTAATCGGTATGAAATGAGAAAAATTTTTCGATTTTTTTACATGTTTAACCCTTTGCCAGACGTACTTTGTCCCACCTCAGAACTGCCAGACGCACATTTTTACACTCGTGTACATGTCAACTGTCGATTTCTAAAGGTTTTAATCGGTATGAATTGAGAAATTATTAATTATTTTTCACCTATTCGCCCTCCTGTCGCCGCCCCCTGTCCCAGCACTGGCCTGCCAGACGTGGGTTTCTGTTATTTACATGTCTTCAGTAATCTATATACTCAAATTTTCAGCCGGTATGAAATGAGATAGTTGTTTTGGTCGCTAGCTCCCGGATTGTTATTATTTTTAATTTTTTATTGTAAAAGTGAGTAGTATTTATCTCAAAAGATGAAAAATATTCACTTTTGTTGAGCTCAATATTTTTTAATTGGATATGGTTAATATTTTAAGATACGATAATATCTAATAGACTGCCAAGGTTCAGTTTTATCGTTCACTGAAAAAAAAATTTAATTGAATCAAATAACCGATTAATTAACTACTATCAATTCAAGATTTACTTGAATCAAAAAATATTTAATGGTGTCAATTAAATGGTATTTGAATCGATAACTTCAGTATTTGAAGCAAATACCATTTAATTGACTCTAATAAATATTATTTAATTCAATTAAATATTTAATTGATAATAGTTAATTAATCGGTTATTTGATTTAATTAAATTTTTTTCAGTGTTCAAGCTGTTTTAAATGATGCCAGTACAAAATTATTTTATGATAACATCAGAAATGATTAACAACAAACAAAATATTTTTATCTAATACGGTTTTATAGCTATTCAAAATTAAAAAGTGTCCGACCTTTGACTTTGAGGTGAAAGTTACCCACAGACACTCCTTTTTTCTGTTTCGTTAAACAATTACTAACAACACATTTTTTATTATCAATTTGTACCATCATTTTTCAATTATTTATTGCAATAGGAAATATTTTTGTATATAATGCTGCTAATTGACAAACGGAAAATACTTAGAACTTGTTGGGGGTGCTATAAGGTTCAAGATTCAAGACCGTATTTATGTTTTTAATTTTTTATTTAACTGAAGTATCTATTGTTTTGATTTATTCCTTTTTTCTATTTACCTCATCTTACCCTAGATATTTTCTACATATTAGAATACATTTAATCCAAATTAAAATTAATTTACAATTAAATATTTTCATTGAAATTTAATTAAACAGTTATAAAAAAATATTTTATGTTTATTTTTATTTAATTACTTATTCTATTATTAAAACAAATAATTTTAAATAAAATCATTATTTTTATTAAAATTTAATTATACAATCATAAACTATTTTATATTTACTTATATTTAATTATTTATTCTGTTTAAACTATTTTATTATTATTCAATTTAAATCAATGCTTCTTAGATATTTTGAATTTATTTGAAAAGTAGAAAAATCCCTCTACTGTGGACTACTTAACTAACACCTACTACTAACATTTCAACTAACTCTATAGCAAGCTGTTTTCAGGCTGCGAGTTAACCGGCTCTGCAAGATATCAAAGAAAGGTTCCAAAGAGTAAATCATTTGAAGATTATGTTTGTGCCCTTCTAGAAGTAAAGAGATAGAAATCCTATCTCTTTGAATATTTTTTTATTTCAGAGATAGAAAGACATAAAGTCTAACTTTCTTAGTCTATCCCTACTTTATCACTTTAATCACTTTTCATCTCTCACCTCTTTTAATACTTTCAATATCCACACCTATCTTTTTCTATCTCTAATTTCATCTAATAATATACTTATCTCTTTTAATAATCTTGTTTCTATCCCAGGCTATCCCTTTTTTATTCCCCTCAATCTCTATCTTCCCTTTTTATTTAATCTCTTTTAATAACCCTTACTTTATCGCCTTTTATCCTCTTACTTTTTACTTCTTTTCCTTTCTATCTCCATTTAATTCTATCCTCATTTTTATTACAACTATCACTTTTTATCTTTTCTTCTTCTCAATCTTTTTGAATAACATTTTTTTTATTATCTTCTTCAATACTGTTTCTATCTACTTTCTTCCATTTCCGTCACTGTTTTAATCTATTTAATCTTTAAACTTTAATCCAAGAACACACTGATCCCTGCTTATGACCTTCCTTTATTTCAGGCTTTTCCTTTTTTAATCCTTTTAATCTGTTTTTATCTGATATTTTTTCTCAATCTCTTCTAACCCTTATTTCATCCTTCTACTATTTACTTCATTCTCTTTCCATCCTCATTTGAATCTTGGTATTTACTTTATTTCTTATCTTTATCAATAACATTTGTTTTATACCGCTCTATCCTTTTTATCCTTGTACTTCTCTCTTTTTATCCACATTTTAATCTTAGTACACACTCATCACAATTTACACCCCAGGTGCGAATTTTCGGTTGGCCCATAGTTGGGCCAACTTTTACAAGGTCGGTCCAACTTCTCGTGCCAGAGGTTGGGCCAACCATACAGATGATAACGGTTGGCCGTCTAATGGCGACGATGGTTGGCCCGACAAGTCATAAGGAAGTTGGCCCAACTTAAAATGCATATGTTGTGCCAGCTATACATTTCAATGGTTGGTCCAAAAACTGACGCCAAAGTTGGCACGACTTTAAATGCGTAAGTTTGGCCAACTTTAACAGCCAAAGGTAAAAAATTATTAAAAAACTAAATTATTTAAACAATTAACACGTTATTATTAGCAAGAACATCAGATATAACCTTTACCTATTATTATTAAACACAATCTCATACATACATTTTCGAAAATATCTACCGCTTGCTGGGATCGAACCCCTAACCTAACGCGCCGAAGACTTATACACTGACCACTACGCTACGCTCACATGGGAGTCCATATCGTTAAATGTATATTAAAGCTGCAACAGTCGGGCCAACCGTGGGCCAGAGTTAGGCCAACCGAGAAAGTTTAAGTCATTTAAACTGTTTTTCACAAAGTTTTGCCAACCGTCGGGCCAACCGTGGCCCAGAGTTTGGCAACCATAAAGTTTGAGTTATTTAAACTGCGTTTTACAGAGTTTTGCCAACCGTCGGGCCAACCGTGGCCCAGAGTTAGGCCAACCGAGAAAGTTTAAGTCATTTAAACTGTTTTTCACAAAGTTTTGCCAACCGTCGGGCCAACCGTGGCCCAGAGTTTGGCCAACCTAAATTTGTAAGTCATATGAGATACGTTCCCCATAGTTGTGCCGACCTTTGTCGCCAAAGTTGGCCCGACGGTTGGTTATACTCTGCATGTAATGGTTGGCTTGCAAAGTCGGGCCAACTGTGGGCACTAGTACTTGCCAAAGTTGGGCAAACTCTGGCAACCAAAACTTCGCTTGCCAAAGTTAGGCCAACCGTGGGCCAACCTTCAAACTCTGGCGGCCAACCTAAATTCGCACCTGGGACCTTGGGTTTAATCTTAGTCTATCACCTCTCGATTCAATTCAATCTCTTTCCATCACCTACTTTTGCTCAATTTCTTTTAATAACCTTTACTTTATCTCTACACTGAAAAAAAAATTTATTTGAATCAAATAAAAATTATTTAATCCAAATAAATCATTTACTTGGTTATAATCCAATAAATGTGTATTTGAACCAAATACATATTTATTTGACCTAAATATTTGATTTTATCGCATCAAATAACTATTTATTTGAATCAAATACAAATTATTCAATTCAAATAAATGGAATATTTCAAACTAATAAATAATTAATTGAATCAATTGTTTAAAATATTCAAAACAAATAAATGGAATATTTGAAACTAAGAAATAATTATTTGAATCAATTACCAAAGTTATTTCATTTTGTATTTAATAAAATTTTTTTTTTAATATTCAGTATTTTTTTAATTCATTAATATATTATTATATTATATTATATGTATATATTATATGTATATATTATATATGGGGCGTTCCAGGCGAAATCGGACAGTATTTGACTTTTGCATCTCAGATTTTTTTCAAATATTTTTTTTCTTTTAGTGCTCATTGAAATAAGTTACCATGAATTTTTCAAATTTTTTCATCAAGCCGTTTAAGAAATACAGGTTTTTGAAAAATCACGTTTTTTACGAAAATGTTTTTTTGAAATGGTTATAACCCGGTCAAAAATTGATCAAATTTGACGTTCTATATATGAAAATTTTTGTTTTTACACGTAGTTTTTGTTACATCCTGTATATTTTTCGACATTTTATTTTTATCTCTAAAATTTTTATTTTACAAATAACTGAAACTGGACCTATAAGAGTTACATTAAACAGATTGTACCCTGGGAAAGGAAGTTCGAATTTCATCTTTAGCAATTAAACTTTGAATTTTCAGAGAAAATACTTTTTGTGAAAAATGTAAAGGAAACCATAAATTGAAACATAACCTTTGGGCCAGATATCGTAAGAACGACCTTTTTAAGGGTACGGTCGAAAATGTATATATGTACAGTGCCGCTCAATAACTTTTGCCCACCCTACAGCGATTGAAGGCTTTACAAAAATTTGTATTTTGTTTACTATTGAAGTTACAAAGCTCAAAAAAATATTGTTTGACAGCTCATTTCCTCAGCTTTAACATTACATAAAATCGAAATTAAAAAAATAATTTTGTTAATGAATAAATAATGTTATTGCAAAATAAAATTTTCCGTTTTTTTTGTTTTCTTTAATGTGATACAGTTTCATTAGAAATCATCACAATTTAATGCCAGACATATCATTTAAAAGCTAGTTTTATCACCTTTAAAACGCATTTTTCAAAATTTTTATACGATAATTTTTAAGAAAAATATGATCTTTTGTTTAAAAAATCAGCCATTTTTTTCAATTGTTGATATCTCAAAAACAATTACTTTAGGAAAAAACTTTTATGAACATAAATTGTTCCTTTCTGTGTATAAAATTAAAAAAAAATTATTGAAAAAATTTTGTTACAAAAAAAATTTTTTTTTACATTTTTCAGATTTTTAAGTTTTTTGTGTAGAAACTCGCTTTTTACATTCATTATGACAAGCAAACATATTTTTCTTCTTATTTATTCAATTTTTTAAATAATTTTATCTCGCCAATCTATTAAATAAGTTCTTAAACGTTTATTTATTTTATTGTTTAAAAACGGAAATTATATTAAATCTTCAAATGATTTTGTGAGTTAAAATATTTGGAAAAATTGAATAAATACGAAGAAAAATATGTTTCCTTGTCATAATAAGTGTAAAAAGCGAGTTTCTACACAAAAAACTTAAAAATCTGAAAAATGTAAAAAAAAATTTTTTTTTCAAAAAATAAAAAAAATTTTTTTTTCAAAAAATAAAAAAAAATTTTTTTTTAACAAAATTTTTGTAATAATTTTTTTTGTGCATGCATGCACAAACATTAGTCTGTTCACAACTCAATTCTTCGCTCTCGAAAAATCATTTTTCTGGCGGGATATTTAAAATTGATTAAAATTTAAAAATAACGCATTACTAATTATTACAATAAAAAATAAAAAAATTGAACGTTTATTATTAATTAATTGTAAATAAATTTCTCTTAATTTGTGGGCATATTTTAATATTGTGAATTCTTGTAATTTAAAATATGCCACAAATTAAGAAAAATTTATTTACTATTAATTCCTTATAATAAACGTTCAATTTTTTTTATTTTTTATTGTATTAATTAGTAATACGTTATTTTTAAATTTTAATCAATTTTAAATATCCCTCCAGAAAAATGATTTTTCGAGAGCGAAAAATTGAGGTGTGAACAGTCAAATGTTTGTGCATGCATGCATCATGCAGATGCATTGATCGTGTGACTGTACCCTAAAAATTATCGTATAAAAATTTTGAAAAATGCGTTTTAAAGGTGATAAAACTAGCTTTTAAATGATATGTCTGGCATTAAATTGTGATGATTTCTAATGAAACTGTATCACATTAAAGAAAACAAAAAAATGGAAAATTTTATTTTGCAATAACATTATTTATTCATTAACAAAATTATTTTTTTAATTTCGATTTTATGTAATGTTAAAGCTGAGGAAATGAGCTTTCAAACAATATTTTTTTGAGCTTTGTAACTTTAATAGTAAACAAAATGTAAATTTTTGTAAAGCCTTCAATCGCTGTAGGGTGGGCAAAAGTTATTGAGCGGCACTGTATATGCATTCTAAAATGTGCTCAAGTATTAAACACCAACGTTAATTTTCATCTTTAGAATAAATAAACATTATTAATAATTTTTAACAATAAATAACAGCTATTGACATACATACATTATAAATTAAATAATTTTATATTTCAAAACAATAAGTATTTTAATATTATTAAAAATGTGTCGAAATAAATATTTGTTGTTTATAAAATAATTAATAATAAATAAACATCAACAAACATTAAATAAAATACGTTATAGTAATTGTAATTCACAAATTTTAATAACAAATTATAAAAAATTAATTTATCCTGAAATGGAAATAATTAATTAATTAAACCGACAATTATGTTAAAAATTACGATGAAATTAAAATTCAAAAACGTACGTATATTTAAAAATTATAAACAATTAAACTATTATTAACAATAAACAATTAATATTAACAATTAAACTCTATAAAAATTAATGTAAAATTAATATTAATTAGATTTATAATAACATTTTGTAAAAATTCTAAAACGTGAAATAATATCCCTACTTAAAATAAAATCAAAAGACAAAATCCCTACTTTCTGGAAATAGACACTGACCTACGGTACGTCCCTTTAAGTCACACCCCACAATAGAGGGATGGGTCTCGAAGGCCCAATCCTAAAAAAAATTCCAAGTTCTTATTTCCAAATTACAAAATTCCAAGTTCTTATTTCCAATTACAAATTCCAAGTTCTTATTTCCAATTTAAAAACATATCTCGAAACAGCAAGTCTTATTTCCAAGTGAAAAGTAGTGCGACAAATTTCAAGTATTATTTCGTGAGTGTCAGAAAATCAAATTAAATCCAAGATTCAACAGTTTCAACTATTTTCTCGAACCATATATTGATATATCGATTATTAATATCGATACCTCGATTTTCGATATATCGATCGATATAACACCAAAATTCAAATTATTCCACGTTTTGTTAACGGAATATAATAATATAAAAGTGAGTACAAATAAATAATCAATTTTCATTATTAAATTCATCTTTTTCTTCTCAACTTTACTTTTCTTAATTTCTCAAATCCTATTATTGTACAAAAGTGAGAATATCCTTTACCAATACCAATTTTTTCGAAAAACCTTTGTGATTCCTTAAAGTGTTACCTATGTTATCGAAAGCTGTTACTTTACTTTATTGTGTTCAGTGATTTGCTTTCATTCCGTCTTAATTAAATTTCCAACAAATCCCAAAATTACTACAAAAACAAAATAAAACTCGAAGTGTCCCGAACTATTAAGCGAGAGTCTAGGTTCGAATCACACTAATTATTTATTAAATAAATAAAAATAATAGTAATTATGTCCAGTACATAGTACGTAACATTTTTGATGAAAATATATAAAAAAATTTATTTTTTGAATTTACGAATTTTTTTAAAATTTTTTAAATAAAATTTTATTTTTAAAAATGTATGTATCGATCGATTTTTTTCAAAATTTTTTGTAATAAACTAGAACTAAATTAACTACTTTTAGGCGTTGTCTGATTGTAGGCAAACGATGGGATCTATTTATTTCGAATTTTTTAAATTTTATATCCTTATAATATAGCAAACAATAGGGCTTTTGAGGTAAAATTATTAATAATACAGGTCAACAAAAAAGTCTTACATTTTTATGAGATATCATAGTGTCCATTAAAGACGCTGAACACGATCCCGGGTCACGAAATTGGCCCTCACGTCAGGATTTTGAGAAAAGTGGGGGTAAAGACCCCAAAAAACGTGTTTTTGAGGGTTTTCAAATTTTTTTTATCCTAAACCTGACGCGCCTGAAACTTCTACATAGACTTAAATTGAAGCTTGAATTGTCCACTACAAGACCCATATCCGTAAAACCAAAAAAGATTAAAATTTTTTCAAAAAATGGGGTTGAAGTTACCAAAAAGGTGTTTTTTGGGTTGCTTTAATGGATATCACTTTTCGAAAATTCAAAATGTCGGATCCAAAATTTATAATTGATCGGATTCGCTTAAAAATTGGTACTCAGCGACCATAAAAATCACATGTTTGGTAACTTCAACCCCATTTTTGAAAAAATTTTAATCTTTTTTGGTTTTACGGATACGGGTCTTGTAGTGGACAATTCAAGCTTCAATTTAAGTCTATGTAGAAGTTTCAGGCGCGTCAGGTTTAGGATAAAAAAAATTTTGAAAACCCTCAAAAACACGTTTTTGGGGGGTCTTTACCCCCACTTTTCTCAAAATCCTGACGTGAGGGCCAATTTTGTGACCCAGGATCATGTTCAGCGTCTTTAATGGATACTATGATATCTCATAAAAATGTAAGACTTTTTTTGTTGACTTGTGTTATTAATAATTTTAGCTCAAAAGCCCTATTGTTTGCTATATTATATGGATATAAAAATTAAAAAATTCGAAATAAATAGATCCCATTGTTTTCCCACAATCAAACAACGCCTAAAAGTTGTTAATTTAGATCTAGTTTCTTACAATAAATTTTGAAAAAAATCGATCGATACATACATTTTTAAAAATAAAATTTTATTTTAAAAATTAAAAAAAATTTTCGTAAATTTAAAAAATAAATTTTTTTATATTTTTATCAAAAACTACGTGTAAAAACAAAAATTTTCATATATTGAACGTCAAATTTAATCAATTTTTGACCGGGTTATAACCATTTCAAAAAAACATTTTAGTAAAAAACGTGATTTTTCAAAAACCTGTTTATCTTAAACGGCTTGATGAAAAAATTTGGAAAAAATCATGGTAGCTTATTTCAATGAGCACTAAAAGAAAAAAGTATTTGAAAAAAATCTGAGATGCAAAAGTCAAATACTGTCCGATTTCGCCTGGAACGCCCCATATATTAACTGATTTTTTAACAGACTTTTAACATTATTTATAAACATGTTCACACAGTTTTTATTCACAACACAACACACAATTTTATTATTTTATATAACGCTTAAAACGAAGAATGAAAAATATTCGCTCGCATGTGGAATCGAACTCACGTCCCCCCGCCCATAACGCTGACCGCAAGCCTATAATCGCACCTCTTTAAACCAGTGTCGTAAATTCTGTATCCAAATAACACATTTATTTGTCGAAACATTTTTTATTTGTATTAAATAAATGAAATATTTAAGTGAAATAAATAAATGAACAGTTTCAAGTAATTCGTTTCAAATAATTATTTAATTGATTAAAATAATTTTTTATTTGTTTTGATAAAATAGTGTATTTGCTTTGAATAATGAATTATTCGGATTAAATAATTAAGTTTATTAGAATCAATAAAATAAATTTATTGTGTCAAATAAATCGTATTTGATTTTATTAAATAATTATTTGAATGAAATAAATAAAAGATTAGTTTCAAGTAACTCATTATTATTATTAAATAAATTCATTTATTCAATTCAAATAATTATTTAATTGAATCAAATACGATTTATTTGGTTCAAATACGTGTGATTCAAATAATTCAAGTTATTTGAATCAAATTACAGATTTGAAAAATATTAATTAGAACGGAAGATATTCAACTTTTTAAAAAAATTCAAAAATCAAAAAATTTCAAATTTTACATTTTTCTTAAAAATGCTTTTAAACTTTTTATAATTGAGTATAACATAATCTTAAAAATTTTAATGTATGCATTCATGTCTATCCCATATCATTGTACCCCAATCACACAAAAACGCGTTTACCGATTTAACCTAAATTTGGCACTTTGTTAAATATGTCAATATTTAACAAAGCAAGGTTTTTTTTTTAACCAAAGCAGGTTTATCAATTTAGGGGTTTAAAAAATATTAATTAGAACGGAAGATAGACATACAATATTTAAAAAAAATCGAAAAATTCCAAATTTTATATTTTTTCATGGATTGCTTTTAAACTTTCTATACATGAGTATTACATGTTATTTAGGCACATTTTAGCATAATGTTGCAAAAATACTATCCTATTACTAAGATGTAAATATAAAAAATTTCATAAAATCGAAAATTTCACATTTTTTAACGGAAACCTTTTAAAATATCTGTTTAAAAATGGTTTTAATGTTAAAAATCGAGAAAAATATAATTGATACTAATTACTATTAAACTTAAGTCAGTTGTATGTTTGGGATCTTTGATTACGATTTTAACGTCAAAAAAATAAAACAATTCAGAATTATTTATTCATTCAATTTATCCAATATTATCTACTTGCAACAATTTTAGAAATATTGAAAATAGAATTTTTTGTTATTAAAACGGTATTGCAGGATGTCAAGAATTGTAAGTCACATGTGAAACAATACAAGCGTATGCTACTGGGTAATAACTTAGATGTTAAAAATTTTTTTATTTTAATTCTAGATTTTACTTTTAAAGATGTTTTAAACAATGGAAAGACAAAGGTTATAATAACAGGGTGTCTACCAACCGAGAAAAACTAGGAATAAGCTAAACCAGTAATTTTCTTATAAAAATTTTTTTATTATATTAGGTAATTCGCACAAATGAACAAATATTGTTCTCTGCATTTGAATTAGTTAAAAATAAATGATTTGATAATAAAATGTCAGTCCCTGATTCAAATAGTAGTATTTACCTACTGAAACAGTTAATTATAACTAATTATTATTATTTCCTGTCAATATAAATTCCCTATTATTTTCCGGTTTTCTAGATTGTTAGACAAACTGTTATATGTATTGGTAGGTATTAAAACCCGTCGAAGACGGGTACGACAGCTAGTTATTTACATAATATTTTTCTCACGTTTATTAATTGTATTTGTTGTTTGGTTGACGAAGTGTTTCTGTACAGAAAATAAAATTTAGCCTTATTATGTCAAACGAAAAAGTAAGCGCACATCTTGACAGATGTTGCAATCCCTATTCGATAGAAGGTCATACACTGAGAAAAAAAATTATTTGATTCAAACCAATTTTGCTTAAATCAAACTTAAAATATCTTTGCTATACAGTCAAACATATTTAAGTTTAATTCAAACATATTTTTTGGTTCAGTAAAACAGATTATATATTGAAATCAAACATAAATTGTGGCTGATTTTAAATTATCTGTAGTTAACTTTTAAGTTTGATTCAAACATAATATTTTTAAACATAACTTTTGTTTGAACCGTCACAGAAAATATGTTTGAATTAAATATAATTATTGAAACAAATAATACTTTTGAATTAATGTAGTAGATATTTTCTATATATTGAGATTAAACTTACAAACTAATTTCAATTAAACAAAATCGTCTATCTTTGTTTTTGTGTTTCATTTAAGTATAATGATTTCTCTGTGTAAAGAGAAGGGATTACGTGTTTTGTCGAAAAATCCCAAGCGTTAATTTACAAAATATACCAGAATGTTCAAAAATTCGTTATGACTGCAGAAACTTAAAGATTCCATGCAGAAATGAATCACCTCTAGAATTTAATACAGATTCAAGCGTTAATTCAATGGATATTTCATCGTCCCCACGCAATAATCTTCATCTTTTAAGTGAAAGATCTGAATGAGAAAAAGAACTAGAGAAAATGTTAGATGGATTAAAAGAAAAGTTTTTAAGATTACAGGGTTGCCACGCTTTTGCTCCATTCAAATTCCCTGACTTTTCCAGGTTTTCCAGGTTAAAAAACGGAATTTTTCCAGGTTTTTAAGACAATATTTTTATTTTATTAAATTAAATAACTCCTTGATTTTCCGTCAAAATTTTTACAGTTTTTATTCAATTATTCGTTTCTAAAATGTTCAACTAAAATTCATCTTTACATCAATGATTTTTTTAAATAATTTTTGAAAAAAGTTTTTTTTTCAGAATTATCAAATTAATTAGTTTACAATTCAATTTTATGTGAAATTTCGATTATTAGAAAATTATTCAGTTAGATATTATATGTATTAGAAAATAAAAATAAATATAATAATAATAAAATACAATAAAATAAAAAAATTTTTAAAAAATAAAAAAGAAAAAAAAGAAAAATCTTGAATTCCATTAAAGAATTTTATTCAAATTTCTAACAATAATTGAATTTTGCAAAAAAATTTATTACAATTTCTGAAAGTAATTGAATTTAAAAAAATTTTTTAAATAACTAAATTGTTTTGGTAAATTTTATTAAAGTAGTTGATAATAGAAATTATTGAAAACAGGAAAGTTTTTTAAAGTAGATGAAATTTTGTCAAAAATTTTATTAAAATTTTTGAAATAAATTGATTTTTTACAAATACATTTGTAATTTTGCAAAGAATCCTATTCAAAATCTTGAAAATAATTGAATTCTATTGAAGAATTTTATTAAAATTCCTAAAAATAATTGAATTTTTTAAAGTATTTTATTAAAATTCTTGAAAAAAATTGAATTTTGCAAAATCTTATTAAAAATCCTAAAAATAATTGAATTTTATTAAAATTCCTAAAAATAATTGAATTTTGTAAAGCATTTTATTAAAATTACTGGAGAAAATTGAATTTTGCAAAAAATCTTATTAAAAATCTTGAAAATAATTAAATTTCATTGAAGAATTTTATTAAAATACTTAAAAATAATTGAATTTTTTAAAGTATTTTATTAAAATTCTTGAAAATTATTGAATTTTGCAAAGCATTTTATTAAAATTTCTGAAAATTGAATTCTACAAAGAATTTAATAAAAACTCCTGAGAATAATTGAATTTTGCAAAAAATTGTATTACAATTCCTGAAAGTATTTTGAATTAAAAAAAAAAATAAATCCTATGGAAATTTTCATTAAAGTAGTTGATAATAGAAATTATTGAATAGAGGTAGATGAAATTTTGTCAAGAATTTTATTAAAATTTTTTAAATAAATTGATTTTTTTACAAATGCATTTGTAATTGCTTCAAAATTTAATATTTTTTTAGTGTTTTTGTCTAAAATTCTTCTGTAAATCTATTATTTTGGATAATCAATTAAATACGTATTAAAGAATTTAACTAATTTTAGAAGAACTTGAATTATTAAAATTTTTCAAAAATCTACGTCCCTGAAGATTTCTAATGAAATTCAGTTAAAATCGAAATTTTCTAAAATTGTAAACTGAAACCTTTTGAAATCGATCAACTTATAAAAATTATAAACGCAGTTCTTCTAAAATTGAATAATTATGTTTGAAATATTTCAATACCCAAATTTAGATTTTTAAGAATAAGATATAGAATAACTTTAGAAAACAACAATTTTCCAGGATTTAGATCAAAATTCCCTGACTTTTCCAGGTTTTTTCAAGATTTATAAAATTCCCTGACATTTCCAGGTTTTCCAGGTTTCCAGGTTGCGTGGCAACCCTGGATTAAGTTTTAATTTCCCACAGAGACTACAGATTCTAACTATTGCTCTATCATCTTGCAGTGCTAGAAAAATTGCTTAAGAATTTGGTTGCTCTAGAAGATTAGCTGAAAATGCAAAAAATTTATGAAGGATTTTTAGCATAAACAACAGCAAAAGTAGGCAGGAAATTAACAGAAGAAGTCGTTGAGCGAATTTTATGAAAGTGATTTTATTAGCAAAATAATGCCTGGCAAAAAAGATGTTAAAGCAGAAACGTCTTTTGGATGGGTTGTCACAGTTGATGTATCAAAGTAAAACTGCAGCATGTTACCTTGATAAGTGTGAAAAATGTCCAAATATATTATGACTCGGTGTTTACAGAACAAGAACATTTCTCAAGTTGTCTTTAGTCAATGGATGGGAATGGACAGGTGTACATTGAATACACACATTCTCTCTTTTGATTTTATTGAAGAATTATGTAACAAACTGACATCTATAAAACCACACTCATTTATTGCTAATTAACAAGCGCAATACTTTGACAAAATTAAAAAATGAGCTTCCTGTTATTTAAGGATTTGTTTGTTATAAATTTTGCAGAATATTATAAGTACGTTGCTGAAGATGCTGTTCAAGCGTTTCATTTTAATAACGACAAGTACACTCTCTTTACTGCTGTATGTTATTACAAAGAGAATTCGAAATTAGAACACAAATGTCTACACAGTTAAACTTATTTTAACCTTCGCGCTACCGGACGGCCACCCGGGGTGGCCAACTAATACATAATGTTGAATATCTCCTCGAATTTTGTATCAATCGAATCGCCATTTTAACTCACTGAACAAAATTTTATCTACTTTCGAAAAAAACAAAAATAAATTTTTTTTACACTTCTTGTTTATTTATAACAATTAAAAAAGTATGTACGAGAATACTGAAAATTGACCGGGTGTTTGTTTTTGTATATTGCTAAAAAACAAAAAAAAATCGTTAAACTTTTACAGTAAAATTGTTTTATATCAATAAATAAAATATATTGTGATGCTATAATACATTTTTTATTTGTTTAAACAAATTATTGTTGTTATTTATCAACTTTCTCTAAAATCCACCTAGAAAGTTGCAGTTTTTTCCTAATTTTGCAATTTACTAAATCTTTTATGATTACAGATAAAGAATAAAAGTTGAATAAAAATTAAACTATTTTTTAAACAATTTTTAAACAAATTATTGTTGTTATTTACCAACTTTTTCCAGAATGCACCTAGAAAGTTGCAGTTTTTTCCTAATTTTGCAATTAACTAAATCTTATATAATTACTGATAAAGAATAAAAATTTAACTGTTGTTTAAACAATTTTTAAACAAATTATTGTTGTTATTTACCAACTTTTTCCAGAATGCACCTACAAAGCTGCAGTTAAATTGTTTAAAAAATAGTTTAATTTTTATTCAACTTTTATTCTTTATCTGTAATCATAAAAGATTTAGTAAATTGCAAAATTAGGAAAAAACTGTAACTTTCTAGGTGTATTCTGGAAAAAGTTGGTAAGTAACAACAATAATTTGTTTAAACATTGTTTAAACAATAGTAAAATTTTTATTCTTTATATAATATATAATATATAATATATATATAATTTATATAATTTATATAATTATATATAATTTATATAATATAATATATTATATAAATATATATATAATTATATATATATATATATATATATATATAATTTATATAATTATATAAGATTTAGTTGAATGCAAAATTAGGAAAAAACTGCAACTTTCTAGGTGCATTCTGGAAAAAGTTGGTAAATAACAACAATAATTTGTTTAAAAATTGTTTAAAAAATAGTTTAATTTTTATTCAACTTTTATTTTTTATCTGTAGTCATATAAGATTTAGTAAAATGTAAAATTAGGAAAAATCAGCAACTTTCTAGGTGTATTCTGTAAAAAGTTGGTAAGTAACAACAATAATTTGTTTAAACATTGTTTAAACAATAGTAAAATTTTTATTCTTTATTAGTAATTATATAAGATTTAGTTGAATGCAAAATTAGGAAAAAACTGCAACTTTCTAGGTGCATTCTGGAAAAAGTTGGTAAATAACAACAATAATTTGTTTAAAAATTGTTTAAAAAATAGTTTAATTTTTATTCAACTTTTATTTTCTATCTGTAGTCATATAAGATTTAGTAAAATGCAAAATTAGGAAAAATCTGCAACTTTCTAGGTGTATTCTGTAAAAAGTTGGTAAATAATAACAATAATTTGTTTAAATAATTTTTTAATAATAAAACAAATGTTTTGTGTCATAAATGTCATAAAACATTATTAAGATACAGTATTTGTATTAATACATAATTATATTCAAAACTTTTGATGAATTTTAATCGTTTTGAGAACATAATAGTAAAAAAGCGTTTGGCCACCCCGGGTGGCCGTCCGGTAGTCCGCGTATACAAAAAGTATTGGTAGCGCGAAGGTTAATACCAGAAATAAAAAAGATTCTGAATGTAGAAAAAGTTCATTATTTCAGCGATGGCGCTAAACAGCACTTCAAAAATAAATATTAAATTATTAATTTAATGAATCATGAGAAATATTTTAATGTGAAAGCTGAGTGAAACTTTAATGCACAGCACACGGAAAAAATGCTTGCGATAGGATTGGTGCTTCTTTTAAACGAGAAGCAGAAAGAGCAAGTCTCTTAGCTGAACCTACCAATGCTATATTATCCACAAAAAATTGTATGACTGGGCCAAAGAGTAGTTCAAAACTATAACTATTTTTTTACAGTAAAGTAGAACACGAAAAAGTAAAAACATCCCTTAGAGAATCCCGTAGAACAGAACAAAATTAAAAAGGTAAAGTGGGCATTACTTTCTTTTTAAATTTTTGTTATTCTAGATACTGAAACTTTAAAAGTTAAAAGTCACGATTTTAACACAAAACATTTAAATTCTCCAACATCTATACACCAGTAGGATTTTTCATATTGAATATCGAAAATCCAAATTAAAATTCTATATTAGCAACCCCAAAACCCTCGAGTAAGCCAGATTCAAGTAAATCTGGTGAATTTTTAAATTTTCTTCAGACATATTAGTCCCACTATTTTGAATAATGCCATTCGGTATTTAAAAGTTAATATTTTTAAATTAATTTTAAGACTATGACGGTAATTTCTATTAAAACCAATTTTGGAGAGAAGGGTGGCACAGTTGACAAAGAATGCCTCATGAATTAAATTTTATTTTTTAATGAAGCCAAAAAATTATCGTAAGCATATTTTTAATTAAAGTTACTAATAAATTATCATAATTTTTGTTTCATATTTAAAGAACCTATAAAATATATACACGGGAAAACATTTTGGGTAAACGCTGTTTTTTACTGTGCAGTGGCGTTTCTACAGACTACGTAATAGAAGCGCTCAGATTATGGGCATCAGCGGGTAGCTGATGCCATGAGTAATGTTACAGACAACTCGTACACATTTCACATGGGTTAGGCATTTGCGTACAGCGCATGCGCTGTTAGTCGGTATCTCATGTCCCGAAGTTGGATACCAGCTACACACAAAGCATAGACAGCAGTGCGTAACCACTAGTGGGCAGGTAGTTTTCGCGTCAAAACCGTTTTTGTAGCTTACGTTGAATACAATTTGATTACCGTGAATACATTTCTTTAAAAACTTTTGATTTTAAGATTTTTAAACAAAGTTGAGAATGTTTATGAAGAGCGTGAGTGACATGATGTGTAAAAATGACGATTGCGAGATGGAAATACGAAATTTTGAGAAAAAACGAAAAGTTTAATGTTTAATGGCAAATTCTAAAATATTGATCGATTACCGTATGATTTTCTGTGCTCTCTAAATTCGAATTAGCAAAAAATCACTGTTTGTGCAGCTATAAGTATGCAGCTGATTCAATCAGCATATATACACTATAATGAAACAGTGAATAGTCACTGATATTTCAGCCTATATACGCTGATTGAATCAGCTGCATACTTATAGCTGCATAGTCAACTACTTTTCACTTATTCAAATTTAGAGAGTGCCTACAATATATAATAGATTAAAAAGAAACATTACATTACCATAAATGTTGATAAATTCAAGTAAATGTATACGATAACACTGTTCGACAAAATTTTGCTATAGGAGAGACTGGGGTAAACCAGCTCACTTTTTTTTAGAACGATAAAAACCTAGGTAATTATTCTCTAAATCCAATTTAATTTATATAATTTGAAAGCTTATGATTTCTACTAACAAAATAAAAAAGAATTCTTTATTTATCTTTCTTAGTTTTACTTGGGGAAAATTTTTAATACACGTATACCAAATTTCAAAATCACAATTTTCCAGGGTAAATCCGCTCACCCCTCGGGGAAAACCCGATCACTTGATTTTTTTAAGAATTTAAGGTAATCCCGATAGTTTTATTTTGTATATATTAAATTTCTCCTTATTTCCGTCTTCAGTATGATTTATTAATGATAAATTATACAATTTTGGATGTAACAAGTTGTAAAAATAAACAATGATAGAACGTGAACTGAACAAAGACAACAAACTTAGATTTGTGTCTTTTTTTAGCCGAAAAAGACAACTAATTACCCAATAATTCAATAATATTGTTAGAAAATGAATATTATTTATCTTTTAATACATATTTTTAATATTAAAAATTTTAAGATCGACAAAAAAAAGAAATACTGTTAATACTGATTCGGCTTCCTACACGTCTATTACGTCTAGGAATTAATAAGTGAGCGGCTTTATCCCGATTTCATGTGAGCGACTTTACCCCGAATGCATTACTCAAATTTCAGAATAAAATTAAATAAATCTTTTTGAAATCAAACAAAACTAAACATATATTTCGAAAAAGGATATCCAATAGCATCAAAAAAAATTTGTCGAATAAATTAAGTCCCAAAAATAATAATCGAAAAACTTTAAAATCCGAAGATCATTTTTCTTTTTTTGCACTTCTAAAAACAATTGACCGGATTACAGGATTTTTGTCGTGGATTACGAATCTGTAAGTGAAATTATACCATCACGTCTCAATTTGGAGAAAAACGGGGTTAAAGTGCCTAAAAATGGCATTTTTGGCACTTTTTGAACCTCTATAAAAAACGAACGCGACGTGCTCTCTAAATTTGAAAAGTGCTTGCTGGGATAGCGCTTCATGCGCTCAACCAAATCGCCACTTGTCTTTACAGGGTTAGTTTATATATCATATATTTCATTCTATCTTTGAATAAAATTTAATTCAAAACCATTTATATTTTTAGTTATATTGTTACATATTTTAATTTCTTTATGCAGTAATAGGAAAGAGAAAGGGTTAGAGATTATATATTTTCAGTGCCAATATTTATTTTTATCGTTTCCCGAAGTTATTTTTAAAAAAATTGAAAAACTGATCAGTCATTTTTATTTATTTGTACTTCCAATTTTAGTTCTGTCAAAAACAGCTAAGGTCCCTTTTACCGTGGAACGTCACTTAATAAAAAATTCTCACTTTACAATAAGATCTGAGCTTATAAATAATGATTTTCCCTCGCATTATTCATTATGCCCCGAAAGGGTACTTATTATAGATATCCTGAGAGGGTTAGTTTTGCAGTGCTTCAGAAAAAGAATTCTAGAAACAAAAGTAGAACGGACATCGGAATGTAAGATTTTTTAAAGAAAGCTAAGATACTAGAGTCACCATTTCGTGGAATAAACAGTTAAACAATGTGATTTGCAAACAGGAATACTCAAGTTTCGGGTAAAGCCGAGTTAAAGTTTAGAAATTAGGTCAATAGTCGTACCAAAATGTTTGACTTAACATTGAAAATTAACCATTAATAAATAAACCTTACTTCGTAAGATTTATTCATTTTTTTGCTCTTTTAACAAGATGAACTTGTAAATTTAATCTCATAAGCGAAAACAAAAAAATCAATAGTCAGTAGACCTTAGTTTTCTCTACATTAGTTCAGGATGAAGGATATGTTAAAACGAGTGTTAGTTAATGAATTTCAGTCTTTGTTACTTAGAGATGGTTCAATATAGTAGAATGCGGTCGTATAATTTGGTTATAATTAGAGGTGCTTTCAACTGTTAAGAAACTCTTGGCGAGATCGATTGTTTTTTGTTAAGTTAATCGTATTTTTAATCTTGTTAGCCTTGTAGTCGAACAAATAATCATTGAAATTAAGATAAATGGATTTCTTAAAACAAATGTAAGTTCAAAAAAGAACTTTCCAAAAACGACATATATATATATATATATATATATATATATATATATATATACATATGGGACGTTCCACGTCAACAGAAACAGAGCTGTGGCCAAAAATTGGCGCAATGGTAAAAAACTTTCAAGGGCTTAAAAAATACGTACACTCGTGTACTTTTAATTGCAGGTGGGCGTTTTTGAAAATCCAATATGACGGCTTAATTACAAGCAAAGAAAGTCAACAAAATCACAAATCGACGAATAATATCGTTAATAAAAATAACAAAATCCAAGGAAAAAAATCGAACGAAACTTTTTTAAACGTTTCAGGGGTCGCTTAATACAAATCCGAAATCAGATTTTGATTAGAGTTAAAAAATTAAAAATGACGGAAGCAAAATGGTTTAAAATTGCTCAAAAATGGTTACTCGTGAAAAATTGAATAATTTTTCACTGTCAGCTTGCAAAAATTTTCAAAATTTTTAAAAACATTATTCACCAAAAATAACATCAAATATTTAAGTAATTTATTATCAATTATTAATTAATAGGTATATCACAAAAATACAATAATAAATTATTATTATTACTAACTAATTAATTAAAATTTATTATTATTTGTAGCATAATTATATATTATTCTTTGTAATAAAAAAATTTATATATATACACATATGGGCCCGATCGTGAGCCCACGATCGATCAAGGCTTAAAAATTGTTAATTTAGTGCAAGATTCTTACAAAAAATTTGAAAAAAATTGATTGATACATATATTGTTGAAAATGAAATTTTAATTAAAAATTTTTTAAAAAATATCGTAAATTATTTAAAAAATTAAAAAAAATATTTTTATTAATAACTACGTGTGAAAACAAAACTTTTCATTACAAAAACGTCCAATTTGATCAATTTTTGACCGAGTTATAAGCATATAAAAATAAATTTACTTCAAAAACATCATTTTTCATAAATCTGTATCTCCTGAACCACTTTATGAAAAAATTTTTAAAAAATCAAGGTAGCTCATTTCAAATAGTACTAAAAGAAAAAAATGTTTAAAAAAAATTTGAGATGCAAAAGCAAAATAATTTCCGATTTGGCCTGGAGTACCCCATATATTTAATAAGTATGTTACATTTTAATTTATAATTTTAGCGCTGCACATAACGGTCCCACAATTCAAAAGGAAGTTGAAGTAAAATCACTTCCAAGCTTGCGTGGCTATGCGGTATGCGTATTCGACTTGTGTCTTCTAGGTCTAGGTTTCGATCCCCCGTGCGTGCGAAGTTTTTCATTCTTAGTTTTAAGTGTTCTGTGTATAATTCTGAATATTGTTACATAAAGTATAAGTTCAAATAATTATTAACAATGATAATAATAATTTAGTCATTAATTCAAATAAATAAGATAGCCTGTTTAAATTATTTAAGAAAATAAGAAAAATATTTTTTAAAAACTTATTGCAAAAAAAGATATTCTATTACACGGAGAGAGATTCTGTATTAATATTTGTTAAAATTGGTAATAGAATTTAATATATTCTTTTTCATTTTAGGGAAATCGTGTTTTATATTAAAAATTAATATTGTGCATATTAGTAGGCAGCTCTTAATAAATTTTAGAAAAATTAGTAAAAGAATTATAATCTTTAAAACTGACAATATTAAAATTATAGTCCGGGAAAGTATCGAAAAACTACCTTTAATATAGCTAATACTAAAAATTATGAGTGAGTCGAAAAGGATAGAAAATAAAAAGACGTAAGAAGGAGAAGGATAGAATTAGCGTTTCGAGAGTATTTCACACACACATACACACAAATGAGTTAACGTAAGCACTATACTATACATATAAACACAAACTATATACAATTTCGGAGATATATGTTAAAACCTAAAAACGCATACATATAAACTTAACCGATACAAATAATCGCAATGTCGCATGCACATGTCTCCCACATTGGGAGATACAGTTCTCAACTTCCTTATATACTAAACTCGAGAAATTTTCTGAACTTGAGAGAATATTTTTATATTATTTTCTCAATATTTTGTTTAACAAAGTTCTTAATTTATTTTAAGTTATAAATAAATGATTCAACATTTACTTTATTGGCATAAGAATTTTTAAGCATTTTATATAAAATGCAGCATTTCTTAAATCATTTTTTAATATCTTCCAATGAACTAGTTTAGTTACAAACTCTAAAAGAAATTGAATTTTTAAGAAGTTACAAATGATTGCAAAAATTAAATTATTTTCAAAGTAGTAAAACCATTTTTATAAATAATAAAACTCATCACAGAATTTCAATTACTTTAATACAATTTTAATAAAATTCTTCGTAGAAAATTAATTAATTTCAATAATTTATCAAAATTCAATTATTTTCAATATCTACTATTTCAATAAAATTTCAAAAAAAAATCCAATTATTTAAAAAGAAATATATTATTAAAATTCGTTTTAAGAATTTAATATTATTTTTCAAAGTAATAGATAAATTCTGTCGCAGAAATTCAGTTACAGTCAAAAAATTAAAAAACTTCTCATCAAAATTTCATTTATTTTTATAAATAATAACATTTTTCTCCAAAATTCAATTATTTTCAAAAAATGTTCTCAAATAAAGAATTTTCCAGTAACAATATCCAGTACTTTAATAAAATTTTCCAAAGAATTCAATAAGTTTTTACAAAGATTTAATTATTTTTTATATAATTTTCATCAAAATTTCTCTAAAAATGAAATTATTCTTAAAATTTTTATTAAAATAAAATAAAATAATTTTTTATTTTTGTATTTAAATAATTGAATTTTCGTAGAATTTTCTATTGAAAATTAATTTAAATATGAATATTTCAGTTAAAATGTTAAATAATAATTGAAAACTCTCTAAATTAATTAGTAAAAATATTTACTAATTTGAATTGGCAACTGACTTTTTGCTTATGAATTAGCAGATTTGTAAAAGTTATTAAGAAAAACGGACTTATCCGACAAACGAACTTACCCGACTTTTCCCTAATAGTCATGATTTTTTTGAAAAATCTATTGATCAAACTGGACCAAAATTCTCAACCCTTTCCCCCTCGTACAATTTAAAATATTATTGAATTGTATTTGAAAATCTACGAGGGGGAGAGGGTCGAGAATTAGTGGCTACGTAGCCTCTAATTACTAAAGTTCATAAAAATATTAGTTCAATCTGATAACTTCTAGTTTAAATTTTATTAAATGTACTAACACTTGACGAAATTTGACACACCAGCAATATTATAGCAATATTATAGGTCTTAATTCAAAAATGTGGTAACTCATATATTTAACTATAAATTATTATCTAATGATTGAAACAAACAATAATAAAAATCTTTTATGTTTTGTTAGATTAAACAAAAATTTTATTTACAAGATATTTTAATTTTTATATAAATTTTTAGAAATTTTCCTGACTTTTAATGAAATTCTCTGATATTCCCTGACTGTTAGACACCCTGATATTTTCAAAAATAAGAAATAATCAAAATTAACATACCGTTCGGTACCGTTGGAGGTTTCTTCGTCTGAACTCGTGCCGTTGCATTGTTCACCTGTTGATGGGAAAAAACAATATTATTTTTAAATAATATTTAATAAGGTTGTGCACATAGAAACTTAAAGAAACTTAGAAACTGCAATAGTAAAAAATCTGTGCTGTGAACAAATTCTTTAATATAATTTATGAATGACACAGCTCCATAAAAACATCTGGATTCAGTACATAAGTATATTTGGGCCGCTAAACACGAAATTCAAATCCGGTTTGCTTTGACATGTGCGGACATGACAGATGATTAACCTCACAAAAAATGGTATAATTTATTTGAATCAATCCCATATTTATATAAAGAGAGAAATTTTGTTTCTTATGCCAACAGTGAAAAAAATTCCTGGCACCCGTATACCAGGAAAATTAGTAAATGTGTCTAATAAAAATAGTCAAATTGACTATGAGAACAAGATTTACTCTGTATCGTAGTTATTACAAATTCTTAATCGAATTTCTATTTTGAAATAACAATCAAAAAGTAAAGAACAGATTAAATGAAATTACAAAAGACATAGTTGAATACTGTCAAATAATAAATTGACGCATGCACAGTTCAGAAAAGTTTCAAAATAACTAATTATCCTAGTTGATTTAACCAGGAAATGCAGAGTTACTTTTACAAAATTTGAATTTGTGGAATTGACAAGGGAAATATATTGAATTTACTAGGAATACTAATTAACTTTACCAGGTTAAGATAAACCGTGTAGGCTTATAGTCAATAATACCAAAAAAAGTTTTTCCAGTAAAGTAAATATTAGTATTGAACAGAGTACTTGAATTAATAATTCAGTACTAGGCGGAAGTAAATATGTTATAATTTCAACCAAACATTTTACTTATCCGAAGTATCAAAAAGTATTGAATCAAGAATATTATGTTCTTAAGCAAAATAGTAAAATATTGTCAGGAGAAATTTTTATCTTCAATCAAATCGTTTTATACATTCGTTTTAAAACTTTTTTTACTTAACACAATGTCGATATTTTTGATCCAAAAAAATATTTCTCTTCAAATGGTTATGAAACTGATATAGAAGATTTTAAAAACTGTTCATTGAGGCTGAGATAGCATACTGATGGTTTCTGGTGCATGCAAACCGGGTTCAATATTCTTCCGACCGACATTGAATGTACTGAATATTAGACAGTAGTACATTTTATAATATTTGTAAACTTTTTACAAAAATGTAATTGAAATATGATAGCTGAGAAAGTCGCAGGGTCGAAAATGAATGTTATCAAGTACTCTTACTGGAACCCAATTTTAAAATATAATTGTAAAATAAGTTAATTTACAAAGTAGATTCCAGTTAGAGTATGCTTGATAAAATTCATTTTCGCCCCTTATAGAGAAGACCGGGGCGTAATTGATCATTTTTCCGTTTTTGTTGCTTAACTTTGTCATTCTTGCTTTAATAAAAATTTCAACATGTGGAAAACTTAGCCTAACATCTCAGCTTTCAATTAAAAAAAAGTACGCCCTAATATCACTTATACTTTTTTTCTAGAACAATGTCTTTGGAGGTGAGAGACCAAGTGGAGGTGAAATGAGAAGGAGAAGACGAGGTCGAGCCAGGGACTCTGAGAGGACTGGATCGAACCTTGCTGGCCCTTTTCAGGGTGCTTCTGGGAGCGGAGGGGTCTCATCTGGGACTTTGGCGTCTAAAAGGCGGCAGGACTCGGAGGAGGCTTTCCCTACCCAGATCATGCCATAGAAAATGTAAGGGGACCACGTGTGGGGACCGCATCTTTTTCGCAGATAGCAAGATCGTCACTTTCTGGGGCGATCATTGCGGAAGACTATCCCAGGGTTGTGATGACAACAGAGCATCTGGACCAGCTGTCGTTAGCTATTCATGGAGAGATTGAATGGGACGAAGCAGGATTCTATCCTCGTTTTGGGGAAGTTAGGCTCACTAGAGGTGCTGTTGGGAAGGATGGACCAGGCTTCGGCTGTGGGCTGGACTCTCGCGCTCGGAGTACCGGAGAGAGACATAGGAGTTCTCCAGGCTCGGCAGTGTAAACTGTGCATTGCGCGGCTGAGGAGACCGTGAATCAGCCTTAAAATAGCTGCTTCCGGGGTTCAATGTACGCAGATCAATTTGCATCATCGTAAAGGCGCTTCGGCGATTTTAGCCAAGAGCTTGACGAAGATGCAGACAGCTTTAGCCTTTATTCAAGAACCTTGTGTTTTCAAGGGGAGAATCAGAAGTCTAAATAAATGCGGAGAGCTAGTTTGCTCAACACATGAACCGGTTCCAAGGGCGTGTCTGATCTATAAAGGTCTTGACGCTTCCCCTTTGTTGGAATTAACAACTAGAGACTTGGCTGTTGTAAACGCTAAGTATTTAGAGACGAACGGAAATAGAAGGGAGACCGTAGTAGCTTCCGCTTATTTTCCGGGTTCGGAGGGAGAACCTGCGCCACCAAAAGAGGTGGAAAAGTTAATGGAATTTTGTCAACAGTCTGAGTCTCCCTTTGACAATAGGTTGTGATGTCAATGCGCACCATGTAGTTTGGGACAGCACTGACATTAACGACAGGGTCAGAAATCTACTAGATTTTATGATAGATATAGATTTAGAAATTTTAAATCAGGGAAATAAGCCAACCTTCGTTAATGTTAATAGGAGGGAAGTGTTGGATATTACGATTTGCTCCAAGTCTGTGTGGGATGGTGTGAGGGACTGGAAAGTGTTTGACGAAGATTCACTCTCGGACCACAGACTTATCACATTCAGACTGGAATCGAAAAATCAGGAACATAAGTGGAGACCCTAGGAGTACTAATTGAGACTCATTTAGTGAGGATCTCAAGGCCTCCATGAATCACTTCCCCACCTCGTACGGAACGTACGAAAAGTTAGAACTAGCAGCGGAATATCTGCGAGATTCGGTTGTCGGCTCCTTTGAGAGAAACTGTTTAGCCAAAAAGGTGGACACCAACAGAAGTAATACGTGGTGGAGCTCCTGTTTGGAGGGTCACAGGCAAACAGTAAGAAAGCTTTTTAGTAAAGGCAAGAAACGTAAGAATCAGCAAGCATGGGATGATTACCATACAGCTCGTAATTCTTATAGGAAAGAGGTAGATAAAGCACGGGGTGTTAACTGGAGGAGTTTTTGCAAAGGAATCGAAAGAGTACCAGAAGCATCGAGACTCCATAAAGTTCTGGTTAAAGACCCTTTAGCAAAACTATCAACCATTAAGTTATCTAATAAGCAATATGCTCAGGATAAAAAAGACTGCTTAAAGTATCTGATGGAAATGAACTTCCCGGACTTTAAAGAGAGAACGTTTCATGACGTTCGCGAGAGTCCACGTAGAGCCCGAAGAAGCCGGGAACACTGGAAACTAGCAGCCAGAGTTGTGACTCCGGAGGGTATTGATTGGGCAATAGGCTCTTTCAAACCGTTTAAAGCCTCAGGGGAGGATGGTATATATCCGGTCCTTTTACAAAGAGGATTGGATTGTATTAGATTACCCTTGTGTAAAATTATGAGAGCGTGTATTGCTCTTGGTTACACATCGGAGTCCTGGAAAAGGACTGCTGTGAAGGATTTCAGACCAATTAGTCTAACATCCTTTACTTTAAAGGCATTAGAAAAGATGGTGGATAATTTTATCAGACAGGAATGTCTGAGTGAATATCCCTTGCACTCGGTACAAGCGTATAGAGGTTTCTCAGTGGAATCAGCCTTCACTCTGCGGTATGTAGAATAGAGGAGCAAATTGGCAGGGGAGGTTATGCGGTGGGTACCTTTCTTGATATTGAAGGTGCTTTCGCTAACACTTATAGCGAGGCTATCTGCAGGGCAGCCAGAAAGCGAGGCGTGCGCGAGCCACTAATTAAATGGATCGACAGCATGCTTCGCGAAAGTGATCTCGAAACAGAGTATGATGAGGCCAGGTTAATAGGCGTCGTCTCAAAAGGATGCCCACAAGGAGGAGTTCTTTCTTGTTTATTGTGGTGCTTAGTGGCAGATGAGATGATTAGGAAACTCAATAACCAGGGATATTATACGCAAAGTGCACTCAGGATTGTCAAGAATTGGTGCAGTCGGACTGGACTTTCCGTAAACCCAGAGAAAACAAATATAGTTGTTTTCACTAGGAAATACAAGATACCGAGATTAAAGAAGCCGGTATTTTATGGACATGAGATTTCTTTTTCCGAATCGGCTAAATACTTGGGAGTAATGCTAAATAAAAAGCTGAGTTGGAAAGAACATTTGGAGTATCAGTATAGGAAATTCTGTACTGCGTTCTGGGCGTGTAGAAGGTCGATAGGATCATCATGGGGACCCAATATGGTCAATTGGCCCTATTAGATGATTTTAAAACCCAGGTTTCTTCACGCGGTGGTGGTTTCGTGGTCTATAAGACTCAACTGATCACGGTCAAAGAGAAACTGGACCAACTCCAAGGAATGGTCTTTAGGGGTATTACAGGGGCCATGAGGACCACACCTACAGTGGCGTTGGGATTCATACTAGCCGAAGTACCTTTATATATTTCTGCGATGAAAAAGGCGGCTCTTACTATGGGTGGGCTAAACGCGTAGAGAAAGTGAAAGTCAGGTGGTAAACACACCAAGCTCCCACGTTCGATCCTATCAATTCTAGAATTAAGTATGGTGCAAGATAGAATGATCAAGAGGGTGAAATTTAAACCTCGGTTTAAGATACTAATACCTTCCAGATTAGACTGAAAGAAGGGGTTTCCACTTGGGGATGAGGTGTGGTACACGGACGGCTCCAAGATGGATTGCGGTGCAGACTTCAGAATATATCGAAAAACTGGCTGCATTAAAGTGGCTGAGTCGCTAAGACAATATGCCACGGTTTGGCAGACTGAGGTTTGTGCGATATTAACTTGTGCCCAAATGTCCATTCAAAAAGAGATAAGGGGCAAAAGGATTAGTATTTGTGTAGATAGTCAGACAGACCTAAGGGCTCTAAGGGATCCCACAATAGAATCGAAGCTTGTCTGGGAATGCCGTAGCGTACAAAAATAGGTTCTGAAACGGTATTTATAGGTCCTGAACCAGCAGTGCCATTAATGCCGTGTTTGGTTAAGGGAGCCATTGAAAGATGGTGTCAAAGGGAACATGAAAAGTATTGGGCGAGCATTGGAGTGGGAAGGCAAGCGAAGGCTGTGTTGGGTTTAGTGTCCAACAAGAGGCGAGCGAGCGAGCGATCTCCTAAAACTCGAAAAGATCAGAGTTAAAACCATTGTTCGCCTCTTTACAGGAAATGGGCTTTTGAATTATCATCAGCATAAAATAGGAAATAAAGTCTCATCTATGTGTAGACTGCGTGAGAAGAGTGACGAGACGTTGTCTCACATATTATCTGAATGCCAGGCGTTAGCTAGGATCAGAATTTCTAGCTGGGGTCAAGCAATTATAGACCCTATGCAGGTGAGCAACTTATCTATAGAGGAAATACTGGACTTCTGGAGAAGAACAGGACTCTAATGGGTTGTTGTAAACGAGCAAGGTGGAGTTCGGTACAATGGATTCTCTAATCTAGGAGCCAACTTTCTCTTTTTGGAATATCCAGCTCGATCTTGGTAATTGATTAGATTAGATTTAACAATAAATATTGGTTAATTAAATAATAAATATAGGTTTCATGAATTGCAACTGTGAATTTAAATTATTTGTTTGCGTTGTTTGTTATAACCGTTATAACCTAATAATCACTAATAATGACTAATATAGACATGATTCCGCTCAATGATGCTAACAAATATTAATATTTTGGCGCCATCTGTTGAAAAAAATCGCCACAAATTGCGAAATGCGGGACATTCAAAATGTTAAATATTCAACTAATTACCTAATAATTGAATAATATTGTTAGAAAATGAATATTATTTAAGTTTTAAAAAATATTTTTAATATTAAAAAATTTAAGATCGCCAAAAAAAGAAATACTGTTAATACTAATTCGGCTTTCTAAACAAATTTAATAAGTGAGAGGCTTTACCCCGACTTTATGTGAGCGACTTTACCCCGAATATATTTCTCAAATTTCAGAATAAATTTAAATAAATCTTTTTGAAATAAAACAAAACTACACATATATTTCGAAAAAGGACATACAATAGCATAAAAAAAAATTTGTCGAATAAATTAAGCCTCAAAAATAATAATTGAAAAACCTTAAAATTCGAAGATCATTTTTCTTTTTTTGCACTTCTAAAAACAATTGACCGCCTCAGATTCATTATCCTTTCCACTCTCACGAAATTCTGATTTGCACTGTGTTTTCTGTTCAACATTGGACCGTACCCTAACATTAGTTGTATGTTAAGTACACTGTTAAAAAAGATTGTAAATTTACAACACTTTCATACAAAAAGTGTTTAAAAATTTACAAATATTGTATATGAAATAATTTCATAAACGCATGTTTGAAAGTGTTGTAAATTTCAAACACTTTCATACAGAAAGTGTTTGAAATTTTCAAAAAATTTTGTATAAAATAACTTCAAACACATATGTTTGAAAGTTTTGTAAATTTATAATATTTTCATACAAAAGTGTTGGAAAGTTTCAAAAAAACTTTGTATAAAATAACTTCAAACATATATATTTTAAAGTTTTATAAATTTACAATATTTTTACACAAACGTGTTTAAAATTAAAAAAAAAATTTAATTTTTTGTTAATCAGTTTAATTTTTAAAACTTGTTAAGCGAAAATTATTTTTCCGGATAATATATTATAATTAATTAATTAATGTGGTTAGTCATTCTGTACTGATTAAAATTTTAAAACTGCTAAATGAAAGAAAAAAGTATTTTTGTATAACAAATCTTCTGCATATAAGATATTTTTCAAATATTTTTCAAATATTAATGCTAATGATACTATTTTTTACTATATTTACATTTATTATAACACATCAGAACACATTAAAAACAATTTTGATTTTTTATATAAATATTTAAATGATTTAGTTATTTTAAAAAGTTTTGTTTGAAATTTCATACAAAACTGTTTGAAATTTCAAACAAAAATATTTGAAATTTCCTTCAAACACTTTGTATTAATTTTCAAAAAAAAAAATTTGAAAATTTAAAAGAAATGTGTTTTAAAATTTAATACAAAAATTTGTATTAAACTTAAAAATGTTTGTTGTAGTTTTTCAAAATTGTATATGATAATTGCTTCAAACATTTTTGTATGAAATTTGGAACAAAAACAGTGTACTATTCACAGTACAAATATCATCACCTTAAGTTGAGTTTATCAAATCGCTAGTGAGCGGGTTTACCCTGTGCGCGGGTTGACCCCAGTCTTCCCTAGTCAAAAAATTTGTATTTTCTAAATTATTTCCATGTTTTTTTAAATTTCAATAGCTGATAACAATAAAGCAACACACGTGAGCGTTGAAGAGCCCTCTTTTGGGAGGATCACGATGCTGGCGTTCAGGGTGTAGAGGCGAAAGAGGGGACCGTAAATTAGTATTAAGAATGTCTGCTGATGGGTGCTAGATAGGTGGAAAAGTTCGTAGATTACTGTCAATAGCGAGGTCTTCCTTTCGTTACTATTAACAGAAAGGAATTGTTGGATATGATGATCTGTTCCAAGTCTGTGTGGGATAGGGTTCGGAATATAGATTCCCTCACGCATATTCATATTTGTTCAAAAGCAAATGGCAGTAACTTGATGTGATATGTATTCTATTTTATAGCACTGCTTTTAAGGCAGAAAATGACTTCTTTGATTCAATAGCGATGCTATAAAATGAACTAATACATTTCGCATTAAGTTAATGACATTTACTTTTGAACGTATGTGAATATGCGTGCTATTGATTTAATAGCATTTTTTTCTCAGTGTAGGTGGGGTTATATTACCCATATAGTATTGCTGGAATAGAAACAGCCCAACAGTTAGGGTATTTCAACCATACCATTAGAACAAGACCAAGAAGACTAGAGACAGGAGGGCTAACCGGGCTGTTTTCTCACTCACAGCTGTGAGTCAGAATTAGTGAGGTTATGAAGGCGTGGTTCGATTGCGCCAAATATCTTGTTTCGGTTCTGCACATCTCGCACACTCTTACGTTATATATTTAAATACATGACACGCGTGTGTGAGTGGAAGTGCAGAATCAAAACACGATATTCGGCGCAATCTAACCACGCCTTCACAATCCCCCTATATTTGTCCTACCCCCACTACTGCAGTTAGCCCTCCTGTCTGTAGTCTTCTTGAACTAGACGCAAATTTCTAAATCGCACTAACCTCTTAATCATATTTCACATTAGTTTCGTTAGCACACATAAGAGGTGCGTGTGATTCTAACATACAGATATTTGAATTACGGAAATCTATTACAAATTATAGGTTAAGTGTTCCTCATTTTTAAATTTCTCATTTAACATAACTATTAAGATAAAAGCAACATTTGGTTTCTTAAAACTTGAAAGAAATTCTTAAACATACAACCAAATTCCTAACATACCGAAATCATTTCTTTCAGTGTGGTAGGGCTATAGGGGGAAGAGATAACGCAGCAAGGCCAGCATTGGACGAGTTGCTCTGTAAGTCATGTATCATCCACTAATTTTAAGCGCAGCTCTTCCAACACTGGGTGAATAGAGAATGAAGCTTACCCACATTACTGCCTTCTCTCTTTTAGCAGATCATCTCTATGCGCAGAGAACGCAGCTTGCCTAAAAACTTTTCCGTGCAGAGAAAACGAATATAGTACATTTACAAGGAACTAGATGAGTTGGATTCAGTAAATGAACTTTCAAAGATCTGGGTGCTTTTTTCAGACATCAAGCGTTCATAATGTACATCTGTACAAGAAATTTTGACGCAATATGTGACGACGTGCTGAAATTTTTTCCGTGTAGGTCCTAAACCAGCACTGGCAATTTAAACGTGCTTGGTTAAAAGAGCCATAGAAAGATGGAGTCAAAAGGAAAATGAAACATATTGGTCAGTAATTAATGTCGGAAGGCAAGTGAAGACTCTGTTGGGGTTAGTACTGAAAAATGGACAAGAGAGCGATCTCCTGAAACTCGAGAAGATCAGAGTTAGAACCGTAATTCAGCTGTCTACGTAACTTCGGCTCACATATAATCTGAATTCTCAGCGTTCACAGAAAAAAACCGAAATCAAAATGAGTTGCATATGAGACTCATTTTGAACTGCAACAAAAATGATACCCCTTTGACTCATTCTGAGTTTCTAGGGAAAAGACTCAAAATGAGTCTAAAGAGGTATCATTTTGTGTTTACGATAAAATCACAATCACATTGGAAAAACTAAGAATAATTAATAAAATTATGAATTAAAATAATTGTTTATAATTAATAATTAATAAACACGTTGCACTTGTTAAAGCATTAATGCTTGTAGTCAATTTATTGCATTTATAAGAAATTAAAAATTTTTTTAGGTTAGACACACATGTGAATTGACTGACAGGGATAGGCAACCATGTAACACAAAACATGCGAAACACAAGAAAGTAACTAGAACATTGTCATTTTACTCATTTTGAGTCACTTGAAGTTGTCGATTACTCATTTCGAGACCGACTTCCAAATGAGCTGCAACAAAAATGAGTAGGGTTTTTTCTGTGTTATAGCTATAATCAGGCTCTCTAACTGGGTAAAGCAATTATCGACCCTCAGAAGGTGAGTAATTTATCGATGGAAGAGATCAGTGGACTTCTGTAGAAAAACAGGACTCTAAATAAATTGCAGAGAGAGCTGGAATTTCGTAACTTTGGTACAAATTCGTATTTGGTTTCAGATTAAATTAGATCGTATCATTTCAAAACCAAAAACTGTCATCTTTCTCTTTTTCAAAAAAATAAGACTATTTCTAATGCAGATACCAAATTTTCTAACACCAAAGATTGCCTAATATGTAACCAACTTATCATACTTTCGTATTAAAATTGAAATTATTGACATAACACACTGAAAATTCCAAAATTCGAAAAAGTTTTAGAAGAAAGATAACCAAATATATTGAATATTAGAAAAAAATGTTTCTTCGTTCCTATACTAAAAATTCTACATAGTATTTGTAATATTTGCAAAATATTGAATTTTGTAAATTTCATTATAGATTCACAATCAGCGACTCTACAAAATTCTAGATACTGTGATTCAAGTAAGTATATCTGTCAATATTTAGAACATAATTTTCTGTCATATACATATAATGAAACTGGTTTTTTAAAGTTAGAAAGAATCTTGAGGTAAAAGAAGAAACCAAAGTTTAGAGTTGTGTTTAGCAGCTGATAAAAAAAGGATACCCTGATTCCTAAATTTCCAATTTTCCTATTTTTTCCTACAAAATTTCAATTTCCTAATTCTTCAGATATAATGTCGATCGATTCGGAATAATTTAAAATTCAAATTTGATAAGGTTGTCGCGAGTGAATAAATAGTATATGAGGATATACTCTAGAAAATTAAACATGTTGCTTTGCAAAATTTGCGTGTCTATTGGTTACAGCACTCATGTCTTGCGAATCTACATAAATTTAACTTGCTAAAACCGTAAACTCTATCTCTATTTTCCTATATTCGATTCTTTTAAAGTTCCTTGCAAAGCCGCACGTACAATCCCAATTCCTTAATTTTTATGAAGGTCACAAACTTACAGAAAATTCTCTTCTAAAACAGAAAATAACATATTAACTTTTATATTAAACTTGGTTATATTATCATTTGTTAAAGTGACTCTCAAGTTATTAGAATTTTTCATTTAAGAAGTACTCTAAAAAGACTTAACCTAATTTTCTTCTTAATAAGAAAAAAAATAAAATAATAAAAAATATAAAGCAAAAAAAAATTTTTTGTAAGAGTTATTAACAATTATATTTCTTAGTACTGCTAGAGTTAACAAATTCTTTCTCGAATTCTAGTTGACGGATTTTAAATTTAAAATATGGGTTCTTTTGTTTTGAATTGCATTTTTTAAATATAATAATATAATAATAAAAATTTCATTAATATATATATATATATATATATATATATATATATATATATATATATATTAATTTTTTATAATTTTTTATAAATAAATAAAATGTTATAAATGTTTATAAAATGTTAATAAACAAATATGTACGAAGAAAAAGAAATTAGCTTCAGCAGTAAACAGATGTTTGCTGTGAAATCTCTGAAAATAAGCTACCACAGCTAAGAAGTTTGCAGTGACAGCAAATATTAGTAAAAATTTCTGCGAGTTTGCTGTCATAGCGAACTTGTTCGATCTCACAGCGAATTTTTTCGCAGTCCCTATTTCAACGAACAAGGTTTGCTGTGGCAGCAAAATGTTCGTTGCCACAGCAACCGTCTGTATGCGTGTGTTCTTCACGTCCTAACAAAAAAATTAAAATTGTATTCTATTCCTTAAATGTCTCCGAGTGTAAAACTATTTTGAAAAAAATTAGCCTCAATTAGAAAAAAAGATGTTAATTAAAAACTGCAACTGTGTAGGGCTTTATGTGACGTTAAACTCGCCCGCGCACATTGGCAGTTTTTACAATTTATTGTTCAAAATTGTCTGTAACCTACAAATTTTATCGAATTTTCATGGACTCGGTCTTAAATTAAAGGGAATAAAACTAAGAAATCCCTGTAAACCAATTTTTAAATTGTTTATATTTTTTCTGTTATTCAAAGTTAACAATTTAAAATATTTTTAGAAAAAATCGTGTTTATTTTTTTATTATTTCATTGCAGATGATTGTAATCAATTAAAGTTAGTCCAGCATGACGACCAGACAAATAATAATATATAATACAATTTATTTAACTTGTTGTGTAACGAAGCATTTCGTTATTTATTTTCCTTTTTGGTTAATTGGGTTGAATATTCGTATTTGAATATTAGCGCGGGGTTTTGTGATTAAGCCACAGGTTTTTCGTCTCGTTTGTGCGGTGGTTCCAGTGTCCAATGGGTGAAGCGGTTTGGCAGTTCGTCCACTGGATCTTCGAGGAAGCGTGTCGTGAGGAAGCCGGCCGGCGTCGTCATTTTTGTTAGTCACTTGTTACCTTTGTAATTGCCGTGTTCACACTTTCGTGTTCGAGAAAAGTACTTCATTAATCCCGAGGCCGAACTTTATTAACCACATTAATTTAATTGAACTATTTTGGATAATTAATAGTGTTATTGGATTTATAATGAATTAAGTGTTTTCATATTTTAAGTGTGGAGTTCATGATTTAATTTGTGATGTGTGCCATCCAGATATTTGAGTGAAAATCTATACTGTGGGTAAGTCGTCTCAAATTATCACCAGGTTGTCGTTTTGTCTCGCCATCGTGGCATCATTTGGTTTGGGTCCAAAGCGGAATTTCCCCTTTGATTTTATATGGTTTTTCGGTTTGAGAATTGTGCAGTTGATGCAATTTAATAGTTTATTAAATAATATCTGTCACAAATTTGGCGCCCAACGTAGGGCGAAGCGTTGGATTTAGAGATACTGATGAGAATTGGACATTTTTAAATGTGAATATTGGCTTATTGGTGGTTAATTGGTTAACGGTGTGGGTTTGGTTTGAATATTAAACGTTTGGCCTTTCGGACGGTTGTGAAATGATAGGGGAATACTTTTGGGTCCATAAAAGTTATAATTTGATTTATTATTTTTGACCATATTTAATTTTTATTTTTGTGGTTTAAAATATAATTATTTGGAGGCTTAAAGGTTTGTGCGTGGACACATAATTTTTTGGGTTTTAGTGATGGTTAAATTGGTCATATTTGGGATTATTTTGAGTGATAAATTTGGTTTTAAAAATTGTCTGGAAACATGTGCTCGTAGGTATGGGCAGACATTTTGAATAGGCGCGAAAGGCAAACTATGAAAAAGGTCGAAGTTGGAAAAATTGTTTTTCTGTGAGGTTAATTTTTTTTGGGGGGAATTGCAGTGAATAAGTCGACAATTTTTATATTCAATGGTAAATTATTTGGGCAAGTGATGCGAATATAGTGGATATTTCTTTGGGAAAAATCGATCGAATGATTTTCTTTGGCCGTAAAAGTATTGACATAGTTTTGTCGTGTGGGTTTGGTGTTGTGAGGTCAATACTTTGACTGTTGGTTCAAAGGTTGAATTTTTGCAGATTTTTCCTGGAAGTTTTTCGCGAATGATTAATTTATTTTACGGTAATTTAATGGGTTGACGTTAATTTTTATGGGAAAAATATTTTTGTGAAAAATGGTAATTGGGAAATTCAATGAAAATTTTCTAGGACGCGATTGTGAGTACAAGTGTACCGAGCACATGGTCAGCGACGCTGGTTAAGTATTGTTTGGTCAATACAATTGCGTCGCAAGGGAAAATTAAATTTTCTTAATTATTTGTAGGGACATTTTTAATTAAATAGTGTCCATCAAAATATTCATCAGTGAATTTTTGGGTTTATTTGTCTTTTAGGGTGTGATTGGTAATGAATTTTTATTTTTGTGTGTATTATTTGGGTAAAAATAATTATTTTTTTTACAAATTTGATTTCTGGAAAATTAATTTAAGGAGGCGGTCGCCAAATAAACGCGGAAAATTTTACAGGACGGCAATAGAGGGCCGTAGAAAAATTTAAAGCGTTGGTGACAGCCATTTTGATTTTAATTTTTGAACAAATTTTAATAACTTGACATTTTTATTATTTTAATTGTTGTTTGAGTAATATTATTTATTTGATGAGTATTTGTTTGTGGTTTATTTTATTTTATGGGGGAAAATAATTTTATTTTTATTATTTTCGTAAAGAAATAAAATTTTTAGTGCTTTGGAAATTTTTGAGTGAAGTGAAAATTTTATTTTTTGTGCCCTAAATGAAATAAATTTGGATTTTGTTCGAGTGTGGAAATTTCCAACAATTTGTGGTTAATGGTCATTTAACAAATTTTGCGGTTTATCATAAATTTGTTGGTGGAAAATTGAAGGACAATTTTTTATATGACAAATTAATGGTTGATGAATCATATTCTTGTTTTATGGATTTAGCGAATAAATAATTTTGTTGGGCACGGCTATTGGCTTAGAGGTTAAAACAAATTGGGTAAATCCATGTGGATTTAGATTTGTTTTAAGTGACAATTTATGAAATTGTTTTTGGTTTGGAAATTTTATTCGAGTATTATTGTGTTTTTAGTGGTTGTGAAAATTTTAATTTGGATGATAAATAATTGACGGGTTAATTGTTGGGTTTATTGTGAATTTATTTGTTGAATTTTGTTTTATTTATTTGTTTTGCTTACACTTTTGGACAAACGCGTTAATTATGGATTCGAATCAAAAGCAGATGCTCAACATTTTGGAAAGTCGACAGGCTAGGGTTATTTGGAGGGAAATTCAAAGAACCCCTGTTAATGACGTGGTTCAGGAATTGGTTAAGGCCAATTGTAGTACAAAGGGGTCAATCCAGGTACTAGGGGACCAGACCAATTTTAGCGGGTATAATTTCGGTTCCATGGTTGGATTTGTACGATGCGGCGGACTCTCAAAGAATTTACTTAACTGAGGCTCTTGCAGCTCGTAGAAAGAGAAGTGTCGATTACTCGGGTTATGAAACCGAACAGAAAGCGGCTATTGATTTGAGCGCACATGACAGCAACTTGTTAGGGGAATTGGATTCTCAGGTTTTAACGAGTAATGATGATTACTTTTTGGTTTTTAAGAGAGAGCAGCAGTTGGAAAGCGCTGAAGTAGCTTCGGCCAGCAGTAGCATTGTTACGACTTGCGTGACGTCAGTGGCCAACTCTGTGGTGACTACAACGTCTAATTCAGCCGGATCGGCAGCGACGAATGTGGTTTGGAGTTCAGCCGTGGGTGGCGTCACAACTCCAATGATCACACCAAGTAGTTGGAGAGTGAGTCAGGTGAATGCATTTCCATCCGGATTTGGGTGTTATTTTTGACCAAAATAGGAATGTTGAGGTTAATTGGTTACTCCCCTCCGTAAATACAATGGCCCAGGTAGTAGAGCCAGTCTTAAAGAGGGTAATGTCTCCCCAAAATGTAGAAATATCAGAACCAAGCGTGGGCTCTGGTTGTTTACCAAGCCAGCCAAGCGCAGGTTCTGCGAGTATCTCCGATCAATTGAATGTTGGTCTTGGGGCTATTTCCTCCTAACAAAATTTGGTTCCAGAGGATATTGGTTAACGACCAGATTCGGGTTTGGGGGCTATACCCAAATGGACAGGTGTCAATAGTTCATACAGTGGGGACAAGGTTAGGGGTCCCTATGTGTAGAAATAATTTAGAGCCGAATCAGGTGTTTTTTTGTGTGCAAGAGATGGATTATTCGTTGCTCAGGTCGTTGAGGGACTTGAGTTGTTTTTGGTGGAATTAAAGGCTCGCCTATATTGGTTACCGAAAATGAGAGTAGTGATTTTTGGTCATATGAATGAGGAGTACTCATTCTTAAATGTGAAAGAGGTTTGTGTTGTGAGTGAGGAGAACTCACTCTTTAAAATGAGATTTTAGTCGTTTGACCCTTGTTTAAAAAATTAATTTTGTAAGTCCGAGAAAGTGGTCCTTTCTCTGCGGAGATAATTTAGACTAATAGTGTTGATTTTGGGATTAACACGTAGTCTTGGAGAGGGGGAAAAGTGCATGAGATGCAGTTGGTACCCCATAAGCAGTTGGTTTTTGGAGGACAGTTTTCTTTTGGTATTGAAATTTCTTAGGATTTATGTGGTTCTTTGGAATTTAATTTTAATATCATTGGAATCTCACTTTGGGTTTGGCTCTTTTGAGAGATTTTTTGTGTTGACGATTCTTTAATTAGGAGATATGTGAAGAGTGGTATTTCAATTTCCAGTTCTTTGCTATGTGAAAATGTGGTTTTCAATTAGCGGTTCTGAAAAGGAATTTATAAGAAAGGAAAATTGATATTCCCCCCTGAAAGTTTACATTATCAAGGAATGTTTGTTTTGGTTGAAAGTGGGTGTCCACTAGTGGTTGTGTTGGGATAATTATTTCAAGTAAGGGTGTAAGAAAATTTTGGCTTGGTTTTTTATGGAGTGTTCCAGTCACCAATGAGGAGAACTCAGCGAGGGTGATAATCAGGTCATATTTATATTTTCTTTGTGGAGATAATTTCGAGTTGTGGGAACTCACTCTATTATCATCGTGGATGAGAGGAAATTTGAGTGAAGTTAGCAACTCAATAAGTTGTGTGTGACTTTCCCTTGGTCAGTTGTCGGATTGATTTTTTAGTCATTAAAAGACACAAAACAAATGGAACAAATTTGCAGAGTCAAACTGGATCGTGGTGAGAGTATTTAGTACTGAGAATCAATTGTGGTCCTACAATTTGATTACAGTCTGCCTCCAGTAATCAAAGGTCAGAGGAAAAATAATTTTGTTTTTGGAAAATTGTTTTTGGTGTTGGAGGTTGTTTTGTTATTGTTTAAATTATTTTTGAGGTTTCAAATGTGTAAATCAGATGTATTGCAAGATTTAGTGGTCACATTCATGATTGGGAATCTATTCGATTTCGAATGGTTTGTGCTATTTTGCGTAAGACCATCTTAAATGTCTGGTTTCTTATTTATTTATGTTTTAAAAATTGGTCTGTGTAACACAAGAAATGGTTGTTGTTTTTGGTTACCTGTGGAATAAGGGACATTGTTAGAACATGATTGTGAGTAACCTTTTGGGTTTGGGTCCAGTCATGAACTCGGATATAAATGTGTCCCTAAGATTCAGAAAAAGGAAATCATTGTCAATCAGTTGTTGCAACCATTGTGGTTTGTTTGGTTTCGTTTAGTGTTAATGGATCGGCAACAATACCAGGGATATTGTTGGCCTAGGAGAGGGGATTTTAACGAAGCATTTCGTTACTTAAATCTTGTGTGTTTTCTGTTATTGGGAATATTGAATTTTCATTTAATCAAGGGATTGATTCTCTTTGGAGATCTCTGGAAAAATGAATTGCGCCTGTGAGGTTGCGAAAAGTCCCGAATCTCCGCGGTCCTTCCCGAGTTTTCTTTACAGGTTGTCGCTGTCCATTGGAGTGAGGGAGATGGTTATATGTGGGCCCTTATCAGGATTAGAAAGAGAGGTCCAAAGAAGGAAGAAGCCGGTCAACGTGACAATCCTTCTTGGGTAGCTCGTGGGCCATTTTCCGGATGGGACTTAAATTTTACTTAGAGTTTTCGGTTGATTACTTTGTTTTGTGTAATTGAGTTTTTGTGTTTAATAAATGGGCCAAATGTTAGTGAATTCTTTGTATCATTTATTTTTAATTGTTTGTGTCGTGTAATTGGTTTTGTGAAGAGTCGCCGTTGGTTAGTGAGTGTCCAATTTTCAATCGTTTGTCTCGCCGTCGTTTGCATCAGTCGGTTTTGGGTCCAGGGCGGAATTTCCTCTAAGATTTCTTTGGTTTGTTGTGAACATTGTGCAGTCGATGCAATTTAAATATATTTTAAATAAAATCTGTTACAGTTGAAAATAATGTTAGGGATAATTCACATATTACGTCACACAAATTTGGACAATTTTTGCCCCTCCTCTCCCACGTTACATTTTGTTATATAGAAATTAAGAATTTTTACACAGTCCGTCACAAAACTAAAGACCCCCCTAAGCCTTTGACGTAATATATGAATGATCCCTTAATTAACAAATAGATAATTTTGGTTCTTTTTTATAAACAAAATTTTTTTTCAGACAAATTTATATTTAGTGTGATATAATATTGTTTGATAATCTCATATATTTCAAAACAAAGGAAAAAATTATCCAATACATGTGCAGGGAATTTTCTTTATTTCGGAAAATATGACGTTATCAAATAATACAATATCACGCTAAAATTATAAATCGAAACAAAATAACAGCACAAAATATATTATATCGAATTAAAAATTATCCAAAACATATGCAAGGAATTTTCTTTGTTTTCAAATATATGCAATTGTCAAACAACATATCACACAACAATTATAAATCCAAACAAAATAACAGGACAAAATTTATATCTATTTAAGTAATCTATGTCAATTTTAATAAAAAGTTATTTTAAATTTAAAAACTATTATTGTTATTAACAATTATTATGAACAATAATCTAGGTTCTTATAGACATTTGTAAACATTTTAGGCATTTTTTAAACATAAAATGTATATATAATATGTATAATCTTTCAAAAACTTAAAAAATTTATTAGCATAAACTAATAAATTATTTACTTTTTTAACAATAATAAATGTCTTATTTTTGCAAAAAGAAAATTTTTTTCGTATCTAAACGAGTTTAAAGTCATGTGAAGCTCTATTTGAATATTAATAACTACATTATTGTTCATGATAATTGTTAATAACAATAATTTTAAAATTTAAAATCATTTTTTATTAAAATCGACATAGATAACTTAAATAAATATAAATTTGTCTGCAAAAAAAATTTTGTTTATAAAAAAGAACCAAAGTTATTTATTTGTTCATTAACATTGTTTGCAACAATTTAAATAAATTGTATTATACATTATTATTTGCCTGGTCGTCATGCTGGACTAATTATAATTGATTACAATCATCTACAATGAAATAATAAAAAAATAAACACGATTTTTACTAAAAATATTTTAAATTGTTAACTTTGAATAACAGAAAAATATAAACAATTTAAAATTTAAAAATTGGTTCACAGGGATCTCTTAGTTTTATTCCCTTTAATTTAAGACCAAGCCCATGAAAATCCAATAAAATTTGTAGGTTACAGACAATTTTGAACAATAAATTGTAAAAACTGCCAATGTTCTCTGGGTGGGTTTAACGTCACATAAAGCTCTACACAGTTGCAATTTTTAATTAACAACTTTTTTCTAATTAAGGCTAATTTTTTTTCAAAACAGTTTTACATTCGGAGACATTTAAGGAATAGAATTCAATTTTAATTTTTTTGTTAGGACGTGAAGAACATATTTGTTTATTAACATTTTATAAACAAATTATATAAAAAATTATAAAAAACTGGACAAGTGCGAGTTGCACTCTCACTGAATTGACGGGTTCTGTACAAAAACATAAAAATAATACTTGTGATATTGTAACAACAATTGGTAGGATTTTTTTCACTTTTGCATTATTTTGGTAAGTTATTATGACATAAAAAGTACTTTATATTTTTTTGTAATATTCGCTTTAAAATACACCAGTATGCCAAATTTTAGCCCTCCACGTTGAATAGTTTAGAAGTTTATATTTTTCCTGTAATCTACATGTGAAAATATGTATCTGTACCAAATTTGAGCTTTCTAGGTCAAATAGTTTAGCCGCTAGGGGAGAGGGGCACGATTTGGCTACGGACACAAGAGTCAATGGTTGTCTGTAAGTTGATTGAAACTTGAATGCACCTTTGAAATCTTTTGTTGGAAAACTCATGAAACAGTTTCAAATTTTTATTAAACGGTGTCAAACAGTATTTTTACATTAACCATTAATTACGAATAAAGTATAAGCAATTCTTTTCTCAACTGTTTATTACTAAAAAATGGGGGGAGAATATAATATTATTTTTTTAAGTTTTCAAGGAACGTGAAGAAAAGTATTTTTATTATAATGTTATAAAAAAATAATTTAAACAAAAATACGAAATTTTTGTTTTCAAAATATCAGAATCATATCAGAAGTAAAAATCCTTTGAGACCAAATCTTAGCTGATACTTTTTCGAGATATCAGTATTTTCGTTTTTTGAATTTTGCGAATTTTTACAAAACTATTTACATACAAAATATTCTTTTGTATATAAATACGTGTAAATACCTTTAAAATAAGACCTAAGTGATATTGCTTTAATAATTATTATTAAAAAATTGTCGGATTTTTATGAAATTTGGTATCTACAGGTTTTTTTTAAGTTGCTGAGTGTAATTTCAAAGTGAATTCCTCACATTTTCAAATATGGCTTCTATTAAAATTTGTTGATAAAATATGCCTTGGTAACAAATTGGATATTTTTGGTGCAGAAGCCGAATAAGAAAGTGTATTTTTCCATTCTACATCTTATTTCTAATGATATATCATTGTCAATCACTGTCTAACGTTTTTATTGAGCTTTGGGACACTTTAAATCCTGCTGCTTCGATAAATGTAGTACTTCGAAGTAACGAAGCCAGCGCGGACGCGCTGCCTCGATGAGGGGGCGTTAAAGTGCGAGAATGATACCGTAATGTGTCCGACAATGAGTTAACATTATTCTCGTCAAAGTCGGAAAGCACTCATACTAAAACCTGGGTAGCTATGAGAGTTATCACCCCTAGGAGAGTGGACTCGCCTGTGATCGGACCGGGATCCCTAACGTGCGGGTTACTTAGTAAATCGTGGCTTTTCAAGGCAAAACAACACAAAAACTTCAAAAGCTTTAAAAATCAATTTTAAAGTGTTAACATCAAAACACATATGCAACAGCAACACAGATGCATTTTGTTATATATGTGGACAGTTCGATGTTCCAAAGAATTATAAACCAATCAATGAGAATACTAGACAAATTTACAAAGATTGTTTTCATTTTGAGATTGACGATCAAAATGAAAATTGGGTTCCACACAAAATTTGCTTATCCTGTCACATAATGTTAATTCTTTGGAATAATACTAAAGAGGATAAGTACCTTAAATTTAAAAAACCAATGCTGTGGAAAAAACCATTGAAACAAGAAGATTGTTACTTTTGCCTGACCAATGTAGAATATTATAATAACAAGAATAAAGGAAAAATATTGTACGCTGATGTGATAAGGGATCATTCACATATTACGTCACGCAAATTTGGACAATTTTATACCCCTCCCCCCACGTCACATTTTGTTACATAGAAATTAAGAATTTTTACACTGTCCGTCACAAAACATTGCTTCCACCATTGCACATTAAACTTGGAGCAGCAAAACAGTTTGTTAAGAGTTTATATAGAAATGAAAAGTGTTTTAAAAATGCCTAAAAAAATTCTCTGAGATCTCTGATGCCAAACTAAATGAGGGAGTTTTTGATGGTCCACAAATTCGAAAATTGTTAAAAGATGAGAAATTTTTCACTAACATGAGTAAAACTGAGAAAAATGAATGGCTTAGTGTTAAATTAATTGTTGAAAATTTTCTGGGGAATAAGAAAAGCGAGAATTGGGAAGAAATGTCAGATAATATGATTACAAACTTTGGAAAGAAAGGTTGCTTTATGAGCTTGAAGCTACATTTCTTAGACTCACATCTAAAGTACTTCCCGGAAAATTTAAGAAACTACAGTGAGAAATAAGGAGAGCGATTTCATCAAGACCTTAAAAAAATAGAACGTCGTTATAAAAAAAGATGGGGTGTAAATATGATGACCGCCTTTTGCTGGATGCTGAAAAAGGATGTTGTATCAGGTGGTGTGAACTTGAAAAGAAAACCGCTACACAGATCTTTTGAAAACCAAAAAGTGCGCTACCATAAAAGGGAATAATGGAAAGTTATATATTTCAGAAAGTTAGGGGAGAGTCTTTGCAGTTGGGCCACCTCGGGTTTCTTAGTTGTAACAAACTGGTGCCATTGCATGTAAATACTTGTTAATAATGATAGAAAACTTTTCACGTCACTTTCATTAAGTTCCAATGAATTGCGCGAGCAGTAAAAACGTGAAATGTAAATGTGGGATGAATTTTTAAAGTAAAACTTTTTCTTAGTGTCGAGAAAGATTAATTAAACAAAAGGGAAGGTGCAAACAATAAAATAAGATGATGAAACATATTCATTAGAGAGTGCTTTAATACTGTAGTATGTTCATTTGTAAAATAGGCCTTTTCATTATCTTACAAATGAATATTTAATACGGTCAAACATACAAAAAAAATTACTACTGTAGTATGTTATTTGGTTTTACATCGTGCATTTATGTCTGTGTGCTAAAAAGCTTAAATCGATGCGAAACTTACGGTCGGGTCACTTTATATCGTGCATGTTGGGACACATAATTTTACAATTATGGTGCGTTCTGACAGCGAAAATTCATTTTTTGACATATAGATGTGTGAAGAACGTTATTTTACAGTGAGAAAAATATATTTATTTTCGAAAAGCATTCGTAAAACATTTTAAAAAGTCTCATTTCATATCTCCTTCGATAATGTATTGTAAACGTTTCGTGTACTGAGAACGTTTTTCGATTAATTTGTATATGAATTTTATATTTCTTTTTTCCATTTTCAAGTGCATTTCAGCATTCTTCTGTAATTTACGGACCATTTTTAGTAATATCCCTTCATATCGTATTGATTTTCTACGGTGGCCCGACCGTAACGACATTTTTTAAAATATTTATAACTTTTCTAATTTTTGTCCACACATTTTCTGATGTACAGAAGAAACATTCCACTTTAGATCTTTCCAAACATATGTCAGAAAACGTGAAATTCGGCCTGGAACGGAAGTTATGGACACAAGTCAAAAAGTGTCCCGACCGTAGTGATTCTCCCCAATTTATTAAATTTTGACAATCTGTCTTCAGAAATGCAATCAGCGAATATTTTTAAAAAATTCATCCACCATAGTGGAGCCGCCATTTTTAAATTTGAAAACTTAACTTCGGATTTGTAAACAGCGACCCAAAAAACTCCTAGATACCAAGTTTGAAGTAAATCTTACAATTTTTTCAAAATTCGTCTGCTATATTGGATCCATTATTTTGAATTTTGAAAATCTAACTTCAGATTCGTAATCAGCGACCCAAAAAACCCACAGATACAAACTTTAAAGTAAATCCATCAATTTAAAAAAAATGACCTACCTCTTAAAATCTGACATGTTTTTTGAGGTTAGAAAAAAATCAAGGCATGATGAAGCAAAACGGACTTCGGATTCGTGTTCAGCGCTTCAAAATGTATAGGGCTAGGGTAGTCCGGTCAAAAGTACATGACACTTTTCTTTTGTGGGGCTGTGTTATGACAAATAGTCATTCGGAAAAACAAAATTTATGTCAAAGAATTAAGATAAGGAATAATTCGAATAATTAAAAATTATGTCCAATAGTAAAATTATGTAAACTGACATTTCAATAATAAGAATTTCCATGTTTTGAAAGTTATAAAATTGAAAATTGGGTTATAATCATGCGCCTTCACGTTAAACTCCCGCTGCGCACATTAGTATTTTTTACAATTTACTGTTCAAAATTGTTATTAGAAAATGAATTTTATGCAACTTTTTAAAGAATATTTTAATTCTCCTAAATGAATGAACCAATTTTAATTAATCAAGCGGGAATATAAAGAGATTAAAATCAGGGATGGCTTCGAAAGTTTAGTTTCATTTTATTTTCGAATATCACAACAAAACAAAATACAGGGACCTTTTAGTGTTGTTAACAGAATGAAAACAGAATTCAAGGATGTTTTAGTTTCGATTCCTGCGCATCAAAACAAAATTATGTTTATGTTTTTATTCAGTTTTGAAGCCGTCCTTAGGGTTGGCTTCGAAACTTTAGTTTCATTTCCGTTCTGAATAGCGCAATAAAACTAAATACTGGGACCTTTTAGTTTTGTATCCAGCACCAAAACTAAATACACCGTCCTTTTAGTTTTGTTTTCTACTCCAAAACTAAATTATTTTTTCGTTTTTATTTAGTTTCGAAGCCATCCCTGATTAAAATATACTTTCGTTTAGAATTAGAGACTTTTTAAAGAAGTTTTAATAAACAAATTATTTTTTATGTTTTGCTCCTTTTAAAAATTAAAAAAAAAATTCAACACAGAATTAAAACTATAAGAAATTGTAAGCTTTATTTTATATATGTAAGTTGATTTTAAATTATCCCGCTCATTTTTAGCGAACTATGTAAATTATGGCGTTGCCATCGCATTTCCGTTTTAATCGTGCGGTTCTTCCGTTTTAGGCATTAGATGATACGGCGTCCAATCTTTATGTTCACTTTTGTAATATTTTACGAAATTCCGATATTTAAATATATTCACTAATAAATTAAAATACGTTTAATTTATTACGGTTCCTTTACGTGTCTTACAAAATCATATTCTGTAAAAAAAATTTATGAATGACAATTATTTAAAAAGTTGTAATGAAAATTATATTGCGCAGAGATGCAATTTTGAAGTTTTTCAAAAATAAAATATTTTTATCTACGAAATGAACAATACACTATTGAATTAACATATATAAAACAATTCAGAATTATACGCCGATTTTTCTTCATAATTGGTATACTACTAAAACATCGAAAAATATTTGACACGTAATTTTTTATATAGGCCCGTTTTGAGTTTTAAGGGGGGAAAGAATTCCTGAAGTGGCCTCTTATTTTCTTTTGGTTAATGAAAATAAATGATACTTAAAATTTGTTAATGTTTTGTCCCATATATTAATTATAATAATAATCAGTATAGTATTTGGCATTTTTTTAGGACATAGATTACAATATGAAACATTCAAATTAACGTTTCGAAACCGGTACCGGTCTCCTCATCAGAATATATTAAATCTATAAAATTAATACATATTTTTAAAATATATTTATAATTAATATTTAAAACATAGTTTTTTTATAAAAGAATTAAAAAATTTTTTGCATTTACATACCATATAATTATGCAAAATTTTACTGAAAGTTGAATAAATCCAAATGCAAAAATAATTAACATTTATATAAGCTGGTCATAATTAAAGAAACAGATCTTTTTGTTTCATTTTTTAAAAAATAATAATTTTTTGCAGATATTTTTGCAAATGTTGACCATTATGTTAAACATTTTTGCACCGGATCACACTGTATATTGATATTACTATATGTAAATTTGCGTGACATTAGAAAACAGGTTGAATCAAAAATATACATATATGTAAGAAACGTAATAAAACGTGTGAGGCGCAAGACCAAGACCATATATGAAAGGTACTATAATATTTGATTTCATTGAATTATTTTAAAATTAAAATTCTTTTTGTCAAATTTGCTTCTTTGTGCAAAATTTTAACATTTTCCCAATCAAAATCATGATTTGGTACATTATCAAATTTTTGCAATCTATGATTAGTAACTATGAATGTTTCATATTGTAATCTATGTCCTAAAAAAATGCCAAATACTATACTGATTATTATTATAATAAATGATACTTATATATTTTGATAGTCCATGATGTCACTAATGAAATTTCCAAACGATTTTTCAAATTATTAATTTTTGAAATTTTTATAAACAATTAAACTTTTTTGCGCCGTTTTAGAAAAAATTCAATTTCTCGAAATTGGCTGAAACGATTTCAATGAAACTTGTATCATTAGAAAGATTAAAAAATTTACTATCCAAAAAAATATAATATGAATAAAAAGTTTAATTTGTTTAAACAAATTATATTTTTATTTTTTATTGTTATAAATAAACAATGTTCGCAAACGATTTTGGTCATTTTTTTATAGCATCATAAAGAGGGACTTTTCATGATTCCATAGAAAAAATAAAAAACCGGAGCGCGAGCTTTCTCGATAGCAAATGCTCACGGTACGACTTCACAGTGGGATTTTTTTACAAGTTACAGTTCAAAAATGTCTACAGCTTATAATTTTTAACCGATTTGAGTTTTTTTTAATTTGAAGAGAACTAAATTTTTTCAAATTTTCAATTGTTTACAATTATTTCTTTTAGTCAAAGTTAACAAATTAACACAATTTTTAAAAAAGTACGTTGAATATTTAATTCTATTACTGCAGATGACCAGAATCAATTGAAAATCATGTAAAATATGTTCTCTAGATGAAAAATAAAGAATACAAATTTTTTTCATTTGTTCTAAACAATATTAGTTAACAAATAGTCAACTTTGGTTCCTCTCAACCAAAAAAATTATTTTTTCACTTTCATGTTTTAATTTAGGCTTATTTTAAGAATATATGTATGTCCTTTTTTTGATAAGAAAATTATTTTAATTGTTATAAACAATATTATTTAACAAATTGTTAATGTAGGTTTCTCAGAACAACAAATTTTTTTTTCACATTTATCTTTTAATTTAGGTACATTTAAAGTACGTATGCCCTTTTTGTTTAATAAATAAATTATTTTAATTGTTATAAACAATATTAGTTAACTAATTGTTAACTTTGGTTAAAGTACATATGTACTTTTTGTTTATTAAATAAATTATTTTAATTGTTGTAAACAATATAGGTTAACTAATTGTTAACTTTGGTTAAAGTACGTATGCCTTTTTTGTTAAATAAATAAATAATTTTAATTGTTATAAACAATATTAGTTAACAAATAGTTAACAAATAGTTAACTTTGGTTCCTCTCAAACAAAAAAATTATTTTTTCACTTTCATGTTTTAATTTAGGCTTATTTTAAGAATATATGTATGTCCTTTTTTTGATAAGAAAATTATTTTAATTGTTATAAACAATATTATTTAACAAATTGTTAATGTAGGTTTCTCAGAACAACAAATTTTTTTTTCACATTTATCTTTTAATTTAGGTACATTTAAAGTACGTATGCCCTTTTTGTTTAATAAATAAATTATTTTAATTGTTATAAACAATATTAGTTAACTAATTGTTAACTTTGGTTAAAGTACATATGTACTTTTTGTTTATTAAATAAATTATTTTAATTGTTGTAAACAATATAGGTTAACTAATTGTTAACTTTGGTTAAAGTACGTATGCCTTTTTTGTTAAATAAATAAATAATTTTAATTGTTATAAACAATATTAGTTAACAAATAGTTAACAAATAGTTAACTTTGGTTCCTCTCAAACAAAAATTTATTTTTCACATTTATATTTTTTAATGTAGGTTCATTTTATGAATATATGTCGTTTTTTGATAAGCAAATTTTTTCAATTGTTATAAACAAATAAGCCTAAATTAAAATATGAAAGTGAAAAAATAATTTTTTTGGTTGAGAGGAACCAAAGTTGACTATTTGTTAACTAATATTGTTTAGAACAAATAAAAAAAATTTGTATTCTTTATTTTTCATCTAGAGAACATATTTTACATGATTTTCAATTGATTCTGGTCATCTGCAGTAATAGAATTAAATATTCAACGTACTTTTTTAAAAATTGTGTTAATTTGTTAACTTTGGCTAAAAGAAATAATTGTAAACAATTGAAAATTTGAAAAAATTTTGTTCTCTTCAAATTAAAAAAAAACTCAAATCGGTTAAAAATTATAAGTTGTAGACATTTTTGAACTGTAACTTGTAAAAAAATCCCACTGTGAAGTCGTACCGTGAGCATTAGATACCGAGAAAGCTCGCGCTCCGGTTTCTTATTTTTCCTGTGGAATCATGAAAAGTCCCTCTTTATGATGCTATAAAAAAGTGACCAAAATCGTTTGCGAACCTTGTTTATTTATAACAATAAAAAATAAAAATATAATTTGTTTGAACAAATTAAACTTTTTATTCATATTATATTTTTTTCTGGATAGTTCATTTTTTAATCTTTCTAACGATACAAGTTGCATTGAAATCGGTTCAGCCAATTTCGAGAAATTGAATTTTTTCTAAAACGGTGCAAAAAAGTTTAATTGTTTATAAAAATTACAAAAATTTATAATTTGAAAAATCGTTTGGAGATGTTATTAGTGACATCATGGACTATCAAAATATATAAGTATTATTTATTTTCATTAACCAAAAGAAAATAAGGGTCCACTTCAGGAATTCTTACCCAGGGCAGAAAACACCCTTTTAAAATTTAAGGGATGAAATCGGTATCTTAGAAAAAACACGTTAGATCTTAATGAAACTTGACACTCGGGGGTTTTTGGGGTCGCTGATTAAGAAAATGAAGTCAGATTTTCAAAATTCAAAAAGGCGGATCCAATATGGCGGCCATTAAAACTTGAAATCAATCAGATTTCCATGAAAATTGACACTCGGGGGTTTTCGAGGTCACTGATTTTGAAAATCTTACTTCATGTTCGTAATCAGAGACCCCAAAAACCCCGAGTGACAAATTTCATCAAGATCTAACGTATTTTTTCTGAGATACCGATTTCATCACTTAAATTTTAAAAGGGTGTTTTCTACCCTTAAAACTCAAAACGGGCCAATATAAAAAAATACGTGTCAAATATTTTTCGATGTTTTAGTAGTATACCAATTTTCAGAAAAATCGGCGTATCACACTTGGGTAGTGTTACATGTTAGAACATTAGATGCATTTCACGTCAGAAACATCACGTTTTGCAAAAGGTACGCCGATTTTCGCGAAACTTCGTGGGATTATAGTTCCATACAAGAGACTTCATTCCCCCACATTTTATTTTTTAAATTCAAAATTGTTGAAGATACGCCATTTTTAATTTAATGAAATTTGGAATATCTCGGAATATTGCTTATAAATTTAATAAAATTAATATTAAAATTAAAAATGGCGTATCTTCAACAATTTTGAATTTTTATGAAAAAAATTTTGAGGAATGAAGTCTCTTATATAGAACTTATATAGAAAAATAACAAAGTTTCGCGAAAATCAGCGTACTCTTTGCAAATCGTGATATTCCTGACGTGAAATGCATCATTATAAAAAATAATTTGTTTATAAAAAATTTATTAAATAATTATTAAAAATAAACTTTACAAAAAGTAGAGACTTTTAGGAGAAATAAAATTTTGTTTAATTATTATTTTGTTTAATTATTTAATTATTACAATTGATTAACATACATATTAGTGTAAGATATATATATATATATATATATATATATATATATATATATATATATATATATATATATATATATATATATTATATATATATATATATATATATATATATATATATATATATATATATATATATATATAATATATATATATATATATATATATATATATATATATATATATATATATATATATATGAGGCATTTCATTTCAAACCGTTCCACCGACAAAAAACAATCGCAAGGAGATAAATTTTCTAATAATTTTTATTATATAAAACTTTAATTGTATATAATGTATTATACACTAATTCAATAGAGAATTTCATGAGCTTTCTATTGCTATTTTTATTATTTTAAATTTCTGCCAATTTCGTAGAGAAATTGCTGTTTGAAATGTTAAACTCTTAACCCATTTAGTCCCAAATGTCCGTTTTTTTAGTACAAGTTCGAGCTTCCCGTTCTACGAGTTCCGGTTTTAAAAAAAATCAGGACAAAGGTTTTCTTATGGATTTGAGTGTCCTCTTTCAGAATCTGGAAAAAAATTTCAATTTCGACTTCATGATAAAAAGTTATAATTGTTTAAACAAAAAAAAACCGTTTTTTAGTGTTTTTTTTTCTTTAAATGCAGATTACTTAACCACTACAGCGTCATGGCGTTCCAATTGGCGTTCCATGAGTAAGTGGCAGAAGCGGCAAAAAAATGCGAAAATGGCGTTCCTATTTAAACTTTATTCCTGAACTCTGTAAACAAATTAAGTCAACCAAACCAAAAGTTATTTATTATTTGAGATTATGAATCTTAAATGGATTTAAAAAAATTCAAATAGGCGGATTCAAAATTATCAACTATTTTGGCTGAATATTGGAACGCCATTCGTAAAAAGTATTAAAAATTGGCTACATTAAAACCTTTAAAAAACTATTAAACATCTCTAAAAAATAATTTTTTTTTGTCCTATTCATCTTCATTTATCTCAAATAATAAGAATATTTTATTATGGCAAGTTTAACTTGACTACAGACTTTTGAAATCGAGTTCAAGTAGGAACGCCATTTTCGCATTTTTTTGCCGCTTCTGCCACTTACTCATGGAACGCCAATTGGAACGCCATGCCGCCGAAGTGGTTAATTGAAATCGGCTTGGGAAAAATCTGGAACATCAAAATATCGCGTCCAAAATGTTAGGACTATCAAATAGACATACTGCCAAAAACAATTTTTTACAAATTTCAAAATGGCGCCTCAATAATGGCCGCCAAAATATGCAAATTTGGAAGAATAATATTAAAAAATTTTAACTCTACATTTTTTTTACTTTTATGCTTCATTTAAATAAAATAATGCTGCTACAATAAAAAATATTGATTTTTTATGTTATTTAACAATGTTATAAACAATTATTATAAACAATTTGAAAACTAAGAGCCAAAGTGGATGTAAAAAATTTATTTTTATCAATTCTTTTTTTTGGGAAGGTAAAAATGGATATTGAAAGTAAACAATTTAATTCAAAATTATTTTGCAATGTTTAAGAATGTTATAAACAATTTTTATAAACAATTTTGCAAAAAATGAAATAGAATGGTAGAAATTTTATTTTTTTAATTTTATTATGCTTTCTGGTTATCAAAATGTTGCATAAGGATTAAACTTTCATTTAACATTATTTAGCAATATTTAAAAATATTATAAACAATTTTTATAAACAATTTTGCAAAAAATAAAATGGAATGGTAGAAATTTTATTTTTTTAATTTTATTATGCTCTCTGGTTATCAAAATGTTGCATAAGGATTAAACTTTCATTTAACATTATTTAGCAATATTTAAAAATGTTATAAACAATTTTTATAAACAATTTTCATAGAAAAAGAAGTTTAGAGTGAAAAGAAATATTTTTTTTCACTATTCACTTGGTTTGTCATTAGAATAGATATTTAAAAGACAAATGTTTGTCTGTAATTATTTAAGATTTTTTACAATGTTATAAACAATTTTTATAAACAATTTTTATAAAAAAAGATGTTCAGAGTGGACAAAAATATTCTTTTCTTCACTACTAACTTTCTTTGGTCATTAAAAGTAGAAACTAAAGTATCTATTGTTTATAAAAAATTTGTAAACAATGTATAAAAATGTTGTAAACAATTCTTATAAGCAATTTGCTAAATATGAGGTACCATCATGGAAAAAAAGCATTTTCTTATTATATAATACCTTCTTGTAATCAAATTCTTTGTTATAGATATAATCTTTCATTTAACATTATTTAGACATTTTTAACAATGTTATAAACAATTTTTATAAACAATTGTCATAGAAAAATCAGTTTATGGTGGAAAAAAAGTTTTGATTTTCTTTATTTGTTTGTTTGTCATTAGAATAGATATTTAAAAGACAAATCTTTGTCTGTAATTAATTAAAATTTTTTTACAATGTTATAAACAATTTTTATAAAAAAAGATGTTCAGAGAAGAAACAAATTTTTTTTTTACTACTAACTTATTCTACCATGAAAATAAATACTGATGATTCAACCGTTTATCTAAAGTTTATAAACAATTTTCAAAATTGTTTATAAAAATTGTTTATAACATTGTTAAAAATTGCTGAATAATGTTAAATGAAAGATTATATCTATAACAAAGAATTTGATTATAAGAAGGTATTATATAATAAAAAAATGCTTTTTTTCCATGATGCTTTTTTTCATATTTAGCAAATTGTTTATAAGAATTGTTTACAACATTTTTATACATTCTTTACAAATTTTTTATAAACAATAGATACTTTAGTTTCTACTTTTAATGACAAAAGAAAGTTAGTAGTGAAGAAAAGAATATTTTTGTCCACTCTGAACATCTTTTTTTATAAAAAATTGTTTATAAAAATTGTTTATAACATTGTAAAAAATCTTAAATAATTACAGACAAACATTTGTTTTTTAAATATCTATTCTAATGACAAACCAAGTAAATAGTGAAAAAAAATATTTCTTTTCACTCTAAACTTCTTTTTCTATGAAAATTGTTTATAAAAATTGTTTATAACATTTTTAAATATTGCTAAATAATGTTAAATGAAAGTTTAATCCTTATGCAACATTTTGATAACCAGAGAGCATAATAAAATTAAAAAAATAAAATTTCTACCATTCCATTTCATTTTTTGCAAAATTGTTTATAAAAATTGTTTATAATATTTTTAAATATTGCTAAATAATGTTAAATGAAAGTTTAATCCTTATGCAACATTTCGATAACCAGAAAGTATAATAAAATTAAAAAAATAAAATTTCTACCATTCTATTTCATTTTTTGCAAAATTGTTGATAAAAATTGTTTATAACATTCTAAAACATTGCAAAATAATTTTGAATTAAATTGTTACTTTCAATATCCATTTTTACCTTCCCCAAAAAAAGAATTGATAAAAATAAATTTTTTACATCCTCTTTGGCTCTTAGTTTTCAAATTGTTTATAATAATTGTTTATAACATTGTTAAATAACATAAAAAACAATATTTTTTATTGAAGCAGCATTATTTTATTTAAATAAAGCATAAAAGTAAAAAAAATGTAGAGTTAAAATTTTTTAATATTATTTTTCCAAATTTGCATATTTTGGCGGCCATTATTGAGGCGCCATTTTGAAATTTGTAAAAAAATTGTTTTTGGCAGTATGTCTATTTGATAGTCCTAACATTTTGGACGCGATATTTTGATGTTCCAGATTTTTCCCAAGCCGATTTCAATTAAGTAATCTGCATTTAAAGAAAAAAAAACACTAAAAAAAAGGTTTTTTTTTTGTTTAAACATTATAACTTTTTATCATGAAGTCGAAATTGAAATTTTTTTCCAGATTCTGAAAGAGGACACTCAAATCCATAAGAAAACCTTTGTTCCGATTTTTTTTAAAACCGGAACTCGAAGAACGGGAAGCTGGAACTTGTACTAAAAAAACGGACATTTGGGACTAAATGGGTTAATATCTCAAAACACCCCCCCCCTGACGATTTTTATTAAAATTATATGAAAATAAAGCGTAAATTCCCTAGTTTCTATTCCCATTTGATATATTATGAACATTTGATGGGATTAATAGAAAAAAAATTGTTTAAAAAATGTGTTTTTGAAAAATTTGACAAATAGTATGAAGTTGAACCTTAACCCATTCAACTTACATTCAATTTCGTAGGGGAGACCGAGGAGGAAAGTAACAAAATTCTGTTTTTTTATTTTAGTGTTCAAACTATTTAACGAATAATTTTTGTTAAAACGTTAATTGAAAGCTTGGACTTTCAACTGTTAAATAAAATTTGAATTAGACATTTAGATTAAACAACCAGTTCACAACATGAATTTTTCACGACCTCTGCATTTGTTACTTTCCTCCTAACCCCCGAGGAGGAAAGTAACAGCAAATAAGAGAAAAGTAACATTATAGAATATGGTTTATATTATATCATTTAAAGACTATTATTGATTTAAAATATTGTTATTATCGACTTAGAAAAATACAAAAATACTCAAAGTACAAATTATGCATATTTGATACTTTATTTAATGCATATTCAACACATTTTGGTTCATTGATGTCCCATCGAATTATCTTCTTATCTATATTACAGATGTAGCATTTAATTGAACCGCCGGCGACCAAAAGGGCATACGCATGACTTTCGTTGGCCCCGCGTACAGCGATTCTACGGCTGCGCGAGGGGCCAACGAAAACCGTGCGCACGCCCTTTTGGTCGCCGGCGGTTCAATTTTAAAAATTATTGTATATGTAATATTAAATTATTAAAATGTGAAACAAAAGTACTAATTCTATATTTTAAGGTACATTAATAATTAATAATAACGTAATAGCTTTCGCTACTTAAGAAAAATTGCCAAATTTTTCATATGCTTCATATTTTTATCATATAAAAAATTATATTAAATTATTAAAATGTCAAACAAAAGTACTAATTCTATATTTTAAGGTACATTAATAATTAATAATAACGTAATAGCTTTCGCTACTTAAGAAAAATTGCCAAATTTTTCATATGCTTCATATTTTTATCATATAAAAAATTAATATTTTAAAACGTGAAAATAACTTTATCTAAAGTTTAAATGCAAAAACTAACAATTGTGGCAAACATAGAATGAAAAAAATAATACAGAATTAAAACTTGCCTAGTTCAATAAACCATTTTAGGTTAATATGTCAAGACGAAAGTCGATTTACTTATGATTCATTACATTTAACTAAAAAAAGTTAATTTGTGACTTTAAATAAGATTTCCTTGACTCATTTCATAAAGAATGCACAATATAATATTGAAACGAGGAGGAAAGTAACAACGCGTTACTTTCCTCCTCACTCTCCTACTCAACAGAAAAGTTAAAATTACACAAAAGTAGTACACGTAATTTAGAAATACACTATTGTAACTTAAAGACAGATAATTAAGTTACAAAACCCCGAAAAGCACATTTTATAAAACTGAGTATTTACAAAAATATGAGGTTTTGAAAGTTAAAACGAAAACTTACTTTTGACGTATTTTTGTAACCTCACGTCACTAACAGACTTCACCTAACCGGAAATGTTCTTGAACACTATGAAGAAGTTGTAGGGGGTACTACTGACGAAAAAAAATGTAGACTCTGTATTTTTGCTAATTTGTTTAAAAGATATTAGCGTTGATACTTTCCTCCTCGGTCTCCCCTACTATTTGTCAAATTTTTCAAAAACACATTTTTAAAAAATTTTTTTTCTATTAATCCCATGAAATGTCCATAATATATCAAATGAGAATAGAAACTAGAGAATTTACGCTTTATTTTCATATAATTTAATAAAAATCGACGGGGGGTGTTTTGTGATATTAAGAGTTTAACATTTTAAACAGGAATTTCTCTACGAAATTGGCAGAAATTTAATATAATAAAAATATCAAAAGAAAGCTCATGAAATTCTCTTTTGAATTAGTGTATAATATATTACAAACAATTAGTTTTATATAATAAAAATTATTAGAAAGTCTATCTCCTTGCGACTGTTTTTTGTCGGTGGAACGATTTGAAATGAAATGCCTCATATATATTGTGACAAAGTGATTCGTCACTGGCACGTAAATTCGTCGGACACTTAAGTGCCCGCTTTAGTTCCGCCCCTGCTCATCATTAATGGACGCTTCCGTTTTTTTGTATTATTTGAATTATTATTTTATTATTGTTTAATTACATAGTTTTAAGTTGAATTTTGTACCAGGAAAATGTAATTCGAGGTTTAATTTGATTTTTAGTTGAAATATTTTCTGTTTCGAACAAGTATTATTTTTTTTGTTCCGTTTTGAAGTTTCTATTTTGAGTTGGTTTCCGTTTCGGAGAGACATGTGCTTGCAGCATGAGCAGAGAGACGAGATGGATAGAGCACGCCGGTATGTGTACAGAGAACGCCGTGAGCATTGTAACGATTCGTGTGAATTAGACAATTCGAGTGGAAATTTGTTTTGTGAGAGAAAAAGAGTGTAAACGACCTGTCTACTGAGCGTCGGAGAATTCGAAAGACTCGAATTGTGAATTTTTAAGTGTTGGAGTGTGAATTAAGAGAAAGCGAGCAACGATATTCCGAGCCGGATTGGTTGGAATCAACCAGAGACACCAGCGTGTAAATTTCAAATAAATAATCTTTGGATTAACCAGCGTCTTATTTTTCGAACTTATTCCTTAAAATTTTTGGTGAGTCCAAATTTATAATTATTGTGAAATTGGTGCTTCAACGCCACTTGCTTTCAGTAGCGGTCTCAATAGAATCTCACCCGCATCATTAGAGTCTCAAAATTTTGTAATTTTTGGAGTTGAAAGTTAAGAGGAAATTATTTTTGTTATTTTGATAATTTCTAATATAGAGTAAAATAACTGGCGCTCAACTGAGCATTTTTCTTTGATTGAGTTTTGATTGTTCATAAGAGACATGAGAATTAATTGTTGATTAGATTGGAAAGATTATTTGTTTAATTGATAATAAAAATAGCAAATAAAATCTAGGAGATTATTAGGTAATTAATTGAGTTTAAAATCATAGAATTTTATTAATTAAATCAAATTGATAATTTCCCTTGGTTACAATTTTTGGCGCCCAACGTGGGGCCACGTTGAGACAGAAGCACATTTTTATTCTAGCGTCTATTTTTCTTTTGGTATTTTGTGTATGTCCAGCGAATATTTTTTGTGTGTAATACTTATGGTTTCCAGCGAATATTTTTTTGTGTGTGTGTCTAATCATTTTTCTTCCAGCGTGTTGACAATTTTATATTTTTGTGATAATTATCCGACGAATAATTGTCACCTAACCTCAAAATTGAAATTTTGGTTCTGAGTCATGCACGTGGTGAGAAAAATTTCGGAAGTCGGCCATTTTTATTCCTTGATAAATTGCTTTAGTGGCCATTTTTATTTCAAGGAAGAAGAAGCACATTGCGCAGGTCACTTGGGACTAACACCTGTTTGAAATTCCCATGCGCGAAAACTCCTCGAATTTAAAACGTAGAAACTTTTGTGAAGAGTGTTAAATTTTTCGGGAGTGTTTAAAACTGTTTTTTTGGTGAATCATTCCGTTCGAAAATTTTTTTTTTAAATAAAAATTCGAAGTTAATTTTTCTTTTAAAGAATAAAAAAAAGTTTTTTTTTAAAAATGGAGAATTACACGGAAAGATTACTCGAGTTATTCAGATTCGATCAAGCTGAACCAGCTTGGAGAGCGATCGGTTGTTGACACCAGGACATGTAATATGCGGTCTTGACAGACACACAGCCAGCGTCGACGGTACTTTACAAGTACTACGCGAGCGTTTGTTTCGTGCGGAGATGCGTTTACAATTAGAAGACAATGTTGACGTGCCGTGGGATGAACAATTTGACGAGGCAAATTCAGAATTAATTTTTAATATCGAAGCGTTGCCAGAGTTAAGCGCGGAAGTCACTTCTAAGGTTACCGAGCGAAATTTGAAGGAGAATCCAGAAACTAGCGTTCAAGAATTGGGTAGACGACTCTCCCAAATTAGTATTCGATACTAATGAGAATACTGTGAGAGAAATCAACGTTACACCAGTTCCTCAAACGAGTCATTTCCCTTCTTTTCACTCTTCTACCCCCATAATAACATCCGCGAGTATCGTCACAACTTCAGTCGTTTCCACCTCGCCAAGTACCCATACCAGCGCAATAGTACACACAACACAATCTTCGAGTTTGCCAAAAATTTCATCCGACATTGCCCCCAATATGGCTAAATTGCAACAATTTAGTTTATTATTGAACGATCCTGAGTACCGTATGTTCTAAGAGTGGATAGCAGAACAGCGTCGAATTTTACACGAACAATATTTTAATTTGACGTCCCCAATCAGACCAGCGGAAAATTTTTACCCAAATCAGACAGTGAAAACTAGTCCTAATCGGGAGGAAATTTCTGGGGAAAATAAAGAAGTGAAACCAAAGGTCGAGCGTGAATCTAAGTCGAGAGTAGGGCAAGAAAAACAGCGTGCCCACACAAGTGAGAGGGGTTCACACAAATCCAAAGAGGGGGAAAATTCTCCTTACGCGTTTTCGTCATCCTACGATGAGGAAGAACCAGCGTTTCACCATACTTTACAACATCGCAGGACCACGACAACAGAAAGGCGAAATAAAGTGATTAAAAGCCTGAGAGATTGGGAAATAAAATTTTCGGGAAACGAAAAACAGGATCCCGAGGAGTTTCTGAATCGAGTCGAAGACTGTCAGCTTTGTACAGCAATTACAGACGAAGAATTGTTGCATGCTATACCCAGCGTTCTGAGAAGTAATGCGAGCAGTTAGTATCGCACTATCCGTGACGATGTGTTAACCTGGCAAAAATTTCGAGCGGCGTTTCGACATAAATTTTTCAGCAAGAGTGATGACTTGGAAATTATGGAGGAATTAAGAAGCCGCACTCAGGCGAAAGGAGAGAAGATCACCGCATATTTAACTAACCTCAAAATTATTATGGGTCATCTCTAAAAGCCCCTTGCTCGCGACCTTCAATATAGGATAGCATATAATGGTCTTACACCCGAGTATCGTCACATTTTATTGAATTCCAAGGCAAATTCACTTTCACAGATGGAACGAGTCTTACGAGAATTCGAGAAAGCGAAGGCGGTGGATCTTCGATATTCACCACCACTGCCCAAGGAGAAGATAAAATTTCCCTCAGCAGCGGCAATTGTTTTTGGAAAAAGCGCCAAGGTGGAGGCGTTGAAAGAAAAACAAGCGGAGAGTGAATCGGAATCCAGCGACAAATCAACTAAAAGCTCGAAAAAGGGAAGTAAGAAGAAATCCAAGAACAAAACGAAGAGTAAGGACAAAGGCGAAAAGGTGGATGCACTTAAAACACAAGCACCAGCGTTGCCAAGTGTTTTAAAACCAACCCCACCTCAGCTTATTCCAACGCCATCAGCACCAACATTTGCTTCCGTTTTGATGGGAGTGTCCATTTCGTGTGTGTCATTTTTGCAAAAGACAGGGACACTATGCAAATCAGTGTCCGTTAAGGCATAAGTGTCAAGTTTGTGGTACAACGGGAGTTGTGTTCGCAAATTGTCCTATGAGTAAGGCGAGCTCACTCCCAGAAAAGGAGAAAGGAGTAGTGGAGAGGGAGAAACTGAGTGGGACGGACTTACTCACACCCAGGAATAGAAAGGGAGAATTGTTAAGCAGCGTACCGAATGGAGGGGATCCATTCAATCAATTTCTGTCAAGTGGAAGTAAAGGTGCAACTAGGAAGTTAAAATTTAGTGACATTCATTTTGAAAGTGACAATCAGAGCGTTAATAATAGTGGAAAGAAATTGAGTTTAGAGAAAAAGGCGGATTGTGTTGACAGTCGTTGGGGACAAAAATTTCTTTTACCTGACTTTTTAGTGAATGATTTACCGAAATCTGATCAATCGACAAATATTATTCAAAGTGCCAACGATCAGACCGGTAATTCAATCCAAGGGGGGGAGAAAGCTGTTGTGGAAACAGCTGAGCCCACCGTGGATGACGAAGCTGTTGACGGAGCGAGGACTGAAAATAGATATTTCTTAAAATTAGTCATCGCTGATCAACCCTATCTAGCGTTATTTGACCCTGGGGCAATGATCTCTGTGGTAGGCCCTAAACTAGCGGAGAAATTTAAATCGAAGCTTCAATCAACTGACACAATGATACAGAGTGCTATTGGTGGTTCTACAAACACTCTGGGAAAATTGAAATTGTGGTTGACCGTCGATGGTGTCTCTCAGCCATTCGAGTTAAGGGCGATCGATTCATTGACGCAGGACGTAATTTTAGAAGTTGATTTTTGTCGAGCGTTCGACATGGATGTGCAACTCGGAAAGGGTCTGTGGAGAGTCAACAGCAAGGAGTGGAACGAGTTTGACAAAAATATAAACCAGCGTAGTGATAGTGACATTTTTGCAGAGTGTGCCGGAATTTCTGAAATAACAAGTGATCAGCGTGAACAAATCCAAGACTTAGTCAAAAATTTGATAATACCATCGTCTAAAGAACATGGTATGACAACGCTCACAGAACATCACATTGTTGTTTCTAATTCATCACCAGTCAAACAACGACCGAGAAGAATGGCTCCTGCAATTTTGGATTGGTTAATTAAGGAAATTAAAAGACTGTTGGACATGGGAATAATCGAGCGTTCAGCCAGCGAGTGGAGTAGTGCCCAGTCGTTGCTCTAAAAGGTGACGGATCTTCTAGATTGTGATTCGATTATAGGGATTTGAATAGAGTGACGATTCATGATGCTTATCCAATTTCCAGTATCGATTCCACACTCGATAAGCTTTGAAAGGCGCGTTTTTATTTCGAAAACTGAACTTCAACTAGCGTATCACCAAGTCCCTTTGTCCCCTGAAAGTAAAAAGTTCACGGCATTTTCAATTCCTGGATTTGGACTTTTTCATTTCAAGCCTTTACCTTTCGGTTTAACCAACGGTCCGAGTACTTTCCAGCGTTTGATTGACTCGCTCTTTAGTCCAGAATTCGATCCTCACGTGTTCGGATATTTGGACGACATTATCATCATCAGCGAAACTTTCGAAGATCACCTTCAGTAGTTAGAACTAGTGTTAAAAAAAATTGGCAGAAGCGAAATTGGAGGTCAACCCGGACAAGTGCGAGTTTGGCTGCTCTCGAGTCGCGTATCTAGGTTACGTTCTTGACAATAAGAACGGACCCTGACAAAATTTTACCAGTACTAAATTATCCAGCGCCAAGAAATGTTAAAGAAGTGAGAAGATTTCTTGGGATGGTAGGGTGGTATTCGAGGTTTATTGAGAAAGATAGTGAAATGAAGTTACCACTTTTGAAACTTCTTGAAAAGAGCCAGCGTTGGGAATGGGGTGAGGAACAAGAAAATGTGTTTAATCTCCTGAAATCAAAATTGACGTCAGCACCAGTGTTGGGACGCCCGGATTTCAGTAAACCATTTACTGTTCAGTGCGATGCAAGCAATTCAGCGTTAGGCGCAGTACTCATACAAGAGAGCGAAGATGGAGAGCATCCTATCGCCTATGTTAGCCGAGTACTCACATCGCATGAGAAAAATTACAGCGTCACTGAGAAAGAGTGTCTAGCGTTGTTGTGGTCTGTGAAGAAGAAGTTTCGTCCTTATCTGGAGGGTTCAAGTTTTCGAGTAATTACTGACCACAGTGCATTGAAGTGGTTACGTAATTTAAAAGAACCCACTGGACGTCTTGCGCGTTGGTCACTAGAACTTCAACAGTGGAATTTCGACGTGATTCATCGCAAGGGCACGTTACATCAAGTTCCAGATGCTCTTTAGCGCATTATGGAGCAGGACGAAGAGGAGATTGCTGCTTTCGAGACGATAAATGATCCGTGGTATCTAAAGCGTCGTGAAATGGTCAGGAGCCACCCCCCAGCGTTTTCCGGGTTGGAAAATAGAGAACGAGATGTTATATCGATCAAGAATCGATCCGCTCTTGACACCAGTCACCGGAAATTAGGAGATTTGGAAATTGGTTGTTCCCTTAGAACATCGTGAGGAAATACTTACCGTGGCGCATGCTGAATTCTCGGCGGGTCACCTTGGAGTTGACAAAACTTACGATAGAGTAGCGAGGGAGTATTATTGGCAGGGTATTTGGCATGATGTTCATAATTTCGTCACACAGTGCACTGACTGCCAATTTCATAAAGTCTCTCAACTGGGACCACAAGGATTGATGGGAGAAAGAATTGTCGAACGACCTTGGTCTGTAGTGGCTGCCGTCACGATGGAGTTTCCAGCGAGCAAGAGCCAGTACAAACATCTGGTGGTCTTTCAAGATCTTTTCTCTCGTTGGGTGGAGTTGAAACCAATACGTTCAGCGAACGGCAAGTCAATCGCCAAAGCGTTTGAGGAGCTCATTCTTTTTCGGTGGGAAACTCCAGAGTTACTTCTCACTGACAACGGAAAAGAGTTCGGCAACCTTCACTTGAAGGAAGTTTTAAAGGAGTGCGGAGTAAAGCACATAACCACACCACCGTACCACCCTCAAGCGAATCCGGTTCGGTCAAACCGAACGCTGAAAACAATGATCTTAACTTTCATCGATTCTGATCATCGGAATTGGGATATACACTTGCACGAATTGAGACACGCCATGAATACCGCAACACAAGCGTCAACGAAAGTATCACCAGCGTTTCTCAATTATGGCCGCCATCCAAGGCCAGTCAAGAGTCTTTGGCGAGCTGTAGAAAATCCAACTTCAGTCGTGAAAATTGATCAAGCGTTGTGGACTGATCGTATGAAACGATTAGATGGACTTCGAGATATGGTTGCAAGAGTTGTCAATCAAGAGAGGACCAAACAAGCAGAGTACTACAATCGAGGAAGGAAAGATGTAACATTTAATGTTGGAGACCTGGTGCTTTGGAGAACTCACAAATTGTCCAGTGGTATTCGCAAATTTGCAACGAAACTGGCTGCAAAATTCGAAGGTCCTTTTGAAATAGTTCAAATATTATCTCCTACCGTTTATGTGTTAGGCATGAGTGATAATAGGCGAATCCCCAAGGTGCACGTCTAAGACCTGAAACGTTACATTTCATCCCGAAATGTAAACAAGGGTTAATTCAACAGTGATAGAGTATTTTTTATTACTTTTTTTTGGGAAATTAATTTTTTTTACATTAATTTATTTATATTGTTCAAGCATTAAATCGAATATTTATTTTTTTTACCAGCGTGAGTTTTTGTTTATTCAAGGGTATGTTTCAGATAATGTCGGGTTCAGACAAACATACTCCAGCGAAGTTCCGAGAACGGGGATTTTCCAAATTTAGAGCTACTGCGTCGGAACGTCGTTCAGGGGATCGTAGTCAGCTACAGGAGGAAGGTTTCGGTCCGGAGAGTAATGTGGAAATCATCGAGGATTTAATCCGTTGGGAAGATGTCCCAAATCGACCAATCGGATCACCAATTCGGCACCATCATAGCGTGGCTGCCGTTGTTGGTTGAGGCCTCGCTCAACGCCCATTGTCGCCAGCGAGAAAACTAGGAGAGAGTGAACAGGAGTGGGAAAGCCGATTGGCAGTTGAGGAATTAGAGAGATATTTTCGGGGGGAAGAGCCAGCGACATCGAGGGACCGGGAACGATTCCGAGGTAAACAAATTGAGGCGATCCGGGAGATAAGAACTAATATATTGTTCCCAGAAAATTACGTGAGTAAACGACGAGAGCCTTCGCCCGAACGGCCCCCAACCCCACCAGGACCTCCGAACCGTGATCCGAACGTTCCGTTGGAGTTAGCGAGCTTGATGTTGGAAGTGGACAAAAAGAAGAAAAACACCAACGTCGAATTACCGGTTATTACGAGGGGAGTCATGTTTGGAAATTTGAAGATTATTCCCACCGATCCTCTTGTTGACCCTCCTCCGAATTCGTGTGTGAGTTGTTGGCAAAAGGGACACCAGCGTATCCAATGCCCAAACCCTTTTGTCGGCTACTGCCGAAACTGCGGCAGACGGGAAGTAACGCTAACGACGTGTCCTCGTTGCTCAGAGAGACATCAGGCAGACATGTTAGCGAAATTCGGTAAACAAAATTATGAATCATTTAGAGGTGATCGGATCAAGAAGATTTAAGAAATGAGGTCTCTTTCAAAACCCATCGAATCCACCACTTCTCCAGCAAAGAAATCGTCTCCATCAACCAGCGTGACTACCGAAGATCAAGAAGGACGAAAGCGACCATCCTCAACTATGATGGATTCGCAATCAAAAAGGGATCGGCAGGACTACATCAGGGAATTGGAGGAGACGCATGCTTATTCCCGAAATCTTTTTTGACCAAATAGGTATTTGATATAAAACAACTTAACTTAAAATTCACATAATATGCACATTATTTGACATAAATTTCATTGCATACAAAAACCATTTAACATAAATATCATTTCTCATAGAATTCATTAAACAGAAAAATTATGTTACATAAAACTCAGATAACTAAATTCTTATTTGACATAAAAATTATGTAACATCAATTTCTATTGACATAAAAATCATTTAACATAAATTTCTTTTGACATAAAATTCATTTAACGTAAATTTTGTTTGTTATAAAATTCATTTGACATCAATTTTATTTGGCATAAATGTCATTTAACGTAATTATCATTTGACATAAATATCATTAGACATAAAATTAGCTTGACATAAATCTCATTTGACGTGAATATCATTTAACATAATTATTATTTAACGTAAAATTAAATTTATATAAATTTCATTTAGCATAAATTCAATTTAACATAATTCTCATTTGGCATAAAATTTACTTGACATAATTTGAAATATGAAGATTTCGACTATATCAGCATATAGTGACATCTATTAGATGTCAATTGAACTCTTTGGTTTAGAGTTAGGTGTTACTTATGATAATTACTTTCGATATGGTTGTCGATAAGTAATTAATTTTTAAATTAATTTTGATCTGAAAAAATAAGCTGCGTGAACGAATGCACTGTGCATCTGTGAGGACTCGAACCCCAGTTCATAGCTGCCTGTCGCGGGACCTACGCCTATCAATGCACCTTGCCAACACAGCCTAGACGATCACGCTTCTTATATTCTCAGATCAAGCCCATCACTAGTCGAGAGCTATATAGTTAATGTTAGAAATTTATTCGCTGACAGAATATTTTGAAATATGAAGATTTCGACTATATCAGCATATAGTGACATCTATTAGATGTCAATTGAACTCTTTGGTTTAGAGTTAGGTGTTACTTATGATAATTACTTTCGATATGGTTGTCGATAAGTAATTAATTTTTAAATTAATTTTGATCTGAAAAAATAAGCTGCGTGAACGAATGCACTGTGCATCTGTGAGGACTCGAACCCCAGTTCATAGCTGCCTGTCGCGGGACCTACGCCTATCAATGCACCTTGCCAACACAGCCTGGACGATCACGCTTCTTATATTCTCAGATCAAGCCCATCACTAGTCGAGAGCTATATAGTTAATGTTAGAAATTTATTCGCTGACAGAATATTTTGAAATATGAAGATTTCGACTATATCAGCATATAGTGACATCTATTAGATGTCAATTGAACTCTTTGGTTTAGAGTTAGGTGTTACTTATGATAATTACTTTCGATATGGTTGTCGATAAGTAATTAATTTTTAAATTAATTTTTTGATCTGAAAAAATAAGCTGCGTGAACGAATGCACTGTGCATCTGTGAGGACTCGAACCAAAGAGTTCAAATGACATCTAATAGATGTCACTATCTGCTGATATAGTCGAAATCTTCATATTTCAAATTTTCAATCAGCGAATAAATTCTAACATTAACTATATAGCTCTTGACTAGTGATGGGCTTGATCTGAGAATATAAGAAGCGTGTACGTCCAGGCTGTGTTGGCAAGGTGCATTGATAGGCGTAGGTCCCGCGACAGGCAGCTATGAACTGGGGTTCGAGTCCTCACAGATGCACAGTGCATTCGTTCACGCAGCTTATTTTTTCAGATCAAAAAATTAATTTAAAAATTAATTACTTATCGACAACCATATCGAAGTAATTATCATGTAACACCTAACTCTAAACCAAAGAGTTCAAATGACATCTAATAGATGTCACTATCTGCTGATATAGTCGAAATCTTCATATTTCAAATTTTCAATCAGCGAATAAATTCTAACATTAACTATATAGCTCTTGACTAGTGATGGGCTTGATCTGAGAATATAAGAAGCGTGTACGTCCAGGCTGTGTTGGCAAGGTGCATTAATAGGCGTAGGTCCCGCGACAGGCAGCTATGAACTGGGGTTCGAGTCCTCACAGATGCACAGTGCATTCGTTCACGCAGCTTATTTTTTCAGATCAAAATTAATTTAAAAATTAATTACTTATCGACAACCATATCGAAAGTAATTATCATTTGTAACACCTAACTCTAAACCAAAAGAGTTCAATTGACATCTAATAGATGTCACTATCTGCTGATATAGTCGAAATCTTCATATGTGACGCGACACGAGAAAAGGGACCTATCGCCTCAAAAGAGAATTTTACAGGGGGGGGGCGTTTAAAGTGACGCCATGAGCAGAAAACCCGTGTATTTACGCGGACACGTTCAACTTTCGGGCTTTATATTAATTAAACTATTTCAGATTTTTAATTTCTGATTTTTTTACGTGAAAGAGCGACTCAAAATCTATGGAATACGACTAGAAACTCAAAAATGATTTTTTTATCGATAGGTCCCTTTTCTCGTGTCGCGTCACATATTTCAAATTTTCAATCAGCGAATAAATTCTAACATTAATTATACTTATTGAATAGTTCGGTAAAATGCAAAATAAGTGTTCACAATACTTATATTTACTCATTACTGAATAGTTCGGTAAAACTTGAAGAACAAAAATAAAAAATAATGTCATTACAGTAGATCTATATTAATATTTTGGTATGGGTATTTTGGTTTGGGTATAAGCAACTTTTTTGAAAGCTCTCAATTTTGGCCATCGGGGTGGCCCGCTTAACGTATGTTAACGTATAATGATAGAACGTCCAACGTCCTTCCGGCAGGGCCAAAAAGACTCAGGTGAGTCCGTCCGAAATCGCTGAATAAAACTAACATGGATTGACATAAACAAAAAGTAATATATATGGTTGGAAAGGTGATGAAACAAGCTTTTAGCGCATATAAATGTCGAGCTTGTAAGTTCAAACCGAAGAGCAGGGTAGCTTAAAGAAGTTGAATTTTCCAAAAATTCATATAATTTTTAGTCACAAAATGATGAAACCCGGTCCTGCCGGCAGGACGCTTTTCGCTTTGGTTAAAAGGCTACCAAGCCTAGGCATATAAATTTAGAAATTTGATATTTACATCATTGGAAAGCTTGTTTCATTACCTTTCCAACGATATATTCGTTTTTGTATTTATCTGCTTCCATATTCATTTTATAAAGAAAATTTGAAGAGAGTTTTTATTCAATTGGCCGCAATTTTGCTGAATAACATTAAAAATGAAATTTTTTTAAATTAAATAAATAGGTTTCATTCTTTGAACGTTTCTGAAGAAAAAGAGACTAGACCGGCCAAAATATATTGATTTTTGTGGGTTTTACATTAAATTTACGAAAAAATGTTTTTTTTTTACTTTTTATAAGCAGCAAGTTTGAGGGCTTTGAAAAATGGTTTAATATTATTATTTTAAAAAGTCAAATATATGGATTTTTTCGTCTTTTCGTCTACTTTAATCCCAAGAAGTTCCGAAAAAGAAAAATTGAATTCTCTTTTTTTAAAAGCCTTATTTTCGGAACATCCTTCCGGCAGGACGGGCGCTTGGACGTTCTATCATTAAATTAAGATGTTTCTGTCTCAATAAGATGTTTAGCGATAGGTTACTTGTGAATTGTAAGATGCGAAAAAAATTTAAGTTACTAAAACCTAAGATGCATAAAATATCTTACATATAAGCCCATAGTTAACCTCAAAACTTTTTTCCAAAAAATATGTTGGAAAATGTGTACGAAGATACTTTAAACATCTTAAATTAAGATATTTTTAATGACTAAAAAGTGACTACAATAACATCTTGGAAATGACTACCAAAACATCTTAATTAAGATACTTCTTTTTGCAGTGAAACGCTGGTCTATTCTAGACGATAGCGTGGAAGTTTCGTTTCAATTCTGAACAGCCGCTGGACAAGACCGTCTGTCCTCAGTCTAGAAAGACGTTAGGCAGTCTCTTAAGCGCTTGGTCAGCGTCCTAAAATTTTTCCACACGGGATGCACTAAGTAATAAAATATGTAATATTCGTTATCTCGTGCAAACTAAGTAACCTTCAATATTTATTTTGTCATAATAAAAGTTGAACGTGTCCGCATAAATACACGGGTATGTTTGGATTAAAAATGAATAGAAAATTCTCAGAAACAAGGTTAAGTTTTTGATGAAAAATGGACAAGAAAATTGCATGACGGTTATCTTCGGATTATTACAGATTACAGAATTCTCTGGAGGGAGTTATAGTCTAAGAGCTGACTATGTAAATTGGCAACGATAAATGCAATTTGACTTTGCCAGAAGTCGATAAAGTTGCAAAAAATTGATTAAATTACAATGATCCTATGCATTTCTGTCAACTTAATTTTTTAATTGTGTCATTAAAAATTACCACATGCTTTTTCATAAGGAAAGCCGCAAAGGAAACCATAAGATTTACCGTATGGTAATTTGATATGGTAAACGACATGATACTCCATATGATAAGCCATATTGTTTTTAATATGGTAAACCATATTAAAAACCATATTTGTTTCAGTTTAATGATATAATGCAAGGATAAAGTTAATATCAAAATGGAATAAAAATTATGAAATTTCGCTAAGCACGCAAATAAAAAAAATTGGAGACGATAAATAATAGAATCAATAATTTCAATATAATATTAGTCTTTATAAATACAGTATTTACACTTCAACTCCCATTAAATTACTCTTTTTCTTTTAACTCTAACCTGTTTTTTGTTCCAGTAAAAAGAACTTGGGAAATCAAACAAAACTTTTATGAAAAAATTATTTTGGGATAAATAAATGTGCATTCCAAGATGCAATTTAAGCAATATTTAATGCATTTCAATGTATATTTATTACATTATAAATTATTTTTACAGCAGCCAAAAGTTACAGCAACCAACTCCCCTTTGGTTCATAAAATCGCCAGTTGACACATAAAATATACAGAAAAACACCATATAGAGTAAACCAGACAGTAGTCGGCCACTTAAGAAAATCTTTTTAATGAATGTTGCTTAAAAATTACAATTAAAATTTTGGAAAATTTCTTTCATGAGTAATTGTTTCTAGTGCTCCTACAAAACTACACTGCAAAAATAAGTATCTTATTTGATGTCTTAACATAGGATGTAAGATGGAAAAATGGTATCTTACATCTTAAAATAAGATGTTTTAGAAAGTATCTTACAGATTTTTAAGATGCTTTATACGTCTTAGATATTTTTTCTATCTTAAAAAAGTAAGATACTTCTGTACGTTTTTAAAAGTATCTTAAATTAAGATGTTTCTGTCTCAATAAGATGTTTAGCGATAAGTTACTTGTGAATTGTAAGATGCGAAAAAAATTTAAGTTACTAAAACCTAAGATGCATAAAATATCTTACATATAAGCCCATAGTTAACCTCAAAACTTTTTTTCCAAAAAATATGTTGGAAAATGTGTACGAAGATACTTTAAACATCTTGAATTAAGATATTTTAAATGACTAAAAAGTGACTACAATAACATCTTAGAAATTACTACCAAAACATGTTAATTAAGATACTTTTTTGCAGTGTAGTATACCAATCATGTTTACAAAAAAAATTTTCTTATTCGTTAAAAAAATTCACAAAAAAAAGTTAGAATCCGACAGTAGTCGGCCACCTAAAAGCAATCTTTTTAATTAACGCTGTATTAAAAGAGAAATTCATATTTTTTCGAATTTTTTTATGTGATGTTGTTCCTTATGATCACACAAAACTATTAAACCAATCATGTTCATGAAAAAAATTTTTTATTCGTCAAAAAAAATTAGTAAATAAGCAAGTAAGAATCCGACAGTAATCGGCCACTTTTAAAAGCTTTCAAAAACCGTCAAAAAAAATTTTTTTTCTATTACAAAAGTTTACATTTGTTTACGATCACCTTAGAAATGATTAGTAACTTTGATCATATTTTTATCTCGTACAGTTTTATAGCTATTCAAACTTGAAAAGTGGCCGACTACTGTCTGCTTTACCCTAATATAAATATTTACCCTAAGTAACAAAAATATGAAAGTTTGCCTTTAAAAAACACTTAAAACCAATAAAAACAACCAATCAAAACAGAACGCATGCTATTTAATTTAATAACGCAGTTTGGCAGTTAAAAACAGCATTTTTGGGCGTTAACTACTATGTGCGCATGCGTTGATATACTGAGCTGTCAACTGCCATGAGATAGCGTCATTAAATCAAATACGGTGGTTTGTGGTTTGGTTGGTATTTTTATTGGTTTTAAGTGTTTATTGAAGTTAAACTTTCATATTTTTGTTATTTATTGCAAATGTTTATATTAGAAAGTATTTTTCTGTATATTTTATGTGTCAACTAGCTCTTTTACAATTGAGCTCTGTAACAATAATTTTGGAAAACAAATGAATCTAATGAAGAAAGATTTTGATATAAAGTAAATATGCCAAAATGAAATTTATGCAATGTTTAGTGTAAAGTAATGGTTATTTGATACTATAACTTTATCTTTGCATTATAACATTAAGCTGAAACAAAGATGGAATACTATATGGTTTATCACATGAAAAACTATATGGTTTACTATATCAAATTCCCATGCGGTTTTCCATATGGTAATTCATATGGTTTCCTATGTGGCTTTCCATATAAAAAAGCTAATTGGAAAATAGTATGGAAAATGGCTACAATCAATTTTAAAAATGTTTAAAGCAAGAGAAAAATCTAAAAAAGTATACAGGGTTACCACAGAACCTGGAAAACCGGAAAAATCTGTAAATGACATGGAATTTGAAAAAGGCCTGGAAAAGGTATGGAATCACAGAAATTTCTTCAGGTTTACGAAAAGAACTAATTTTTTTAGAAATTTCGAATGCGAAGAATACATACTTGATAGTGAGTAACTTTAAGTTTTATGTGTAACTGACACTAATATTAATACTGGTTTAAATTTTATTAAATAAATATTTTGCAAATAAGTGTTTACTGTTTCCTTTTAAAAATTACATTAAAGTCTATATACCCAATTAAAAATCATTCGTATGAATTTTGTGCGAATTTCGTATGAAAATCCACCCAGATTCGTAAAGTTTGCCTATCGTATTCGTATGGAATAACTAGTAAAATCATGGCGGGTCTTAATTAACTTCAACCCAGAAGTTCTTGCCCAGATCGGTTCTTTCTTGTTTTTGTTTCTGGGATGCCCCCTGATGATTTTAAGCATAAAATGAAAAAAATCGGTTGGGCCGTTTTCAAAAAAACTGATTTTTAACATTTTTGAAAGAGGTTAAACAACTTATTTTTCCTAAAATGAGTGAAAATAATCGCCACATCTACTTGAGTCATTAAAAATGATATCAGAAAATAGTTCCTAGGTACTGAGTATTTTTAAGTAACTTTATATCAGAAAAATTAATTAAAAACAGTGAAAAACGGGTAAAATTGGAGTTTTTCGAATACTACTCTCTCCCATTACATATACACCTAAAATGACCTATAGAAGAATTAAAGAGTATAAAATTTTGAAGAAAACAAAAAAAAAATAAAAAAATTTTTCTCGATATTTTTTTTTTTATAACATCTGACATTAGAAATTTTTTTCTATTCATTTTTTTCATTCATCGGAAAGCTTGAATGATAAAGTACTCTATTTTTTTTGTTTTCTTCAAAATGTTATACTCTTTAATTCTTCTATAGGTCATTTTAGGTGTATATGTACTGGGAGAGAGTAGTATTCGAAAAACTCCGATTTTACCCGTTTTTCACTGTTTTTAATTAATTTTTCTGATATAAAGTTACTTAAAAATACTCAGTACCTAGGAACTATTTTCTGATATCATTTTTAATGACTCAAGTAGATGTGGCGATTATTTGCACTCATTTTAGGAAAAATAAGTTGATTAACCTGTTTCAAAAATGTTAAAAATCAGTTTTTTTGAAAACGGCCCAACCGATTTTTTTCATTTTATGCTTAAAATCATCAGGGATCTTCCCAGAAACAAAACCAAGAAAGAACCAATCTGGGCAAGAACTTCTGGGTTGAAGTTAATTAAGACCCGCCGTGAAAAATCGTGTGGTGTTTTGAAACGTTCTTTCGCATGAATGTTCGAACGAATAATACCCGAATTTTAAGTATGGATATTAAAAAAAATTTCGCATAAAAATTCGCACGGAAATTCTTTAGACGATTTCTTCAAAAATATTCAGCCAGATTTCCATATGAAATTCGTGCGAATTGAGTACGGATTAATTAAATTTTTTTTTAAATTCTATTCAGAAATTTGTATGGATTTGCGCACGAATTGTCAGCTAAAAATTACCTCAAAAACATTCAGACAGATTTCCATACGGAATTCATATGAAATAGGAACGAATCACGAACGGATTAATTAAAAATTTTTTTTAGAAAACTTCAAATTTCTTCAAAAATATTCGGCCAGATTTCCATGCGTTCGCAATTCATTCGAATTTCGTATGGAAATCTGGCTAAATGTTTTTGAATTCGTGTGAAAAAACGTTTCAAAACACTACACGAATTTCACTAGTAATTTCATACGAATTCGACAGGAAAACTACGAATCTGGTTTTTATTTCCGTATGAAATTCGCACGAAATTCATACGAAATTGGTCCGAATCAATTTTACCTGGGAGAACTAAAAAGACTCAATAAACTAAAAAAATTAGTAAAAATTGTGACTGGAATTTTAAAGAATCAAAGTCTGGAAAACTTGGAATTTTAATATCTTCATTAAGTGACAACCCTATCCCGTCAAACTCATTCAACTCTCAATTTATAAGAAACTAATTTTTCTTTGTTGCTCAAAGTTTTGTAGTTGTGTAGATTTTAGGTTTAGATGAAGATATTATTAGGCCTAATAACAACTATTGAAGTTGTTCAAATATGACTGAATATAATAATAAAGTTGAAATTGTCGATCACTCTGAGTCAAGTTAACAAAATGTAACAAATTTTATATTTTTTAGGTTTTAACGGCACGGCCGTCCTCATCAACAACTTAAATTTTTATTACAAATCAGTTATTTGAAAAATTAAATAAATAATTCTAGAAAAAAATGTTTTTTACATAAAGAATAGAAATAAAACATTCATCAATGACAAAAATTATGAAAATTTCTTTTACCAGTAAAAATTTTTTTGAAAAGAATAAAATATCGAACATTTAAAATTTTGTCCGATCAACGCAAATTTCTACTTGACACTAATCAAATATACAGTTTGTAATCAAAAGGTCATTAAACTAATTACAATAAGTGAAAATAAATAGGAAACGTCATAGAACGGTTAAACAGTGGAAATCACAAATATTTTCTATCATGGAGAAAATGTATATAACAATTACTTAGATTTTGAGTTTCATCCTTTTTATTTATAGTATTCTTTTGCAAATTAATATGAATCATTTCAGATATTAGATGTTTGCTCTCATTACTTTCTTTGTCAAGTATATAAAATTTTTCCCAGTCAAAGTTATGATTAAGTGAACTTCTATGAGTTGCAGTGACCCCGCACCGAAAACAAATATTCTTGTTCTAAGAGGATTCCTCCTATTTCAATACATATTTTCCTTTTGTATATTGGCCAAAAAACGTCCTCTCATTTTAAAAGGATTATTCTCCACTTTAGAGCAATTGTCCTCTTAAAACAAGAATATTTGTTTTCGGTGCGACTTTTGAATTCTTATGTTCATTGATTCGTACACGGCTCATTTCATTTAAAAGGTAAAATATAGTTTACAGGAAAGTTAAAATATAAATATTCAATTTTGTGTTTGTAATCAAATTTTCTATTTTATTTATTGTTTTAGAAAATCGATAGGGATAGTGGTTATAACATTAGACGTAAATATTTTTAATGGCAGACAGATTTTTGGCAGAATATGATCAATTTTGTTTCGTTTTTGTTCAACTTTATTTTTTTTAATAAATAAACCTTTTTTTTGTGTAAATGTTAAGATGCGTTTATATAAATAAATATTTATCCCAATGCGTGGACAACAAAATTTTTTATTTTATACAAAAAGTGAGAGAAGATTGGTTACGGTACTTGGGGACAGTAGAGGATGTTTGAAACAGAAACAGTATATAAAAAAGGACAAATATTATTCCAGTAAAAAACCTAATTCAAACGGATTGAAATGAATTAAGTTTTTTGGTAGATAGCGGGATTCATTCAAGCTCTTTGTATATTCGATTGAATTCGATTAAATTTGCCTCAATTTGTGCAAACGAATTCGCATTTGAAAGAAATGACTAAAACATGCATTGAATTCATGCTGACGAATTAAAAAAAATTAATTAAAAAAAAATTAAAGGCTCCAAAACTTGTCCATTGATTTGGTAAGAATAGAAGGTTTGGAAGTTCAATACAGTTTGACAAATTCATGAAAATTACAACACAGCTCCAATTCATTTTTGTCACAAAGCGGAATTCACTGATATAATTCCAATATATAATTTGCATGATAGAAACCAGAACATTTTTATTGCTTTCATGTTTTGAGGTTATTCATTTATTATCGTAGCGTCGATAAAACAGTGAGTGTAAGCGCGTAATCTATTCGTAGTGAGTGTGCAAAAAAGAATACATTTTAACAGAATATAAAATATGAAAATAAGTGACACGTCTTTAATTATTTTTTAAAATGATAAAATTCTTGAATTTTATATGAAGTAATTAATAAATTTTAAAATATAAGACTTAAGAGATTATATATAATTTTCGTTTAAATATTATAAAAAAGAATGTATATGTCGTAGCCGAATAGAAGAATCCGCCGTTTAGCTAAACGCCTAGGCGGTTAGCTAACCGGCGCCCAATAGACAAATGAACATAATAATTGCTCATATTCTTCTATTGGCCTGAATGAATCCGTCAGTTAGCCAACTGACTAGGCAGTTAGCTAACCGCCTAAGCCGTTTTAGGCCAATAGACGAAATGCAAACTCACGAAATATTATTAAAAAATAAAATAATTTAATTAATATTTAATTTATTAAATTCATAAATTTAATTTAATGAATTAATGACTATTCAATTATTAGAGTAATAAATTTAATTATTCAAGTCCATGAAAAAATAAATTAGGTTTTAGCAAATTTTATTTAATTTTATACATTTAATTTTTACATAGTTTATTTATTGAAGCAAGGCAGACTTTGATGACATCGAGAATTACAATTTAGACCGGATTTAAAGCAAATGCATTTTTTGTACTCATTATCAAATCTAATATTCGAATTATAGACAAATGATTAAAGTAAAAAATATCGACGCATAGACAGAGAGAACAAATAGTTTTGGAGAGAGAAAAAAAATAACATAAAATAAAAGACTAAAAATCAAAATTTTCGTGAGTCTGCAATATACAATATAATTGTTCTATTCCAATGAACAAAATTAAAATTAAATATAAAGGAAATAATTTACAATATTAATTAATTAATTAAATTTATTAATCTAATAATTGAACATTCATTAATTCATTAAATTAAATTTATTAATTTAATAAATTAAATATTAATTAAATTATTTTATTTTTTAATAATATTTCGAGAGTTTGTATTTCGTTTATTGGCCTAAAACGTCTTAGGCGGGTGGCTAACTGCCTAGTCAGTTGGCTAACTGACGGATTCATTCAGGCCAATAGAAGAATATGAGCAATTATGTTCATTTGTCTATTGGGCGCCGGTTAGCTAACCGCCTAGGCGTTTAGCTAAACGGCGGATTCTTCTATTCGGCTACGACATATATATATTAATTATTGGAGGCAATGTAGTGTAAGTGCCTCGAGGACAGGGACAGTAGAGGACAATTAGTCTGCTTTTTAGTCTGTCATTTCGCTTTAAAGCACCTCAAAGTTCTTTTAAAATAATAAAAAATTAGAGTATGTTTGATATTAATAAAATAAATTAAAAAATCTTCATTTGCTAGCTAAAAACTTTTTTTCGACCGAGGGACATAGATTTTACACTTTAAATGAAATGAGCCACCCCCACCATTCTTTTAGTTTTACCAACATACGATACGATACAATTTTTACATTGAATTTTATAAACAACATTATTTGTTTTGGATTTTTTATTTATATCCTTTCCTCTTTTGATTAAATTGTGACTAAAAGCCTGGTTATTAGTGGGAACAGATAAAATATTATATTTATGCATTGCGGACATTCTCTCATATAAGTTTTGAACATACGGTAAAAAAAATTTACTACTGTAAGTTCGTACCCCATTTCATTGTTATTCATTTATTATTGTTAAAAATATGGTAGAAAATGTAATTTTGACCCTTGAAAGTAAATTTTTAAAGTCTTTGTTCTTTTGTTATACCTTTTTCAAAATTACTTGTAAAAAATTTTTGAATATCAGGTTTTGAGCTTTAAACATTTGTTCTTAAAGAACAATTGACAATTTTGGTTTAATACTAACGGTATTGATAAATAATAACAAAATTTTCAACAAACACCTCTGGGACGTAATGGATCACTTTGGCTTATCTATTATGAAAAACCTATTATATTTAAAATATTAATAAAATAATCCTGTCAAGTTTAATTTCTTGTAATTTATATATTAATAAGTACCAGTGATAAACCTTTATTAACCCCTTGACAGTCCAAGGTCCATATGTGGCCACGAAAAGACGTGCCACCTTTACGTCTGTGGCCATATATGTCCATCTCAAAAATAAAATACTAAACATAATTCGATTTGCATGATCAAGTGCACACTAAAGTTTTTGGGATCGCTGAATCCAAATTTCAAATCAGATTTTTAAAATTCAAAATGGTGGACCTAAAATGGCGACTATGAAGATTTAAAAATTTATCAAATACGCTTGAAACTCGTTACTTGGGGGTTTCGGGGTCGCTGATTACGAATATGATGTCAAATTTACAAAATTAAAATGGTGAATCCAATATGGCTGATGATTTCAAGATTCATACAATTTGATCTAATTTTATGTCCGCCATTTTGGATTTCAAAATCTGACATCGGATTCGTAATCAGCGACCCCGAAAACCCCCGAGCAACAAGTTTTAAACAAATCCGTTGGATTTTTTATTTTTTCGACCGCCATATTGCATCCGCCATTTTGAATTTTGAAAATCTGACATTAGATTCGTAATCAGAGACCCCGCAAACCCCCGAGTAACAAGTTTTAAGCAAATCTAATAAAATTAAAAATTTTCGAATTCGCCATTTTGGGTCCGCCATTTTGAATTCGCCATTTTAAGTTTTGAAAAACTGACTTCAAATTCGAATTTTGCGACTCCAAGAACCTTAATTACAGTGAAATCACATTTTTTAGAAACTTTTTTTTCTTAGACCGTTTTTGGACCACAAGCGATTTTTAGCTGGACTGCGAAGGGGTTAAAAAAATAACGGGAGAATAGATTTTTTAAGTAAAATGATTTTTTAAACAACTTTTTAAAATTTCAAAATTACATGAAAATGTTTAAAGTTTAATTTAAATATGTTCCATTTTCAATATTCTTTGTTATAAATGTACGATTACCCATCTTGCATTTCTCCAAAAACATTTTTCTAGAAAAAAAATTATAAATGATATTAGGGCGTACTTTTTTTAATTGAAAGCTGAAATGTTAGGCTAAGTTTTCCATATGATGAAATTTTTATTAAAGCAAAAATGACGAAGTTAAGCAACAAAAAGTGAAAAGTGATCCATTACGCCACGGTCTCCCCTACTTATTAATAAAATCTATAGGATAGTTATTTCTTAAGAGAAATTTTATTACATATTTAATGTTTTCATAGTGGAATTTTTTATCAGATAATTTTAAAGCTCTGTCAATTAAATTATAAACAATAATAATTTTTTGAGAGAAGGGATGTCGAGAATTAAAACTAATTTGATCTTTCAGAGAATGTATATGTTTTCGATACAAATTAGTTATGAGCTTATTAGTAATAATAATAATTCTTTTGCGAATAAATATGTGAAGTCTATTGAACATTTTATAAAATCTTACGATTTAAATTGTAAAATAGCTAACAATATTAGGAACAAACTAATAAAAAATATAAATTCTTTTGAGAAAAATATTCCTATACATATTAACATCAAGAATTCAAAAGTCGGTGTCACTGCAACTCATAGAAGTTCACTTAATCATAACTTTGACTGGGAAAAATTTTATATACTTGACAAAGAAACTAATGAGAGCAAAAGTCTAATATCTGAAATGATTCATATTAATTTGCAAAAAAATTCGATAAATAAAAATGATGAAACTCAAAATCTATGTAATTGTTATATACATTTTCTCCATGATAGAAAATATTTGTGATTTCCAGTGTTTAACCGTTCTGTGACGTTTCCTATTTATTTTCACTTATTGTAATTAGTTTAATGACCTTTTGATTACAAACTGTATATTTGATTATTAGTGTCAAGTAGCATTTTGCGTGGATCGGACAAAATTTTAAATGTTTGATATTTTGTTAACCTGACTCAGAGTAATCGATAATTTCAACTTTATTTTTATAAATTTGCCGAGTGATAGCTTCAATTATTATTTATGACTGAATATATTTGCCTTAACAGTAAAACGTAAATATAAATTTAATTGAGGGGCTGGATGCTATAATGTGTTACGCGCCATGTTAAGTAAATGGCGCGTAACACGTTATAGCATCCAGCCCCTCAATTTCTGGTAAAAGTAACCTTTAAAATTATACATAATAATTTTCATCTTCTTATTTTAGAATTTATTTTTACAATATTTATAAATAATGTAGTTCACTCTTTGTTTTCATGAAAATAATTAAAAAATTGTCAACAATAATGTCAGTGAAATAAGGAAGAAAGATTAGCATTATAACAACATATATATTCAGTTTTACTTTACACAGGTTTTGTTAATAAAAAGATAGATTAAAAAACATAAAGTACTTTTAAATAAAAACTTGACGAATGCAATCTACGTTACGTTTAAAGTTAAACTCTAGTGGAAAGTATGCAAACGTTCTGCACTTGCTCTTGACTACTGAAATTTAATAAATCTGCCTGGTTACTACAACACACGAAAAAAAAATTTTAACTGGAGCAGCGATAACTTTCGCTAAAATAGCGAAAGTATTCGTTAAAATAGCGAAAGTATTATCTGCAATAACTAAAAATTTCACTAATATAGTGAAATTTGTAGTTGTTCATTTCACCACGGATCATGGTTGTCACAACCAGGATTATTTGATTTGGCAATTTTAGTTAATGTAACTAAATTTCTAGTTACTGTAACCATGAAACTTTTCTTTAAACAACTTTTTCTGGTTGTATTAACCTGAGTTCATTTTTCTCAGTGTTGTTTTGGCTTTGTATGATCAGAACTTTACAAATATGTCAAAATTTTTAAAAATAATTAATATGGTTTTGTTAAAGTTTTCAATGTAATAGTACCCACCTAGATTTTTCTCCGTGTACAGGGTGAAGAATCTTTTGTCATTAATAAAACTAATATTTTAAATATAAAATGTAATAAGTTTAGGGTTAGTCCGAGACAATCTTATTTCTCCTAGAAGTGACTTTTTAAAAAGTTTTTTAAATTATAAAAATGAAAATAAAATAAAACGGCTTTTTTGCTTACTCAAAAAGGTTCAAATGAAAGAAATTGTCAATTAGAAATTTCACTTATTAATTAATTAATTATTTCAAATCACTGAAACTAGCAGCAATATACAAGTTTGTGTATTGCTGTGTGGGTAATAAGTATGAAACTAGTAAAATGTTAAAATAAATATGTGAAAATATAACGATTTATGGATCTTTTCATTTGTTTAAGTGAACCAACCTTAAATTAACAGACTGTCTGAACAGTAGATTTTTGACAATTGGTTTAATATTATACAACAGCATTAGAAAAATTTAAAATTTTTTCTGATCTTTTCAATGGTGCACACATTTTTAAAAAAATTCAAAATTTGATATTTTCTTTGAATTTTAAAAATATAAAATGAAAAAACTCGTTCTTTTTTCCGATATATTTATTATTCAATAAATGAAAATTAATTAATTTCGTTAAATCAAATTTAGTGATAAACCTCTCTCCGATTTTATTTGTTTCTTTAGAAAAATTCAATTCGAGAGTCATAATAATTATAAATAAAGATTTAAGTGTAACTTGAAGCTGAATGGATGTATTTAATATCAAAGTAAAACTGTAATAGTCAAAATTAGTTTTTACAAAATTGAAAACTAATAAAACGGTAGGAGGGTTAAAGGCAAAATAAAAAGCGGGCAAATTTTGAATTTTCCTAATTTTGTTCTGCATTCAAAAGAGACAACTTTTACTTTTGAGATGGATACAGTTGATTAAATTTTATACATATATATGTGTGTATTTATATATTTATATAAGTATAAGAAAGTCATGCACACCTCAATCTTTCTGCCCTCAACCACGGTGCCGTGTAGCCTCTCACGTGCCCGGTCCGCGTCAGCACTATTTGCGAATGTTACAAAACCGAATCCCTGCATGCAAGGACAGACAAAAACAACATGCATTAAACTCAATTTACAAACTGATGCACTCCACATACACAACTTTCCTCGACATTTTATTATTAATTAAATTAAAGTTTCTTCCAATACTTATTTTGTATTACATTTGTAATATTTCAAATTTTAAATATAATACCAAAACTTATTAATAGTTCCCGTTTGTACTGAGAAAAATAATTGTCTTTAAGAACAAATCATTTAATCGAATTTAAAGTTATTTAAGTTTAGCGAAAAGTGATACACAAATTTAATATTCAATTAAAATGTTGAGTAAAGGTGTTGCGAGTGATTTATTTATTGCTTACAGAGACGCACCAAACATCGTGCAACAATTATGAAAATATTAAATTTAGGTACATCATCATATAATGGTCATTATCACAATTATTAAATGTCAATTATTATTATGTAATTATATATCAATTATTATTTATCGATTAATACTGTATATATACATATATAAATAATATTTTACGTCATTATAGTAGTAGACATATTTGTTAATACTATTGCAGTTTTTGGGGATGGTACCACAAAATGTATGCAACTATTAAGAACAGACATATATCCCTATCCTACACAGTTTGTTATGTTTCATTTTTTGAAGCGGTGTGTTTTTTTAATCAAAAGTGTAGAACAGAATCCTTGAATAAAGTCTTGAAAATATAAAAAACAAATATTCCAGAAAGACTATTATTCTGGGATGAAGCACGCCTTCAAAGTAAAAAGACTTTCCAGAAACTTTCAGATACTACAACCACTACTTTACTGTTATCTACCTGCTCCCAAATCGTGCAGTAAAGGTGAAGTTTTCATTAAAAATTTTCTTTTTGCTTAAAGCAATTTGTTTCGGATGTTACTCGGAAAAAATTTGGGCACTATAGACGCGTACTCATATCTACAGACGCTTGAACATTTCCCTACTGTAAAGTAACTGAACTGTCATTTAACTGTAATACATGTATCAGAATTGATATTCTAGCAAATTTTCAATAATCTTAATAGATAGTTAAGTAACAAAATTGACATTTGACAGACATTTTGGGTCTGCCGAGTAACAAATCTGGCATATACCAGTTCTGTCAATTGACTGATCTGTTTAATATCAGAAAGGTCTACTCCAACATATAACATTTGTAACATGACAGTTTAGTTATATGATAAGTCTGATTATTTACAATTCTGACAACTATCAATTGATAACACTACAACAATTGATACACTGGTTGACAAAAAGTTATTTTTTGTCTGATTCAAAGATCGGACAATATTATTTTTTATAGGATTTTCATCGCTGAACACGAATACGACCTCCAAAAGTGCTCATCGCGTCGAGATTTTGCGTAAAATAGACTCAAACTTTCAAAAAACCCTGTTTTTGGTTTTTTTTATCACACTCAAAAAAGTTTCTAGTCGATTTGACTACTTTCTAACTACTCTGCGTGGTTCAATAGGTCCTCAACTGAATTTTAAAAGTTATATTGACTACCAAAAAGTAGTAAAAAAAATAAAAATGTAGTTGATCTAATCAGATTTTGTAGTTGTTCGTGTAATTTAACTACTTTTTTTAGTCATCTGAACTATTATTTATTAACTACATTAAAAGTAATAAAATCAACTATACAAAAATTGTTTGCAAAACTAAAAAAGTAATTAATTTAACAACTTTCCACTCAACTAGGTAATGGTAGTTGAAGATTTTAATCAAATTTTTTTTAGTGCACGTGTAGAGAATGATGCCGACGTGGTAGAAGCCTCTAATTAGGCTTAAATTAAAGCTTGAACTGTCATCTGTAAGAATCAAATCGAAAAAGTTTAGAATCAGTCAAAAATTTTCATTTACACAACTTTTTTATGTGCGTGCCCTCTCAACTTGTACTTATAGAGCGTTACACAATGGCACTCTTATACTTATTAATTTTATTTGCGCTATTTATTGATATTTATCATTTTTGGGATCACTAATTAATACAAACTATGAAACCACCATTTTGAATTTTTTAATTTTGACTTAAGATTCGTAATCATCGACCTCGAAAACCCCCAAATACCAAGTTTTAGTTAAATCCGTCAATTTTCAAAATTTATATCTCCGCCATTTTGAAACTGTCATTTTTAATTGTTTAATAACGACCTAACATTCAATCAGCAACATTCAGCAAACCCAAAAATGATAAATAACAATAAATAGCGCAAATAAAATTAATAAGTATAAGAGTGCCATAGTGTAACGCTCTATAAGTACAAGTTGAGAGGGCACGCACATGAAAAAGTTGTGTAAATGAAAATTTTTGACTGATTCAGGAATTTTTGGATTTGATGCTTATAGTTGACAGTTCAAGCTTTAATTTAAGCCTAATTAGAGACTTCTAAGACGTCAGCATCATTCTCTACACGTGATCAATAGAGAAAAAAACTTTCTGCTTTTTTGAGAGGTCAAATTATGCTGAAACAAATAGCTCAATTCTGCTGAAATTCGGCTTTAATTGGTTATCAATTTTGCTTTATATATGCTAGTTAAATATGAAGTAATTTACTTGATTAAGCTAAAATACAGTAGATTTTATCTATGATAACTGATTATGTAATAAGTGATAAATAATATGAAATTAGTTCATGTAATATGTCTTTATATTGGCCCAATAAATATTTTAAATTTAGTTATTATTAAAACATTATTACTAAAACAAATAGAAATAAAATGAAAATGTTTAGGAAATGAATACAGGGATTTTATATATATATATATATATATATATATATATATATATATATATATATATATATATATATATATATATATATATATATATATATATATATATATATATATATATATATATATACATATGAGGCATTCCATGTCAAGTGATCCAGGTGGAGAAAAATAGTAATAATAGATAGTAATTTTTCGTGAAAATATTTTTTTCCCTAGTCCAATATTTTCAGAGGGGGAGGGGGTTAAATTTTTGGGTTATCAGTACAATGCTTATTTTGATAATTGTTTACTATTAAACTATTAAACATAAAACTTTGGCAAGGTACATTTTGGAAAGGTTTTTCCATGCTCTTTCGATTGAAAATAAGCATTAAAAAAATTTTTTTTTGACACAAAAAAATTAAAATTAAAAATAAGTTTTAATTATTGGGAGGAAAAGGTCCCAATTTTTTTTTAAGAAAGCTGAGGTTTTTTCCTAAAAGGACATATATATGAAAAAGTGTGACAAGAATGTTCAAACATTGAAAAAATGAATTTTCTCGTAAACAGAGCTAAAAATTGGGTTTCCAAAATGTACCTTGCCAAATTTTTATGTTTAATAGTTTAAGAGTAAAAAATTATCAAAATAAGCATTACAGCGTAAGACCCCTGGATCACTTGACATGGAATGCCTCATATATGGTAATTTATTACACTGAGTAGTTTATTCATTCTAAAATTTTATTCACTGTTAAAATTTTTTAATTTTAAGTTTTAACTGTTTTAAATTCTTTTTAAATTTGCTTTAAATTTTAACTGTTTTTAAATTTTTCTTTAACTTTTTCTTTAATTAAAATTAAATTTCAGTCATGTTGAGAAGCCCAAATTAAATAGAATAACTATTTAATCTTTAAATTCTGCTCTATTTCTGCTGAAAATCGGCTGAAAACTATCAATTCGGCGGCATATTTAGCACATAAAAATTTTGCTGCTAAAATGATAAAATTATGCTTTTTTCTGCTGATTTAATTTCTTATAATTTCTATTAAAAAATATGTTTTATATGGTTTTTAGACGTTTTATGACATTTAAAAATTTTCGAGCAGAATTCTGCTTTTATGCTTTAGCAGAAAGTTCCTTTCTCTAGTGATCAAAAAAGGCCGAAAACAGGGTTTTTGAAACTTTGAATCCATTTTTCTCAAAATCTCGCCGTGATGAGCACTTTTGGAGGTCATATTCGTGTTCAGCGATGAGAATCCTATGAGAATATCATTGTCCGATCTTTGAATCATTTTTCGTGTCGACCAGTGATATCAGAACTACCTAATAACAATTCTGTCAAATGACAGTTCTGATACATAACTATTAAGCTTATTAACAATTCGTTAGGATAATCAGTCTTTTACATGCATAATAAGGGACGTTACCAATTTTTCAAACCGCTTAGACATTCCCCCTCCCTTTCGTTGCCATTGCGTTAAATGCAATTTCTTAATTTTGGCAATACTAGCTAGAAATAAATAAGGTTATTCACTTTTTAATTTTTTATAAATGGTTTGACAAGATAAGCAATAGCTTATCTTGTCAAAGTACACAGAGAGACCGGGCGTAGTAATATTTATATAAAATCAGATTCGAATTTACATCAACTACATCACTGATAGTAATCAGTTTATTCTAAATCAGAGCTGATTTCGGTATTAAAATAGAACCAAATTATCATTTAGCACCAAAACTGGTACTAAATTCGTGCCTTTCTTTTTACAGTGTGAAGTTTTTTAGGTTTCCCATATTTATCAATACATGTGGTTCTCTCAAAGATACCGATTATGTATTAACTCCACTATGGTTTTGGTTTGCTGCTGTACCCGGAAAGAAATCTGGTAAAATAATATCAGTTGAGAAACCGATAGAGTTTTAGGATCAATAGGCCAATAGAATTTAACCATCTAACGCGAGTAATATTAATATGAAAACATGAAAATATTCTAAAAGAGATTCAGATGGAAATAAAGCAAAAGCCAGTTGTAAAATTTTTTATCACAAGTCATCTGTTACTATTCCTGTAATTCCTGTAATAAGGCCTACGAGCATTTTTCACATCAAATAGATGGAAATTTTACAACTGGCTTTTGCTTTATTTCCATCTGAATCTCTTTTAGAATATTTTCATGTTTTCATATTAATATTACTCGCGTTAGATGGTTAAATTCTATTGGCCTATTGATCCTAAAACTCTATAGGTTTCTCAACTGATATTATTTTACCAGATTTCTTTCCGTTTACAATTTTAGGCGCGTGATTGTCCAATATGTTGGTGAGCAGCTCATTGTAATGGTGGGGATATCGCCTTAGGTTTGCAGGTGAACAACTTTTGGATTGTCACGCGCCCAAAATTGTACCCTTGCAACCCAAAAATGTAGTCTTATAGCGTGTTAACAGAATGGTCAGCAGCAGCCTATCGAAAGTCTGCTGCTGACCCAAGGGTCTCTCAGTGCATGGATTCATGAAGCTTCACATTCGGTCCTACGCTTTAAAAATGTAAAAGATGAGAATGTGAAACAATTAATAAAGAATAAAGATTTTTCAGATCTCAGCATTCATATAGAATAATCATTTTAAGAGCATTTGAAATTCTGTTTAACGTAGTTCAATAAAAAAAGGTTAGAAAAATGTTATGAATATTGTGTGTAATGTTTTTAGGGTTCCGTACACCGTAGGTGTACTGACGGAACCCTTATGAAATCACTCGTGTGTCCGTCCCAGCCACGCAAAATGGGCTGTCCCCCCCCTTAATTTCTACAAATCTCAACCTTGTGAGCTGAAATTCGGTAGGGATCTTCAGTTTGAAGTGCAGATTACAAGAAAAATATAGCGAACACGATTGGCCTACATATTTGCGAAATAGAAGGGAAAGAAATTAAATTTTTTCGAAAAAATTGCAAAAAATGACCCTGTCCCCCCCCCTTCACTTCTACAAATCTGAACCTGGTGAGCTGAAATTCAGCAGGGATCTTTAGTTTTACGTGCAGATTACCGGAAAATTATAGCGAACCTGATAGGTCTACATATTTGCGAAATAGAAGGGAAAGAAATTAAATTTTTGAAAAAATTGTCAAAAATGACCCTGTCCCCCCCCCCTAACTTCTACAATTCAGAACCTGGTGAGCTGAAATTCAGCAAAAATCTTCAGTTTTAAGTGCAGATTACAGGAAAATTATAGCGAACCTGATTGGTGAACATAAGTATAATTACAGAGAAATAAAAAAATTTATTAATAAAATAAAATAATAAAAATATTTATTCTAATCTTATTATAGTATATTACCATTTTGTTTAATTTGTTTTTAATTTTAAAGGAATTGTTAAAATAATTTTTAAACAATTTTGTTTGAATATTTGTGTACGGAACCCTCGATCTTAGTGCGAGTGCAACTCGCACTTGTCAGATTTTTTCAGTATTGTTATTAACGAATGAAAGAAGTGAATCGATATAAAAAGTGTTCGACGACAGGGGAAACGATCAATGAGAAAATATGAAAAAATTGCATACACAAGTAATGTTCGAGCAGCTGCACGTAAAGTTCTTTAAACAATCCTAAAACTTTCTGATTCACCGTGGAATCTATTGAACGTATAAAACTCATAAAAATTCCTTTCCAGGCGATTAAAGAAATTTATTATTCTTTTATAACCCTCAATCCGTCACATGGTGAGAAGTTTCCTCATCCAGTTTCTTTTTTATTTATTAGAAAAAATTATTAAAACCTTTAATTTCTCTATTACAATAGAATTTAATTACAAACATAGCATTTTAAATAGAAAAAGTATTTAAAAATGAATAACTTATTAGTTTTTTCTACATTACAGATAATTTTAATGGTTATGTGAAAATTGTCATTTGTTTAAATTTCTCGAAATGACAAAATTTGGATTTATCAGGTTTTGAAAACTTACTCCTCAATTATTATGAAGTAAAATTTTTAAAATTTCAAAAATTACAGAATACTTTATATACATGAATCGATTCGTTTTCATGCCAGGAATACAATTTTGATAAGAATTAATACAAATTTCAATAAAGAAAAAAATTATTTCAAAAATACAAAAATCAATTTTTTTTAAATCAAAAAATTGCTAAAAAAATTTTTTTAAGATATTTTTGAAAATCCTTGTCTGATTCTAAATATTCATGACCGAAATACATCTACAACATTTTATAAAAATTCGTCAAAACGTGTAAGAAAAAATTTGTTCATTAGAAGCGGTGACACACACACACACATCCCCAGGTGCGAATTTTCGGTTGGCCCATAGTTGGGCCAACTTTTACAAGGTCGGTCCAACTTCTCGTGCCAGAGGTTGGGCCAACCATACAGATGATAACGGTTGGCCGTCTAATGGCGACGATGGTTGGCCCGACAAGTCATAAGGAAGTTGGCCCAACTTAAAATGCATATGTTGTGCCAGCTATACATTTCAATGGTTGGTCCAAAAACTGACGCCAAAGTTGGCACGACTTTAAATGCGTAAGTTTGGCCAACTTTAACAGCCAAAGGTAAAAAATTATTAAAAAACTAAATTATTTAAACAATTAACACGTTATTATTAGCAAGAACATCAGATATAACCTTTACCTATTATTATTAAACACAATCTCATACATACATTTTCGAAAATATCTACCGCTTGCTGGGATCGAACCCCTAACCTAACGCGCCGAAGACTTATACACTGACCACTACGCTACGCTCACATGGGAGTCCATACCGTTAAATGTATATTAAAGCTGCAACAGTCGGGCCAACCGTGGCCCAGAGTTTGGCCAACCGAGAAAGTTTAAGTCATGTAAACTGTTTTTCACAAAGTTTTGCCAACCGTCGGGCCAACCGTGGCCCAGAGTTAGGCCAACCGAGAAAGTTTAAGTCATTTAAACTGTTTTTCACAAAGTTTTGCCAACCGTCGGGCCAACCGTGGCCTAGAGTTTGGCCAACCTAAATTTGTAAGTCATATGAGATACGTTCCCCATAGTTGTGTCGACCTTTATCGCCAAAGTTGGCCCGACGGTTGGTTATACTCTGCATGTAATGGTTGGCTTGCAAAGTCGGGCCAACTGTGGGCAGTAGTACTTGCCAAAGTTGGGCAAACTCTGGCAACCAAAACTTCGCTTGCCAAAGTTAGGCCAACCGTGGGCCAACCTTCAAACTCTGGCGGCCAACCTAAATTCGCACCTGGGTCCGGACATTTGTTGCTCTTGACGAAATATATATACTACACTTGAAAAATGGTCAAAATTTTTGATTCTAAGAAATTCCAAAATCGACATCACTACAAGGCTTCCTTAGGAGAGGAAGCAAAATAAATAAATTATTATTTAATATTGGGTCAGAATTTCTCAAACGGATCACTCTAAAAAAATAATTTGTTTACTCCTTGCACAGTAAAAGAAAGACCCTGAAAATTTTATAACAAAAAAATTTTTTTGTTAATGTTATTAACAATTTAGTTTTTTTGTAGTCTTAAATAAAAAAATATTTTTCTCAGTTGACCGATTTTAACCACTTGAGCGGCAGGGCGTCAGAATTGGCGTCAGCGTGCATGTGACAGAAGCGGCAAAAATGCGAAAAAGGCGTCGAAATTTGACGACTATTTTCTCATTTTCTATGGAGATTTATAATATCACGACAAAGTATTTTTGTTTTTTAAAATGAAAAACATACATGTAAACAAAAAAATGTTTTTTTTCAAATAAGGGGACATTCCAGTTCAAAATAAAAAAAAATCTATTTTTTTATTTTTTTTCGTGTTCCTTATAGTCTCAAGTATACTCTCCTTAAATTTTATTGCAAAATTCGAAGTGAAAAAAAAGTTATACATACATATTCCTTGCCATGTCAAAGATGTTTTTATACTTACCAGAACCCTTTCAAATGATTAAAATGTTTCCTTATTTGCCTTTCCAGAAAAGACATGTAAAATGTATTTGGGGTTGCTGATTACGAATATTTTCGACGATTTTTAAAATTCAAAATGGCGGATACAATATGGCGGCCCAATATAGTGAATATTTTAACAAACTTATGCGATTCGATCGAAATTCGTTTCTCGGGGGTTTTAGGGGTCGATGATTACGTATTTGAGGTCATATTTGTAAAATTTAAAATGGCGGATCCAATATGGCGACCAAAAATGGCGGAAAATTAAAAATTTTCGCCATATTGACATCAATTTTTTATTTTTGACATCAAATTCGAATTCAGCGACCTCGAAAATCTCTTAGAAACGAATTTCGATCGACTCGCATCAGTCTTGACATTATCCGCCATTTTGAATTTTGAAAAACTCATCAAATTTAAATTCAGCGACCCCGAAAACCACTAAGAAAGGAATTTCGATCGAATCGCATCAGTTTTTTAAATTATTCACCATATTGGGTCGCCATATTAGATCCACCATTTTAAATTTTTTAAATCTGATTTCAAATTCGGATTCAATGACCCCAAAAACCTTAGCCTGTACCCATTGCCACTCAAATCGAATCATATTTAGTATTTTTTTGAGGTGGCCATATATGGCCAGTGTTACAAAGGTGACACGAATTTTTCTAGCCACATATGGGCCATGGACTGCCAAGGGGTTAAAAATTGACAACATTCAAATTTTATGCAAAAAAATATTGAATTTCCAAAATTTTGATGATTCGAAGTCTTTTTTGTAAAATACAATAAGGGAAAAAACTTAAGTCACTCCTAATAGGTTTTAGTAAGGCGATGATATATATGCTTTGTATTATCACGCAATAATAAGAAGTTTTCACTTTACGTCGGTTTTGTTTTCGTGTCTTAAAAAAACGCGTGTTCGATTTTTTTCAAAAAAAATTGAGAAAAAAAATGTTTGCTCGTGGTGGTAATAAGAAAGGTAGTCGTCAAAATCGACTATATCAATATGAAAAAAAGAAAATTTAAGGTAATCAACATCTATTGAACAAGAACATACTATCAACGCCGAATTTCTGAGTTCATCTGCAAAAATATTGAAAACAAGTCATGAATTGATGCCGCCAACGGATAGAGCAATAAGATACGTAATTCTGTGTTTTGATTTGGTGTTCTGTGCTTTGTCGAAATTTGTAAAGTGCAAGAAGTGTAACGGGGACATTGAGTTTTTGCAGCAAAAAGATCGTGGTTTGGGTTTCAAAAACTGTCTTCGATGTTCCTGTAAACAAAACTACATTGCAACCTCACCAGTGATTGACAAAAATAATTACGAGATAAATCAGCGCATAGTTTTTGTAATACGCAATCTCGGAATAGGATACAATGGACTTCAAATGATGTTATCACTTATGGATATTTCCACAAATTTTTCAAAAGGAACATACTATTCTGCTTTCTCGAAAATTCATAATGCTTCCAAGAAGTGCTTTGATTTTGTTACAAAAAAAGCTGCCGAAGAAGATAAAGCACAAAATGAAGCTACTGGAAATCATCCCGACATTTTGACAGTTTCGGGCGATGGAACTTGGATGAAAAGAGGTTTTACTTCTCTCATCGGTGTTTTTTCAATTATCGGCAAATATTCTGGAAAAGTTTTGGATTTGGGTGTTAAGTCATCTTTTTGTCTCTCCTGCAGTCAACACAAAGCGCAGTTAGATGAGGAAGAATTTCTTATGTGGTATGAGGAACATAAAATCGAATGCTCAGCTAATCACGAAGGATCTGCAAGAAAAATGGAGCAGAAATCAAAGCAGCAAAAGCTGATGCTGTGGCACATCCACCGGTGAAGTACGCTAAACTGACTGAAAAAGTCATTAGATCGATGTCGATTTATTACGGACTTGCGATACAAAGGTTCCCCGATTCTGTTGAGAAAATGAAAAAAGTCCTTGCTGGATATTATCATAGAATTTCCATCGATACTGAACCACGCCATGAATACTGCAACCCGGACTGGTGCCAATTTTTGCAGAAACAGATGAAAAATGAGCCGTACGAGCATAAACCAGCACTTGATCCAAATATTTGAAAATATATTTTGCCGATATTTGAAACTCTTAGTAGCGATGAATTACTAAGTCGATGTCTTGGAGGCAATACTCAAAACTGCAATGAAAGCTTTAATAACTTAATTTGGAAAATCGCTCCAAAAACAACCTTTGTCGGTAAAAAAGTTGTTGAAATTGCATCCTGGATCGCAGCTTGTACTTTTAACGAGGGTGCCCGAACACATCTTGCCATTATGCATCTGATGGATATCAAAATTGGTGACTATGCGTCGACTTGGGCCCTCAACATCGACAAAACTCGCATAGCTCAAGCCAACAGAAGAAGCGAAGAACATTCTAAAGAAGCCTGTACAGCCAGAAAAAAGGCACAATCAGAGCATCTGAAGAGGTTGATAGAACTTGAAGATCTTCAGTATGCACCATGGATGGCTGACTAAACGTAAGCATAAAAAAAATCCTTTCTTGAAAATTTTTAATCCGATGTCAAATTTTCAAAATTCAAAGAAACGGATCTAATATGGTAAAATAAATTTTTTAAGTCACCAGATTCAGTTAAAACTTATTATTCAGGGTTTTTAGGGGTCACTAATCACGAATTTAAGGTCAAATTCGTTGTCGACGACCCCCCGAGTAACGATTTTCTAGCAAAATAACTTGATTTTTTTCGATTTAACTTGAGGTATATGTGCTTATCTAACCAAAACTTTAAGTGTGTTTTTCTCAAAATGTACTATTTTGAACTGGTAAAAGTGATAGCTCGAGTTCTACGGAACCAATTTTGAAAAACCAAACTGCGTTTGATTCATTATCAGCATGGCTATGGGTGAAACCTCAAAAACTGGAAAATTTGCGGCTCCTTTTTTTCTATAAAAGAAATTCTGAATAAAAAAAAAGTGCCCTAAAAAAAGAAAGGGAGGAAAATTTTACTTTTTTGAGGTATCACCCCTGAAGAAATATCTAACGAAGAGAATGTCACTTCGTTTTTGGTTTTATCTGTTTTAGAACTCTTGGAATCGTTTTCACCAGGAAAAATAGCCATTTTTGAAAATGGCATGTATAGCCGCCATCTTGGACTAAAAGTGAAAAATTTTTTTTTATGTTCTTAAAAAAATTGTTTATAATATGTAAAAAAATTATTAATAAATATGGTAATTTTTTTTAAATTAAATACCAAAAAAGACGATTTTTTCCCTGTTTTAAACTGGAATGTCCCCTTAAACAATTTCATGAAGAAAAATTTGACTTTTTGTGGTAGAAACTGAAACGCCACTAATATAAATCTATTAATTATTGTTAACTTATAAAATTAAAAAATTGTTTAAATATTTGAAAAAAATTTATTTGTTTACAGGTCTGTTCTTTCACTTTAAAAAACAAAAATACTTTGTTGTGATATTATAAATCTCCTTACAGAATGAGTAAATAGTAGTCAAATTTTGACGCTTTTTTCGCACTTTTGACGCTTCTGTCACTTGCAGGCTGACGCCAATTTTGACGCCCTGCCGCTCAAGTGGTTAAAATACCAAAATGGGTTTTTTTCTTCATGAAACCAAGTATTTAATAGTATATTGTGCAACGAGTGGAGAACAAGGGCGATTTCTCGCGAGCTTGAAGTTTGCTGCTCGAGCGCAGCGAGAGCAGCAATCATGCGAGCGAAAATCGCTGTTCGCCACGAATTGCACATATTACTTTGTCCAACAACTGAAAAACACTTTCTATTAATTTTTCATACTAATTATAATAATTTTATTCATTTATTGTCAGAACTTAACATACACGGAGAGAATAGAATAGTGAAGGCGACTGTCGGTTCAGTTCTGATAACTAAACAGTTTAGTTAATTTTCGACGGACAAAAATAACAGTCGCATCTACTATATAATAGTAGGAACGACTGTACGTTCAGTCAGAGTAACTAAACAGGAACTAAACCGCCAGGGGCGCTACTATCGCTCTCCATGTATTTCTGCTAGTAAACGTGTTTAGTTGTCACAACTGTAACTCTTCTCTCCATGTATTAATAATACAATTAATTTTTCAAAATTTTAATTTTTAGTTATAAATTACTTATTTAGGACAAAATTTAACAAAGTTAAAGCAAATTAGAATAGATTTTTATGATTTATTTATAGTGATATGGAACCGAAATAACCACACATAATGTGCCTTTACTCTTTTCACCGCTCATTTCTCCACTGGACAAACGGCCAGTGGAGATATAAGGAACATTTCTCCACTGGACAAACGGCCAGTGGAGATATGAGGTACATTTCTCCACTGGTGCCTAGTGCACAATGACTCCATTTCCCCGAAGGCGTTGGACAAAAATAATTTTTATTTAAAAAAAAATTTATTTCTAATAGTTTTTTATATAATTTGTTTATAAAATGTTAATAACAAATTAAGTTCTGCACCTTCTAGAAAGAAAAGAAAAATTGTTTTGTATTTTCAACCTTCCCCTGAATAATATATCGTTTCGAAAAAAATGTACGTCAATTACAAAAATGGTATATTAAATAATAACTGTGGCGGTGCAAAGCGGTTTATGGCTCTCAAGCATGGCTTCCATTGACGCTGTGTTCACTGGAGCTGCGCGTAGAGTAAAAAAATCCCTGTAATTTTGTAACTAAAAAAATTTTTTGTTAATGTTATTAACAATTTAGTTTTTTGTAGTTTCAATATAAACCATACAATTTCAAACAAAAATAAGTTAAAAAATCGAATTTCAAAAGTGTTACTTTCAGAAGAATCACGTATATAACTATATTTTAACCAAAATGTTATATGAATATATTAACAATTCAAACTGTATTACTCTTTTCTTAAATATTGAGACTGTTGGAATTTATACAAACTTGTAGCGCTGCGCCAGTTGTCACAGCGTCAATAGAAGCCATGCTTGCTAGCCATATAAATCGCTTTGCACCGCCACAGTTATTATTTAATAACTTTTTTTGTAATTGACGTTCATTTTTTTCAAAACGGTATATTAGGGTAGAGCGGGGCTAGTTGAGCATAGAGGTAAGTTGGGCAACCGAAATATCTCAGAAACTATACACCGGCCACTAGTACATCAAATGGCAGAAAGATGCGGGCGCGGGAGGGGACCTTACTGCGCAACCGCCAGTGGCGATCTGACGATCGAGTGACATATGGGCACGCTTTGTTTATTTTACGACGAAAAAGTAAAAAAATTGTGTATGCTAATATTTTGTCTATACGAGTCAAATATTATTCATTTTAAATCAGGTAAGTGTTAAATTTTCATAAATTTAGTATATTTTTGATAACTGCAAAGGATTTGGTTCTAATTCAAAAATGTTTTTCATAACCTCACTTTTTTTCCAATATCCAGGTTGGGGTTAGTTGAGCTTTAGTTGCTCAACTAACCCCATGGTTCAAATTAAATCAATAAATGTTTTTATATTTTATTTTACAATGCGGACATATAAAAGGAGAACTTCAAGAGGTTCTTACTCTCCTCAACAATTAAATGAAGCTGCAAAGGCTGTCAATAAAGGGAAAAGTGTGAATGCCGCCGCCAAAGAATTCGATATTAAAAGGATGACCTTAACAAGATTTATAAAAAAATTAGAGTCTGAAGATGGTATTCCATCAATGGGTTATGCAGCACCAAGGCAAGTTTTTTCTTCTACGCATGAAGATTCTTTAAAAAAATACTTGTTACAAATGGCATCAATCTTCTATGGACATTCCCCAAAAGACGTTCGTCGCCTTGCCTACGAGTGTGCTGTTAAATTCGGCATTACAATTCCAGACTCTTGGACTGAAAATAAGATGGCGGGGCAAGAATGGCTCAATATGTTTTTAAAACGAAATTCCGATTTATCTATTCGAAAGCCAGAACCCACCAGCCTTGGAAGAGCAACATCATTTAATGCTCAGAATGTCAAATGTTTTTTTGACAAATTAGCGAAAGTAATGGATAAATATTGATTCAGTGCGTCACAAATTTGGAATGTGGATGAAACAGGAGTGTCCACTGTACTGAAGCCAAATAAAATTGTAGCTGTCAAAGGCAAGGGTAATGTCGGCGCCATGACTTCTGGGGAACGAGGGACTAACGTTACAGTGTTAGCTGCTGTATCTGCTTCTGGAAACACAGTGCCTTCTATGTTTATATTTCCCCGAAAAAAATTCAAGAGCCACTTTTTAAACGGTGGCCCCCCTGACTGTATTGGAGCAGGTAACGCCAGTGGATGGGTTACAGACGAAGAGTTCTTTCAATTTATGCAACATTTTATAAAATACGTAAAACCGACTAAGGAGAACCGTGCTTTGTTGTTGTTAGACAATCATTCCTCTCATTTATACGTGGAGACACTAAATTTGGCTAAAGAGAACGGTATTGTTATGTTGTCATTTCCACCGCATTGTACCCACAAGCTGCAACCTTTAGACGTCTTAGTATTCGGACCCTTCAAAAAGTATTGCGCTTTTGCACAAGTTAGTTGGCTAAAAAATAATCCAGGAAAGACCATAACAATTTATGATATACCAAAAATTGTTGCCGATTCACTGCCGTTTGCTCAGACAAGTGTAAATATCATGAAAGGTTTTAAAAAACTGGCATTTTCCCATTTAATGCGAACATTTTTAGTAACGACGAGTTTTCACCATCATTTGTAACCGACTGTCCAGATCCAAAATCTATCGAGCTGGATAAAGTTCCTCCAGAGCAAGCTGTAATATATACCCCTGAACCTCCTCAATCTACTTCCACCAGCCAACGTGAACCTGAACCAGGTACAAACAAGGAGAACGAAGCTATAGATCTATCGCAGCAATTTTCCCCAGAAATGGTTCGACCATTCCAAAAGGCAGGGCCACGAAAGGTAGGGGCAACTAACCGAAGAAAGAGGAAAGCTGCTATTTTAACAGACACGCACGAAAAAAACGCATTACAAGAGGAACAAGATAAAAAAATAAAATCTCTAAAAAAGCTAAGATGCCAAAGCAGAAGATTGATAAAAAGAGAAAGAAAAGTGTTTCTAAAAAAATTCTTCAGTCAAGTGAGGAAAGCAATGAAAATGACAATCCTTGTCTAGTTTGCTGCGAAGCCTTCTCTGAGAGTTTACCAGGAGAAAAATGGATCCAGTGCCAAGATTGTAAAGAATGGGCACATACAAAATGTGCCTCAGGTGCTGGTCTTACTTACAGTTGCATTATATTATATTATATCAGTTTGTGTGGCAAGCAATTTGGACTTTTCGGTTAGGAACTATGACCAATCAAGTGAAAAATTGCTCAACTAGCCCCGCCCTATCCTATTCAGGGGAATGTTGGCAATACAAAACAATTTTTCTTTTTTCTCTAGAAGGCGCAGAACTTGTTATTAACATTTTATAAACAAATTATATAAAAAACTATTGGAAATAAAGTTTTTTTAAAATAAAAATTATTTTTAAATACTTGGTTTCATAAAAAAGAAAACCCATTTTGGTATTTTAAAATCAGTCAAATAGATTTCGAGAAAAATATTTTTTTATTTAAGACTGCAAATCAACTAAATTGTTAATAACATTAACAAAATAATTTTTTTGTTCTAAAATTTTCAGGGTCTTTCTTTTACTCTACAAGAAGTGAATATTAATTCAATAAATTAATATTCATATTATTAATAGAATATAAAATTATTTAAGATGAAAAACAAAATTATTTTTTTAAAGTAATCCGTTTGAGAAATTCTGACCCTATTCAATATTTATTTCTTTTAATACAACCCGTGTGGAAATTGTGTAGTGGCCCTTTATTGGTCCTACCTAGATTTCCAATTTATTAACTAGGGCCTAACTTGTACATTTTTGTAGGGCCTACATTGGCACGTCACGCTCTTCTAACTTTGCCCTACCTAGAGAATCTATTTGGGCCCAATAAAAAGAACAGTTTAATTAACTATTTAAAAAAAATTATTTATTCTCACTTATTATTACTGAGGTTTATTTTTTTCACCTTTTTTACCTATTTTTGATCACATGTAATTCATAATAATTAATTCCTAATATACTAACAGAGAAAAAATCCCCAAACGTTGGGAGTTGAACGCACGACCCTGACATTCGTAGACCGATAACCTAACCACCTAACCACGCTCACACGATACGAGGAGTTGCATTATACTTCAGGTCACATTAACTGTACTATAAAACTGGAGTTTTCTTATTCCTTAACAGATTTTTAATGCAATTGGGGAGGAAAAGACAATAGTTACGGAAAAAAATCTAAGTTTTTATCTCATTTCACTAAAAAATTAACTTGACAGTCATATCGTTAACTAAAATTTTTATTGAATTAATTCACTGAATATTTAATCCAGAAAATCATAAAACTTTAAATAAATCTTTAAATATACGCAGTTTTTCAAGGTTGGATGCAAAAGTTAAATGAACATTTCATAAAAGTTAAAATTTCTTTTAAATTTAAATGAATTTTTATTTTATAGTTTAGACCAAAGAATCCAAATTTTTCTTTACAAAATTTTAAAGACAATTTTTAAGTTTGTCAACATATTATAAATATAATTGTCTCGACGTTTCGATGGTAGACAATTATATTGATAATAAATATATTGACAAACTTAAAAATTGTCTTCAAAATTTTTTAAAGAAAAATTTGGATTCTTTGGCCTAAACTATAAAACAAGAATTATATTAAGATCCAAAAACTGACTTTTAACAAATGAAATGAATTTTTTTACAAAAAGAGAGAATTTAAAGAAAATTAAAACAGTTTTTCAAAAATTTAGAAATTTTTAAAAGTTAAAAAAATAGAAAACTTTTATGTAATGATTCAGTTAACTTGTGAGTCTAACATTAAAAAACTGCTAACATTTTAAGATTTGTTTTCACATTCATGTTGACTTTGAAACTTTATTTAAATTAGTAGAATTTTTATTAATTCCATCAGTACATTTAGATTCAACTAATAAATAAGTTAATTTTTACAAAATTACTGATACAATTTTTAAATGTGCTAGTAGCCAAGAAAAAACCCACATAACCTTTAAGGTTAACTGATAACTTGGTAAATTTGATGATGAATGCAATTTTTTTATACAATAAATTGAATCATCAGTTACCTGTATTTTACTAATTGAATCAGTAACGTTCTATTAATTACCTGTAACTTAATTGTGGTAATAGTAATTAGTAAAATTCTGCAAATAATTATAGTCAAATTTTACCGATTTAAAGTTAGAGAGTAAAACTTTCAGTTCAATATTGTCTCAATCTTGCCATGTGATATTTAAATATTACTTCAAATTACACATAAACAATTACTGATACATAATTTTTAAGTAAATTTTGAAACATATTCATAACCTATAATCTAACAAGAAGTTCTAGTTATAACCAAGCTAGGCCCAGGTTAAGGTATATTCCAAGCTAGGACCATTATAGGCCCAATAATCAAAATTGGCAAACCTTGGCGATTTCCACACGGGAATTATAAATTTATAATAATATGTTACAATAACTGTCTTTATTATTTCCTAAAAAATTGGACTTGTATAATATTATCCGTGATCAATGAATAATAATAGAAAATTGTTAACGTCGTAACAGACTTCGGCTATTAATATTACCAATTAAGATAACAGCGTAAAGTTTCTGTTCATGGGACATATACTTATACCCTGTGAGAGACAAGTCGTGCATACTTACGGTTCATGAATAGAAAAACTCAGTGAGAATACTAAGATTTACCGTGATCTATTACCCTCTTTTAACCTACTGTCTTAGACACTGTATTTTACGGTTTAAAGTTCTCTCCGTGTATCTAGCAGGAAGTTAGAGAATTATAGGAAAAACCTCTATTAGTTCTCTATATCCTCGTTAGATGGCTACGAGTTCTTCTGTCATGCACGATGTGTCTCGCACAGGGTGTAATCCAATTTTTTTGGAAATTAATAAATATATTTTTAGAGGAGTGCAAAAAGCTCGAATAGCATGGTCGAGCCCGAGCAGGGCTCGAGTTTTATTTACTCAAAAATATTTGAGTGCTCGAAAAATTTAAGTGCTCAAAATTATTTTAGATTTAATACTGCACGTGTCGGATGGAATTTGGTTCAAGTTCGGATTGATTCTGCTCAGCTCTGCTAGAAAAACGAAAAGCTTGAAATACTTGATCGAGCTTTTTGCACAGCTCTAATATTTATTATAACATATTGTTATGCTTGCTGAAAGTATAATTATACATTTTTTTATAAAATTATAAACAATGCTTGACAGATTTTTACAAATTCATGCAATGCTGGACGTTTTACCTAGTACCTTACGCACACGTTTAGTGACAAGCATTGACAGACTTTCACGAAATCTAACAGAATAATTAGAGTTTTCTTGAACCAGAGTATAGCGAGATCTGAATTAGAATATTGTGTTATTTCTTGAGTGAGGAACCCCTCGGGATTAAATAAATTCTTTTTTTTATTAGAAATAGGTTAAAAAATAAGAATGTAACAATGAGAAATGTGAATTTCTTCAATTTTTTTAGAACCACCCAAAAAATAAAGAAGGTTTACAATTACTTTTCATTCTTTTTCAACAATTTTTTGTTTATGTTTACTTTCTGTCTCGAAATGCACATGAATAACCTAAAATAAGTGACATCTGCCAGCAAATTCTGTAAAATATTTGAATTGGACATCTCCCCCGGACTTACCCTGTATTAATATTTCATATGTGGGAAAAATTTTCTTTTAGCCTCGATTCTATTCAGAATCGCAAGTTAATTATTAATACAATTTAAATTAATTTATATTTTATTTTTTAAATTCATTCAATTTGCCTTATTATTTTCATCATTTTGACAGAAAAAATTAAAAAATTTCTACATATCATATATTCATATATAATTTCTACAATTTACGAATGAAAAATTCAACTTTACCGACATCAAGAGAAATCAGGCTTATTTTTGTTTTTTAAGAGCATTAATTTTGTAAGTTTCTTACATCTGAAATTGTAGAAAATATAAGTCAAAATGTTTAAAAAGAGACAAGAAACAAATCTTATTACATGAATCATTGGTATGAAGTCGCCAAACAAATAAAAATAAAGCTGCTTTTATACTATACATATAGTTCAGTTGAAAAGAATAGCATAGATCTTTTTGTTAAGTATTTGTTGCACCTAAATGTGTACTTATACTATTTTTATGTATATTTACTTAAATAACGTATAATAATAAATTTTGGAAAGATGCAATAGAATGTATCTCATGCTGTTTTTCAAGTGGCATTAGTAAAAAGTTTCATAAGGTTCGGTATGAAGATACATAGCGGGATGGGTCAAAATTCTTTAACTGTTTTGTTCTAAAAATACATATTATCCAACGTACTATCCTTCCATCTATTACATTCATTAGAGGAATGCAAAGTCTTTCTTCTAGCTTAAATGCGACAAAGAGAATTTTTGGTATGAAAAATACTAAACTTTAAGATAAATTATGTGAAATTTAGTAATTGCTTGTAAGTTGCGGATTATTAGTTTAGGGTAATTTTTTGGTTTTTACAGAAGAAGGCATATTAATTAAATTTTAATTGAACTTTACTAAATTTCATATAATTTCTTTTAAAGTTTTATTTGAGAGGCTGATACATGGAGAAAATATTAGTTGACATACGAAACCAATTTAACGACCGTGGTACTATCTTAATTCGGGCAAGTTACACAATCACTCAATCATGCGCCTCAAATTGAATTCGTCCAGCCCTGACCACTCTGTAAATTGAATTTAGATAAATTGTATTCTTTATAATTTTTTTCCAGAGACAGAAATGTGTACTTATATTTCTCTTGAAAATAAAAGTTATTCCAAACATAGCATCATTCAATAATAAAGTACATTCTGAAATAAGCAATCTTTTGTTAATTTTACTTTTTTATTACATATCTCATTAATTTGAATTTTTATTGCCTCACTCTTGATAAATAAAACTCAATAAATTGAACTTCTTTTTAATCCCCTTGAGATTCAATTTATCGAGTGTCGACTGTTTAAATATTAGTGCTTAAAAAATATTAATTATGAAAAAGTAATGCTTTTTCACTATTGTTAATATTTTTTAAGCATTGACTTACCCATATTTCAAGTAAAAAGACAAATTCAGAACTGTTCGTTTTTCTCAAAACTGTATTATAAAAATCGGTGGACACTCTAGCTGTCACAAGCACACAAATTTCAATCGATTCTCTTAGTTAGTTATTTTGTTTGTGTTAAAATTATAAGGTAAATGTCCCAATTATGGGACATTTTACAATTTCGTCCCTATTATGAGACAGTATTACAAAAAATAAAATAAATGCAATTAAAATTGATGATTAGAAATTTCTATTTATTTCAATAAATTTTACACGTTATAAGAATAATTATTTCTGTATAGCATTTAATTCAATAAGAAATGTTTAATTGCATTTTAGCTTTTTAATTAAGGTAAGCAAGTTTTTCGTCAGACTACAGTCCCACGTTAGGTGCATTTATTGTTTGCATGACCTATTATGAGACACACAGAAAATATATAGCAAACATAACCTCAAATATTTTCAGTATTTTTTTTTTTTTTTTTGTCGTTTATACTCCTGCCCTATCGGCCTTACGCTCTCGACAAGAGTCCCTGCTGATACTTTTTGTGGATGAAGCATAACCATTCTACCAAATATTTGCAAATTTATCTAACCTAATGCGCCTACAGTGCGACTTTCGAAGATAGGAGTACTCGCATTTGCCTGGACCACCCGCAATTGGGTTTTCTCGCCAGAGAAGAGGGAAACTGTAGAAAAACCTCTTCTGAGTACAACCGGTTTATCGACAGTCTAGTTTCGGCGGTAGGCATCGGACAATAATCGACAATGCATACCGTCGCACCTAGACGTCAAACCTCCCGCTCGAAATATCTCACCTGTCGGAAAAATCCCCGGCTGACGGGGGGCGCGAACCTCGCTCGCACCACCCGCAAAGCCGGAGCTCCAACCAACTGAGCTATTCCGTCGGTCAATATTTTCAGTATTTTCGCATTAATTTTATACAAAAAAATAGTTTTACAATTATTTAAAACCCCAGAATTTGTTTATTGTACTTTATTCTTTATAATTAATAATCAAATTATTGAGATAAGTTAATAGAATTTTAATTACTTATTGAATTGAATAATTGTCTCATAATAGGGGCATTTATTATGGGACACCCGTACATCAGGAAATCATTGTCTTATAATTAGTGTAGTGCAGAGTTTCAGAATTTAATTAATATTATTTTTATTTTACAGAATATAACCATTTTAGGGCCTAAATATTATTCCTAACATAAAAATCTTTCAATCTATACCCTAATTGTTCATATTAACCCTCTTGATTCCAAGAAATTGATCAAAGAAATTTAGTTTAGCTAAAACAGCGTCCCATAATTGGTACTTTTACCTTACCACATCTAGCGAAACACGTACAAATTTTTCGAAATGGACTGGACTGAGTTATAGTATCCATTGCACGGGATTTTAAAGCACTCCACCATATCATATGTCAGATCGAGATTTTTAAAAAGAAAATTAAAAAAAAATTTTTGTGTCATTACTGTTGGTTTCTTAATAGAAATCATCCGAAACAAACAACAATATAGCATCCTGGACAGTTTCCTTTGTAAAATCATTTGTAAGATCATGCATTAACAATATGTAAGTAAAAAACTTAGGATCCTCTCAGGATCCTGTGCAGGTTCCGATGCAGGAACTTTAGCTATTAAAGGTTTATGTACCGGAACACTTGCAGGATCATGTATAGGAAACTTTGTAAAGGTTCCTGTACAAAAACCTTTGCATTTTTGTAAACTGCAAGTACTTAATTGTAAAGGATCCTGTAAGTGACCCGTAAAAGATTCTACAATCTACACGGTTTCATAAATTAATTTATTCATATTTTTAACTCCTGCGCAGTAGTTTTCTATGAGTTCCTCGAATGCGCAAACCATTTTTCTGTCCAACATTGTTTTACGGGCCGAACATATTAAAATATGAAGTTTATATCTGTCAAATGTTGCTTAACATAAAAAAATTTTTAAACTTAACATTTAAAAAATTAAAAAGTTTCCTGTACATGATCCTGCAAGTGTTCCTGTACAGTAACCTTGCAGGAACATTTAATAGCTAAAGTTGCTGCATCGAAACCTGCACAGGATCCCGAGAGGATCCTTTGAGGATCATAAGTTTTTTACTTCCAGATTGGATAACACACTTGATCTTATTAAGATCAAGCTTATTAAGACTAGAGAACCTCGTACATAAGAACGCTACTGCGTTCTTATGTACGAACTTGCAATGGATCTTACGAATATTCCTGAAACAGGATCCTGTATAAGATACTTCGTAGGAATTTTTAACAGGGTACTTAGCTACACTGAAAAAATTTTAGGTCGTTGACTGTACTGGTTGTCTTAAAACGCCGGAACAAGTGTTTTCCTTCTGACCAGCACGTCAGACGTCCTTTTTCCAGACAGTATTCCATCGCAATTTCAACTAGACAATTTGTACTTCCAACTAAAATTTCTGAAATACCTACAGACTGGCCTTCGTATCCTGGGTTACTGAAATATTTCAGTACACAAAAGGAAAATGAGGGTCTGATAGTAAAAATGATTTATGAGATTACGCCACTTTTACACTATCAAAATATACGCTTGTTCAACAATTTTTATTGAAATATAGACATTTCTTTAAGGAAATTGAATTACAGTAGGGTTTTATACTACTCTTGAACTATTATACGAAAAGAAAAGCTTTATGTCAGTCACAGGAAAGTATGGTAATCGCTCAAGTCTGTTTCTCTTGCACTCATGCAAGACCTATTGAAATACAGTTTCTGCTGTACATTTATTTTGTTCTAATTAATTTAAGGGGACATTCCAGTTCAAAATGTCAAAAAATCGATTTTTTGCATTTATTTTCGGATTTCTTATAGTGTCAAGAAACTCTCCTAAAATATTATTGCAAAATTCGAAGTAAAACAAAAGTTATACATTCTTATTCTTCGCCATGTCAAAGATTTTTTGTATGCGGATAAGCAGTCGAATGATTTAAATATTTTCTCATTTGCATTTTTTAAAAAACACAAACAAAAATGTATTTGGTGTTGCTGATCACAAATTTAATATCAAATTTTCTAAATGGCGGATCCAATATGTCGGAAAAGAAAACTTTTTTATTTTAATTTTATTGTCGTTTAATTTTTTTTCGTCCAGCATATTGCATTCGCCATTTTTAATTTTGAAAAAATGATGTCATATTCGTAATCAGCAACCCAAAAAAACCACCCGTAACGATTTTCAAGCAAATCCGATGATTTTTTTTAAATGTCGAAACTTATGAACAAAAACTTTAAATGCGTTTTTCTCAAAATGGCTTTTTTTTGATCTGGTAAGAGTGATATCTCGAGTTCTTCTGAAGCGATTTTAAAAAATCAAACGGCTTTTGATTCAACGTCATCATGCCTATAAGTGGAACTTCAAAAACTGGAAAATTTCCAACTCTCCTTTTTTTATAGGAGAAGTTCTGAATAAAGACACTTTTTTTGCATATTTTGGGGAAAAAGTACTTTAAAAAAAAGGGGGGGAGAAAATTCCACTTTTTTGAGGTTCCACACCTAAAGAACTATCAAACGAAGAGAATGTCACTTCGTTATTATCTGTTTTAGAAAGTTTGGAATCGATCTTACCGCCAAAAATGGGCGTTTTCGAAAGTGGCGTATATTGCCGCCATTTTGAAATAAAAATGAATAAATTTTTTTTACAAATTCTTATAGAAATTATTTATTATATGTAAAAGAAATTTTTTAAATAAATGTACTTGGTAAAATTAATTTTCGACACTTTTTTCAGACAAGAAATAGACTCAACGGCGAATTAGAGAAATCGATGATTGAAAATTCTGCTTGGCACGGTCCGACTCTTTTTGTAATATCTCGGGAACCCGTAAATATTTTTTGCTGTTCTTGGTCTCTATTTAAAGCTTAGGTTACAAGGAATAGTCTGTAAAAGTAACAATTTTTTTCATAAACTTTGCTAAACTGTGCCAGGAGTTAAAGTCAGAGTAAGAAATTCCGAAAAAAACAGAATTATTTTTTTGTCTTCATAACACGATATCTCGCTTCCTATTTATGCAATACAACTTAAAATAGTGGCATTTCATTGGAAAGGACCCCGCACCAAATACATGGAAATAAAGGTCTCGGTGAAATTTTTTTATATTTTGTAGTTTTGTACTTTATGACCTATTAAACAAAAAATGTTAGTACCAAAACTCAAAAAAATGGACAGTTTTTGAGTTACACGACTTAAAAGTCACGAAATACACAAAAAATCGAAATATACAATGTAAAGGAAACAATGTTCTTTATAAGAGCAATCTATAAAATTCTTTAACAACTCTTGGCATAAAAAGCAAAAAACTTGAATAATGATATGTTAAAAGATAGCATATTGTAATTATGGCTGTAACAAACAACCATCGATCAACCATATTCGGATGAAAATAATATTATCCAGTTCCTAAAGATTTCAACTAATCCATGATTTTTAAATAATTATGTTTAACAAGCATTTAACATATAACTGTAGGCGCTTACAGTTCTTTAATGGTGATTATGGTTACTACCAACAACCATTAAACAACCATTGTAGAACAAAAACAACGATTCTTACAGATGGAGATTCAGCAATCTAAAAATATTTTATGTATACCACTTAAAATCGAACGTATTAAGAGTTCTTCGATAGTGATTATGGTTACTATACCATCAACCATTAAACAACCATTGTAGAATATTAATATACTTACAACTTCCGACTAAACTCCACGAATATATAAATCTTTTACGTACATCTAGCAAGAAAACCACTTAAAATCGAAAGTGTTGAGAGATCTTCGATGGTGATTATAGTAACTACCATTAATTACTGTAAAACCATTTTAAAATAAAAATGATTCTTACAACTTCAGCAATCATAAAATCATTTATGCACATCAAGCAATGTATACCACTTCAAAATCGAACGTATTAAGAGTTCTTCGTTAGTGATTATGGTTACTATACCATCAACCATTAAACAACCATTGTAGAATGTAATAACATGAGTACTTTTAGCCAAAAGAATAAATAAAAACCACTAATACTGTGAGTTTAAAGATAACAAAATACTTTATCATGAGTAGATTTAGTCAAAAGTACAAATAAAAATTAAATAAAACGAATACTTTCAGTATAAAGAAAACAAAATGGTTTATCACGAGTACTTGTAGTCGAAAGTACAAATAAAAATTGAATGATACAAATACTTTGAGTATAAAGAAAACAAAATGGTTTATCAAGAGTACTTGTAGTCGAAAGTACAAATAAAAATTGAATGAAACGAATACATTGAAGAACTGTGAGCGTCTACAGTTATATGTTAAATGCTTGTTAAACATAATTATTTAAAAATCTTGGATTAGTTGAAATCTTTAGGAACTGGATAATATTATTTTCATCCGAATATGGTTGATCGATGGTTGTTTGTTACAACCATAATTACAATATGCTATCTTTTAACATATCATTATTCAAGTTTTTTGCTTTTTATGCACAGAAAAAAAGAAGTGTTGTTTTAACACTAAAAGTAGTGTTAAAACAACACGCAACATTTTTAACCAAAACGAGGTGATTTTAACCTAAATTTTGTGTTAAATTAACTCCATGAGTGTGTTAAAATTAATGCACATTTTTAATGGCTGTTAAAACAACACCATCTTGAAAACTACACGCAACAAATTTAACACTTATTTTTTTGTGTGTGTCAAGAGTTGTTAAAGAATTTTATAGATTGCTCTTATAAAGAACATTGTTTCCTTTACATTGTATATTTCGATTTTTTTGTGTATTTCGTGACTTTTAAGTCGTGTAACTCAAAAACTGTCCATTTTTTTGAGTTTTGGTACTAACATTTTTTGTTTAATAGGTCATAAAGTACAAAACTACAAAATATAAAAAAATTTCACCGAGACCTTTATTTCCATGTATTTGGTGCGGGGTCCTTTAATAAGCTTTCCAATGCAATTTAAAAAAAGCATCTAGCTTCATTTTTAACCGAGTTATCACTGTTTCTGTGCGGGTGTGTTTTTTAATAGCTCGAGATGTTAGCGTTCGCACAATTTCGGACGGTAGTGTATATACTAAAAAAGCCTTCTTTTCGCCTGTTATGAACTGAAATGTCCCCTTAAGCCTCTTAAAAAGAAAGCATTAAGCTGTGTGCGATAGCTAAAATAAAATTAGTTTCATGATGCATAATTTATTAGAGAAATCGTTCTTCATGGAAAATTGGATCAGGGCTGGCGATAGGACCTGATACCAGAGACCACGGATGGAAGTAGCATGGGGGGAACTTGATAAAGTACACTTGAACGTACTTGACGCAACTGAACTGAATATGCAAGCTCACCGGATGCCGTCTGTCTACACAATGTATTGCTGCGTAATCTTATCCCTAATAGCTATAATCCATGTACTGAAAACTATTTCAATTTTTAATATATTTTTTCCGAACTCGACAACTTTCTAAAAAATAGAAATTACAAGTGGAAACTAAACTAAATCCTTGAATTAAAATGTTTTATGCAAAAGAATAATAAATGGGTAATAAATTCTTTAGATTTTAATTTTCATGATTTTTCAAATATTTCAGATTGGGGGTGGGGGGTCAATTTTCCCAAAATTTTTCTCCCAAAAAAAATTATTCCCAAAAAATGTTTTCCCAAAAAAAATTTTTCCCAATATCAAGTTTCCCAAAAAATTAATTTCCCAAGCAAATCATTTTTCCCAATATCAAATTTCCCAAAAAAAATATTTCCCAAAAAAAATAATCCAACGCGACATACATTTTCGTAAGGTGTCAATTCACGGAAATTATTTTTTACGGAATTTTTTTCACGGAAAAACAAAAGACGGTTGAATCTTAATTTCAGGGAAATTGTGAAAAAACCTTAAAGTCTATTCTTGTTAATTTATAATGGTTAATTATTTTTTAAATTATACATCTTTTTATTAATACGCGTTAAATTCTAATCAATAAAAATACAGAAAAATAAATGCGTACAACAAATTCAAGGTTAGTTAAAATTTTATTTTTATTAAATATTTTTATTTTGAATAATTACAATAATTATTTATTTAATATTCTTTTAAGATATTTTTTTTAAATCACTCTCATATATTAAAGAAAATTTAATATTCTTCAAGCAAAACATTTATCTCTTATTGTAATATATTTATTAAAATTGAAAAAATTGTGCAAGTATTCAATTATTATTTTAATTGTTCCTTTTAAATTGATTATTTCTAAAGATTAAAAATATAACAAAAATTATCTTCTTTGAAATTACTCAAAACTAAATTTTTCTTAAATGTCATTTTATTGAAAATATTTTTTTTAGTCTACGAGAAATTATTGAAAAATTTGGTTGCTGTTTTGTTATTTTCTTCTAACTCAATAATCAATATCCATTTTGGAAAAAATCTAACATTGGGAAAATTTTTTGGGAAATTTGATATTGGGAAAATTTTTTGGGAAATTTATTTTTTGGGAAACTTAATATTGGGAAAAAGTTTTTTTGGGAAAACATTTTTTGGGAAAAGTTTTTTTTGGGAAACGGATTTTGGGAAAATTGTCCATCAATCGAGATTGGGTTTTGCATGGAAAATAGTTTTCTTCGATGAATAAACAAGTTTGACACATGCTTTTGAAAAGTGAGATTTGTAAACGATACAAACTACACGGAGAGAAAAAGCAAGCCTTTCTAGCGTGAACTTTTACTATGCTTAAAGCAAGAATTCAATTGTTTTTAGTATGAGAGTTTTTCATAGTTTAAGAGTTTCATGCTTTTTCGGTATGAGACTCCGGGAAGCCATACTAAAAAAGTATGAAACTCCAACAATCGTAGTACCTTGTGTCACCTACGTTTATCCATCTAACGTGCGCTTCTTCACACTATGAATAACCGAGGCGTTATGGATAGGTTTTTATTCTTTGTTGCGTTACTTGGCCATTTTTACATTATTTAAATGTTTATTCCACAGAAAGGTGACTGTAGTGTTTTAACTTTATTTAAAAAAATAGTTTCAGATATCCGATATTTTTTGGAGCACTGCAGAGAAAACCTTAACGGGAAATGAACGAATGTTTTAATGATGGGCCGATTGGGGTACAAATTATCCAAAATAAAAAATCCAATCCATAAAGTTCGAAAACTTAGATGTTCCAGAGGACAGAAGATCCAATACTTAGAAGGTACAAAAAGACGAAAAGTCCAAAACTTAAAAAGTCCAAAATGTGCGAAATGTCCAATTTGAAAGTTCCAATGATTTAAAAAGTCCAGCAAAAAAAAATAATGGAAAATAATAAATTTGAAAATAATAGAATGAATTGTTTTATTATCTTTTCTGTGGTTTGAAGTTGTTGCATGCCTTCAAATCATTTTCAGCACATTGAAAAAAATGTTGAGTATCGTGACTCGCTACGAAAAATTTGTTGAAGAAAATATATAAAATTTGAATTTTTTGTGAAAAATATAAATAGCAATTCGTTTTCATGTCAGGAATATAATTTTGACAAGAATTAATTAAAATTTTGTTATAGAAGGAAGTTATTTAGAAAAATACATAAAAATAATTTTTCAAATTTTGAAAAAATTAAATAAAAAAAAAATTTGTACATATATTTAGAAATCCTTGTGTCAGATTCTAGGTATTGATGACTGCAATGTACATGGGTCAATCTCTAGAAAGGAACAAATTCAGAATTGAAATTTCATAAAAAAATCAGTTTTTCAAAATTCAAAATGGCAGATTCGACATGGAGGACACTTTTTTGAAAAACTAATTGGGTTTGTTTTAAAGTAGATATTCGTGTATTTCTTCCTCATGAGGAAGCTTTACATTCGTGACGATTTTCAATTTTTCAAAAGAAGGTTATATGGACTCATTTTCGTCTAGAACATATGTAGGGTAAAGTGCGGATAGATGCCCCCTTTCTCAGTTCTCCGATATGGAAGAAACTATATTTATGTATTATTGATCGTTTTTATACCTATTGGTTATAACAATTTGTCTGCAAAGTGACAGCCCGCTGGCACCTCAGGGTTATTAGTTAGAATAATGTGAAAATTTCAGATTGCTAAAAGTGTCAAAAAATTTTCAAACCACTGAACAAAATTTTTCATTACAAGAATCAAGGCTATTTAATACGTTAACAAATATTTGCAATTATTTTCTTGTCTCAAATTAATCAGAGAAACATATTAGGTCCGCATCTTACATTTTTTTATAATAATTGTTATAATAAATAATAATAACTTACAGCAGGGAGCGTCTAACCCACCCAGGTGGGATATATGGCCAAATGCAGACCTTTCTTATTTTTGTTCTGATTCATTTATTATTTATTCTAGGTATTCGGTCCTTCCATATGTTAATGATAAATAGTAAAAGTGTAGAAAAATCGAATAGTCATTTAAAAATATCAATATTTATTGAATTTAGATGTAATTTTCGAATTGGAGGGCATCTATCCGCACTTTACCCTATATTCAATTCTGAGCAAATGTCCAGATGTATGTGTATGTATGAGTGTGTGTGTCACAAAATATCTCAGACAAATTTTATTGAATAATCCTGAAATTTTGCAAGTTTATTGCAGTCATTAATACCTAAAATCTAACACAAGGATTTCCAAATATATATACAAAATTTTTTTTATTAAATTTTTTCAAAATTAAAAAAACTATATAGACACGTATATGTTTTATTATATAAAATTTACGATTTATTTTTCATTTCAAGCAAATCTGATGAATGTTTCAAAAAAGTTTTCGCCATATTGTATCCCCCATTTTAACCACTTAGCGGCATGGCGTTCCCATTGGCGTCGCATGAGTAGGTGACAGAAGCGTCAAAAAAATGAGTAAATGGCGTTCCTATTTAAACTTAATTCCTAAATTCTGTAAACAAATTAAGTTTACCAAACCAAATGTTATTTATTATTTGAGACTATGAATCTTAAATGGATTTTCGAAAATTCAAATAGGCGGATTCAAAATTGTGAACTATTTTGGGTGAATATTGAAACGCCATTCGTAAAAAGTATTAAAAATTGGCTACATTAAAACCTTTTTAAAACCATTTAAGATCTCTAAAAAATAATTTTTTCTTGTCCTATTCATCTTCATTTATCTCAAATAATAAATAACATTTGGTTTGGTAAACTTAATTTGTTTACAGAGTTTAGGAATCAAGTTTAAACAGGAACGCCATTTTCGCATTTTTTTGCCGCTTCTGCCACTTACTCATGGAACGCCAATTGGAACGCCATGCCACCGAAGTGGTTAAATTTTCAAAAACTGACTTGAAATTCGTAATCAGCGACCCCAAAACCCTCCGAGTAACGAGTTTCAAACGAATCCGATAAATTTTTCATAAAATTGTCCGCCATATTGAATCCGTTATTGTGAATAACTGATATTGGATTCGTAATCAGCGACCCCGAAAACCCCCGAGGAACGAGTTTCAAACGAATTCGATGATTAATAAAGTTTGTAATTTAGGTACTGTATAATGGAGATATACCATCGGTAATGGAGGAGAGTATTCTTCCATTAGACTGCTTCGAAATGTTTTAATTCTAATGTAAAAAAATGTTATAAATAAAGAACGTAGCCGGATAAGTATTGTTTTGCGGCCCCCGCTAAAATTTCCACGATATTTTCAGGATGAATTAGTCTCTATATGAAACTTTTTTCCCCAAGTATCAACTCGAAAAAATTATTTTTGAAAAACTTGTGGCACTTTTTTGAAAAAATTAAAAATTAAATTTTCTCTGAATTGACTGAACCGTTAAAGCCCTCAAAGAAATATGTTAAAAAGGAAGCAAAAGTGCACCTAAAAAAAATTTTGTGATAAATTTTTTGCAGTGGAAGGGGTAAAAAAAATTTTTTTTATTTTTTTTATTAATTTACTTGGCACAATCACCATATATTTTTTTCTACATTCTCTTACATACCAAGAGGAACATATATTTTTTCCAGCTTGATCTAAAGGGTACTTGATAGTTAAAATTAAAAAAAACTTATTTTTGTCCCTTAAAATGTATAGTATCTCATGAGATTTAAGGGCCAAAAATAAGTTTTTTTAAATTTTAACTATCAAGTACCTTTTAAATCAAGCTGGAAAAAATATATATTACTCTTGGTATGTAAGAGAATGTAAAAAAAATATATGGTGATTGTGCCAAGTAAATTAATAAAAAAAAATTTAAAAAAATTTTTTTTACCCCTTCCACTGCAAAAAATTTATCACAAAATTTTTTAGGTGCACTTTTGCTTCCTTTTTAACATATTTCTTTGAGGGCTTTAACGGTTCAGTCAATTCAGAGAAAATTAAATTTTTAATTTTTTCAAAAAAGTGCCACAAGTTTTTCAACAATAATTTTTTCGAGTTGATACTTGGGGAAAAAAGTTTCATATAGGGACTAATTTATCCTGAAAATATCGTGAAAATTTTAGCGGGGGCTGCAAAACAAGGCTTATCCGGCTACGGCCTTAATACAACATTCGTTTTCTTTGTTTTTAAATAAAACAATAAGTTTAAAATTATTACTAATTATTATTATTTATTTTCTAAAAACTAAATTTATTGCAATAACGGAACGGAGTTTTTATTCTGTCGATGAACACTGACACATTAAAGATCTTTTTAAAACTGATTGTTTTCTTCATACACTGAAATCTGGATCGCTGAGACTCTGTTTACATAGTTTATAGGCGAGGAAAAGTAGAGGGCCGAGCGCGGACTATAAAGTGGCGATCAGTGCCGTACATAACCGTAGAGAAAAAAGGTTCGCAGTGCCTGATGCTATTAAAGCGTTTACAGAAACACGAAAAATAAATCATTATTTAACAAATAAACAAAGATATGAAATCGCTACGAAGATTGAGGCGGGAGAAACTAAAGAAAATAAATATTAATTAATATTAAAATATTATAATGAAATTTTAAAAGAAACGTACACGCATAAAATACTTTGAACGGCCCTTTTTGTTTGCTTTTCAGTCTCAACTGATCCTCTGGATCGGTGAGAAGCCATCCCCTATCAGTCTCACCAGATCCAGATTCCAGTGTATTTCATCATTTTATGCAATAATCATAACTATACTGACACTACAAAGAGTTTTGATGTTTTTATTTCTATGTTATCGTTTTTGTTTATATTTTATAATTATATTTATGAGCGGTAACGGAGAGGAGTTTTACTTCTGCACAAAACTAATTTAATTCCAAAAAATATCTAACAAATAGTTTGCTTTATTCTTCATAAGTCAATTACAAATAGAATAATAAGTAGATATTACAGAATTAATATAATACCTCTTCTATAAATGTAACTTACTTCACGAATGGTAACGAAGGAGAGTTTTTGTGCTATATAAACACGTGTATATTTAAATATTTCAAATTTTCGATTTATTTTGCATAGGATCCAATTAAATCATGATGAATTCTATTATTAGGACGTAAATGTTTTGAAATATTATTATTATTTATTTAAAAAAATCTAATGTACGTGTCATTTGTCCCGATCGTGAGAATGATCCACCTACAAAATTTGAGGAAAATCCATTGAAGCGTGTCTGAGATAATTATACATGTATTCTAGGCAAAAATGAGTCCATATAACCATGAGGAAGCAAAATTATTCAACAGTATAAATAAATTTTCCAAAGTTAATTGGGTGCCTATATCTGAGGGAGACTTTCAGCTTCATATAAATAATTCCTTTTTTTCATCTAAAAAAATTACAAGCCAACACTTTGCAAACACACATGGTGTCTCACTTGTGTCTATAAAAATGAGTTACTCAACCTCTTCACAATCCAGAAAAAATAAAGTTTTTGTGTCATAAATGTTGAAAAAATGTTAACGAATTCGTTAATTCTTAACTTCTTTTTGGTCGACATTTTGAATTTTGAAACACGAATTTGGATTTAGAGACGCCGAAAATCCCCGAGTCTTTTTCGATGCCACTATAGCGGTCAGTGACAGGAAAAGTGTAAGGTGCTTTAAACCATTGGGATACAAAATATCAGTACGTACGTATAAGTATAACACGTCTTCTAACTGCGAGGTAAATACGCTCTACACGAAGACAAAAGTCTAGCTTTTATAATAGTGTTTAGTTTAATACTATTTAAATTCAAGTTTTTTTTGTATATTTAAGTCTAAGATGCTTATGTCACTCAAAAAATTCTAAAGGAAAAACACATTTGTAAATTCATTAAAACGATAGGTTTCAAAACGATATTATAAGTACAAATCTTTCTAAATTTTATAACTTTATTACTTAAGCTGCTAAAAACCATCAAAATCACGTAGATACAAGATTACCATCAATCCAATTAACAAAAGTACAACCACTTGAGTCCCAGGTAATGACTACAGGGTTTGCATCCGCAATAAAACTCGACATTTTTTAATTTCGTGGGTTTTCCCAAAAAATTCGGGTTGTCTCGGGACAAATCGGAATTTATGTAAAAATCAACATTATGTATTTACCTAAACTCGTCTTTTTTGAAAAAAGAAAAACACTTACTGTTCGACAACTGACCTGTGCAGATCGTGCACTAGGCTTCAGAAATATGTCTCATTTAAACTTTCTGTCATCCATTTTGTCAAGTACGACTCAATTTAATGTTTAAATAATAAATACAGTTGTTAAGAAATGCAAATTACTTTATGTGTTTTTCATTGTGTAACAACCTTTTCACAAAATTTCATTCACTTTAAAATTCAAAAGTAATCACACACAACAAATAGCTTATACTGATTTCGCATGATTTAGTCACGCTTTAAAGGCATGAAAACATATCGAGTCACTCACATGAAATTTTTGTGCCAACACAATATTTTTGAGGTTTGTACAGAATAATTCACAAAGGACGCATTTAATTTCTTGATGCTCTTTCAGTCTGCTAGACTTTGCTAGATTGTACACAGTACTACTGAAAAGCTGTTGGTACATCTGCTGAACTATTTGTCAACCAGCCGCTTACTTAATGCCATTGGTAATCAGGTTTAGGAGCAACTCGCCCAATTTTGATTGAGCTGTGAGTTCAAACATCAAGTAGCGCAGCATAATAGTCAATTGCGGAACTGTTCTTCCAGCAGTTTGTCAGTGTAATGTCATACACACACTTGCTATCTTACGTATTTCAAATATGAGAATGTGTAAAACATATTATATGAAAATGAGATATTTGTTTTTGCAGTGAAATTAAGGAAATCCAGAAGCTTAACTCCCACGTGAGAAGATTCCAAGGAAAGCACATCTTGAAATTTACGTCAGAATTCATGTTGGAAATTCCTCTGGGATTCTGACTACACGGAAAAACCTTTAAGCTCACCCGAAACTTATGCGTCAGCGCCACCACAAAACTCGTTCATCTGCACTCCCAAACTGAGTGACCCACATACTCAGTTATTATTTTCTAAACTTTTTGGGAAGTTTGTCTATCGAAAACGGTAACGCTACGCACCCAGTGGCGGGCGATCAGACTTTCCATGCAGTGAAAAATTTAATTTTATCAGAATATTTGAAAAAAGAGAGAAAAGTGAGAATAATTTTACTTTTTCCTTTAAAAGAAGAGTATTGAGAGCAACATTCCTGCACCAGGATTACGATAGGCAATACCAGTTACCTAAAAAGTCAGTCCAACCTACCGTTTAACATAGAATCCATGAAACTACCGTGTTAAAGTCAAGTCACGTGCATCTGGGTTTTCAAGTGAAGACTCTAGACTCTACGTGTGTCAGATCGCAGTTTCACGGTGATACGATTTCCAATCTTTATTTAAAGTGTAAGTATAGTGGAATTTACGGGAAATCAGCAACGCAAATTTCCAAATTAAAAGAAAACAAATGTTTACATTCTTGAGTGTGTATTTCGATTTTCCACCCCACAGAAATTACAATATAATTCTTTTTTCAAAAATCTATTTTGGGTAAAATTTTAATTTTTTAAAAAACTTTCTACACACACTGGAACATCAAACTGAAATTTACATAATCATAATCGTCCCGAGACCTCATTTCTTAACCAATCATACAGGCAAAAGACTATTTTAAAATACACCTAGAGTACTCCTTAAACTAAAAAATCAGGCAAAGAAGCAGGCTCAACGCGCCTACATCATAGGGTTTCGTGGCCTAAAATGACAAAAATGATGATAATGATAATGACTGAATAAAAAAAAAAATAAATAATAATTTATTTAGAAATTTTTTTTTTAATTAATTGTTTAAAAATTGTAATGAAGTAATTAGTTCTTTTAGTACTTTCGAGTATTTTCATGTCGCATATATTTTGAATGAAAATATGGAATAGGAGTGATTTAAAATATATTATCAAAAAGTATAACTTTAACAAATTAAGAATTTAATAATTTATTTTTAGCAATATACAAAAATTGTAGTACAGTTGTTATGACAACCATTACCATAGTAACGGTTGACATGGCAACGGTTGTTATGGCAAACATTAACATAGCAACGGTTGCCATGGCAACGGCTGTTATGACAACCATTACAATAACAACGGTTGCCATGGCAACGGCTGTTATGACGTAAGACTTAAGACTTAGGACTTAAGACCTTCTTATACCGAAGTTGCCATGGCAACGGTTGTTAAGACGTAAGACTTAAGACTTAGAACTTAAGACCTTCTTATACCGAAGTTAAGTCTTAAGTCTTAGGACATAAGAACTTCTTATACCGAAGTCTCGGTATAAGACTTAAAACTTAAGACTGAATACTTAAGTCTTAAGACTTAAAAACTACGGACGGACACCGAAGTCTCGCTATAAGGGTTTTGGCCCTTGGCCACGAAACCCTAAAAATTGAACTCCTAAAAATTTTAGTCATAAATAAATAATGTTAAAAAATAATTCAATAACGGCTTTAAAGTTTTTTGATATACTGAGAAAACTGGATATTAAAAATCTTAATAATGCTAGATATTAAAAAAAATATGCTAACCCTGTTAGAAGTAAAGGGATAGAAATCCTACCGACGGAACCCTATTGGTGAGACACTTGTGTCCGTAGCCAAATCGTGTTCCCCCTAGCGGCTAAACTATTTGACCTCGAGAGCTCAAATTTGGTACAGATACGTATTTTCACATGTAGATTAGAGGAAAAATATAGAGAACTTGCTATGTCATAATGGCCACAGCGTTGTCAAGGAAAAAGTAAAAAAATTTGTTTTTCTAATTTCCACATAATTTGATCTAATTAACTGAAAATGGGTTTATTAGTATATTTTTACAGTCTGATCACAAAAAAATATTTAAAAATCTAAAAAAAATTTTAAAAAAATTTTTTTAATTAAAAATTTTTTTTTTCTAATTTCTACATTATTTGATCTAATTAACTAATAATTGGGGTTATATTAATATATTTTTATAGTCTGATCACAAAAAAAATATTAAAAAATCTAAAAAAGGAATTAAAAAAAATTTTTTTAATACAATTTTTTTTCTAATCATCAGTAAATGTTAAATGGTAGAATTCAAATAAGCAATTTAAAAAATATATTAAAATGATTTGATAAAAAAAATACTTAAAAAAAATTAAAGTATTGTATATCTAATATTGTAAACAATAATAAGTAGAGGAACAAAATTCGCACAATTAGTTCCTCTACTTATTATTGTTTACAATATTAGATATACAATACTTTAATTTTTTTAAGTATTTTTTTATCAAATGATTTTAATATATTTTTATAATTGTTTATTTTCATTCTACCATTTACCGATGAATTTTGCAAGTATTTTAATATTTGTGTACGGAACCCGCCATTGCAGTGCGAGTTTAACTTGCACTTGTCCAATTTTTTTTATTTATCTCTGAAATAGAAAGAGATAAAGTTTCTCTATTCTAGTCTATCCATACTTAATCACTTCAATCACTTTTTATCTTTCCTTCTGTATAAATCTTTTTCAATAACTTTTATTTCATCACTTTTAATTCTTTCAATATCCACACCTATATCTTTCTATCTCAAATTACATCTTAGAATATACTTTTCTCTTTCAATAATCTTGTTTCTATTCCAGGATATCCCTTTTTTATTCTTCTAAATCTCTTTCTATCTTTCCTTTTTATTCAATCTTTTTTAATAACCATTACTTTATCGCCTTTTATTCTTTTACTATTCACTTCTTTCCCTTTCTATCCCAATTTTTATTACTACTATTGCTTTTTATCTTCTCTTCTTCTCAATCTTATTGAATAACATTTTTCCTATTATCTTTTTGAATACTTTTTTTATCAGGGTTGACACAGAATGAACATACATTCTTTTTTCTTTAAATTATAGTTATGGTCTGAATTTTTTACACTATTAGTCAGACTTTAATTAAATAATGTTATTATTATTAAAACAAATGTATAAACAAATTATTGTTGTTAATTACCAAAATATATAAAATTATATATATTTCAGATTTGAAAAAATTATTAGTTTGAATAAATATGTTTTATAAATAAATTTATATTTCAATTAAATATAAGTTAAAACAAAGTTTTTTAAGTTTAAAAAATTTGTTTTCTTAGTGTATTTTAAATTAAGTCTAGAAAAATTATTATTAAAATTATTTTAAAGAAGATTTAAAAAATATAATATTATAAAATATATTTAGCATCTAATTACTATTTAAACTAATCATTATTTTTTAATACTTTAATAGAAAAATGAATTTCATTTTAATAAAATTCATTGCTAAAAGAAAATTGCACTATTGAAGGTTAATTCTAAAATATAGAAACAATTATTAACAACAATAATTTGTTTATACATTTGTTTTAATAATAATTACATTATTTAATTTAAGTTTTGAGATTTTTGTACTACAAATAGTTAAATAATGTAGGGCCAAAATAAGTGAAACCGGACACTTGAAAAATTTTTGTCTCCAATTTTTAAGTTATCTATAATTTTTGGTAGATATATAGCACACTTTTTGCCCCTAAAATATTTTTCAAAAAAAAATTATTTTTGTAGTAATCAGGTGTTGAAGTTTTGGGTCATTTTATTTTAATTTTATTCTTACTTTGAAACAAATAAAGATAATTAAGTGATTTTTTTTTAATTAAAGCTTAAAGTCTATACTTTAAGGATTAAATAAAGCGATTGCTAAAAAATGAAAATTTATAATTGTTATTAACAATTCTTTTAAACAATTGCCAATTGAAGAATGTTCTCAATGTTTTTGAAAGATTAAATTACGATGTTATGATGTGCAAAACTCCAAGGATTAATTTAAAGAAAAAGAAAAAACAGTAACCTTCAATATTATAGGAATTGTGTAGATTTTTCTGAAAAATGCAGGCGAAAATCGATTTTTAATCTTAAAAATTCGCTTGAAAGCGTAAAGTTTGTAACAAAACAAAAGACAATCTTATTTATTCGTTTGCAATTTTATTTTTTTCCAGTAACTCGAGTCGAATTTCGCCTGCATTTTTTCAGAAAAATCTACACAATTTCTATAAAATTGCACTGAAAAAAAGTATCTTACAATGTATCTTATTCTAAGATGTAAGAGTAAAAATCCGTTTTCCATCTTAATATTAGGCACTAAACTAATCTTAAAGAATTTAAGACACTTTTCATATCTACGTAAGAATTAATATGTTTATACTGTCTTACTATTTAAGATACCTTCTGTAGTTACTTTATGTATCTTAATACAAGTTATTAAAGACACCGTAAGATATTTACCTTCTAAGATACTTGTATGTCGTCAGATACTTGAGAACGATAAGTTAGGACAGCCTAATATACTTTAAATATCTTACATATAAAGCCATTTTAAAGTCGGAGACACTTTAAGCATCTTATATACTATCTTACTACCCTGATGCTGATTCCATATTTGCTTACGTTCAAATATGGCATAGCAGTTCATAAATCACTGAAAGTTTTTCGGTTTAAGTAAAGCAGCCTGAAGCCCTGAACAAAATAGAACGCGAACAAGACGCAATGACACAAAAGAAAGATAATTGCATTTTCAAGCTATTGTAGAAACACCCTTAATATATTTCATCGCATATAGGACCTGTCACAATTCAAAAGTTTTACTGATGCAGTTACTCATCCCTGTAACGGACGTTAAACTAGCCAGCATTTAACCTACCAGTCGAAAGACAAAAATATTATCATCTGATAGTGTCAGATCATCAGGTAGTATAATTTGAAAAATGTCTTTAAAAAGGGTGTTCTGTACGATGGGAAGTGGAGATGAGCGTCGTTGCAAAATAATAAAATATTCAACTGAAGTCGGACATTTTTCGTGTTACAACAAAGTGGTAAGATACTGTATGTAGGTATTTTACTGAGGTAAGCTATCAAGATAAGAATAAGATGTTTTATGTATCTCAAAAGTGACTACAAAAACATCTTAAAAATGACTACCAAAACATCTTAATTAAGATACTTCTTTTTGCAGTGTGGAGGTTACTGATTTTTCTTTTTTTTTAAATTAATCCTTGGAGTTTTGCGCATCATAACATCGTAATTTAAACTTTTAAAAATATTGAGAACATTCTTCAATTTGCAATTGTTTGAAAGAATTGTTAATAACAATTATAATTTTTCATTTTTTAGCAATCGCTTTATTTAATCCTTAAAGTATAGACTTTAAGCTTTAATTTAAAAAAAATTCACTTAATTATCTTTATTTGTTTCAAAGTAATAATAAAATGACCCAAAAACTTCAACACCTGATTACTTCAAAAATAATTTTTTTTTTGAAAAATATTTTAGGGTCAAAAAGTGTACTCATATATGTACCAAAAATCATAGATAACATAAAAATTGGAGACAAAAATTTTTCAAGTGGCCGGTTTCACTTATTTTGGCCCTGTAACAAGTTCTAAACGTTAAAAAAATTAACCAAATCTTATCTTATTCAAAATTTTATAAGTTTTCCAAATCTGCAAAATTCAAGTCTCTGTCTTCATTTTTGGCAAAGTTATTATGATTTTAGAGGAGCTGCCTTTTTTCTATCTCTTCGGTCGATCGGACCGACGATTTCCGACGGTAGTATATATTTCAATTATTTATACTTTTAAATGTTTAGAAACACTGTTTTTATAATTCCAGTTAATATGTTAAAAATTTATTTTTTTATTCGTGTTCTCCGCATACATATTATTGTCTCTCAAATACATATTGCTGTTCTACACTGCGTATGGCTAAAACAGCAATACTGTATGGCAGTATCATATCTACCAATATAATATGTCAGAATTGGCTATATTTATGGCAGTACCATAAATATATTTTTTTCAGTGCATTAGATTAATTTGAAATCTTTTACTCGGGGATTTTTAGGGTTCCTGATCACGAATATGATGTTTGTTTTTGAAAATTCAAATTGGCGGATCCAATATGGCCTTTACTAATATTGGATCCGATATTTTAAATATTCAATAAGTTAATATAATTCACTTCTTGACAAATGAGGATTCACTTATTTAATAATTGAATGTTTACTTATTCATATGTGTGTATGTACTTATTTTATAAGTGAATATAATTCACATAATTCATCTGTGAATATTCGCTTATTCTACGTTGAAGAGTTTTGAAACATGGAATAAGTGAATATTCACTTAAAATAAGTGAAATTTCACTCATTCACATTTATAAAGTAAGCAAGGAAGTAATCAAGACGTGAAAAAGCAAATAAGTTAGCAAGTAAGTAAAAAACTAAGCAATTATTCAAGTAAATAAGCAAGTAGGCAACTAAAAAAGTATGTAATTAATTAAGTAAGAAGAATGCAAAAAGGAAATATGCAAGTAAGTTATTTGTTTGTTTGTTTATCTAATTGTTTGCTTAATTTTTATTAATTAAATAATTGAATTTTAATTTGTTTAATAATAAAATAATAAATTAATTAGTACAAATAAGTTGAAAAAAACAAACTATTAATGTGAAAGTTTTTTATTTGACTACGTGGCACTTAAAAAAGTATTTCAATCCAGAAAACTAACACTTCGGACAAGTCAAGGAAGTTTTACCAAACTATTCCTGAAACATTAGTGCCCATCAACGAGAAATTTAAAATAAAATTAAAAATTTTATTTAATTTATATTAAACGTTCAGTTTCAATTGTGTTTTAACTTTTTAGTACTAGCTTGTAAGGAATAAAGATATGATATTAAATTTTGAATATTATTACTGAAAAAATAATTTAAAAATTATTATACCAGAAAGTTTGCACCACAAACTTCAAAATTATCTCCACACGGATAACAATGAAGTATTTAATAAATTGTTTATTTGGAGAGACAAACACACTATATTTATGAATCTGAAGTTACCAACGTTGATTTAACGAAAAACTTAATAAAAATTTTCTCAGGATATAAATTTTTCTTGTATATTTTTAACACAAGTAAACCCTCCAAACTCTAAAATAAAAAAAAGTGGAAAACGCAGTGATTTTTATTCCTTTTTTTTTTAAATTTATCCAAAAATTACTAAATTTTTTAAGTAAATTAATAATTCTTCTCCTCGGTAGCCACTTTTTTCTTTTGATAATTGTTTATTCTAATGTCGTGTGCCATTTAAAAAAAATTCCAAGTAGTTCCAAATCGGGGAACACAGTAATTTTGAATTTTTTTGTGTCACGCATTTTCCCAAAATTCCGAAATTTCATTTAAATTCATAATTCCTCGCCCCAGTAGTAATTTTTTTCTTTTGATAATCGTTTATTTTGACATTAGACATTATTTTAAAAACATTTCAAGTGATTCCAAGTCGGGGAAAGCAGTGATATTTATTTTTTTGTCGAATTTTTTTCCAAAAATCCTGGAATTTTATTTAAAAAATCAAGATCACTGCTTTCCCCGACTTGGAACTACTTGGAATTTTTTTTAAATGGCACACGACATTAGAATAAACAATTATCAAATGAAAAAAATGACTATCGAAACAAGGAATTATTAATTTACTTAAAATTTAGTGATTTTTGGAAAAATTAAAAAAAATGAATAAAAATCACTGCGTTTTCCACTTTTCTTTATTTTAGAGTTTGGAGGGTTTACTTGGGTTAAAAATATACAAGAAAAATTTATATCCTGAGAAAATTTTTTTTAAGTTTTTCGTTGAATTACCGTTGGTAACTTCAGATTCATAAATATAGTGTGTTTGTCTCTCCAAAGAAACAATTTATTAAATACTTCATTGTTATCCGTGTGGAGATAATTTTGAAGTTTGTTGTGCAAACTTTCTGGAAATAACATACACGACCCTGATTGTGAGTTTAAACCGCCTTGAGTTTAAATTGTCTGGCGAACTTGCAGATGAACCCAGGCTCAAATGCAGTGGGATTTTTTAGTAGCACTAAGAGTAAAAATACTCGAATGATAAGCCACTGGAAAAATCTCAACCAAAAATTGAAAGTAGCTGCCAAAAGTACGTAGAGGCTAAATAGTACTACTCTTATTTGCATTTAAAAAAATTTTTTGTTTTCGAGATATAACTAATAGTACAACCTACCCCCAGCACTATCAACCCTGCTCTCCCTCACGTCACTGTTTTATCTTCATCTCACAGAGAGAAGAGGTGTAGTGTAGTCAATTTACCATAAAGCGTTTAGTAAAATATTTACTACGACGATAGTGGCGCCAACTGAATGTTTAGTAAAATACGCTACCTAACCTCTCTGTTTAGTAGAATATACCGTTTGATGTGTATACACTGAAAACTCCGAAGAGCGAACGGCTAGAATCTTAGACCGCTCTTGAGAGTTAGTCCTTGAACGGCCGGGAGAGGTCAGAATCTATAAACACTCAGGGCCGTAAGCGTAGTTTTGTCCCTTTCAATTTTTTTCAAAGCGTGACGCGCACATGGTGTGAACATCACGGACTACTTTTAACTATACGCTCCTGCTTGCAGATTTCAGTATCTGAATCAGATCATTTTTCCCCCGTCTGTGTACCGTGACTCATCCCTATTTATTTCGCTCTTCGGAATACCGCTCTTCAGAGTTTCCAGAGTACGATAGTATCTTACTAAACAGTACAGTAAATGTTGCACTGACTATACCGTCGGTCCAATTATTATTATAAATCTACATGTTTTGACAAATCAGATTATCTGCTGCCCAAAGTAAAAACCTAGTAAGTCGCATTTGCCGTTAAGATGAAAGTGGCTTAAACGGTAAGCGAGTTTGAACCTTACGGAAAATGCGACTTACTAGGTTTTTACTTTGGGCAGCAGTTATGCGGTTTTATTAATTTATCGTGAATTCAAGTGTTGGATTTAATTGGTTCTTTAAAAAAATAAAAAGGGCCCATTTTGTCGATTCTTTGCAAAAGGGTAGCTCCATGCCTAAAAAATCAAAGTTGTACACTAGTTTTTCGATTTTGTTGAAACTTCGAACTCTCTAAATATGAATCAGCGAAATTTCACTGATTCTCAGCGATAAGTATGCCACTAATTTCAATCAGCGTATATGCGCTAATTAATCAGTGAAATTTCACTGATTATTCAGTGAAATTTCACTAATTCGCAGTGCATATACGCTAATTGAAATAGTGGCATACTTATCGCTGATTCAGATTTAGAGAGAAATTTTTAAGTGGAATATATGCCTATAAAGAGCCTCATTTCGATTTTGAAAAATTTTGGATTTACAAGGTTTTTAAAATTTTTTTTGAAATTTTGAAAATGGTATATCTCTAAGGAAAATGAATGAAATTTAATTAAATTTTTAGGGAATGCTTATTGTTTACAGACAATTTAAGAAAATATTTTTGAAAAAAAAAAATTTTTTTTAAACAAATTATTTAAAAAACTAGCTAAAATAACGCGCGCTGAAGCGCGCGTGAAGTTTCTTTTTCATTGACATTAAAAAAAAAAAAAATTTCAATTATTCAGAAGAATTTTATTCAAAATCACTATTTTTCTAAATATATTCAGGAAAATCACGAAAAAGTCAGAAAATTTTGTCAAATGTACAGAAACAATATTCAATTTCGAAAATTCTTAAGAAAACTCTAAATGTTATATTCCTCATTATTGAAAAGATTTTCAATCAAACTTTACAGATTTTAAATACAATTCAGGTTTATGAAAAACTTTAATAATTCAAATTCTTATAAAATTTGTTATATTTTTACATTTCATTCATTATTAAAAATAATAATGGATTTATGGATGAATTTTACTTAAAACACTAAAAAAAAAAATTGAATTTTGGAAAAATTATAAATGATTGCAAATACTCAATAATATATAATATTATTATTTATGTTCAATGATAAAAAAAAACATAATGATTAAATTTTGGTGAAATTCTTTATGAAAATTGAATTTTAAGAAACATCCAATTAGTATTTAATAAATTGTTTATTTTTATAGTTGGATAGTTGATTTCTTGTAGAATTTTCTAATAAATTGAAAAATTAATTTCAGTTAAAATTTTGGATCAAAATTGAATATCATATTCAAAAATATTTATTTATTAGAGAATTCTGAGGGAATTTATTTGTTGGACCCTGGAAGTAAACATTTTCTTAAACAATTGAGCTTTATCAACAAATTTTTTTTTTAAATAATGAATGAATGCTTTTGAAAATTTGTAATGAATTTTTTTTATAATTGCATTTTAGAGAAATTTGATGAAAATGTACATATTAAAATAATTGAACTTTGGAAATGGATTTTGTTGGTTATAAAGATAATTTAAATTTTAAAGGGAATTTTTGGCAATTTAGGAATATAATTGGATTTTTGCAAAAAAAAAAAAAATTTATATTACGTTTAAAAATAATTGAATTCATCAAAGTAATTCGTAAGGTGTCAATTCACGGAAAATTTTTTTTACGGAATTTTTTTTCACGGAAAAACAAAAAACGGTTGAATCTTAATTTGAGGGAAATAATGAAAAAACCTTAAATTCTATTCTTGTTAATTTATAATGGTTAATTATTTTTTAAATTATACATCTTTTTATTAATACGCGTTAAATTCTAATCAATAAAAATACAGAAAAATAAATGCGTACAACAAATTTAAGGTTAGTTAAAATTTTATTTTCATTAAATATTTTTATTTTGAATAAAGTGCAGAATAATTTTCATTAATTATTGAAATAATTAAATTTAATTAATTAAATTTAATAAATTAAATTAAAATGAAATGAAAAATAATAATTAAATAATAAATAAAATAAAATAATTACAATAATTATTTATTTAATATTCTTTTAAGATATTTTTTTAAATCACTCTCATACATTAAAGAAAATTTAATATTCTTCAAACAAAACATTTAACTCTTATTGTAATTTATTTATTAAAATTTTAAAAATTGTGCAAGTATTCAATTATTATTTGAATTGTTCCTTTTAAATTAATTATTTTTAAAGATTAAAAATACAACAAAAATTATCTTCTTTGAAATTACACAAAACTAAATTTTTTTTCAATGTCATTTTATTAAAAAATTTCGTTTGCCGTTTTCTAATTTGTAATTTTGTTTCCAAATAATTCGCAATTTTACGAATTTAATTTTTGCTTACAATCAAGAACAAATTTGTATAGACGTTCCTATAAAATATGGACCCATTTTGAAATTTTTTTTTATTATCTATATGGTTTCATACATTAAATTATGCAGTTCATTAATTTATCGGTAATTTAAGTGTTTAATTTAATTGCTTCTTAAGAAAAAACTAAAAAGGCCACTTTGTCGGTTCCTTGTAAACCCACAAAGCAGCGTAACTTTCCTAAAAAAGTATTTATAATTTCCTCGCAAACTTCGAAATATTTACTTGCAAAGTTTAGTAAAAATTTCGTAAAGATTTAAATGTCTCATTTCAATAAATGTTTAGCATGAAATTTTCAGGAAAGTTTTACCTTACTTTTTCGGTTATAAGAGAGATGTCGAAAAATTTATTTAAATGTTCAGGAGAGTTTTAAGCTATAAATTTTTAGGAAAAATATCAGGGATGTTACAATGTTTGGAAAACCTGGAAATGTCAGGGAATTTTATTTTGTATGGAAAAGTCAAGAAAAAATGAGAAAACACCTGGAAAATAATTGTTTTTTTAAATTATGTTAATTTTTGGCGAATTTTACAATGAAAAAGTAGCCTTTGGTACTTGTTCCGCTGCACTCTCTATAATTGAATCAGTAAAATTTAACTGATTTTCTTTAACTCTATTCTGGTGATTTAAATCAGTGAAATCTCACTGAGGACCAATTAAAAATGATTGAAATTTCAGTCATATTTTATGATCCCCAAATTTTGAACGTTCAAATGAACGAAATATTTTTTATTGCAGATATTTTTATAAATTACTAATCAGGAAAACATTAAAAATACTGAAGTTTTATGTTTAGAAACTCAGTAATTAATTTTTTTTGAATAGTGACGCAAAGTAATTGCAATAAAAATTTAATTTATAGAAGAAATAAATAAATTTCATTCATTTGAACGTTCAAAACTTTAGGATCTTCATATTTTCACCTAATTAAAAAAATGTTATTGTTATAATTTATTTTTAAAAAATCGCTTTTTATTTCAATTGTTATAAATATTTATACTGCTCTCTAAATTTTAATTAATTTAAAATAATTAAATTAAAAATAAAAAATCAGTCACTAATGTAAATAAATTTTAACAAATAGGATTTTCAAAGTATTTTAATTTAATAATTGATAAGTAATTGAATTTTTAAAAAAAGTCATATTCTAATGTATTCACGTTTTTTAGTTCGAAAATTAATAATTAAAATTTTTATTAGTTAATTTAAAATAAACATACGCTTAAATTTTTTTTAATAAAATTGAATTTTTGCAAAGTTTTTTTTAATGTTGAAAAATAAGGTTTTTGAAATGTTTTAATGTCTAATAAAACAATAGTTTCAAGATAATAGAATTAAAAAAAATTAATTGATAATTTTTGAATAAATTAAAATTTATTTACATTTCATATTATTTGAGACCTATAAAAGTCAGGGAATTTTATTCGAGAAAAATTATAGCAACTCTGAAATTTTACGATAAACATTTCTTATTGAAGTGAAACATTTATTTCTTTACTCAATTTTGACTAAACTTTGTAAAGAAGTTTTGAAGTTTGAAGCTTCAACCTTTTGTGACTGCTAATAAATGGAAACAACAAATTGTTGAAAAATAATTAAAATGAATTTGTAATCCTTTACATTTTTTGCATGGGACTAAAATAATTTGAGAATTTCAGATTTTTTATTAGAATATGTATTATTATTTTTAACGTATTTTTGAATTTTAAGTTTTATTAAGTAGTGCATAAACGACGCTTCGATATAAACAATAAGAATAAAAGAAAACATTCTTTTATTTATTTTATATTTTTATGTTTACTTTTGTGATGTATTGTTGGGTGAGATGGTTATTAATTAATTTTATTAAAAATTTTTCATGTTAATGTTAAAAAATTTAAGAAATATTTTTAAAAAATTAAAAATGTCTGAGAAGAAAGTAATAATTGATCTAATTGACATTAGAGATAGAGATCTATTTGTAGCTTGAGTCGAAAGTTACAATAAAATGACATTGATTAACGATTGGATTCAGTGCAGTATTTGAAATTTTCGGCTACATGAAAACTGCACTAAATCCCATGATGAATGTTCAAAATGTGACTAGAATAAGAGGAAAGTAATTTGAACCCTAGTTTGCTTTTGTCTAATACATTGTACTTATTTATAGGGGTAAATTACTTGTAATATTTGGAAAATTTTGAGAAGTATATTATTATTTTAATATTAAAAATAATAATCGTTAAAAGAAAAAATACTCTGTAAATCTGAAAAAGCGAAATTCCACTATTTCACAGCGATAAGTATACAGCTAATTTAAAAAACGTATACACGTTAATTAAACAGTAAAATTTCACTAACTGACAGCGTATACTCAGATAGCACAACATTTTGCAGAAAGTTTGCGTTGCAAACTTCGCAAATTTACATGCAAGTTTGCAGCAAATTGGCAAATGTTCGCATTGTGCAAAGTTTGCGGAGCAAACTTACAGAAAACTTGCGTGGCAAGGTTAATTAAAATGTCTGCGCAGTAGTTTTCTGTGACATATAGAGCTGCGCATTACCTTTTTTCATCTTTCCTGGGAGGGAGGGTAAAATTTGACTAAATATGTGCATTTTGAATACAACAAAATTTTTTTGGAAATTTTTTAAGTTTTCAGAAAGTTTGCTGCAAGCTTGTTACAACTTGTCTGCAAGTTTTCTGGGAAAACATTGAGCAAGTTTGCTCCGCAAACTTCACACAAGGCGGACATTTGCCAATTTGCCACAAATCTGGGTATACGCTAATTTGAATCAGTTGTATGATTTTTGCTATTCTTTAGATTTAGAAAGTATGAAATTTAGTAAATTTCTATTATTTATTTGATTTATACACCTGTCTGACTTACATACATGGCTATACAAGTGTTTTTACATTTCGTAATTTTCACTTTTAAGAACTTACAAAATAGTCTCATATCAATAATTTCTCGTAGACTGAAAAAAATATTTTCAATAAAATAACATTGAAAAAAAATTTAGTTTTGAGTAATTTCAAAGAAGATAATTTTTGTTGTATTTTTAATCTTTAAAAATAAAAAAAGTATTTTCAATAAACTGACATTGAAAAAAAATTTAGTTTTGAGTAATTTCAAAGAAGATAATTTTTGTTGTATTTTTAATCTTTAAAAATAATTAATTTAAAAGGAACAATTCAAATAATAATTGAATACTTGCACAATTTTTTCAATTTTAATAAATAAATTACAATAAGAGTTAAATGTTTTGCTTGAAGAATATTAAATTTTCTTTAATTTATGAGAGTGATTTAAAAAAATATCATAAAAGAATATTAAATAAATAATTATTGTAATTATTTTATTTTATTTATTATTTAATTATTATTTTTCATTTCATTTTAATTTAATTTATTAAATTTAATTAATTAATTTAATTATTTCAATAATTAATGAAAATTATTCTGCACTTTATTCAAAATAAAAATATTTAATGAAAATAAAATTTTAACTAACCTTGAATTTGTTATACGCATTTATTTTTCTGTATTTTTATTGATTAGAATTTAACGCGTATTAATAAAAAGATGTATAATTTAAAAAATAATTAACCATTATAAATTAACAAGAATAGAATTTAAGGTTTTTTCACAATTTCCCTGAAATTAAGATTCAACCGTTTTTTGTTTTTCCGTGAAAAAAAATTCCGTAAAAAAAATTTTCCGTGAATTGACACCTTACGATTTTATTGAAATTTGTTTTAAAATAATTGAATTGTTTTGTGAAATTTTATTGAAGAAAATACGTATTCAATTTTTTTTAAAATTCTCGTCGAAATTTCAATTATTTCAAAAATTGTTAACAAAATTTTTGGCAAAATTCAATAATTAAAGAAAATTTTAATAAAGTTCTTTGCAAAAGTTCAATTAAAAAAAAAAAAAATGTATTATTTGCAAATTATTATTATTATTATTATTATTTTAATATTATTATTATGTATTATTAATTACAAATTTTTTTTGTAAAATTTTTTTCTCTTAAAAATATTATTAAAAATCGTCAAACGAAATCAATTCTTTCGTATTATTAATGTGGTAATAAAAATGTTATTAAAAAAAAAAAAAATATGGAAAATTTCCAATTTTTTTAAACTGAAAAAAAAAAAAAATTTTGAGGAACTTTCAAATAAATAAATGCGTGACAACCCTGATCAAGTCTTTAATAAATTTCTCAAGCAAAACAAATAATAAAATAAAAATATTTCTGCCCAAAAGGCAGAATAAGAATAATCTTAAGACATTTAAATTATTTGAAAGTAACTGAAAATATTATTAGAAATTGGGGTATCTAAAAAAATTGCTTATTAAAATAAAAAAAAAAAAAAATTATTTTATTTATTTATTGTTACATAGTGCTAATTTTTCTGGGAAAAGAGAGAAATATGGAAAAATATAATAAATAATTTTTGTAAATTAATAAAAATAGTTCAGTATTATTTGAAAAATAAAAATAATATTTCTAATAAAATAAATAAAAACCTATTATTAAATTTAAAAAGTAAGAAAAAAAAAATTATTATATATATAAAGAAAAATAATATTATCTATCAAAAATTCAAAACATATAAAAAGAAAAACAAAAGCATAATCATGACTAACTTCAAGTGTGGACAGACTGGACAGAATGAATGAATGAATACGACGATTATTATAGTTAACTAGCTAAAATAACGCGCGCTAAAGCGCGCGTGAAGTTTCTTTTTCATTGACATTAAAAAAAAAAATTTCAATTATTCAGAAGAATTTTATTCAAAATCACTATTTTTCTAAATATATTCAGGAAAATCACGAAAAAGTCAGAAAATTTTGTCAAATGTACAGAAACAATATTCAATTTCGAAAATTCTTAAGAAAACTCTAAATGTTATATTCCTCATTATTGAAAAGATTTTCAATCAAACTTTACAGATTTTAAATACAATTCAGGTTTATGAAAAACTTTAATAATTCAAATTCTTATAAAATTTGTTATATTTTTACATTTCATTCATTATTAAAAATAATAATGGATTTATGGATGAATTTTACTTAAAACACTAAAAAAAAAAATTGAATTTTGGAAAAATTATAAATGATTGCAAATACTCAATAATATATAATATTATTATTTATGTTCAATGATAAAAAAAAAACATAATGATTAAATTTTTTTTTTATAGTTGGATAGTTGATTTCTTGTAGAATTTTCTAATAAATTGAAAAATTAATTTCAGTTAAAATTTTGGATCAAAATTGAATATCATATTCAAAAATATTTATTTATTAGAGAATTCTGAGAGAATTTATTTGTTGGACCCTGGAAGTAAACATTTTCTTAAACAATTGAGCTTTATCAACAAATTTTTTTTTTAAATAATGAATGAATGCTTTTGAAAATTTGTAATGAATTTTTTTTATAATTGCATTTTAGAGAAATTTGATGAAAATGTACATATTAAAATAATTGAACTTTGGAAATGGATTTTGTTGGTTATAAAGATAATTTAAATTTTAAAGGGAATTTTTGGCAATTTAGGAATATAATTGGATTTTTGCAAAAAAAAAAAAAAAAAAAATTTATATTACGTTTAAAAATAATTGAATTCATCAAAGTAATTCGTAAGGTGTCAATTCACGGAAAATTTTTTTTACGGAATTTTTTTTCACGGAAAAACAAAAAACGGTTGAATCTTAATTTGAGGGAAATAATGAAAAAACCTTAAATTCTATTCTTGTTAATTTATAATGGTTAATTATTTTTTAAATTATACATCTTTTTATTAATAAGCGTTAAATTCTAATCAATAAAAATACAGAAAAATAAATGCGTACAACAAATTTAAGGTTAGTTAAAATTTTATTTTCATTAAATATTTTTATTTTGAATAAAGTGCAGAATAATTTTGATTAATTATTGAAATAATTAAATTTAATAAATTAAATTAAAATGAAATGAAAAATAATAATTAAATAATAAATAAAATAAAATAATTACAATAATTATTTATTTAATATTCTTTTAAGATATTTTTTTAAATCACTCTCATACATTAAAGAAAATTTAATATTCTTCAAACAAAACATTTAACTCTTATTGTAATTTATTTATTAAAATTTAAAAAATTGTGCAAGTATTCAATTATTATTTGAATTGTTCCTTTTAAATTAATTATTTTTAAAGATTAAAAATACAACAAAAATTATCTTCTTTGAAATTACACAAAACTAAATTTTTTTTCAATGTCATTTTATTAAAAAATTTCGTTTGCCGTTTTCTAATTTGTAATTTTGTTTCCAAATAATTCGCAATTTTACGAATTTAATTTTTGCTTACAATCAAGAACAAATTTGTATAGACGTTCCTATAAAATATGGACCCATTTTGAAATTTTTTTTTATTATCTATATGGTTTCATACATTAAATTATGCAGTTCATTAATTTATCGGTAATTTAAGTGTTTAATTTAATTGCTTCTTAAGAAAAAACTAAAAAGGCCACTTTGTCGGTTCCTTGTAAACCCACAAAGCAGCGTAACTTTCCTAAAAAAGTATTTATAATTTCCTCGCAAACTTCGAAATATTTACTTGCAAAGTTTAGTAAAAATTTCGTAAAGATTTAAATGTCTCATTTCAATAAATGTTTAGCATGAAATTTTCAGGAAAGTTTTACCTTACTTTTTCGGTTATAAGAGAGATGTCGAAAAATTTATTTAAATGTTCAGGAGAGTTTTAAGCTATAAATTTTTAGGAAAAATATCAGGGATGTTACAATGTTTGGAAAACCTGGAAATGTCAGGGAATTTTATTTTGTATGGAAAAGTCAAGAAAAAATGAGAAAACACCTGGAAAATAATTGTTTTTTTAAATTATGTTAATTTTTGGCGAATTTTACAATGAAAAAGTAGCCTTTGGTACTTGTTCCGCTGCACTCTCTATAATTGAATCAGTAAAATTTAACTGATTTTCTTTAACTCTATTCTGGTGATTTAAATCAGTGAAATCTCACTGAGGACCAATTAAAAATGATTGAAATTTCAGTCATATTTTATGATCCCCAAATTTTGAACGTTCAAATGAACGAAATATTTTTTATTGCAGATATTTTTATAAATTACTAATCAGGAAAACATTAAAAATACTGAAGTTTTATGTTTAGAAACTCAGTAATTAATTTTTTTTAAATAGTGACGCAAAGTAATTGCAATAAAAATTTAATTTATAGAAGAAATAAATAAATTTCATTCATTTGAACGTTCAAAACTTTAGGATCTTCATATTTTCACCTAATTAAAAAAATGTTATTGTTATAATTTATTTTTAAAAAATCGCTTTTTATTTCAATTGTTATAAATATTTATACTGCTCTCTAAATTTTAATTAATTTAAAATAATTAAATTGATAATAAAAAATCAGTCACTAATGTAAATAATGTAAATAAATTTTAACAAATAGGATTTTCAAAGTATTTTAATTTAATAATTGATAAGTAATTGAATTTTTAAAAAAAGTCATATTCTAATGTATTCACGTTTTTTAGTTCGAAAATTAATAATTAAAATTTTTATTAGTTAATTTAAAATAAACATACGCTTAAATTTTTTTTAATAAAATTGAATTTTTGCAAAGTTTTTTTTAATGTTGAAAAATAAGGTTTTTGAAATGTTTTAATGTCTAATAAAACAATAGTTTCAAGATAATAGAAATAAAAAAAAAATTGATAATTTTTGAATAAATTAAAATTTATTTACATTTCATATTATTTGAGACCTATAAAAGTCAGGGAATTTTATTCGAGAAAAATTATAGCAACTCTGAAATTTTACGATAAACATTTCTTATTGAAGTGAAACATTTATTTCTTTACTCAATTTTGACTAAACTTTGCAAAGAAGTTTTGAAGTTTGAAGCTTCAACCTTTTGTGACTGCTAATAAATGGAAACAACAAATTGTTGAAAAATAATTAAAATGAATTTGTAATCCTTTACATTTTTTGCATGGGACTAAAATAATTTGAGAATTTCAGATTTTTTATTAGAATATGTATTATTATTTTTAACGTATTTTTGAATTTTAAGTTTTATTAAGAATAAGAATAAAAGAAAACATTCTTTTATTTATTTTATATTTTTATGTTTACTTTTGTGATGTATTGTTGGGTGAGATGGTTATTAATTAATTTTATTAAAAATTTTTCATGTTAATGTTAAAAAATTTAAGAAATATTTTTAAAAAATTAAAAATGTCTGAGAAGAAAGTAATAATTGATCTAATTGACATTAGAGATAGAGATCTATTTGTAGCTTGAGTCGAAAGTTACAATAAAATGACATTGATTAACGATTGGATTCAGTGCAGTATTTGAAATTTTCGGCTACATGAAAACTGCACTAAATCCCATGATGAATGTTCAAAATGTGACTAGAATAAGAGGAAAGTAATTTGAACCCTAGTTTGCTTTTGTCTAATACATTGTACTTATTTATAGGGGTAAATTACTTGTAATATTTGGAAAATTTTGAGAAGTATATTATTATTTTAATATTAAAAATAATAATCGTTAAAAGAAAAAATACTCTGTAAATCTGAAAAAGCGAAATTCCACTATTTCACAGCGATAAGTATACAGCTAATTTAAAAAACGTATACACGTTAATTAAACAGTAAAATTTCACTAACTGACAGCGTATACTCAGATAGCACAACATTTTGCAGAAAGTTTGCGTTGCAAACTTCGCAAATTTACATGCAAGTTTGCAGCAAATTGGCAAATGTTCGCATTGTGCAAAGTTTGCGGAGCAAACTTACAGAAAACTTGCGTGGCAAGGTTAACTAAAATGTCTGCGCAGTAGTTTTCTGTGACATATAGAGCTGCGCATTACCTTTTTTCATCTTTCCTGGGAGGGAGGGTAAAATTTGACTAAATATGTGCATTTTGAATACAACAAAATTTTTTTGGAAATTTTTTAAGTTTTCAGAAAGTTTGCTGCAAGCTTGTTACAACTTGTCTGCAAGTTTTCTGGGAAAACTTTGAGCAAGTTTGCTCCGCAAACTTCACACAAGGCGGACATTTGCCAATTTGCCACAAATCTGGGTATACGCTAATTTGAATCAGTTGTATGATTTTTGCTATTCTTTAGATTTAGAAAGTATGAAATTTAGTAAATTTCTATTATTTATTTGATTTATACACCTGTCTGACTTACATACATGGCTATACAAGTGTTTTTACATTTCGTAATTTTCACTTTTAAGATGAAAAGTCAATTGATCTTAAATTTTTCTCCTGGAATTATTCCAAGTAGGAAGAAACGTTTAAAAATAACAGAAATTTACAACTTTCACAAAGAACTTACAAAATAGTCTCATATCAATAATTTCTCGTAGACTGAAAAAAATATTTTCAATAAAATAACATTGAAAAAAAATTTAGTTTTGAGTAATTTCAAAGAAGATAATTTTTGTTGTATTTTTAATCTTTAAAAATAAAAAAAGTATTTTCAATAAAATGACATTGAAAAAAAATTTAGTTTTGAGTAATTTCAAAGAAGAAAATTTTTGTTGTATTTTTAATCTTTAAAAATAATTAATTTAAAAGGAACAATTCAAATAATAATTGAATACTTGCACAATTTTTTCAATTTTAATAAATAAATTACAATAAGAGTTAAATGTTTTGCTTGAAGAATATTAAATTTTCTTTAATTTATGAGAGTGATTTAAAAAAATATCATAAAAGAATATTAAATAAATAATTATTGTAATTATTTTATTTTATTTATTATTTAATTATTATTTTTCATTTCATTTTAATTTAATTTATTAAATTTAATTAATTAATTTAATTATTTCAATAATTAATGAAAATTATTCTGCACTTTATTCAAAATAAAAATATTTAATGAAAATAAAATTTTAACTAACCTTGAATTTGTTGTACGCATTTATTTTTCTGTATTTTTATTGATTAGAATTTAACGCGTATTAATAAAAAGATGTATAATTTAAAAAATAATTAACCATTATAAATTAACAAGAATAGAATTTAAGGTTTTTTCACAATTTCCCTGAAATTAAGATTCAACCGTTTTTTGTTTTTCCGTGAAAAAAAATTCCGTAAAAAAAATTTTCCGTGAATTGACACCTTACGATTTTATTGAAATTTGTTTTAAAATAATTGAATTGTTTTGTGAAATTTTATTGATGAAAATACGTATTCAATTTTTTTTTAATATTCTCGTCGAAATTTCAATTATTTTAAAAATTGTTAACAAAATTTTTGGCAAAATTCAATAATTAAAGAAAATTTTAATAAAGTTCTTTGCAAAAGTTCAATTATTAAAAAAAAAAAAAAAATTTATTAATTGCAAAATATTATTATTATTATTATTATTATTTTAATATTATTATTATGTATTATTAATTACAAATTTTTTTTGTAAAATTTTTTTCTCTTAAAAATATTATTAAAAATCGTCAAACGAAATCAATTCTTTCGTATTATTAATGTGGTAATAAAAATGTTATTAAAAAAAAAAAAAATATGGAAAATTTCCAATTTTTTTAAACTGAAAAAAAAAAAAAATTTGAGGAACTTTCAAATAAATAAATGCGTGACAACCCTGATCAAGTCTTTAATAAATTTCTCAAGCAAAACAAATAATAAAATAAAAATATTATTAGAAATTGGCGTATCTAAAAAAATTGCTTATTAAAATAAAAAAAAAATTATTTTATTTATTTATTTTTTTTTACTTAAAACTTGTACTTTGTTTATAAATTGTCACTGAGAAGCAGAAAATATGCAAAATATTTTGTTATTTTAATTTCCCAACTATTTTTTTTAATTTAAAAAAAAAAAAAAAATGAAAAGAATAATATCCTAGTCTTAAAATATTTGTTACATAGTGCTAATTTTTCTGGGAAAAGAGAGAAATATGGAAAAATATAATAAATAATTTTTGTAAATTAATGAAAATAGTTTAGTATTATTTGAAAAATAAAAATAATATTTCTAATAAAATAAATAAAAACCTATTATTAAATTTAAAAAGTAAGAAAAAAAAAATTATTATATATATAAAGAAAAATAATATTATCTATCAAAAATTCAAAACATATAAAAAGAAAAACAAAAGCATAATCATGACTAACTTCAAGTGTGGACAGACTGGACAGAATGAATGAATGAATACGACGATTATTATAGTTAATTATTAATTACAAATTTTTTTTGTAAAATTTTTTTCTCTTAAAAATATTATTAAAAATCGTCAAACGAAATCAATTCTTTCGTATTATTAATGTGGTAATAAAAATGTTATTAAAAAAAAAAAATATGGAAAATTTCCAATTTTTTTAAACTGAAAAAAAAAAAAAAAATTTGAGGAACTTTCAAATAAATAAATGCGTGACAACCCTGATCAAGTCTTTAATAAATTTCTCAAGCAAAACAAATAATAAAATAAAAATATTTCTGCCCAAAAGGCAGAATAAGAATAATCTTAAGACATTTAAATTATTTGAAAGTAACTGAAAATATTATTAGAAATTGGGGTATCTAAAAAAATTGCTTATTAAAATAAAAAAAAAAAAATTATTTTATTTATTTATTTTTTTTTACTTAAAACTTGTACTTTGTTTATAAATTGTCACTGAGAAGCAGAAAATATGCAAAATATTTTGTTATTTTAATTTCCCAACTATTTTTTTTAATTTAAAAAAAAAAAATGAAAAGAATAATATCCTAGTCTTAAAATATTTGTTACATAGTGCTAATTTTTCTGGGAAAAGAGAGAAATATGGAAAAATATAATAAATAATTTTTGTAATTTAATAAAAATAGTTCAGTATTATTTGAAAAATAAAAATAATATTTCTAATAAAATAAATAAAAACCTATTATTAAATTTAAAAAGTAAGAAAAAAAAAATTATTATATATATAAAGAAAAATAATATTATCTATCAAAAATTCAAAACATATAAAAAGAAAAACAAAAGCATAATCATGACTAACTTCAAGTGTGGACAGACTGGACAGAATGAATGAATGAATACGACGATTATTATAGTTAATAATTTTTAAATAAACAATTTTTTGAAAAGTACCATTTTTATTTTTTTTTAATAATAATGATTCGATTCCCACTTATTTCACGAGTATTTTCCAAAAAAATATTGATAACTTGTCTGAAACTTTAGGAGATATTGAATTTTTTGTCCTTGCGCGCAACCGTAAAAAGTGCATTTTCTGACTATACTCTACACGGAAAAAAATTAATCTCTAAACCTGAAATAATATTAATTTCAAATCCAATGAAATATAAGTGTATCTAAATTAGACATTATAGTCATAATTACTGTGATAAGTTGTGTTTGATTCTGTCAAACTTTATACCAGAAAACGCCATAAATTCACATCTCTGATTTAGAGATTTGTTAATTTCACAACTTTTTGATGTGAATTACATTGTGTTTTAAGTTCATCAGTGACAAAAAAGATTTAAACCATTTTAATTAATTAGGAATTCATTTTATTTTCAAACATCCAAATAAACGCGGTTGCATACGTTCCAAAGAAAAATTTAAATATTACTCCTTTCCTGCAGTTTCTTTCAGTTTTCATTTTCCGTATTTAACGAATGTTTTTCGCGTCATCACGTGGGACATATATTTTTATTTATTAGACTTATTTATCTCAATGATTATATTAATCATGATGATTATATTAAATCTTTTTGATTAAATGGAATTTAATTTAGTACTTCTCTGTATTTGTTCAACTTATAATAAATATATCATTTTCTTTTGACACCTGAAAACCTAACCTATAAAAAGTTGTACTAAAACATGTTTTTTATTAAGAAATGCAAAAAGAATGTTTATAATGTGTGATGTTGAGACAATTTGAATAAAACAAAAAAATGAAATAAACATATAAAATTCATATTGTATTTTTAAAATATCCAACTCCTTTTTTATGCTTGTCAATGTATATTCAAATAAGTTGATAGTCTAGAACTATATAATATGTTCCATAACATAAAATTTGAGATTCCTAATATCATTTTTAGGCATAAGAAATACGTGTTCTTCACAATACTAATATTCGGATTAGATATAATACCAAATTTCAGTTTTAGAGATCTGCTTACATCTCACGTCCGATTCCAGTGATAGTTTATGCCTAAATCTCAGATTTAATCTCTAATTTAGCGATTAATTTTTTTCCGTGTACATACAAACTAACGTTCAAAGTCACCTCTAAGTCGTAAATTTCAACCGAATTCGATTTTTCTTTTTTGAGAATGTCAGGCTATAAATTCGTAAGAATACTGTGCGATTTTTAGATTTATATTTGTTTAAACAAATTATTATTATTATTGTTAATTACTAACTTTTTACATATTGTACACAGAGAGGTGTATTTTTCTAATTTTGTAATTTACTGGACCTAAAATAATTACCAATGCAAATTTAAAACATAATTATTATTGTTTTAGCAAGATATAAACAAATTATTATTGTTAATTACTAACTATTTACAGAATAGTATACTTAAAAGTTTCAGTTTTTTCTAAACATGCAAATTTATCAAACTTTTTTGATATGCAGATTTACATTAAAAATAAAATTATATTTTAAACAAAAATAAGAATAATAACTTTTTTAAAAATTAATTAACTTTAATTTAGGGTTGGTAATGTTTTCCCTAATTATATTATTTTTCTTTCAAAAAAATTAAATTTTTGTAATTACTAAAAAAGTTTTTCAAAAAAAACAAAGCTAAAAAATTGTTTAAGTAATTGTTAACAACAATTTTATCTAATATTAATTGTGTTGCTTTTCTTTGTAAAAGTTTATTTCACTTAATTTTGTGAACTCAATAAAGTGTTCTTGTTTTTAATGTCTCAAAAATATTTTAATTTCAAGAGCTTTCAATATAGGTAATTTATTTTTTATTTAATATTTATAACCATGATAAACAAATAATTATAAAGTCGTTTTCACAATTTTCAGTTCCATGTGTTCTGTGACAATTTCTCAATGGAAGAACTAGGAAACAACTTTAAATTTTTGGCATGGAGCTACCCAGATTAAAATTAAAAGAACAATTAAAAGTTAATTAATTTTTAAAAAAGTTATTATTCTTATTTTTGTTTAAAATATAATTTTTTTTTAATGTAAATCTGCATATCAAATAAGTTTGATAAATTTGCATGTTTAGAAAAAACTGAAACTTTTAAGTATACTATTCTGTAAATAGTTAGTAATTAACAATAATAATTTGTTTATATCTTGCTAAAACAATAATAATTATGTTTTAAATTTGCATTGGTAATTATTTTAGGTCCAGTAAATTATAAAATTAGAAAAAAATACACCTCTCTGTGTACAATATGTAAAAAGTTAGTAATTAACAATAATAATAATAATTTGTTTAAACAAATATAAATCTAAAAATCGCACAGTATTCTTACGAATTTATAGCCTGACATTCTCCAAAAAGAAAAATCGAATTCGGTTGAAATTTACGACTTAGAGGTGACTTTGAACGTTAGTTTGTATGTAGAGTATAGTCAGAAAATGCACTTTTTACGGTTGCGCGCAAGGACAAAAAATTCAATATCTCCTAAAGTTTCAGACAAGTTATCAATATTTTTTTGGAAAATACTCGTGAAATAAGTGGGAATCGAATCATTATTATTAAAAAAAAATAAAAATGGTACTTTTCAAAAAATTGTTTATTTAAAAATTATTTTTTAAATAATTTGTTTAAAAAAAAATTTTTTTTTTCTAAAATATTTTCTTAAATTGTCTGTAAACAATAAGCATTCCCTAAAAATTTAATTAAATTTCATTCATTTTCCTTAGAGATATACCATTTTCAAAATTTCAAAAAAAATTTTAAAAACCTTGTAAATCCAAAATTTTTCAAAATCGAAATGAGGCTCTTTATAGGCATATATTCCACTTAAAAATTTCGAAGTTTCAACAAAATCGAAAAACTAATGTACAACTTTGATTTTTTAGGCATGGAGCTACCCAAAAATATTCCGTATTTTCAAAATAGAGGGGAAAAAAGATTTAAAACCTATTAGTTTTTCATCTTTAAAGTTCCTTGGACTGAAAACAATTTTTATCTGAATAACTTCCAAGGAAAACCAGACATATTAATGTTAAAATCTTTTTTTCGTCGTAGTCGAAGTAAAAATTTCGATATTTCGTATAATTATTTATAATAGAGACTGTTAACAAATTTTAAATAAGTTTAGTATCTATTCTTTTTCTTCATGTGATACAATAAAATTGTTTTTAATCATTAACCTTGTTAAAAGGAAGGTTTTTAAAAAAAACCTTCCTTTTTAAAAAAGGACCTATTTTGTCGATTTTGCATATTATCAAATTGAGGAGAGAGGGAATTAATTGGAACGTATTGCAATCTTAAAATTATTACATTATAAGAATATTGTTCTCATAATGAAAAGGTTAATTTTAATGTAAGACTAATGTAATAATGTAATGATAATGCTTTTCATACCATTATTTCTTTAAACTGATCAGACATTTTACTATGTTAGGTTGAATAATACACTCAGAGAAAAAGTTTATTTCACTTAACCAAACTGTTTAATTAACCTACTTTATTTGTTACGATAAAACAATTTCGTTGATTTAAATAAAAATTTGGTTCATTCTATAAATACGTAAAATTTGTTTGGTTATCCGAAAGAAATTTTTTATTTGAAGGTGTTTGTTTTATTTAAAAAAATTAGTGTTTTGAATAGAGAATATTATTTAATTTAATACAATTTGTTTGATTCAACCAAATAATTTTATTTGAGTCAAACAAAAATATTTGCTTGTCTCAAAAAGTACATGTGTAAATTTAAAAATGGCGCTCTCACTTGTCTACAGTCTGCGTTCGCTTCAAATTCGTTATAGTTAACGTCGGTGAAGTTTGCAACGTTTATAATCAACGATAAAAAAGAAAAAAATTAATTTTTTTACCAAAAAACAGTTATTTTTGGTTTGGGGCATATCACTTGGTGTGCACACATATGTAGAAATTGCGCGTGTAGTAACATATGTTTTGAGGGCTGTATCGTATAGACAGAACGAAAATCTTATGTATACGTGATTTTTATAATTACAACAGAAACATGTAACAGAATGAAATAATTTACTTCAAAATATGAAACTGCATTCACGTAAAACATTTTTTAAAATTAATTTTAGTAAAAAATGTGAAATTTATAAGTTAAATATATAATAAAAAGTTAAAGTGATATAACATAACCTCTAAATGTGACAGCTGACAGGTAGTAAACAAAATGAACTACAAGTTTTAAAATCAGTTTTAATAGTAATAATAATCAGTTTTAATAGTTTTTTAATAATTTATGAAATTAATTCTTTTATTGTTAAAAATGAATTATTCTTGTGAATACCACTTATAATTTAAAATTCTATGCTTCACAATTATTGTTCTTTGATTTTGTAAACTGAAAAAAACAATTTAGGCGCTGGATTATATAGATACGCTCCTGACATAAAGCTTAATAAAGTTTGAATTTCACTCTACACATGTTTACTCGTATGTATGAATGATCTGATTGGTTATTCTCCCTCTATACCGACCAAATGACGATTTTTGACGATAACGGTGGTTAGCATCAGCAGAGAGTTAAATCGGTAAATCAAAAAAACAAAATTATAAGTGCCAAAGCAAGGGTAAAATCACAGACTACCACATTGGGGGTAGTCTGTGATTTTTCCCTTGTTTTGTTTTACCAAAGTATGAATTGACCACTATTGCCAATATTCAGAGAGCTATTCATATGTCAATGTAAATAAAATGTGTAGAATGTCATGCGTGCTCTCAGAATGGAAAATGTCGGTAACGGTAAAGTGAAATTTAAAATGTTACTGATAATAGATGGCGCAGTAAGTAAAATTCTTGGAATAATGTTAGAAAATAAAATTAATTTTAAATAGTTTGTTTTATTATTATTAATAATAATAATAATAATAAAATTATAATTAAAATTGTAATTTAATAAATGTGTTTTTATTAAATTAGTTAGGGTAGAGTGAGGCGAAACCACCAATTTTGCACTTTAAGGACTATAACTTCAAAACTAAAGCCAATAAGAAGTTAGTTTAAAAAGGGTTTGAAAGATTGCTTCCTTGACTACATTTTACTCCATATACTCAACTCTTTATATCTTTTAGTTTTCAGAATATGGCCGTTTTACGCGACCTCTGCAATTGGTGGTTTCGCCCCACCAGGTGAGGCGAAACCACCAATTGCATTTTTTTTAATGAAAAACGTACAAATTAATTAATAACAATCGAAATACAACAAAAAACTAATAAATAAATACAAATAAATAAACTTTTGCAAAATTAAATTTATTTTAATTAGATATTTAGAAAATGTGGAATATATCGTAGTCAGTTGTTCTTATAAGGTGGTAATAAAATAACTGTTTTATTTTTAATCTTCACCGACTTAATCTTTAATAAAATAGAAAGTTTTTTGTTTTTTAATCTTCACTAAATTAATTTTTAATAAAATTGGAATTTTTAAAAAAAAATTTAATTTTGACACATTTAAAAGCCATTGGTGGTTTCACCCCACCATCACGTTGGTGGTTTCGCCTCACCAACACTTTTTTTGAAAAAATTTAATAACTTCCAAAACATTTAAAAAATTTCAAAATAAACTACCCTTCTGCGTACAGAAGACTCAAATTGATAAAGACATTCGATTCTTCTATTAATTTTTACATTATATTAACAATAATTAAATAATTAAGCGAAACAAAAAATTTTGAAAATTCTTAACATTTTACATATGACACTGTCCTTCCGCAGACATTTTGGTAAACGGCTTGAAACTTCAGACATCAGCGGAAAATGCCAGAACTATCATTCACATTGAAGGTTAAGTCAGTAAGACGTAAAACACGAAAATAAAAGCGAATTGGTGGTTTCGCCCCACTCTACTCTACTCTATTATATTTTTATTTATTAAAATTAATAATAAAAATTATTGTTTCATGATAATTATACTAATAATAACAATAATAATATTAGAATTAATTAATTTTTAAATTAAATATGATGAATAATAATATTAAAAGATAAATTAGGTTAAATGAAAAGTAATAATATTAATTAATGTAATTTAAAAAAAGTTCAATTGAATAAAAAAATAATATAAAACAAAATAAAATGTTTTTAAATTAATTAGGTTTAATAAAAAATTATAATTAAATTTGCAATTTAATAAATTGAATATGTAAAATAATAAATGTATTTTATTGATGTAGTTATTATATTTTTATGTGTAAAAATTTTTAAAAAATTATTTTTCCTTGATAATAATAATAATAATAAATAATTAAAATAATAAAATTACTTATCATACTTATAATTTAATTACTTATCGACAACCATATCGAAGTAATTATCATGTAACACCTAACTCTAAACCAAAGAGTTCAAATGACATCTAATAGATGTCACTATCTGCTGATATAGTCGAAATCTTTATATTTCAAATTTTCAATCAGCGAATAAATTCTAACATTAACTATATAGCTCTTGACTAGTGATGGGCTTGATCTGAGAATATAAGAAGCGTGTACGTCCAGGCTGTGTTGGCAAGGTGCATTAATAGGCGTAGGTCCCGCGACAGGCAGCTATGAACTGGGGTTCGAGTCCTCACAGATGCACAGTGCATTCGTTCACGCAGCTTATTTTTTCAGATCAAAATTAATTTTAAAAATTAATTACTTATCGACAACCATATCGAAGTAATTATCATGTAACACCTAACTCTAAACCAAAGAGTTCAAATGACATCTAATAGATGTCACTATCTGCTGATATAGTCGAAATCTTCATATTTAAAATAATAAAATTTATTAAATTTAATGTAATTGAATAATAATATTAATAATAATTACCTGTTTGTAATATTATTTTTAAAAAATTGCCTGTTAGTATATTATAAAGAAGAATCTGATTTTTCTGTCATTTAAATTTGTAGGGGAGAGGGCCCTAAGGTGGTCACCCATCTTTTGAACGTCTGTAGATTTTAAATGGAATTATATATAAAGGTCAATAATACGGCGTTTGAAGCTTTGTCTTATTACCTAACATCCTATCATAAACTTTTTTTTTCATTTCTTTAATAAGAAAAAAGTTATGTCACTTTTTAAAAAAAGTTGAAAATTCGACTTCTAAAAAAGTGTCCCCAAAGTGGTCACCATAAGAAAATTCACTAAAAAAGTTATTAAAAAAATGTAAAAAACGTATTATTATGTTGTTTATTTAATATTAATTATTTTTCAGGATCACAGAAACATATTACATATTTTTTTTGGACTTTGTCCTTTCGTCAAAAATGATACTTTTTGTGCATGCATTAGACACGTAAAATTTTGAAAATAATTCTATTTTATTATTATTCATCATAAAACTCAAAAATTGATAAAATTCACATTCAAAGTGATAAATGTTGATAAATATAGCGTATAAACACATTTTCATAAAAAAACAAATGTGACCACCTTATAGCCAAAAAAGTGTCCACCTTAACGCCAAGACACAATAATAATTATATTCATTTGGAATATTATTGTACGATATATAAAGATAATTATAACGATTTTTACTAATTAAAAATGGTTAATTTCGATGATTTTAACACCCTGAGAAAAACATTTCTCTATCATTTAAAAACAGAAATTTTACAACGTTCACATTACAAAGAGACTCATACGACTATTTACCTCAAAACTTTACTAAAATCTTTGTCTTCTCAAATAATAACAATAACAAAAAACATTTGAAGATACTAACTAATATACAAAAATTTTCTTAGGGTGTCCACCTTAGGGCCCTGACCACCTTGGGGCTCTCTCCCCTAGAAAAATTGAAAAAAAACTAATAATGTATCCTGGAAAATGTTTGAAAATGGTAAGTATAACAGTAAACAAATTTAATAAAATTATTACGAAAATACGAAATTTTAAGTTTTTTAGAGGTTTCACACATAACAATTTATTTTTATTGTTTATTTAAATATTTTATTATCTTTACAATAAATGAATCATGACACTGAGCGCAGAATTAGACGCTTGTGATATTATTTTTAATTAAATGGTCTAATTTTATAGACAATCGCCTGCAAAAAAAATTGTAAATATTTCGTAAGAATACAACCAATTAGTTCTATAAATTTTTAATTTTATTTTTTTGATATAAATATTTTTTTCTATGAAAAAGATGTCTTGTCTGGAATGCCGTAGAAACTAGTAAACTTTCCCTGTTAATGCAAAAAATGTATTGAATAAAAACTTCAAAAATTAACTTTTACATACTTTTTAACAATTTTTTTGTATATAATAATAAAATTAATATTTATATTATTTACGAGAATGTGTACTGCCTTAGTGATATCTTTCATTAAAATAGCAGCAGCTCCACTCGTCCGCCATCAGAAACGAAAAAACGGGAATTTTGTCGAATAAAAATTCACAAGTTGCTTAAAAATTGTTCAAAAAATTTTCTTTATTGATTAAATTGTTGCTGGATTACTCCTATTTATGAAAAATATAAAGTTAAATTTTTTAAACAATTTTTGAGACACTTGTGAATTTTTTTTCAACAAAATTCCCGTTTTTTCGTTTTGATGGCGGACGGGTGGAGATGTTGCTATTTTAATGAAAGATATCACTAAGGCAGTAAAAATTCTCGTAAATAATATAAATATTAATTTTATTCCGTGTAAAATTTACCTTTGTATAGAATTCACAAGTGTTTAGTTAAATTATGCAAAGGTAAAATAGTCTGATTTTTATTCACCTCAAATAAGAGCAAAATTGTAAAAAAAGTATGAAAAAGTTAATTTTTGAAATTTTTATTCAATACATTTTTTGCATTAACAGGGAAAGTTTACTAGTTTCTACGGCATTCCAGACAAGACATCTTTTTCATAGAAAAAAATATTTATATCAAAAAAATAAAATTAAAAATTTATAGAACTAATTGGTTGTATTCTTACGAAATATTTACAATTTTTTTTGCAGGCGATTGTCTATAAAATTAGACCATTTAATTAAAAATAATATCACAAGCGTCTAATTCTGCGCTCAGTGTCATGATTCATTTATTGTAAAGATAATAAAATATTTAAATAAACAATAAAAAAAATTATTATGTGTGAAACCTCTAAAAAACTTAAAATTTCATATTTTCGTAATAGTTTTAATAAATTTGTATACTGTTATACTTAACATTTTCAAACATTTTCCAGGATACATTATTAGTTTTTTTCTAATTTTTCTACAAATTAAAATTACTGAAAAATCCAATTCTTTTTTGTAATATACTAACAGGCAATTTTTTTAAAAATAATATTACAAACAGGTAATTCTTATTAATATTATTATTATTACTATTATTATTATTATTATTATCAAGGAAAAATAATTTTTTTTAAATTTTTATACATAAAAATATAATAACTACATCAATAAAATACATCTATTATTTTACATGTTCAATTTATTAAATTGCAAATTTAATTATAATTTTTTATTAAACTTAATTAATTTAAAAACATTTTATTTTTATTTATATAATTTTTTAATTCAATTGAACTTTTTTTAAATTACATTAATTAATATTATTACTTTTCATTTAACCTAATTCATCTTTTATTTTTATTATTCATCATATTTAATTTAAAAATTAATTCTAATATTATTATTGTTATTATTATTGTTAGTATCATTATTATGAAACAATAATTTTTATTATTAATTTTAATAAATAAAAATATAATAACTAATTCAATAAAAACACATTTATTAATTTACAATTTCAATTATAATTTTTAATTATTATTATTAATAAAACAAACTATTTAAAATTAATTTTATTTTATTCAATACTATTTTCTCACATTATTCCAAGAATATTACTTACTGCGCCATCTATTATCTATCTATATATCTAACATTTCAAATTTCACTTTGCCGTTACCGACATTTTCCATTTTTAGAGCACGCATGACATTCTACACATTTTATTTATATTGACATATGCCTTGAAAACTGAAAATCTGTTCAGTAGTTTTTGAAATATCTAAAAAAATGTCCAAGCATGTTGTTTTATAATTAAGACGGTGATACACACTTATTGCACTCTCGCTACTCACCTGGTTCGTTGCGGCAGGGCCGAATAAGCGGCATATAGAGTGGGGGTCATATTTAGATCCCTCTTTAAGTTTTTTGTAATTTTAGATTTAATATTCAGTAAAAATTTAATAATTGTTAAATTTAATAAATAAGTTAAATAAATAAGTTAAAGTTAATAAATAAGTTATCATTTTACAAACTTTCATAATCAAATAGTCGTTTATTTCTAAGTATAAATTTTCACTTTTCTAACTTTTTTCCCAAAATAAACGACTATTTGATCATGAAAGTTTGTAATATATATATATATATATATATAACAATTAACTTCAAGAATTATTAAATTTTTACTGAATATTAAATCTAAAATTACAAAAAACTTAAAGAGGGCTCCAAATATGACCCCCACTCTATATGCCGCTTATTCGGCCCTGCCGCAACGAACCAGGTGAGCAGCGAGAGTGCAATATGTGTGTATCACCGTTTTAATTATAAAACAACATGCTTGGACATTTTTTTAGATATTTCAAAAACTACTGAACGGATTTTCAATTTTCAAGGCTCAAATAAAAGCTGAGACTTTAAAGATTATGTTTCTAGAGTTTAAAATTTTTCTCTAAATTTTTCTAGAACGTGCAGCCACACAAACATGGTGCATAAAAATAGAGAAATTAATCGTTTTTTCAAAATCTTTTAGGTGATAAACACAAACAAAAAAATTTATTTTAATCAACCAACTACGTTTAACTAAAACTATTTATTTGAATCAAACAAATCTTTTCTCTTAAAATAAACAAAATTTTGGTTATCTAAAATAAAAATTTGTGGTTAAGTGTAATAACCATTTGGTTAATACAAATAAACCTATTGGAAGAAAGTTTTTGGTTGAATTAAATAAACGTTTGTTTGACTGTATAGAAAAGCATTTATTTGGTTGATTTAACCAAAATTTAGTTGTATCGAATAAATTTTTTTCTGAGTGTATGGAAAAAGAGTGGTAATGAAATTGCACAGATAAACCGAACCAATTTTTAGTTTAATCAATAGAAAATAGTTGATTTGATGTCATGAGCTCACCTTACTGCCCCTCTCGTTAAATATGATTTCTACATCCAGAATCGCCCCAAATTGCTGAAACAAAGAAAATACGTTTTATTGAGATAAAAGTGATTTTTACTTATCTTCAATTCAGAAGTTTAAAATAGAAAAGATTCGGAAGTTATACAACTAATCAAGAGGGAATTTGAAAACTAACAAAATTTTAATATATAGCCAGTGGGCACTCTTGCTTAAAAGAATTGAAATGTAACTAGTAAAACTAAGTTTGCTAATTCTTGTCAAATTACACTGGGTAACAAAAAAATGGTCATGCGTTTATTTCAAAATTCTTGTGTTTATTAAAAGTGTGGATGTCAATGAAAAATAAAATACCCACAAAATTTTTTTAAATTTATTCAGACCCCTAAAAAGGGGGGTTGAATTATTAAAAAACGGTATTTTCTACACTTTTTGAAGTCATGTAAAAAGAAAACGTGAATACATGAAATGCTCTAATATGACTTGAAAGGAAGCTCAAATCTTTATCTTTAAGAACCAAAACTGAAAATTAATATAAAAATTGCAGGAAACCTGTATTTATCAAATACCCGCCTACTGTATCGTTAACATCTTAGTAAAAATGACTGGGAATCAAAGCATTGGTACATATCCATTTTTCATGATCAGCTTGGTTTGTAATTTGTTACTCGGGGATTTTTAAAGCCATTGATAAAAGGAAACATAAAACTACCTTTTCTACTAAGGATTGCGGAATGAATAAAGTTGAAAAAGGTCTCATTTTTATTCGTGAACCACTCTCTCTACATAATCGTAGAATTTATGCGGCAGCCTTAAATCTTAAAAAGAGTAACAAGATTAAGTACCTATGGATTTCGGATGGAAAAATATTTTGTCGACGCGAAGATGGTTCAGGTCATAACACGTCCTCAGCTTCATTAAAATTTACTACGGATGTTAGACTTGCTATGGACTTGAAGTATATAACGATTGTAGTGTTTTTTGATTTTTCGAAAGCATTTCCGTCAGTAAATCACGGTATACTGTTGCGTAAGTTTCATTGCTTTAAAATATCAAATTCAGTTTGTAAATGGTTTAATCGTACCTTTGTAACAGATTGCAAAGGGTTATTGACGGCAATGAAGATTACTCAGATTGGGATGCAGTCGAGTGTGGTGTTCCTCAAGGAGCATCACTTTCGTCTTTACTGGTTAATTTATTTATTTTCGATCTAGGAAAGGATCTTAAATACTGCAAGTATCATAAATATGCTGATGATTTTAAATTGTGTCTCTCAGGTCCTTTATCAGCACTTAATTATTAAGTTAAATTAAGTTCTTAATCCAGAGAAGACCCATGCAATGGTTATATCATCTAATAACAGTCCAACTATTGATTTTTTAACGAGATTTCCTTTATTGCAAGTGAATAAAACACCAATATTATATAGTGAAAAAATTAAAGATTTAGGACTAACATTGGATAGAACGTTTTCGTGGAACGAACATGTCTCTGAGATTACACGTAAGACTTTCAGAGTTCTTTAACAATTGAATAGAAATAGGGACTCGCTCCCTACTTCAACTAAATTGTTACTAGTAAAATCTATGATTCTTCATTTTTTTTATTACTGCTGTCTTGTTTATGATGACATTACGGATGAATTAAATCATAAACTAGAAAGAGCCTTAAATGCATGTATTAGATTCATATATAATTTACCAAAGACTGAGCATATCACAAAATTTAGAATTGAAACGGGTCTGTTAAATGAAGCAGTTAGAAGACAGCTTTTTATTGGAAATATGTTATACACAATTATTAAGGATAAGACTCCATCTTACTTATTAGAATTTTTTGAATTTAAGAACGAGAATGAAAGTGTTTATGATAGACTTCGTGAGAGAAAAACGGTTATAAAAATACCTGCCCACAGAACTTGCAAAATGCAAAGATCTTTTGTTATTAGAGGTGCAAGGCTTTGGAACAAGTTGCCTATTAAAATTAGAGAAACGTCAAATCGTATCTGTTTTAAAAAGATGTTTTTTAATTTCCTATTTCAAGATAATAGGAAATTATTTGATGTAACTTATTGGTAGCGATTCACTAATTGTGATTATAGTATTGGTGTCACTTCTGAAAGTAAAGTAAAAGCTATTGTTGAGTTAATTATTGATTGTTATAATAATATTTCTTTTTCGTTACTGTTATTTTTTATATTACATTAAATAATAGATAACACAGGCCGACAAGATTTACTTTCCAAGGATCAGACAATACTTTTCCGAAGGATTTCGACGTGCTGAATCCGAATCCGGCCTCAAAAAGGACCCATCAAGTCAGGTTTTCGAGATATTTTAACCTAAAATTGCAAAAAACCTGTTTTTAGTTATATTTGATGTCATGTAACACCAAGATATAATTTTTTTCTCTAAAAGGTCAATATTGAGCCTGGAAGTGCTACTCTTCCCCTTTAATATCCATTTTGAAAATTGAAAAAATCTTTTGTCTCTGAGTAATCGTTCATTGAATTTTCTGAGTTTGGCGAATTCTTTGAAAACTGAGTAGAAACAAAGAAACTTTGATAATAAAGCAGAATTTAACTACAAACATCTAAATTTTAAATAGTTCTGAAGATTTTTAATATAACTAAATGCGAATTCGATATCAGATTGACAGAATTAAAAATGGAATATTTTAGGGAAATACAATCAATTTTAAATAAATCGTCTGCCATATTGTATACGATATTTTTAATTTTGTGAATCTGATATTGAATTCCTATTCAGATATATCGAAAATCCTCAGAACTATTTAAAAATTAAGATGTTCGTAGTTAAATTTTGCTTTATTATCAAAATTTCTTTCTTTCTACTCAGTTTTCGAAGAATTCGCCAAACTCAGAAAATTCAATGAAGGATTACTCAGAGACAAAAGAAGATTTTTTCAATTTTCAAAATGGATATTAAAGGAAAAGAGTAGCACTTTTAGTAGCAAGATTGACCTTTAAGAGAAAAAAATTATCTCATGATGTTACATGACATCAAATATAACTAAAAACAGGTTTTTTTCACTTTTAGGTTAAAATATGTCGAAAACCTGACGTGATGGGTCCTTTTTGAGACCGGATTCGGATTCAGCACGTCGAAATCCTTCGGAAAAGTATTGTCTGATCCTTGGAAAGTAAATTGAATCAAATTTTGTTGGCCTGTATAATTTGATTGTATACTACTTTAATATTAAGCACGAGTTATATTATATATATTTTTTAAACTACGATTATTACTATGTACTGTTCCTTTGATGGCTTGTTAGCCCTAGGAACTTATTTTTTTCTAAATAAATAAAATAAATAAATTCAAAATGACGGCTTCAACATGGCGGACAAAATGTTAAAAATAATTCGGATTCACTTGAGACTTGGTACTTAAGGGTTTTTGGGGTCGCTAATTGCGGATCTGAAGTCAGTTTTCCAGAGTAACAAATTACAAACCAAGCTGATCATGAAAAATGGATGTGTACCAATGCTTTGATTCCCAGTCATTTTTACCAAGATGTCAACAATACATTAGGGGGGTACTTGATAAATACAGGTTCCCTGCAATTTTTATATTACTTTTCAGTTTTGGTTCTTAAAGATAAAGGTTTGAGCTTCCTTTCAAGTTATATTAAAGCTTTTTATGTCTTCACGTTTTCTTTTTACATGACTTCAAAAAGTGCAGAAAATACCGTTTTTTAATAGTTTAACCCCCCTTTTTAGGGGTCTGAATAAATTTAAAAAATGTTTGTGGGTATTTTATTTTTCATTGCCACCCACACTTTTAATAAATACAAGAATTTTGAAACAAAAACAACATGACCATTTTTTTACCTACTCTCTAAATCTGAATAAGTGAAATTTCACTTATTTTAAGTGAATATTCACTTATTCCATGTTTCAAAACTTTTCCACGTAGAATAAGTGAATATTCAATTATGAGATAAGTAAATGTAAATAAATAATCAGGATCAATATTATCAACTATTTAACACTCTCTTCTCTTCTCATTATTATCAGTCTGAAACTTATAAACATATCAATTTTTCAACTTTTTTAAGCTAAATTCCCAAACGGTCACCCATCCTAATATTAATCGCAAGCAATGTCGCTTAACTTTGATGATCAACGAGAAACACTACAATACCACTTAATAAATTGCCTTATACTCATGAAAACAACACATACATGGTAAAACGTCGTGGTTAATTTTTAACCTGCCTCGAAATGTTTACAGAACAATGTAAATAGGACTATAGTAGTCAACTTACTCCAAACATTGCCCTAAGGTCGGGATCTCGAAAGCGAAAAGGTATGTTGCTAACATGAAGACGTTTCGGTTGTCCTTTGAGATCTGTTCCTTGTGTTACTGTCGCTGGAGTTGTTGCACCAGAAGTTACAGGTACTAAGCTCCCAGCTTCTCCAGCATCCGGACTTGCATCATTGCCTCCTGGTGTTGGCGCAGGTTGTTGTGCTCCACCTCCAGCAGCTGCGGCTGCAGCAGCCGCTACCGCTGCCTGAAAAGCATCCGTCTTTTTGCGGAAAAAATAGTTTATTATTAAGATTATAATAGATGAAGTTAATTATAATAGTTAAAGGTTCATGAAAAGTACTAATACACTGTAAAAAAAGTAAGTGATATCGGGAGTTGAGAGTAAAATTTTTCGAATTAAAAATCTACTCCAAAACTGAGTTAGGGAACGATGCACCGATATTTTTAACGATACCAAAAAAAAAATTTAAATATTTTATAACATTGTTTTCATAGTAATTTTTTGAAAGGAATTAAATAGTCATAAAATAAGATGAGATAGAAAATATTTTGACCTTTTTGGGATTTTCATAATTCCCAAAAATTGATAGATTTTGATATACATACGGAATTTTTTTCTATGCATTTTTTAGAAATAAAACATTGTTTTTAGAATAAAAATTTTAAATATAGTACTGGGCAAAATTGAGAGACTTATTCATTTTTCATTTTCAGAAAAATGAAAAAATTTTCAAACATAAAGTTTATGAAAACTAAATTATTTTAGGTCTATGTTTCTTAACATAATAAAGTTTGGAAAAGAATAAGACCTTATAGAAGTCATTTGGCCAGTATTTTATTTAGATATTTTTTTAAATCGTCAGTTTCAATGTTTGACAAAAAATCGAACAAATTTTAAAATAATAAACGCTTTTCAATAATCTTAAGTTTATTTTAAAGGTCATTTTCTACAGAAAAAGAATTACTTATAGGCATTAACGTGTAATTTTTTTCTTAGAAAATGCGAGTTCTTCTTCCCGTCCGCTCAACTGCAAGCAATAATTCGATTGAATAAAATGGTCTACATATAGAAAAAAATGATAGATTAGACAAAGTGAAAGATCCACGGAGAGAAGAGTTACAGTTGTGACAACTAAACACGTTTAGTAGCAGAAATGCATGGAGAGCGATAGTAGCGCCCCTGGCGGTTTAGTTCCTGTTTAGTTACTCCGACTGAACGTACAGTCGTTCCTACTATTATATAGTAGATTCGACTGTTATTTTTGTCCGTCGAAAATTAACTAAACTGTTTAGTTATCAGAACTGAACCGACAGTCGCCTTCACTATTCTCTTCTCTCCGTGTCTATAAATGTATAATTTAATAAATAAATTTGTTAATCGCTTTTGAGTAGAAACGCAAAAAATTTGCAGCGATATTATGTAATGTTTAAAGAGAATCGTTTAATTATTATTCACAAATTATTATACAAAGAAAGTGTTTGTGTGGATAGTCAGGCGGACCCAGGGCCTCTAACAAATCCCACAATAGAATCGAAACTCGTCTGGAAATGCCGCAGCATACTACATGAGTTGGGTTAAGTAAATAAATTTTCATCGACCTAGGTACCGGGTAACTCGGGGATTAAAGGTAATGAAAGTGTAGACGTCTTAACGAAAATTAGTTCCGAGACGGCATTTATGGGTCCAGAACCAATAGTGGCGATAATACCGTGCTTGGTTAAAAGAGCCATAGAAAGATGGGGTCAAAAGGAACATGAAGCGTATTGGGCTGATATTGGGGTGGGAAGGCAAGTAATGACTGTTGGGTCCAGTACTCAACAAGAGGCGAGTGAGCGATCTCCTGAAACTCGATAAGATCAGAGTTAGAACCGTAATTCGTCTGTTTACTAGTCGCTGATGACTATTGAATTGTCATTAGCATAAAATAAGTAGACAAGTTTCACCTACGTGCAATGAAAGTGTGGATCATATATGTGACGTGCCGCGACAAAAGGGACCTTAGCTGTTTTTGACAGAACTAAAATTAGAAGTATAAATAAATAAAAATGACCAATTTCTTTTACAAACTATTAATATTTAATTAATTATTATGTGCAATATTTTCGGAAAAATATGCTTTTGATGTTAAATAATCAATAATAAATTTTTAATGAAGTTAAAAATACTCTAAACATAACCTAAAATTCTAAGCAGCTAAGGTCCCTTTTGTCGCGGCACGTCACATATTATTTGATTGCCAATGTACTGTTGCCGCAACACGAGACAAGACGAGATTCTTTTCCATCTCGTCTCGTCTTGAAATGTCAAGACCAACAAAGAGTCTTGTCTCGGAAAAGTCTCGTCTTGAGACATAGAATCTTGTCTCGTCTTGAAGTCTCGACATTTTTTCAATTAATAATGCTACTACAGGTTCGGAAAACAAGAAATTTAATAAAAAATTAGGAAAACTAAAATTATTCTAGGAAATCAGAGAATTTTATAAAAATACTGGAATAAGTATTAACTTCCTAGAATTGAAGAAAAAGTTTTAATTATATTTTAATTTTCCATGTTCTGCTTATTAACTTTAAAATCCACCACAAATTTTAAAAATGTTTCCTAAAATGGTTATGTATAAAGATTTTAAATTGATGAAAATGTTGGTCTTATATTTCACTTTTCACATTAAACTAAAATTTTAGATTTATAACTAAAATTCACAGAATAATTTCATAAAATAAAGATGTACTATTTACTATATTTTATGGTATAATAACTTATTCAAGTGTTAGTTTTTCGTATTTTTTTAATCCTACACTGTATTTAACGATAGTTTTCGAGTCTTGAATCTTGTCTTGGTCTTGAAAGTTATTGTCTCGTCTTCTCTAGAATAGACAATACGAGAAAAAAATTCATCTTGGTCTTGGCCTTGACGATGATTGTCTCGTCTCGAAAATCTCGAGACTTGCGGCATCACTAATTGCCAACACTGAAAGAAAAAAAGCACGGAATTTGAAATGGACAAGTTGAGCATTTGTCCAAGGTCTGTGAAGCTGGCTGAACCAATTTCGTAAAACTGAATTTTAATTGTATCATTAATTAGTGCTCAATTAGTGTTATTTTGTACCATATTGACAAATTTAGTGCTCAATGTTTATCTAAAAAAACACCGATTCAGCTAAGTGAACGTTCCGCTGGCCGGATCATAACGAAAAACGCGTTAAAAACGACAACAAAATATTCATAAATAGCTTATTATTTAGTGCTTAATTAGTGCTCATAGATTAACAAAATAAAAATTTTTTTTTATAATTTATTTATTTAAAAAAAAAACTTTTTTGAATGAGTGAGCAGTCCGCCAATCACACCATTACGATAGACGCGTCAAAAGCAATAACAAAATATTTATCAGTAGCATATTATTTAGTGCTCATTTTGTGCTGAAAGATAAACACAATAAAAAATTTGTTTATTAATTATTATTTATTAAAAAAAAAAACTTTTTTGAATGAGTGAGCGATCCGCTATCCACACCATTACGAAAAAGACGCTAAAAACGCCAACAAAATATTTATTAATAACGTATTATTTAGTGCTCAATTAGTGCTCAAAGATTAGCACAAAAGAATTTTTTTTTTAAACTACGGATTTAGTAAAAATTTAATATAATTTTTACCTTAAGGGGGATTAACTTGTGCAGTATTATGAACATTGTTTTCTTTGAGGAAGAATTCAAAGCCATTTCCGATATCGCAATTGAAAATGATTTTTTCTTTTGCATTAAATTTTGTTATTAATCAAATTTTATTAGCACCATGTATAACCTCAGCATTGTGAAACAAGTGATAAACAAATTAATTTTTTAGCATTTAAATTCATAACATTTTATATTACTTTCAGGTTACTTATATTTTATTCCAGAAAAATGTTTAGCAATCTAATTTTTAGAAATTCCTACAAAAGTTTTTAATTAAAATTTTATTTAAGCGTTAATTGTATTCTACAGTTTTTATATCTTAATTTTAAATAAATTAAATTAATTAATTCTTCTAAAGAAATTAAATGCCTAACTATAGTAGAAGAAAAAAAGTATATTAAATTAGATATTCAGTGATCATAGGGGAGACCGGGGCTAAACCGGACGGATTTGGTCTTCGACCAGAAAACTCATACAAAAACATACTTTTTGCTAAAGTGTAATATACCGTTTTGAAGCTTGTACTTTTACCTACAAATCGCACTTGTTCGATTTAAAAAAAGTACAATAGCTTTAGAGATATATTGCTTCGAAGGTGACTACCTCAAAAACGAAAATCCGAAAATTGGTGGGGCTAAACCGCGGACACCCCATGGGGCTAAATCGGACACGGCAAATTAATTAAAGAATGAGATACAAATTTTCTTTTTTTTGGTAAAAAAGTCAAATCAATTCTTCTTTTATTTATTTGTAGATAGTTCTATACAAACAATATAATATAATATGTAAAATCGGTAATTAATATAATATAAAATGAATTACAGTTTTCAGGATTGTCTGTTTGTAGCAACTCACTTGCGAATTCGAGTTTTAAAATAAATTCTTTATTTATTTATTTATAAAGTGGTTCTAAGCAAAGAATATAATATAAAATAGTCAATTAGTATAAAATAAATTAAAGTATTCAAAGATTTGGTTGTTTTTTACCACGATGTCCGATTCAGCCCCACACCGTCATCTTATAATTAACCTGCAATATATTTTTTCTTCTTAACGTTTTCCATTAAACTTTTTTTCTACACCTTGAGCTAAAAGAAAAATTGCAGTATGATATTTGCACTTTAACTTTAACGATAAAAATCCAAAAAATGAGAAAAAATTTTTTTTACCTTTACCTCAAAAAATGACATTTTCATATATTAACGGCAACTATTATTACAAGAAAAATGACACGTCCCTAAAAACTCATGCAGCATATGCATCACGAAATTGCGCGTTCATAGGTTATTTACACGATTTGAAATTCTTCAAATTTTTTGCTATATTTAAACACTTAATTAATTCATAAAATTAATTATAATTTAATTTTTCTCATTGTTAGATGTTGAAATTTATTTTAATTTTTAATATTGTCTACTTTTATTCTAATTGAATGTCGGAGAAAAATTATATTACTGTTGAAAATAATTTAATTCTTTCAACGAATTTTATTGAAATTTAAAAAAATAATTAAATTTTTACGACGAATTTTATAAAAAATTTTTTAAATAATTAATATTTTTTGAAGAATTTTATGAAATTTTGTATTTTAAATAATTGAATTACTGTGAACATTTTATTACTTATGCAAATAATTGAATTATTTCAATGAAATTTATTAAATATTGAATTGAATAACTGAATTCCTGTGGGATTTTGACAAGAATTTTATTAAAATTTCTCAAAATAATTGAATTTTGATGATTAATTTTATCACTTATAAAAATAATTGAAATTCTGCGAAGAATTTTTGTAACTTTTGAAAATAATTTAATTTCTGTAATCATTTGTAACTTTTCCAAAATCCATTTTTTTAAATGTATTTTTAACTAAAATTCTTTTATCAATATAATATTTATGAAAATTCTAAAAATTATTTAGAAAATACTTTATAAGTCATAATTTTATGATATTTCTTGAAAAATTAAGTTATTTAAAAAGAAATTATTGTCGGAAATTGAAAAAATTGAAGGTTTTGTATTAAAATTCGAGGTAATTTCATAGTTTACGAGGCAAAAAGGAAAAAATTCAGAGTTTTCTCATGAATTTTCAAAATTCAATTTTTTCCAGTAATTTTAGTAAATATCCCTGAATTCTCTGACTTCCTTGATCTGTGGTAACCCGCTGTTTAGTAAAGAAATCTAGAAATTGTTTTTACATTGCCAAAGTAATGAAATTGTGAAATAGAAGCAAATTTATTCAATTATTTTTTTTAATGTAATTGAAGATCTGTTTACATTTACCCCAAGTTTTCGAATTCTCGGGGTAAATGTAAACACTTAGGGTCATTTGGGGTAAATGTATACGGAATATCTATGTTTCATCAAAAAAACTAGTTCTTTGTGTTAAAAGGTAAAACGGACGGATTTCTTTTGCATGAACTTGTTTCTTTACTTCCCTAGCAAAAATTTATGATGTACAAAAAAATATTGATGCACCTGAATCGCCTAAAACTGACTGTTTACATTTATCCCGAGATTTTGAAATTTTCCTAAAATTCGGGGTAAATGTAAACACCACAGTAGTTAAGCGAAGTTTAAGAAACAAGTTATTTCAAGTATAATACTGTTTTAAGCAGGGACAATCACGGAATCAAAACAAAATTAAAAAATATTTTTGTTTTGATTCGGATATGGGTATCAGAATCAAAATTAGTCTCTATTCAGTTTTGATTCAGATAACCGAATAAAAAATAAATGTTGTTTATGTTCTGATTCAAGTATAAAAATAAAAATTCCACTCTATTTAGTTTTGATTCCAATATCATAATCAAAAGTCCACTCTGTTTTGTTTTGATTCCAATATAAAAATCAAAATTCCATTCTATTTCGTTTTTATTACAATATCAAAATCAAAATTCTTCTTTGTTTTAATTTTGATAAAACACTACTGCTTATGTATAAGTCTCATTGACTTCTGTTTCTATAAGAAAACCGAATTGCATTATTACAGTATCAGAATCAAAATAAGAAGTAAATTTTGTTTCGTTACCGAATCAAAATCAAAATACGTTAATAATTTCGTTTTGTTTTGGAATATCGTAACGAAATCAAAATTTGATTTCCGTGACGGACCCTGGTTTTAAGGGATGAAAAAACTGAAAAAATTCTTCTTAGATGTATAGTAAATCAACGAGTTAACTGATAATGTATCATATAAAAAAAACAATCAACCATTACAAAATTAGTAATGTAAAAACTTGAATAACTTTAACAAATTTTAATAAATTTTTATTCAACTTGATAAAAAGAAGTTTTTGAGGTTGCTGAATAAGAATATAAATTGGAATTTTTAAATTTCAAAATGGCGGATCCAATAATTTATTGAATTATTTTCTTTAAAAATGAAGTTAAAGTTCTGTTTACATTTACACTGCGTTTTCGAATTCTTGGGGTAAATGTAGACACTTAATTATTTATTAAATAAATTGACGAAAATCAAAAATCAAAGTTAATTTTTGTTAAGGCATTAATAAGGAATAATGAAAAATTTTAGTTTGAAGTAGTAAAACTTTGATTTTCAATCTTTTTTGCATTAAAAGATAACTTACACAATGGCATTGCCAATTGTCAAAAAAAAAAAATTGGCAATACTAAGAACATATTTATTTTATTATTATTTAGCTCAAACATCTACTGATTACATTTACCCCAAATGGCCCTATATAAAGTATACATTATTTATCGATATTTTCATTTTTAACAACAAATATTACAAACCGCTGCCAAGTTATATATTTTTGTTATAATAATTTTGGTGATCATTTCATGAACACTTTGCTTCCTCATAGAGATGTTAATAATAATTAATAAATAATAATAATAAAATAATAAAAAATAAATAATAATAATTTTTTTTAAGTTTCCATCACAATTTCTGTTTTTTAAAATATGAATAACTTCTTTATTTCTAATCGAATTAGCTTCAAAAATAGGTCAATCGAAGCGTGTTTTAATGCTCTACAAGATGATAATAATAGTTTTAAAGTTATTTCTACATTTTTCAACAAAATATTCAAAAAAGTCTTATTTTCCAAAATTTTTGATTTTTAAAAGTTTAATATCTCTGGTGAATATGGACGAAAAATTTTCATTGAGGGCTCAAAAGGTGCGTCTAAAAAAACTACAAAATTACAGAAAAACATTCATAGGTGTTCTAACATTTTTACTAAAACAATGTTCATAATACTGCACAAGTTAATCCCCCTTAAGGTAAAAATTATATTAAATTTTTACTAAATCCGTAGTTTAAAAAAAAAATTCTTTTGTGCTAATCTTTGAGCACTAATTGAGCACTAAATAATACGTTATTAATAAATATTTTGTTGGCGTTTTTAGCGTCTTTTTCGTAATGGTGTGGATAGCGGATCGCTCACTCATTCAAAAAAGTTTTTTTTTTTAATAAATAATTATAAAGAAATTTTTTTTGTTAATCTTTGAGCACTAATTGAGCACTAAATAATAGTCTATTTAGAAATATTTTGTTATCGTTTTTAGCGCGTTTTTCGTTATGGTCCGTCCAGCGGACCATAACGCTCAGTCAGAGGAATAAGTTTTTTTAAATAAATAATTATAAAGAAATTTTTTTTTGATAATCTTTGAGCACTAAATAATAGTCTACTTAGAAATATTTTGTTGTCATTTTTAACGCGTTTTTCGTTATGATCCGGCCAGCGAAACGTTCACTTAGCAGAATCGGTGTTTTTTTAGATAAACATTGAGCACTAAATTTGTCAATATGGCACAAAAATAGCACTAATTGAGCACTAATTAATGGTACAATACAAATTCATTTTTATGAAAGTGGTTCAGCCAGCTTCACAGACCTATTTATACATCAGGTTGAACGTTGCAGCTGTCACTATATAAAAGATGTTGAAGTAAAGGTGTTACCCTTCAAATGGTACTGTCGAAGTACAGTATCTGTCGGTCGATATGAGATAGAATCTGTAAGAACGACACTAACTGAATAAAATTAAGAACGGGTGCTGTCACCCATTTTACACGGCTGGTGTTCGTAACAATACCGATTCTGGGCTTTCTTTCTCTCAGTGCAGCATTGGCTAGGATAAGGCTTTCTAGCTTAAGCCAAGAAATTATTGACCTTAAGCAGGTGGACAACTTGTATACGGAAAAGAAAGTTCGTGAAGTAGTACAATACTTCTGTATGGGACACAAAGTTCTTCAAAATCAACTAGTACCTATACCATATACACTACCGGCAGAAACTGTCGGTACGAACGACGGGCGAGCTACGAAAAGTTGCTGCCGAAATTAAATTAACATATTTTATTATGGAAAAATGATAGAAACTTGGTTCTTGGATCGTTTAAAAGCCAATTAAATTCTGCGTCGTTTGATATATAAATGAAAATTATTTGATATTTTTGAGAGATTTTATCACCTAAAAGATTTTGAAAAAAAATTGATTAATTTGTCTATTTTTGTGCACCACGTTTGTGTGGCTGCACATTCTAGAAAAATTTAGAGAAAAATTTTAAACTCTAGCAACTTAATCTTTAAAGTCTCAGCTTTTATTTGAGCCTTGAAAATTGAAAATCCGTTCAGTAGTTTTTGAAATATCTAAAAAAATGTCCAAGCATGTTGTTTTATAATTTAGACGGTGATACACACTTATTGCACTCTCGCTGCTCACCTGGTTCGTTGCGGCAGGGCCGAATAAGCGGCATATAGAGTGGGGGTCATATTTGGAGCCCTTTTTAAGTTTTTTGTAATTTTAGATTTAATATTCATTGAAAATTTAATAATTGTTAAAGTTAATTATTATATGTATATAATTAAGTTATCATTTTACAAACTTTCATGATCAAATAGTCGTTTATTTCTACGTACAAATTTTCACTTTTCTAACTTTTTTTCCCAAACTAAACGACTCTTTGATCATAAAAGTTTGTAAAATGATAACTTATTTATGTATATAATAATTAACTTTAACAATTATTAAATTTTCAATGAATATTAAATCTAAAATTACAAAAAACTTAAAAAGGGCTCCAAATATGACCCCCACTCTATATGCCGCTTATTCGGCCCTGCCGCAACGAACCAGGTGAGCAGCGAGAGTGCAATAAGTGTGTATCACCGTCTAAATTATAAAACAACATGCTTGGACATTTTTTTAGATATTTCAAAAACTACTGAACGGATTTTCAATTTTCAAGGCTCAAATAAAAGCTGAGACTTTAAAGATTAAGTTGCTAGAGTTTAAAATTTTTCTCTAAATTTTTCTAGAATGTGCAGCCACACAAACGTGGTGCACAAAAATAGACAAATTAATCAATTTTTTTTCAAAATCTTTTAGGTGATAAAATTTCTCAAAAATATCAAATAATTTTCATTTATATATCGAACGACGCAGAATTTAATTGGCTTTCAAACGATCCAAGAACCAAGTTTCTATCATTTTTCCATAATAAAATATGTTAATTTAATTTCGGCAGCAACTTTTCGTAGCTCGCCCGTCGTTCGTACCGACAATTTCTGCCGGTAGTGTAACACAATTGTTCTAACAGCTACACGGAGAGAAGGGCGTAGTCAGATTAACTACATGCGCAGTTAAATATACTAAACAGAATAGTCGATTTTGGACTGACTAAACTAGTAGTAGGATTTACTAAACAGGCGTTTAGTCATTGTGACTACTCAGGAAAAAGTTCATTCAACTGCACAGAAAGTCAAATAGACTAAACTGTTCAGTATAAAATATTAAAATATTGTTTTCTACATTTAATTTTGCAATAATTTCAATAGTAGTAGAAAGTCAACGTGGAATTTTTATATTTCTACAGAAAACAAAAACAATTATTACAAAAATTTTAAGCAGTTAATTTGCAGATTTTTAAAAGGTTACGTTTTCTGCGAATGATACAAAATACAGAAAAAGATACAAATATTATTAGCAATATTCACTAGTAGTTTTCATTTAATTTTATTCTGTAAATTTCAATTTTTGTAATGTTCACTATTTGCTTATATATAAATCATGAAGTAGGATAAGGAGATGAAACGGCTTATATTTATTGGCCCCCAAATAGGGGGGTCAGAGTAGTGAAGTTTTCATCTCCCTACTATCTCGAGCGCCCCTGGAGGGAAAATACAGAATTACAATGTATCGTCTGCTACACGATTGTTTATGACATTTATGAGATGACAGCTGAATGAATCGAGTTATATTTAAGGTTTGAACGAATTTTGTAACTGAAATTGGAAATAAAAATGAAAAGTTTGTATAAAATAATAAATTTATGAGTAAATAATATTATGTTAATATAAAAATTAATTCTTGCTGTCATTTCACTACAAAAACATTGAGGTTATATTTATGTTTTTCTCCTTAGATCACGTGAAAAAATAGTTTAAAAAATTACCACTGTGAGCGCTGTAACCAGTAGGGAGAGAAGAATCGCACTACTCTGACCCCCCAATTTGGTGTCAACTTTTTCTGCTATATACTGCAGGCGTTTAATCTCCTTATGGCATGGTCACACCTCGGCTGCCTGCCTGCCTGCGCAGGCAGCCGCCACGAGAGTAAGAAAGAGGAGACGAATAATTTAAATTGTCTGACTCTCTTACTCTTATGTATTGCTATAACGACCTGCAGGCAGCCAGGCAGCCGAGCTGTGATCGTTCCATTATCCTCCTTCATGATATAAATAAAAAAATTTTGAGGTTAGAAAATTTGGTTTTGAGCAATTCTATTTGCAGTTATTTGATTTTTTTATGAAACGTTCCTTGAAATTTTTCATTAGGATTAGATTCGAAAATGTTTGCTCCTTGTTGTTATTCCCTTTAAAAGGGGAATATTTCGTACTGCGAAAATCCCCAATTACACAATAATTCCTTGACGTTCATTTCCTAACCAATTATCACTTTTCACAATTCCGCCATTTTGAAAAAACAGTGTACTGGCAGTGTTCAGTGACTGTAACTAAACATTCAGTGTCTTCGACAACACTGTTTAGTAAAATCGACAAAACGAAACTAAACGATGTTTTTTAAATGTAACTAAATATTCAGTTATTATTACTAAATACTGATTTACTAAACGTGTTAAGTAGAATTAACTACAACTTTTCTCTCCGTGTAACCGCCATGGCTAAATCTATTTACACTGTACTTCGACAAACTACACGATTCGCTTTAGTCAGTTGAGAAGCTCAGGTCCGTGCAAAGTAGAAAAAGACCCTTAATTGTATCATTTAATTAATTTTTAAGTCATTTTTTTCCGTGTAGATAAAAGAGATACTGCTCTTCTGGAGAAGAAAAGGATTCTGAATAATAAGTTGCATTAAAACGAGCGAACTTGAGTTTGGTACTTTGTGCGATTAACACAAATAGTACATCGTCACTCCATTGTTTCTTAACCAAATGACGGGACGCAAACTCGAACGTCACGCCACCGAAGTAGTTACATCAATATACGATAACAATATGATTGTTTAGAATTAAGGCTTTTGACAAAGTGATTCTCTCACTGTAACTTTACCAATATTTTAACTACTTTTATAGAAAAGAGTAAACTTACAATTGCTTGTTGGTCAACACCATTAGTTGAGGGTGGTGGACTGAAACTGGTCGCAGTTTGTTGACCAGGTGTGACTGTATGTGGTGCTCCAGTAGGGGGTGGTACTTGTGGTCCTCCAGGTGTTGGTTGTTGTGATGTTCCACTCGGCTCTTCTTTAACAGGAACTGGGGGTGGTGGTTTCACATCTCCAGCAGCACCAGCTGATCCCACGACTCCTGTGACTCCATTCACAGGAGGAGGAAAAACTCCACCACCATAGGGCGCAGCCATTCCTGTCTGCACCATGTGCTATAACAGGAAATATTTTAGTATTATGAAAACATTTTTTCATTCTACAAAAATATAATTTTGATAAAGTATTTTAATTTTGATTTATTCTCTAAATTTGAAATACAATCTACACTGCATACCCGTGTGGAAAAATGTTGTGAATTTTAGAGTTTTTTATAGTATGTTTTATGTGAATAATAATGTGTTATGTTGTAGTACTTTTCTTTTTTTTTTATTGGTTTATAAACCTGTCTTCAGCCTTACATACTTGGCTATACAAGTGTTTCTTACAATTTCTTGCTTTTACAAATTTTCATACATACAATTCTTAATACCCATTAGACTACCTGTCTAATGGGTTTTCTCGCCAGTGGAGAGGGAAACTGTAGAAAACCTTCTCCTGAGTACAACCGGTTTATCGACAGTCGAGTTCTAATGGTGTGTACCGGACAATAATCGACAGTGCACATCATTATACCTCAACGTCAAACCTCCCGCTCAGATTATCTCACATGCCGGAAAAATGCAAGCGAAATGGGCGCGAACCAAGTACCCTTGGTCCTAGAACGTCCGCCAAGCGAGGCATTTATCCGACCAAGCTAATCTGTCGGTTGGTACTTTTCTGTATAATTTAATATAAAAAGCGTATTGAAAAAAGTAGATTTTGAAGTGTCTCTAGGTGTTTTGATTTGCAGTAAATTTTATTTGATAAAAATACTTCTATCTCTAATTGCAAAAGAGTTGGAAGGGTCACAAAGCTTACGCTCTAAGAAAATTAAAGAAAAAAAAACAGAAAGTTAAAATGTGTTTATATTATTTTATGTAAAAAAAATTCAATAAAATTATATCAAATATAATTAAGTTTTGTTTTTTGAGAATAGTTGTCAAAACATCTAATGAGAAATTAAGGAGTCTACCTACTTTAAACGTTCTGAAAAAAAACGTTCCTGAAGTTGGCGTCGATGCTCAGCACCGAAAACTATCTTTTCTTATTTTTAGTGATAAAATTTTTGACAATTTCACCTCTTTCATTCACTAAAGATAAAAAAAACTTTTTAAAAGTATTTTTTTAAATCATAAACCGAGGAAAAATTGAGTTATTTTGTTTGTTTTGTAAACAAAATATTTTTCGATGCTCAGCGTCGACGCCAACTTCAGGGACCTCTAAAAATGGATATTATTTAGTTTGTCTTTTTTTATAGAATAGACAAAGATTGGAATTTACTAGCACTGCTGATTTTTTTCAAGATTTTAATAATAAAACTTTGATATTATGGTGGTTATCTTCGTACATGTATTGACAAATGTTATAAATAAACAATGTAAAAAAAATATTTTTAAACATTTTTCGGAAACTTTTTCAATTTGTGTATTTTTTATTATATAAAAGATCTAATTAAATACTATATTTTACTGGACATTCTAGTATATGTTAAAAAATTGATAATTCGAAGAAGTTGAATAGTGTAGTGGTTATCCTTCCGGATTTAGAATGTGCGTATGCGCTTGGTGTTAGGTTTCACGTCCCCTCAGTATCAAATATTTTATTTTATAACTTTGTGTTAATTTTAATTTTTCAAAATATAAAATAAAATGGTATTTTTAAAAAATTAAAATAATAGTGTGATCGTCCATAAACCACGTAGCTCTAATTTTGTCACTTTTAACCCCTTCTGCCTACGTTGTTTATGAACATCCCCAAAGAAACATGGAACATAAAATTATTAATTTAATTATTGTTTAAAAGAATATTTTTTTTCTATATAGTGCACTGAGAGAAGTCCGGGAACTAATACGTCCCGTGCGAGCCTTGAGTGGTACTTTTGAATGTTTTTATGTGAACCCTCGAATCGGAACGTCTGAAGCCCCGATGCGAAACGTGGAACGTCCCGAAGCGAGAATACGCAGAACTTTCAGTTTTTGCCACCAGTTGTTCTCTCATATGCGAGAACAATGTTTGACTGGATTCGGGGCGTCTCAGCACCAGATTCGGAACAACTCAAATGCGACAAGCATAGTAGCGCATAGCGACGTCTAGCAGGAACTATTACGCCTCGGACTTCTCTCAGTGTGTATTTCTTACACAAAGAACCTAAAAAATTTATATTTTTCTAATTTTGAAAATGGCTAGGGTGTGCAATAAAAATTTTGTAGTTTCTTGAGCAAACTATGTTTCTAGAAAGCCATAAAATTTACTAAATTCTTTAAAGTCTTCGGCCTTAAATAGTCAAATTAACCTCTTCATCAACAACAATAAAAAATATGTGATGAGAATGGAACCCTTAAAGTCGTAGTAACTTTAAGAAAAAAGTCTTATGAAATATATGAGGCATTCCATTTCAAAACGACCCCCTTCATAAACAATTACCCTTGTAAGGCAATTTTTAAATAATTATTTCTCCTATTTATTAAAGCCAAACTTTATTTACTATTTGTGTTTTTTAAAGAAAAATTTCTCAACTTTACAATAGTATAAATTTCTTATTAAAAAATACCTAATATTCTTTATGAAAAGAAATTAAGTTTGGAAGATAACCTTTTAAATATCTCAAAACACGTCACCTACTATTGTCTTGAAAGTTGTATCAAAATAAAGATTAAATATTCTAGTTTCATTCCCTGCAAACATTATAATGGACAATTTAGGGGAATTCAAGAAAATAATTAAATTTTACAAAATAGCAGAGGTTAAACTGTGTAAAAGCTTGAAAAAAACAAATTCCGCTCGGTATACACATTATAACCTTTGAAATTCTTTCAAAATTTAATTAATTTTATAAATTTTCCTTAATTGTCCATTATAATATTTGCAGAGAATGAAACTAGAATATTTAATCTCTATTTTGATACAACTTTCAAGAAAATCGGAGGTAATGTGTTTTGAGATATCTAAAAGGGTATCTTTCAAACTTAATTTTTTTAATAATATTTTAATAATAATATTTCTTGAAAATTTTTTTTATTTGCTATAATAAAGTTGAGAAAATTTTCTTTTACAAACACTAATTGCAAATAAAGTTTGGCTTTAATAAATAGGAGAACTAATTATTTAAAAATATTGCCTCACAAGAGCAATTGTTTATGATGGGGGTCGTTTTGAAATGGAATGCCTCATATATGATACAAATGGGAAAAATAACATTTTACCAAAGAACATTTATAAAATATAAAAATGAAATAAAAGTTATTGCTGCTAATTGGAAAACTTAGATTATTTTTTCTATATTTGGGAATTATGTTCTACTTTATATGAAAAATTGTTAAAAATTAATTTTCATCACTGATATGTTTTTTATTTTGATACTGTAATCTATAATGAAGAAAATAAGCCAAACTCGATTAAAACATACGAATATTTACAAGGGTTTTTCTAAGTTAAACTTTAACTGCTGTTCTTCAAATTGTTCAGATAGGGGAGACCGGACGTTATGTCTAACTTTTTACTCTTCGTTCTTTTACTCTGATATTTTTGTTTTAATTAAATGTTTATCTTTCGAAAAATTTGCTTTGGTTGGAAGCCGTTTATAAACCACGTAGCTTCTGGAGGGGGAAGTGGGGCAAGCAATTGACTTTAAGGAGAGAAAATTTAGGGAAATTTCTACACGGAGTATTATACAAAAAGTTTGAAACTTCAATTATTATTCTTATAAGTTTGCTACAAAAAATTAATATTATTTTTGTTAATAAATTACACAGCGAAAAAAATGTAATACCTGCCAATGAAATTCTTTCATTTTCACATTGGGGGTTTACTAATGAAACTTATTAATCATTGTTAGCAATCATTGAATAGCCCAAAAATAATCTTTATTAAATTTTGAAATAAAAAGTATTTCTTTTTACAAAAGTTATTTATTGTTTAAAAGGAGAGTATATTTATTTGGCCTCTTCCATGTACACATATATAAATATATGGGTAGTTCTACAAAAGAGAGAATATATTCTCTAAATCTAAATAAGTGAAATGTCACTTATTTTAAGTGAATATTCACTTATTCTCTGTTTTAAAACGCTTCCACGTTAGAATAATTCTGCTGTCCTGATGAAGAAAGTGGTTAAGTGACATTTTTATGAAAAATGAGATTTTTATACCGTTGGATTCGTTATAAAATTTAGAATCTATCTACAGTATTACATTTTACCGATATTAATTAATTTTAAAGATAATGAGACCCTAATTATCGTACTTGCAGAGATTTTCGTGAAATACTTATTTATAGAACCGTACTTGCAAAGATTCGTCAAAATGATGACGTAGATGAGAACTTTCATTGGAGGTCTGGAGGCCTGGAAATGTAGCTCGACTAGACCCAATAAACTAAGGCGTTGAACCGTATAACACACCTATTCTCAGTCCGTGAGTGCACTTACGCTTTTAAGGCAGTACTTTGACGATTTCAAAATTAATTTTTAACAGTATTCGACATTTTGTTTATAATAAATTAAAATTTTTAAATTATTTCAACGCCATTAAATAGAGCATATTAAATTTAGTTAAAAGCAATTGTAAATATTAAAAAAACTTTTAAATATTAGTGAAGCTCGTTAGAAACGCGTTTCCTTAAATATCTCGAAATCACTCTGACTGCAAGTAACCATTTTCTTCATCAGGACGGCAGAATTAGAATAAGGGAATATTTAAACATGAAATAAGTGAATTATATTCACTTACAAAATAAGTACATACACACTTATAAATAAGTGAATATTCAATTATGAAATAATTAAGAAGTGAATTATATTAACTTATTGAATAAGTTAAAATATATTTCTTAATGAATGTAAATAAATAATCAGGATCAATATTATATAAAAAAATTGTTTCTGAACATTTAATAGTATAAATAATTGAAATATAATGCGTAGGTGAATTTTTTTTAACTATTAATATTTTACTTATACATACCCGTGTAGAAATTGCCATAACTAGGCCATATCATGGCATGAATCACCTTCCCAGATCTGGCCCAAGTCTGGCCAGACTTGGGCCCGATCTGGGAAGGTGTTTCATGCCATGATATGGCCTACACAATGATCAAAATATCTGGCCCCTATTTGGGCCACGGTTGAATTTCTACACGGGTAAGTGCGGATTTCACTTATTCATAAGTGAAAACAAGTTCATACATAAAAAAGTGAATATTTCCATTACGTATGTAAGTAGATTCTACTTATTATTAAGTGAAAAAAAGGTTCACACATGAAAAAAGTGAAATTTTCACTTATTCGGATTTAGAGAGTATATGATGTTTAAGGTTGTTTTTTACATTAATATTGATAAAAATTAAATTATTTTTAATGGGAACTGCAGTTTTTAATGGTTTCTATTATAACATTAAACGTTACCCAGTTCCAAAAAATACTTTTTGCAAAAAATAACCATTTAAGACCTAAATTCTCAGTTTCCTGGCATGGCCCATTGTGAAAATTAAAGTTAATAAATTGTATAAATATTATTTTTAAGCGTTTAAATACAAATTTACACTTGGATAACAATGTCAAATAGTTGTACTTTACGAAGATTTAAATAATTGTTACATTACTTTATATTTAATTTAAAAAATATTATCTTGAATTTTTCCCCTCGAATTCATTCTCTTTGATTGAATTCTCTCTAAATCTGAATATGTGAAATTTCACTTATTCTACGTTATAAATCGTCTTCTCGATCAATAAGTGCATATACACTTATAAATAAGTGAATTTTTTACTTATTTTGAGTGAAATTTCACTTATTACAAGTGTATATGCACTTATTGATCCAGAAGACGACTTATAACTTAGAAATAAGTGAATTTTCACACATTCAGATTTAGAGAGTTGATAAATAATGTTTCCTGGCACCATAAAAAACATTAAAACTATTAAGAATTTTTATTCCTATTAATTCACCCTTTTTTATAGTGCTTAGTAAAGGTTTACTAAACAACTTGCAAACGACGTTGAAGTCCACAACGTTTATCAACGAAAAAAACTATTCACTTAATAAATTAAAAAAAAGACAACTTCTCAGTTTGCTGGCATGTATTTAAAAAAAATATTTTGTTTTTATACTTTTCTTGCTCGAGGTGTTGTAGAACCTTCCCGAGTCAAAATTTAGACCCTCTTTTGACCCTCTTTTTTTAAACCTCTTTTGAATCTGAAAACGATGCGGAAAAATTCATATTCCGATGTAGAGAGGTTAAAAAGAGGATTTCAAATTTTTGTGAAATTTAAATTTTTTAAATTTCTATCTATGCAAATAGATTTATTGAAATCATTCAAAAACTATTATTTACATGTTCTATAGGGTAATTAAAATATAACTTTGTGAAAAAAATTCCAATTTTAGTTTTCGAAATATTTTTAAAAATCTTTTTTCGGACCTCTTTTAAGCCTTCTTACTTCTCTTTTTAACCTCTTTTGAACCTCTAATTGTGCGGAAAAGTCCATTTCTGCAGTTTCTAGGTTCAAAAGAGGATTCAGAAGTGTTAAAGAGGCTTAAAAGAGGTTAAAAGGAGGTTTTTGGAGATCTAAAAGAGAGTCTAAATTTTGACTCGGGTTATATTCCATGTTGACCAATATGCTAAATTTTGTTATTAAGCGTTGTTTTTCAATTTTTTAGATGAAAAATGACCAAATTCTCAGTTTCCTGACATTTTCTGACGGAACCCAAGCAGAAATTTCCAACCGGCGCGGACCCTAGCCAGTACTGACGTCGGTGTAACTGTACTGGCTCGGAACCGCCTGCCAACAAAATGTGAACGGGCATTCTACCGAATAGTGACTAGGCCAGGAGCGCGCTGGCAACCGGCTCGGAACTGGCATTCCTACCGGCCGGGACAAGCCGTTCCGTGTATAATTCAACCGGCTGGGACCTGGCACTCTACCGACTGCGAATTTTTAATTTAATAGCTGGCATTCTACCGCCTGACAACCGGATCGGATCCAAATGATAATTTTGACAAATATCAATTCAAAAAATAATAATTCATTGCAAAAGATAAAAATACTGATGACAAGTCATTGACAGTTCTCTTTACACATTTTTTTATACACTTAACGCAATTTTTTATTACATAGACACTTGAAAAATCCTAACGCTTAGGAGTACGAATCTACGCCTAACCGAATATTTCCGCACCGAAATCTCGCACGCTAACCACTATGCTACGCTCGCATGGGACTCTTAAATCTTAAATACTCTCAAGTGTCACGAGCTGAAATAAAACTTGTAGAATTACTACGTGTCAATGCTAAAGCTATATTTTTATTATTATATAATATATTAAATAATTGTTTCTCAATATAATAATATTAATAATTTTAATTAATATCTCAATAGTAATAAATTTATTATTATTGAGATATTATTAATTAACGTGAATATTAATATTAATAATTTATTATTAATTCTTAATAATATTAATACTAATTAATAATATCTCAATAATAATAAATTTATATTAATAATATAAATTTATTTATAATAATTATAAAGTAAAAGTGTAAGACAAATGTTTTTAATTGTTTAATTTTAAAAAAGTCTCAATAAATAATTACTTAATATATTGATTAAATTTATTTATTAATTAATTATTATTTTCTAAAATAATTCAATTAATTATTGTAATAGTTATTTAGTTATGACACATTTATTAAAAATAAATTCATAATGTGATTTATGATGTGACAATAAATCGCTTGCTGGGTGTAAAAACATGATACATCGGATTGGCGTTGAAAAACATGATACCTCGGATTTGACTTGAAAAACATGACATATCGTCGTTTGAGTTGAAGAACATGACACGTCGAAAACGAAAATTTTTTATTCAAATTTCGGTTCGTCCATTGACCGCGAATCTTAAAATGTCTCAAATCAATATAAACTATACAAAATTATTTAACCTATTTCTTTTTTGAATTGACATATTATGAAGCAAAAGCATTTGATTCATAAAAGTTTCAAAGATTTGACACATTTTAGAATTAGCGGTCAGTGGTATCAACTGAAAATTGAAAAGAAAATTTTCTTTTTCGACGTGTCATGTTCTTCAACTCAAATGACGATATGTCATGTTTTTCAAGTCAAATCCGAGGTATCATGTTTTTCAACGCCAATCCGATGAATCATGTTTTTACACCCAGCAAGCGAAATGACAAGATCCGCAGTCGGATCCGGCCCAGCACCGAGCCAGTACGGACTTAACTTATCCGTCATTCTTCCGACGCCGCAGAAGAATAAGATCCGCGGGCGGAAGAAATCCAGTACCGAGCCCGTACTGACGATAGTGGGAAGACGGTTCCGACAGTCGGAGCATAATCTGTACCGCGCCGGTTGCATTTTCAGATCCGAATCAGTACAGACCGTTGGTACTTGCGGTGTGTACGGGCGCGGATCCCAGCCGGTTGTAAACTCCGACATTCGTCCGACTTTTCCACCTGGGAATACACATGTGCTTAGCTGTAAAATTTGCAATTTGTATTTTTTTAACTGTCCACTTTTAGGCAACGTTGATAATACTTTTAACTTGAACTTAAGCTACTTTTTAAAACCTGAAAGTTAAAAAAAAATGTGCCAAAATTTTCCTTATTTTCTTCCTTCGTTTGTAGAACTATCCATATATGTATGTCTGATGCAATAAAGGAGTTGAACCGGAAACTGTAAGCCAGAATATTAATGCACTCTTCTTTATTGCATAGATTCAAAGATTTGTTTACATTGGGTTCTTTATGAGAATAAAATATTTAATTGTTTTTAAATTAGTTACAATTAAAAAAATTTTTTTAATAGTATTTTGTGGAAGTAGATTTTTCAAAAATTTTATAATTTAAGGAGCTGCATCTGGATCCACTGGGTCATTCACTGCTATTTGACTGTAATTTAACTTTGGATTTAAATTACTTGTAAATACTATTGCTAGTACAGATTATCTTTACAATTTGTTTAAGTTGAAATAAAAAATTTTAAACTTGCAAAAGTTACAGCAAAATTTCTAAAAATTGTGTTAAATAATTTTTGTACAAAATAAATTATTATGAAAGCAAGTTTCATATATCTTTCAAAAATAAACGCAGAAAAATCTAGTGTTTATAGGAAAGGAAACTGCTAGGTCAAGACCGGGCATCCCCAAACCGGGGTGAAACAATAAAACGGTCGTGCGAGGGCACCAAGTCTTCAATGCCTGGTCGGACGCCAGGCCTTTTATGAAGTCGGTTCTACAATGGGCACGTATGGACGTGAACGTGGACGCGACGTGCTGACGTCACCAATGCTGTTTAAATGAGTGACGTCAGCACGTCGCGTCCACGTTCATACGTGCCCATTGTAGAACCGACTTGAGGGTCTGAAAGGGATTACATGTGTGTGATTTTCACGGTTGACGTTTCTTGGAAAACTTACAAGAGGGTTCAATAAGGTTTTCATTCATCAAATAGTTTTCAAGTCCAAATAATACTGTGTTCGTAGCAGAATGTGGATTAAAATATTTCATGACAAATTTACATCACGACTCTGGACCAAACGAAACCCTTTTTTAAAACTAACCACTGCGGAGACGTTACTGAATTAAAACGTATTTTGGCACTTCATTTCGGTTCACAACACAATCAACATAAATTAAAATAAAGCACTAAAAACTTCATTAATAAAGAAACACTCATTTATTAAATAATGAATTAAACGAAATAAACTTTAAAAATTATTAACAAGCGAAACATAGAATAAACTCTCTTAACCAAATAATCACTTTGCGACTCCTTGAACCTCTGCAAGTAAGTGAATAGAAATCTCATTATCAACCAAATTGAAGTCCACAACGTTGATCAATGAAAAAAAATTGTTCAACTAAGTAAATTAATTAAAAATAATGCATCAACATTGAGACAAAAATATTTAAACAGAAAAATAGATGTTTATTTTTTGATGACAATTGTTGTGTAATTAAATAATTAATTAAAAATATTTTATTACATTAAAAAAATTTTTTTCGTTGATAAATGTTGTGTGGACTTCATCATCGTCATTATCACAGGTGTAGGCTTCCTCATCATATTTTCTTTCTTTGTTTTTCCTATGGAAAAATTGAAAAGAACCCTTCTGCCTTATCCCCATTGAACAGCACCTAAAATGGTCATGTGACGGTCGCTGACAATTAAAATTGCGCAAAATCATTTAAATTCAGATTTCACGAAAGATGCAGGTCTCTAGTCATTGAACTAAGGATAAATATAAGGAACTTGACAAAAGACAATACAAACCAATGATAAGAGAGGCAGATGAACAACTTGCTCTACTAAAATATACTTTTGTCTAACACGTTGCAAATTAGATAGAATAAGTAACGATTTGCCTGGTTACATATTTGAATCGAATTATTGACTTACGAAAATTAATTTGCGGAACAAGTTTATTGATTGACATTTAATAAAATAAATTTTATATTTAACACGTATCTTGATCATTGTTATGCTTTAGTTTTGATAATTTTTTTTAATTGGACCCACTATTCCTCGCGTTTTTTGTAGTTCTTTAAATAATATTTTAAATTGTAAAACTATTTTTGTATGTAATAAATTGTTACAGGGGTATGATTAGTGACTATTCTACACAAAATGAAAGAATGTTTACAACTTTACGTTTGGACGAATAGCTGTCTCTTTGTGAAAGATGCTGAGGCCCAATAAAGGTACAGCAAGCTTGTTTAGGGACAATTGCTTCTGCAGCATAACTCGTACTAAAACCGAAAGTTCCGTACACTTACTGAACTTTAATCATTTTTATTACATTTCTCCTGAAGTCAAAATATAAAAATATTTTAAAAAATATCAATTTATAACCAAGATAAGGGAAACGTTCCAATTTTTGACCAATGGAGGAATGGATTTGTCATAATAGTTTTGGACTGGATTGTAGAAAGGAAAAGACAGGTCACTATTTACTTGTTTATAGGGCTTAGTTTTACACGTTGGTTAGTAATGGTCGACGGAATGAAGGGATCGGTATGAGATATTTTGGCACTGCGCCATTCCGGCACAAAGACTCGGTGCCAAGGTCTAAACTCGTTGTCTATATCCTGCAGAAAAGTTTTCTTCTCGATTTGTACTAAGCGAATTGCACAAACGGTTTCTGTAAAATCATTAGAACTAAACTTCTTTCTTTTTTTAAATATTTCCCTTTGAATTTGAAATTTATCAGAGATAACAATAATTTAAAATTATCGAAGCGAAGTTTCTATAAAATAAAGATAAAAAGGTTACTTTCGAAAATTGTAACAGTATAAAAGTATCGACTAATTTTAAAATGGAATTAAATGCAAAATGTTAACATTTAATAAGAACTGCAATTTTTGTCTTGAACAATTTTTATTATTTATATACAAATTTAATTTTTACACTACTGGAACAACAGAATCTACTATTATTATTCTGAAAAAATATGCAATCATTTTTAGATTTAAAAAAAGGTCAAAAGTTCAGATAAAAATAAAATGTTAAAAATACGTGTCTTCTCTTTAATAATTTATGGAAGAACCCAATTTACTCTTATTTTTTAACATTTCACATTATTTATAACTAGCTGTCGAACCAGTTTTCGACGGGTTTTAGTTTCTACCAATGCATATATAACAGTTTGTCTACCAATCTGGAAAACCGGGAAATAAGAGGGAATTTATATTAACGCAGGGAAAAGTAATAATTAGTTATAATTAACTGTTTCAGTAGGAAAATACTACTATTTTACAAATGCAGAGAACAATATCCCGGTTGGTAGACACCCTGTTATTATAACGTTTGTCTTTACATTTGCTCAAAACATCTTTAAAAGAAAAATAGAGAATTAAAATAAAAAACTTTTTAACACCTAAGTTTTCACCTAATATAGCATAGTGCTTGTTAGGGTGACCGTTATTTTGCAAAAGTTGGAATTTCTTAGGTCGCCGGGCAGAATTTGCTTTAGAATGTGAAAAACTTGAGCTATGGACAAGAAAAACCCAATCGATCGATTTTGTGACAGACGTACACCCATGCACACGTATATAAATAAAGACATACATTAAAAATTTTAAGATTATTTCTGGAATCCTTTATGTGAATAACAACTATTTATACTAAAACTTTGAAGTTTGAAGCAATGTACAGACAGACATATGATTTTATTAATAAGGATTAAATAGAAATATCAATTGGAATTAATACTTATAATTTTTTCGTTTTTTTGAATTTTTTGAAAACATTTTTATACTTACATCTTAGATATAGAATAGTATTTTTTGCAAACTTATGCTAAAATGTGACTAAATAACGTGTAAAGCTCAGTTATAGAGCGTTTAAAAGCAATACATTAAAAATGTAAAATTTAAAAAATTTCGATATTTTGAAAACATTTTTATATTTACATCTAAGTTATAGGACACAATTTTTTGAAAAATTATATTAAAATTTGACCAAATAACATGTAACAATCGATTATAGATCATTTAAAACCAATTCATTAAAAAATATAAAATTTACAAAATTTCGATTTTTTAAATTTTTTGAAAACATTTTTATACTTACATCTTGGTTATAAAACATTATTTTTGGCAAAATTATTCTGAAATATGACTAAATAACATGTTATACTCAATTATACAAAGTTTGAAAGCATTTTTTTTTAAAAAGTGTAAAATTTGAAAATTTTTGAAAAAATTAAACATCTCCAGTTCTAATTAATATTTTTAAAATCTGTAAATTTACAAACCTTCCTTGGCTCAAGGTCTAACATTCTGCCAAATTCGGTTCAAATCGGTGAAGGCGTTTTTGTGTGATTGGGGTACAAAGATTTTGTGACAGACATACATACATACATACATTAAAATTTTTAAGATTATTTTTGGAACCATTGATGTCAATAACAACTATTTATGCTAAAATTTTGAAGTTTGAAGCAATGAACAGACAGACATCTGATTTTATTAATAAGGATTAGTAAAGATAATTTAAACAAATTTAACAGTGGACAACTGAATAATCAAACCTCAATTTTATTAATAAACTCTATTTAAGGCTTAAATTTATTTTAGAATTAAAAAAATTGTTCAATTTTGAAGGCATTGAAGAAGTAAAAGAGAAACAAAGTTGAAAATAATGAGTCCACAACGTTATACATAGTTAACAAAAATCAAACTGAGACAAAAACGTACAAAAATTGTTGCGATGCAACGTTTTTATAAGTTTTTTGTCTCAATTTAATATCCTTAGAAAAACTGTGAACTAATAATAATCATTAATTTTTTATTTGTCTCTGAGAAAAGAATAATTAAACATTTTAAATTAGAGTGTAAAATATTTCATAAATACAATTATATTTTCCTATTCGAGTTTTTAAAGCATATAAGTATTATTTTCATAAGGCTGCATACGGGTGCGTCTCGTTGAACGATCTGATGTCACTTCCGGCCAATCAAAAATCATCAATCCTATTAATCTAACATTTTTATGACTTGGTACAGGTCAACATTGAACACCCGTTTTTATTTATGTATGTAAAAGAAATATATATTTAAAAACTACGCAGTATGTAGTAATGGCTCAATAATTTTTTTCGTTCGTGAATGAAAAAGTGGAAAGATTATAGTTGTAGGAATCGACATAAAATGGACTTAATTGAGCGTAATTTGACAGAGAGGCTTCCTTTTGCGCTTCAACGTAAATTCAACACTAGAACTCGCCATTTACACTTCTACTTCTCCAATATTTTATAACCCCAAGTATAATCACTAATTTAGAACGTTACGACCTTCCTTGACATTATTCTAATTAAACAAGTTAAACTAATTTCCACACACATTTATATTGCTTAATGTTAAGACAAAAAAACTGGACAAGTGCGAGTTGCACTCGCACTGAATTGACAGGTTCCGTACAAAAATATAAAAATAATACTTGTGATATTGTAACAACAATTGGTAGGATTTTTTTCACTTTTGTATTATTTTGGTAAGTTGAATTTTCGACACTAGGTTAAAAATAAGTAACAAAGAAAATGGAAGTATTAGATATTTTATATTATAAGCAATAAGCGAACAGGAACCAATTTCGGAACAAATTTAAGAAGTTGGTTCCTGTTCGCTTATTGCTTATAATATAAAATATGTAATCCCGTGTAGAAAAATTTCTTGTTGAAATATATGCAAGATAAAAACTATATCGTGAACAACTCGTGAAACTATTTACGTAAATCTATATCGAAACGGTCTAGCTACTGTACAGTTTCACTTCATTAACTGATTTATATTGTTAAACGTTTTAGGACCTGTATAGTTTCACTACACTAACTACTTTACGTTGTTCAACTATATAAATTCTGTTTAGCGAAACTAGATAATAAATAATATGAAAAAATTATTTGTCATATAAAATAAAATATTTGAATAATCAAAATCAGTAATTGCTTTGCATAAAAACAATATATTTCGTCGAGTATTTCTACCCAATTGGAAATTCTTCGCCTTTGAAAGCAGTCCCACGCTGCTTATGTTTGAAATCACTTAGGATAAGTTGTCACCAGGGCGCGAAAGTTTCTTTTCTCGCTAACAAGTTGTTTTACCAGTTCTATATAAGAAGAGACGATTTCATTTTTAAACTTAAAGACAAATATTATTTTTGTCTGATTTTTATCACACTCTGTTTTTAATAGAGTGTTCCAATTAAATTAATTACTTTTGCTTCTTTAGACTAGTACTTTAGGGAGCGTTCAGATCTCCGCATGCAAAACTTTTGCATGTAGGTTGCCATAGTAGCGTTCAAGAGTAAGAAAGATAGAATAATTTCCTATCTCTCTCACTCTTAAACGCTTCTTATTTTTTAATTTATTTTTACATTTCTAGACAGTTTCCATAACATTTCACAATACCGGAACTATACAGTAAATAGTAAAACCATACCGTTACGCTGCAGATACGTGACAAATTTTCACACGGGTGGGGTACAAAGATTTTGTGACAGACATACATACATACATACATTAAAATTTTTAAGATTATTTCTGGAATCATTGACTTCAATAACAACTATTTATGCTAAAATTTTGAAGTTTTAAGCAATGTACAGACAGACGTCTGATTTTATTAATAAGGATATATATATATATATATATATATATATATATATATATATAAATTGAGGCTGCTCTAAAAAATAATTTAAATAAACTTCATTTTTAATTATTGTAGAAAAAAACCTTTGGTTTCGCTTGCAATAACTTATTTTCAAATAAAACGGACTGATTTTTGGGAAATTGAGAATTAAATATTAATTATCAAAAATTAATATCAATTTTTATAATATAATAAATAATTAAATTCACCATTAGAAAGAGCATGAAAAAACCTTTCAGAAACGTATTCAACAACATTTTTCCTATAACAAGTATGTAAGGAAAAAATTGAAAAAGTATACGGGGTTTAGCAAAAGTGGTAAAATTGACCCACCTCTATCCCCTTCAAATTTTCAAAAAAGTCAAAACAATATTTTTTGGGGAACATTTCTTCTTAATGAAACAACAAATTTCCCGAGATTCAATTTTTTTCAAGAAGTTGAAATTTCAACTTAGATCAGTGAAATGAGCACTCCCTAGAACGAGGGCTCTGCCTCTTGGTATAGCGAGAGAAATTTTCTCCTAATTATCCCCACTATTTTATAAACCCTTTCTCTTTCCTATTACTGCATAAAGAAATTAAAATATGTATCAGAAAATTATTTATAAGCCGTTTTGTTGTGAGCGACTTTACCGTTAATTGAGGGTAAATTCGCTCACCATTATTATTCTGGAAAAATATATTATAATCTGCAAAAATAAAACTAAATATTCTTTAGAATCAATAAAGAAAAAAATTAAGAACAATGTCCAAAGTTATTGGAATAAATATTTAATATTGTTTTATCAATAAGTAATTATATTTAATCATTCAATTAAACGTACTCATAACCACAAAAAATAACGTTAAGTTTGACAGATTAGTGCGTAAACCGTTTTAAATCGTTTAATTTTCAGTTATAAGAGTACTATTATTAAATAAAATCGAATTATAAATTAAAATAATTAACATACTTAAAATATCCAGACCCAAACATCTTTTTTGTAGATTTATTTCCTGTGCGAATTTACACTACAAATTTGAATTTTTTTAAATTGATTTTTTGCAGAATCTATTTATTGCTTTCAGTTTCGTGCTTAAGAAAATCATGTTGGCGATACAGGAAATGTAATTTTCAGAAGGATTCAACTTCAAAATTTTGAAGTAAAGCTTTATTACCTACGTTTTGATACTACTTGTTCAATATGAAAATTACTAACTTGTGGTTTAAATATAATTTTTATTGAAAGTTATGAATGAATCTGTTGCAAATAAATTTTAAATTAAAGTTTATTATTTATATTAACCAAAACAATTGTAAATCTTAAATATTTCTGTCTACACAGTAAAACATTTTACTTAAAATATAAATGAACTAATTTTCATTTTAGCCTGAAATTAAAGCAGTAACGAAAAATAAGATACTATGATTTACAGAAAGTGAGTATCATGTATCTTAAAGCACTTTAAATCAAAAAGCGTACTGAAAAACTGTGCCAGTGGTACTACATTTAGTACGTATATTAAATATCGTATAATGTGTTTACTCAATGAACTGAAAATCACGAAAGTTGAACTGAAAGTCGCTCTGTGTTAAGGCGCAAGCGTGAGTGGATATGAAACGTCAGTGTATGTGTGTGACATATAAACGTTTTTAAAATTAATTATTATCAATAAACTTTAACACAAAGAAAATAATTAATACTGTAATTATAAAATTACAGCAAATTTTATTTATATTTTATTAATAAAATTTACCCTATTACTTTATAAAGTAACCTTGCTTCCCAAAGCATAGGGACATGTACTTTAGTACCTTAAAACGTCAGACTTTATTACCGACAGTAGCTAACTTTCAGTCAATGCACGGAACTTATTTTAAGGTTTTTTATTTGATACTGACTTTCACGCAGAGTGTACTGACTCACATCACACCTTAAATTCCGTAAGAGTACTTAAATGCAGTAGTACACTACTGCATTTAAGTAAAATGTTTTTCTGTGTAAAAAGTATGTTAATCGAATTTTAAAAAATAGGTATCTGTTGAGCGAATTTACCCTACATGAGCGAAAGTAGCCTCTCTTACGAAAAATTATTATTAAAAAGGAAAAAATAATACATTTATTTCATAAATTTGTTTATACGTATTTTGACATATGAAAAATACTGTATTCGCATTGTTTGATCGCGTGCAAATTACATATGGGCATATCTCTAGAAATTTAAAACTTTATGTATCCGCTTATTATTATATGTTAAAAATGATAAAAATAATTTTGCAGTACCATAATTTAATAAATTATAGTTCATTTTAAATATACCATGTGTTTAATAGCATTTTTAATTAGGAAGAGGGCGACAAAAGTAAGTTAAAGTGCCGAAATTGACAGTTTCTCGTGTGTGACATTGACTGTTTTTTCCAGTTTATATGGTATAACTTTTTTAACGAGTCAGTATGTATTTTGTCATTAATAGTAGAAGTAGTTAGCAGTATAAGGAACCAAAAAATCATTGAGACAATGATGTGCCTCAATTAAGATAAAAATGGGGTACCTGAAAACTTGCGAGACAACTTTTCTTAAATTTCTACAACATAGTAATCAACTTGATATAACTTTTTTAACGAAGATTTTTATTTAACCATATAACAGGGTTTCATTGTTTATACAATAAGAAGTAATTTGAACCTTTACATGAATATGTGCCACCCATATATAAGAAATGCGATGATTTCAAACTTAAAATTTCAAAACGAAACTCATAATGAAAACCTACATTTTTAAAGGGCACATGTTGAATTTGATTTCTAAACACTTTTAACTCATTGTGATCTCTTCACGCACATTATAAACGTATACAGAAAAATCGTTAACCTCTACACTAATCATAAAATTATATATTTAAGAAAAAATATGAACTGATTCTACCATACACATTGTATCATGAAGAAGAAGCATTAAACTCCGAAAATTGTCTAAAATTTATTATTTTTACTTTTCAGGAGTCTAATTTTACTAATCTGAAGTTAGTTTAAAAAAAATATTATATGACAAATCCAAAATGGTGGAAGAAATTTTAAAAAAATTATCAGAATTTAATGTCTTTCGACATTTAAGCTTTCTGGTTTGCTAATTACGAATTTGAAATAATTATAAAAAAATTTTAATTAGAAAATCGATTTTTTTCCATGATACATATCATTTGAACTTCTCGTTATATAAAGATTCATATGTTATTCAAGAATAGTTATAAATTGTTTTACTAGTATTTTATAGGTAATAGGACTTAAAATGTTCGAAAATTTAACGTTATTATTAAAAAAATTTATTTTATTTAAAATTTAGATTCTTTTAAAAATTTTAATTTTCTTCTGTTTTTATAATTATAAACTTGTTTTGTTTTTATAAGTATCCATGGCAATATTATTTTTAAAATTTTTTTTTATATAAATAATTAATTATGGATAAAGAACGAGACGTAAAACTGTCAGTTATACGAGAGAAGGTACTTTTAATACAAGATTGAACTGAATAATTGTTTAGAATATTCAAATAATTATTTCTTGTAGTCACAAAATTTTTAGTTATAATTAATCCCAAAGTATTTTAAAGACCGTTAAAATATTTTAAAGATTTATTGTTCTTTAAAACAACAATGACTTTTATATGATATTTTTAAACCACTTTAAAATTTTTCAAAAACTAAGTTCAGATTCGTAATCAGCGACCCTAAAACCCCTTTCATATCCACTTCTGTGCAAATTGAAATATTTTTTAAACTGTCATCCGCCATATTGAATCCGCCATTTCGAGTTTTTAAAATCCGACTTCAGAAACATAATCAGCAACTCCAAAAACCCCTGCATACACAATTCTGTGGAAATCCATTAACTTTTTAAATTTCTGTCCGTCATATTGGATACGCCATTTTGAATTTTCAAAAACTAATATCATTTATGTAATCAGCGATTCCAAAAACCTCTAGATACTGATTGATGTAAAAATCCAACTGTATGACAATTTTATGCATTTAGAAACATTTTCTTGGGGTTAAATTCATATACAGAGGGGTTAACAATGTATAGAAATGAGTATCGCAAGGTTTTTCCTATTATTTCATCAATATACAAGACAATAAAATTAGTTTTTCTTCATACCTCGGTCGAAAGTACGTACTTCTCGCTGCGATTTCGCAGCAGAAAGTCAAACATTTGTGCTTTCGTTGATTTTCATACCTAATCTCTATTACAGCGAGAGTAAAAAAATTCTTTGTCGGTAAAAATACCACTGTCGGTAAATAAAAAAATTCCAACTTCCATGGTAATTTAACGAGTAATTGTTATTGCAATACAAAATGAGAAAAAAATTACCAAGAATACTTTTTATACTTTATAAATTTACTATCCACAAGCTCTGAATATTGAAATGAACGAAATCTTTTGCTGATATAATTATTTTGAAAAATTATTTTAATAAACATTAGAAACTAAAATAAAAAAATTAAAAATTTTGAAATTTGTTTTTTAATACGTGTCTAAATGTTATAATAAAATTTTAATAATTTGAAAAAATTATGAAATTTTGTTCATTAGAACGTTTAGAATTTCAGAAACAAAATTAATTTTGTATCAACAAAAAATTTCTTTTGAAAATATAATTATTAATTTATCTTTCACATTTTTTTCCGTGCCTGCCCCCGACCAGAAGCACTCGCTTCACTCGTGCATCAAATATCAGGGCAGGCGAATGTTGTTTGCAAAAAAGAGACAGAGAATAAACCAGAGCTTCACGAGTGTCCGCTAGAGGCGTTGAAGCGATAAGAAAAAGGAAATAAAGATGGCCGGCTGTCAAATGAAACACGATTGCAGTTTTCTTAAAAAATAAATTAACGAGCGTACTTTCGACCGTATATAAAGAAAAATAGTATACATTATACGGGCAGAAATTCGAAAGCTCTAAACTACGCGATGATCATTTCGCGCAGTGCAGGAATTTCGAACTTTCTGCCCTTATAATGTAATATAGGGGAGAGTCACTACGGTCGGCGCACCTTTACAGTTGGCTCACCTCAGGTTTCTCAGTTGTAACAAACTGGTGCCATTTACCATTGCATGTAAATACTTCTTAGTAATGGTAGAAAACTTTTCATGTCTCTTTCATTAAGTTCCAATGAAGTACGCGAGCAGTACAAACGTAAAACGTAAATGTGTGGTGAATTTTTTAAGCAAAACTTTTACTTAGTGTCGAAAAAGATTAATTAAACAAAATGGAAGATGCAAACAATAAATTAAATTTATGAAATTTATTCATTAGAGAGTCCTTTAATACTTTGGTATGTTATTTGGTTTTTATATCGTGCGTTTATGTCTGTGTGCTAAAAAAATAAAAACGACGCGAAACTTACGGTCGGCTCACTTTATATCGTGCATGTTGGGACGCATTATTTTACAATTATGGTGCGTTCTGACATCGGAAATTCATTTGTTTAAGGTAGAGATGTGTGAAGAACGTCATTTTACAGTGAAAAAAAATATTCATGTTCGAAAAACGTTCGTAAAACATTTTAAAAAGTCTTATTTTACATCTCCTTCGATAACGTATTGTAAACGTTTCGCTTACTGAGAATGTTTTTAGATTAATTTTTATATAATTTTTTTATTTCATTTTTCCATTTTAAAGTGCATTTCAGCATTCTTCTGTAATTTACGGGATATTTTTAGTAATATTCCTTCATTTCACATCGATTTTCTACGGTGAACCGACCGTAAAAACCTGATCCGACCGTAACGACATTTTTTTTAAAAATGTTTATAACTTTTCCAATTTTTGTCCAAACATTTTCTGATGTACAGAAGAAACATTCCACTTTAGAAGATCTTTCCAACCATATGTCAGAAATCGTAAAATTCAGCCTAGAACGGAAGTTATGGGCACAAGTCAAAAAGTGATTCGACCGTACTGACTTTCCCCTACTATTAAGAATGTGCCTTGAAAAAAATAAAAAAATTTATAATACTTAAAAGTTTAAAAGTTCTAGAGATATGCCCATACACACTCACACGTTCAAGCGCTAAAAAATGAATAAAGAATTTCCACACTGAAAGAAATTTACTTATAGAAAATGCTAAGTCTTGTGTTGTATTTTAACATACTATTTTCTAATTTATGGAAAAGTGTATCTTTTTTTAAATGCGGTAAAGACTTTACTAATTTTTGTAATGTAGCTTTCTGGTTAATTATCAGTTGAAGGGAAGGTATACACTCTACAGAAACTGAGAGAGAATAGAATAACTCATACATACACTCTTCGCTATAACTTATACTACTACGCAGCTGTATAACGCATATCAACGAACTTCGCTGAAAGGATTCTTCTTCTTTACTACTATAATTTGTAGTTAGTATATGGCTTTAAAAAATCATGCCAATTCAATTCACTGAAAGGATACATCTACCAAAAAGACTAGAAACAGGAGGTGCAACTCCGGTAGTGGGGGTACAGGCCAAATACGTACGAATATCTTTTCCCGAAAGAGGCCGAGCAAACTGAACAAGTCCTGAGGCGCGGTAGCCTTCTGCGCAGACTGCTTTTAATTTACCTCCTGGTGGTAATTCAGCATAAATATGAAACACTGATTTATATATACATTGTAACGATCGTAAACGATATTAATTTATCATCGCTGCCATCACCCGAATATGTCCCTATAATTATTAAAGAATAATAAAGGATTCAAATTCATTAATACTTATATACGCCCTCAGGCGTCGCGCGAATCGCATAGTAGCAGACGACAAAAGCACATGTTGCTTTTGTCGGGCTGTGTACGGCAGATTGGTGCGAACCTGCGAGCCATTGACCCAAGTAATCTGTAAGTTTGCAGCAAGCTTGCTGCAAACTTACACCACAAGATTTGCAATCTTACACGTAAGCTTACTGCAAGTTTGCTGCAAGTACTAAAATGACCTACTTGCTGCAAGATTGCACAGCAAGCTTAGGACAAGCCTACACTGCAAGTTTCCTAAAAATTTTGTGAAAAAATTTTTAAAAAACTATGTGAAAATATAGAATGCAAATTTTTTTTAATCCAAAGAATTGTAGTTGTATACTATTATCCGTGATCAGTGGATAATAGCAAAAAATTGTAAATTTCGTGTCAGACGTTACTTATTGATATTATCATGTAAGATACAACTGCGAAGCACCTGTTTAGGGGACTGATACTTATACTCTCCCCGAGACAAGTAGTGTGTGAGAGAGGTATTTCTCGCCATCTATCATAGAGTTAGAGAATTATAAGTGAAACTTCTATTAGTTTTAAAAATCTCTGATAGATGGCGAGAAATACCTCTCTCGCGCACGATTTGTCTCACGGAGAGTATAAGTATCGGTCCCCTAAACAGGTGCTTTACAATAGTATCTTACATGATAATATCAATAATTAAAGTCTGTCACGACATTTATAATTTCTCACTAGTATCCACTGATCACAGATAATAGTACACAACTACAATTCTTTGGATTGGAGAAAATAATAATATTTTTATTATAACGTTGTTCCCATTATATTATTTTAAATAAATATTAAATATATTAAAATTAAATAAAAACTAATTGGAAAAATTATCAGTTAAACTTCTCTTTAATTTAAATTCTAAAATTTCACAAAGTTTTTAAAAAATTTTTTCACAAAATTTTTATGGAACTTGCAGTGTAGGCTTGTCCTAAGCTTGCTGTGAAATCTTGCAGCAAGTAGGACATTTTAGTATTTGCAGCAAACTTGCAGTAAGCTTACGTGTAAGATTGCAAATCTTGTGGTGTAAGTTTGCAGCAAGCTTGCTGCAAACTTACAGGTTACTTGGGGATATATATTCGTGATAAACATTTTCTGTTCAAATTAGCGCTACGAATCTACGAGATTGTAATTTGCGCTGTAATTATTTCAAATAAATAATGGTTGTTTAAAGTGATCATATATATTATTATTATTGTGTGTATAATCGTTCTATCGATTGTCTTCGCCCGACATTATCTCCAGCGCATCACAACGAGGTTAGCACGAGCATCGTCGGTAAGTTTGACTAAAATCTCCTTTTCTTTTGGCTATGCATTGGATTAGAAGGAAGCAGCAGTTAAGCGATTTCCAAGGATTTTTGGTCAGCAAGTTGTGTCTCCCTTTCCGAGTCGTCCCCACACTCTCTTTTTATTTAATTTTAACATAGAATTAGAATCTCGCGAACGGTGGGCCACAACATACACTGAGAAAAATTGCGTTTTACCGAGTGGTAGAAATAGCTCAGTTAAAAAAGTATTTAAAAATAAATAAGATATGGTTAAAAGAAACTAAGTTCTACTGAATATCACAACAGAGCTGAGACGGTTAAAACACATCTGTTAAAAATAACCCTCCGATGCATTGTCTTAACCAATCTCAAATGGGCATAATTAAAACAAACTTTCATAGTTGTCATTACCTATTTGTTTTTTGAATTCAAACTATTACTATATGATTAATATTTACCGAGCTTCAGGAAAATAGGTTATATTCTAATATGAAAGTAGGAAATTTATAAATATAATAAATTTAACTATTTTTACTTAACCAATTTGTTTAAAATTTATAATTGTAGTCTGTAAATTTTAAACAAGTCGCATGAAAGTCGGTTACTGTTAATTACGTCGACTTATGTGATTTTAACCCAGTGAATACTGAGCAGGCGAGAGGCGTCATTTCGTATTCATTTAGCTTTCAAGAGAGTCGTTAAATTCATGTCATGTGGTTAAGTTTTGTTTTTTCTGATAGTTTTCTTGTTTTCCAACGTTTTCTGTGATGGCTGATGAAGACGTGAAAAACTTGCTGTCGCACTGAAACTTGTCTCAATATATACACAATACATAGGGGAGAGTGGGGCAAACCGGCCATAGGATATTTTCATTCAATTAAAGTTTCATAAAGATTATTTTTAAATAATATGTTTCTTTTATTAAAATATTTACTTACAATGCAAAATAATTGTCTTCCAATAAGAATTGGACCCCTTACAGGGCTGCCAGCGTACTTAGAGGTTAAAAGTAGTGAAAAAAGTGAGTTTTTGATTGAAAAAAGTGAGTAAATAGTGAATTTACAAATAAAATGGTGAGTAAAAGTGAGGTTAATTTTGGCATATTTTTGAAGATTTAAATTAATAATTAATCTGTAATATCAATTTTCTTCTCAATTTAATAAATAATAGGTACAGATATTTAATACTTTTACCATTAATTTTTATTTTTTTTAAACTTTCTTACCAAAAATCGCAAAATTGATTGTCAAAGTCTGCAATGAAACCATATTTGACTATGAGTATTTCTACACAGCACCAAAACTTTCCTAAAAATTTATAAAAGATTTACTTACTTGCAAACTTTGAAAAATTTACTTGCAAACTTTAGTGAAAATTGTGCAAAGATTTATGGGGACTTTCTGGTTTAGGATTTTAAAAAAAGCGATTTTTCTTTTTTTGCTTTAAAATGTTCCTTAGTATCATAAAATTACTTTCCCAAAACAATTATGAAAAAATATGCGAAAGAAAAAAGTTATAGCAATTTTTATGTCCGTTTCTTAACGGACTGTAGTAGAAGTACACATTACATGAAAACTTTAAACGGGGAGTAACTTTTCTCGAAATCTACCAAACCGATTTCACAGTCAAATCCCCTTTTTTATGCGGGGTAAATTGACCCTAAAACGTAGCGGTTTTGCGATTTTTTAAGTAAAATGTTTATAAAATATTAAAAAATACATTTAAAAATCGTTTTTTAGGTTTTTTACCTAGAACAAATACTTATGAACAGAATCCAGTTTGAATTTTTAATTTATGAGGTACTGGTCATTCGGAAAGTTACTCCCCGAAAAAGGTACCTTTTGGAAGACGCCACCTACATCTGCCATACGTAACTAAATTTACTTCAAAAAGTTTTCAATATTCTTTCCACGTAATGTGTAACAATGTCCAAAAAGAAATTTGGGAAAAACTGTAATACTTTTTTCACAATAAAAGTTTAAAAAAGTGTATTTTTTGTCTATTCCAAACCAGAAAGTCCCCTTAAATGTCCCACACTGAGAAAAATAAACATGACTGGGTACTGTCTAGACAGGAGTGGTTCCTGTCAAAAAAATTTTTGTAATTAGACAGTACTCTTTGCTTTCTGGACAGGAACTATTCTTGTCTATAAAGGAATCAGTAATGTCTGGACATTAATCGTTCATGTCCAAACAGCACTGACAGCTGCCAAACTCAATTGTTTTTTTTGGACAGGAACCATTCCTGTCTGGACAGCACCCAGTCATGTTTATTTTTCTCGCACTTCAATAAATGTTTATAGTCAAATTTTACCAAAAATTTAGCTTCAAACTTTCCTGATTCCTGATGATTTAAATTACATTTTCGACAACTCTATTATAAGCGAAAATGTAGCGTAAAACGTTCCTGAAAATTTTATATTTCATATTTTTCTGATATTCTATGATTGAATCGTATAATAATCACAACCAACAATAAAAGCTAAAAGTAACTTATAAAAATATTATCTAAATTTTTAGTAACATTTGTTACTCTTATTTTATTTTAAGAGATGTAAGTACATCTCTTTTAGAATTTATAATAAATCTTAAATTTTTAAACTAAAATTTAATAACGTGGTTTAAAAACTTACCTATTTATTATTTTATTTAAAAAATAAAGAAACTGAAATTTTTTTTACATTGCTTAGTTAAAAAAACACTATTTTGGAATTTTCAAGCCTATTATGCGATCATTATGCAAAAAGAGTAAAATTATGCAATCAGTAAAAATTGTGAAATATTGTGCGCTCTAGGAACATGTTGTTAAAGGTTTAAAACATGAATTAACATAATATTATAATGTTTCTACTCGATTTTAAAAAATTATGCAGTCGCATAATCTACCTTTCTCTACTCATAGTCAAAAATGTGGTTTTATTGAAAACTTTGACACCCTAATTTACTATTTTTGTATAGAAAGAGTAAAAATGTTAATTTTTATGGTAATAAATGTTCCCAAACAATTGCGATTTTAGTGTTTGGTTTGTTTACTGTTTTGTTTGTTTACATTTTTCAACTTGGACTTGCCCTTAAATAAAATTTATTTTTTTTAAATTGAGAAATAAGGTATTTTACAAAAAATAGTGAGAAAAGTGAGTTTTTTTTAAAAAAGTGAGTAATAGTGAGTGACCTGAAAAAAGTGAGTAAAAGTGAGAAAAGTGAGTCACTGGCAACCCTGCCCTTAATATTATATAATGACAAACATTTTTATTTAAAAAAAAAAAGATTTATTTAATTAAAATTCAATCCCGAATTATTATTTTCATAACTACAACCATTGTTTACATGATTCTTTATGTTTTTCATTATTGTAGATTATGTACATGCAATATTATAAATAAAAAACCAAACCGGACCGTTTGCAAAATTTTTTAAAGTTAACACAGCAACTAAACAATAAAAGATGAAGTATAGGTGTCTCTAGGAAAAAGTTGCGCAATTAAATGATCTTTCAAACAAGCCCTCAAAAAATGAAATCGGTTGATTCGTTTAGTCACAAGAGTCAAAAAACCGTTAGGGGGTCCGGTTTGCCCCACTCTCCCCTACATGAATCTAAAAAACATTGTAAATTTGAAAACCTTATTTTTTTTAAACATATTTAAAGACACTAAAACATATTTTATTTTATTAAAAAAAACTTAAATAAATTTATTTTCAATAAAAAAAATATTTTTTCTCAAGCAAATATTTTTTTATACTAGAAAATATTTTGCTTTTTTTAACCGAGACAATTAATACTCACAATTAAGATAAATCTGAAGTTACCAACGTTGATTCAAGGAAAAACTTTTAAAAAAATTTTCTCAGGAAATAAATTTTTCTTGTATATTTTTAACCCAAGTAAACCCTCCAAAGCCTAAAATAAAAAAAGCGTGGAAGAAGCAGTGATTTCTATTCTTTTTTTTGAATTTTTTCCAAAAATCACTAAATTTTAAGTAAATTAATAATTCCTCGCCTCGGTAGTCATTTTTTTCGATTGATAATTGTTTATTTTAGTGTCGTGTGCCATTTAAAAAATTACTTAAAATTTTTTTTTAAATAACGTGTAATATTAAAATAAACAATTATCAAAAGAAAAAAGTAACTACCGAAGCGAGGAATTATTAAATTACTTGAAATTTCGGGATTTTCCAAAAATCCGTGACAAAAAAACCAAAATTACTGCTTTCCCCGACTTGGAACTACTTGGAATTTTTTTTAAATGGCACACGACACTAGAATAAACAATTATCAAACGAAAAAAATGACTACCGAGGCGAGGAATTATTAATTTACTTAAAATTTAGTGATTTTTGGAAAAAATTCAAAAAAAAGTGAATAAAAATAACTGCGTTTTCCACTTTTTTTTATTTTAGATTTTGGAGGGTTTACTTGGGTTAAAAATATACAAGAAAAATTTATATTCTGAGAAAATTTTTTTTAAGTTTTTCGTTGAATCATCGTTGGTAACTTCAATTTCATCAATTAAGTATATAGGCTAAAAAGCTTTATTATATTCGAGTTGAGAAGTTAAAAGTCGAAAGTTTAAACCACTTGTGGAAATTGATTTACCTCAAATATCCTGTATATTGAAATACTTGATTTTAAAAATAATTCTAATTTTTACTCCTTTAAATATTATACACTCTCTTAATTTGAATCAGTTAAAAATCATGGTTTTAACTGACAATTAGTGACTGACTTTTTGCTTCTGAATCAGTTAAAAACAACTGATTTTCAGTTAAAAAATAACTGATTTACAGTAAAAAATATCTGAAAAATTAGTTTAACTTGACTACTTGAATCAGTCAAAAGAAATTTACTGAAACATCAGTTATTTTTAACTAATTGTCAGTAGAAATATTACTATTTGAATTAGTGACTGACTTTTTGCTTTTAAATCAGTTATTTTTAACTGATTCAAATTTATAGAGCAGTGATATATTTATAATATATATTCTTAAGTACTGAAATAATAATTAAAAAACTGTCCCATTTTTTCTAAATTGATACATTTTATTTTAGATGTTCAAATAAAAATATCAAATAATACTATAGATTTTCTTTCAGTGAAAATAGATATAGAGGTAAAATGTAGCGAAATGTATGGTAAAATTGCGTCACATCCGGCAAAGAGAACAGCATAGTGCAGGTTAGGTGTTAAAGTGTAAGAAGTGCAGGCAACGAGAACAGACCTAAATATATATACCTTGATTTTAGTCCATGAAGGAGTATAAGGAGACATATTTCCAATGGGAAAATTTCCTGATATTGACTGTACTTCTCTGCAGTAAAATCGACAGGCACGCGAAAAGTAATATCCACATGTTCACTGATAACAGCGTCTCCAAACGGGAGAAATAAGTGCAATTTTACATTTTAACTATTTTTATCTTTGACAGCTGATTGATATTTAAGGTTAGAGGATCCTCTGAGTGTTGTATTGCAAAATAAATCAACAGAATTAAATTGTTTTATACGTTATATAAATAGAAAGAAAGAAAGAAGTATATATTTTCTCCTGTAGGGGCGTAAATATCAGTATGCAAATTTTCGGTATACCAATTTGTGTGCATGGCGATTTTACACAGTCAAGTACAGTCAAAAGGGATGCATATATATATATATATATATATATATATATATATATATATATATATATATATCAGGGAGTAAGACTAAGGAGACTGCACTACACGGGAAAAAATTTTGTGTATTACCTGCCCACTAGTGGTTACGCACTGCTGTCTATGCTTTGTGTGTAGATGGTATCCAACTTCGGGACATGAGATACCCACTAACAGCGCACGCGCTGTACGCAAATGCCTAACCCATGTGAAATGTGTGCGAGTTGTCTGTAACATGGGTAGTTGATGCCCATAATCTGAGCCGCTGCTATACGTAGTTTGTAGAAACGCCGCTGCACAGTAAAAAAAACAGCGCTTATCCAAAATTTTTTCCCGTGTAATGCTATAGAAGTGAAACCATTCGTCGCATTGAAACTATATGTAAAAACGAAGATTATAGTTTCTTTTAGGTTTTGTTGCGATTTTTTATTTTTTATGTGATTTGTTCCTACATATAAAATTCTGCTCCAACAAAATATTTTATTTTAAGAAACATAATATGACAAAACACAACCATAACCTTTTGATATAAGTTTTGTCATTCTGTGAGTATAGTTCCCTTACAGAAAAAGGTTTCATTTCTGAGAGACTTTACACAGTCAGTGCAGTCTTCTTAGTCTTACTTCCTGGTGTGCATACTCCTCCTTGTATTCCTTCATGCTTTAGTTAAATAGCCATTTACCGAAGGTTCAAAATGTTATACGAAATGTGCCGGACGAAGAAACGACAAAACGACTAGGGAAAATTTTAATATAATGTATGTAGATAGATGTAGATAGCTAGATCGATGTAGATAGATTTTTATATTTTTGTTCACTTTTGGGAGTAAACATTAGAAGTTTCTCCTACTTGACGTGCAAATTTAGGTGCGCGCACAGACCTCTCTATCCAAAACCGGATATTCGCACACGGAAAAACTTTGTATATTAATTCCTGTTAAACTCACAATGTATTTTTAGTAAACTGACTACTAAAGTGGGGAAAAAGTGGTCACTAGACGAGATTTATAATTTAATAGAAGTTTTTGTAATACTATATGATCTCTTTTTTTGCAATATTTAGTAGTCAAGTTATGAGAAATTCGCCTATGATATACGAAAGAAAGTAGATGTAGAAAAAGTGAATGCCAAAATTTTTAATTTCTATATTCGAAAGAATGATATTTTCTTCGCGCCGCGTTTACAATTTAGTAGTCAAACGATCAAAACTGCACGCATACAAACGAGCACCGCTGTTCGTGTAGTCACACATAACCACTCAATCTCATATACATGTGCTCAAGTCAAATGGCTGCTGTCATTCCACCTGGTTCTCTTTTAATAATTTAATAATTCATTATACAGAGAAAAGTGGATATTAAGAATTTTAATGCATTAGATATTAAAAAAAGGATGCTAATGCATATCATCTAGATGTTGTGGTTTAACATCTCAGATGTTAAAAAGTATAATTTGTAAATGTGAGGTTGTGTGTCAACAAGTCTTCCGTATTTTCCAATAAAATATCGATCTGTCGATATACTACTTGAATTTCAACACTGCAAGATATATTTCACAATTTTATTTAAGAGGATTTTTCTAAATTTCTCTATGTTTATATAATTATTTTTAATAACGGAGAAAATTGTAATTGCTGCATTAATGTGAATATTTTTAATAATAATAAATTGAAATGTTTCTTTTTAATACATATAAAAAAAACTTATTATGATTTCCTAGTTTTTAACTTAAAATTATTTAATTTAATCTTTTTTTTATATATTTCACAATATATGCAAGAAATAAACTTTTAACTTTAAGTCAATAAAAAATATTTATTCTAAATCTTAGCTATAAATTTCTACAATGAATAAAAATTTAATCAAAGGATAAATAATTTTACGAAACAATAATGCTAATTCTGTCCATTTCAAAAATTGACCTTATTAGTTTTAAATATAATTGATTTTGTGAATTTTATTTAACAGACAAATATTATTTAATACAGCATTTAACAAATTTTCTCTCAACTGTCAATACAATGTTTTTGATTAGTATATAAGAACAGTGACTTACTTTCTTGATATGAATTGTATATGCATTCCGTCGATTAAAGTGTGCGTTACTTTATCAGTATGTTAGGCGTTAGATTAGGTTGCGTTCAAATAAGTTATCAATCGTCATAGGTAAAATAGATTTCTACCTGACTCATTAGTATGAGATGGTGACAGTCTGCCCCTGTCACTGACATTCGACATTGTTTTTTAGTGAAATCATGAATTTTTAATTTTCATCAACTGACTACTAAATTTTAAAAGTCTGGTTCTGTTCCGTGTTTTAATAGTCAGACTACGAAATATTGATACCGTCGCACTTTTTCCCCACTTTAGTAGTCAATTTACTAAAAACACGTAGTGAGTTTATCACAAACTAGTATACAAAGTTTCTCCGTGCAGATGATTAGAAAGTAAAAATGGAAATGGAAAAATTGGTTAAAATGGAAAGAAGATATAATGATTTCAAAATTTTTACTAAATTGTGACATCTCAAAATCGTATATTAATAATTATATTATTATTAATATTGCTTCCGATCAGCTTATCTTGAGGTAACTAAGCAAAATCAAATAGTATAACAATTTCCGTTAAATATAAAGCAATTTTTCGCAAAATAAAAAAGGTATACTTCAAATCATTTTTTAAAACAGAGCTCTATTTTTGGTTGTAAATCTAAAATAGTCAAATGTAGAGCACTCCACGTAGGCAATAGACGTGGTAGAAGCAGATACTAAATCGCCAGTGATTTATTGCTTATCGTACATTTGTATCAAGCATGATATATCTCCTTTCACCAATCATTGATGATATTAGACTAGTCTCTAAAATAAATATCGATTTTTATCTAAATAGAAATATTTTCTCAATTAATTCACAGGATTCTACAAACAGAAAAATATTTCTATTTTACTTTTAATTGTTATACTTTTATTTACTTTAAACAGAAAACATTTCAAATAGCACAACATTTGTATTGTGTATTATTGACACAGTATTGTGTCAATATTGCTACACTGTTAGAAATTTCTGTAATTTTACAGCAACTGTATAGTACAAATGTGCTGCGAATTTACAGTTTTTGCTGTAATAACACATAAATGTAGTAAATTTACAAAAATGTGATTTTTACAGTAAAACCTTAAAAATACAGCAAAAATTCATTGTATTTAAAGGTTTTACAGCAAAAAAATTGTACTTATTATTTACAGTAAATTGTTTGCGAAATCACAGTATAAAACTTCAAGAATTTTACAGATATATATTTTGTGATTTTAGCTGCAGTTTTTTTACATTACAGCTAGTTTTGACTTCATTTTAGCCTTGAGAATATGATTTTAAGTCTTAAAAATATAATTGAATCATTTTTTAAGCTTACAAACAGTTATAATAAAAAAAATTTTCCAATTACTTTGCTTCTTTGTTATAAATAATTTCAGACTGTTTTTCTGTCATGTATTGAAACTATACAGGTTTCATTAATGCACAAAAAATACCCTTTGAAAAATTTTTAAATACTAGGAAATTATAACAAAATTTATAACTAAATTGCAAATTCGGTTTGAAATATATTTCTGAATTTTATACTTATAAGTACAATAATAATCAACTTGCTATAATTTTAAAACAAATAAAAAAGACGGTACATTAAAATTATACATAAAAGCAACGTTTAATAAATAAGTTTTAAATAAAATTTTCTACTTTGGGCCGTCAAATATTTTTATTTTAAACTGAAAATATTTTCTCGTTTTGTAAGGTTTGTCTCACATCTGGTTTTTCTTATTGTTAGGACGGTCAACTATGGGTCTGGTCTTACAAGGCTTTCTGTTTTATGACTTTTCAAATACCCGTTTTTTTATTATAGGTTTTCAGACAGAAAGTTTGTTAAATTTCTCAGATAAAAAGAAATAAAAGAAACTTTTCGGGAATTTTCTATAATTTCTTAGAAATTTTTGTCAAAAGGTCCTTTTAGCATCAGTTGCTCTTCAACATTCAGCAAAGAACCTAAGATCGCGAGTAGAAGTCTTCTTGTGTAAACAGTGTTTTAGATCGAAATTGTGGTTTTTAATTAAAAATAAATATTTTTAAATAATAGTGAACAATAGTGAATTTTTTAATTAATTATCTGTTTAAATGCAATTTTTGTCGAGTGTTTATTTTTCGGGATGAAGAATTTAATTATAAATGTGAAATATAGTTAAACTTTTTTAATCTGGCATATGATTATTATATTTAGCTATTTTTTTAAACTGTTTGTTGTTATATGTAAAATAAATAATTGTGTAACAAAACATGTTTTGTGAAATAAAAATAATATATGAAAACTTATTAAAAACTAGCTGTCGTACCCGTCTTCGACGGGTTTTAGTTTCTACAGATACATTTAATAGTGTGTCTACCAGTCTCGAAAAATAGGAAATAGTGGGAAATTTAATTTGACTGGAGAAATTATGATTAGCTACCATTAACTATTTCATTATAAAAATATTACCATTTTAAAACTGTGATTAAATTTTTATCATCAAATAATTAATTTTTTATTTATTAAAATGCAGAAAACAATGTTTGTCAATTATTTGTAGAAATTTAATTATAGTATTATAAGTTAATCATAAATTTCGACCAGTTTTTGGAGTTATAGTAAAATCAAATTCGAACTAATTGTATCATAATTGCTTAAATGTAAAATAAGACCTATATTGCAAGCTCAATTCACAATTTTTCCTGATTAAATAAAATTCCTACATATTTCCCGTTTTTTCCCAGTTCGTAGATCCCCTGTTAAAAGTATTTGTAAAAACAAAAACCCGTCGAAGAATATTTTCATAAAATATGTGAATTTTTGTAGCCATTTGTAGTTTTATTTATCGTTTATTCTTATCAAAAAAATGTATATTTGATGAGAAAATATACACCTGGAAAAATTTGGACAAAGATGGGAAAAGCCGGATAGTTTGTTACACAAAAATAATAATAGACACTCTGTTTAACTTTTGCCTTTACAATGCTCAAAACATCCATAATAGTTAAACCTAGAATTAAAATAACAAAACTTTTTACTGTCTAAGTTTTTCCCCAGTAGCATAATGCAAGTATCGCTTCACAGGTATTCTTGAATTTCTGTAGTATGAATTTTATCATAAAAAATCTCAATTTTCAATCTCCTTTAAAAATAATTTTAAAGCTATGAATTAATATTTTTTTACATTGTTTACCATTCATCGTTTACCATTTTTAATATTTTCGAAGTTTTGTAATTGAAAATTTTTTGATTAATTGGATAAACAAATTATTCTAAATTCCATTATTTTGACGTCAAAAGTTTAAAAGATATATGGGTGATTCTCCACGAAACCGACAATTTCATGTCCCTAGTGTTTTTTAAGAAACAGATTGCACATATAATAATGAATCCAACGTAAAAAAGTAACTCTGGTGATTACAAACAAACACCAATAGCAACTTTAATTTCTAAGATTAAATGTTTTTTTTAAATGCAAATTTAAGAGCCAAATCGTCATGGTGAAGCCTGTCCCAAGGGTCAGTTACAAAACAAAAATAAATATTTTTAGTCAAATTCTCAAATAAAAATAATGATTGATAACATTTTTTTAATGTCTAAGTGTGTAACATTGAAAAAATTAAATTGGTTGTAAAAAAAAATTATTTTTTAATTTTTTTTTCTGATGTTATTTCTCGTCCCCAGTTATGTACGTCATGGTGAAGCCTTTTTAAAAAATTGAAATATTTCATAAAAATAAAAACAGAATTTCGGCATTCTTTAGTACAAGCAACAATTTAGTTCCCTCAATTAGTGTTTCACTATGAAAGAAAAAAAATTGTTATACTTTTTTTCATTTTTTTACGTTTTAAGCGTCAACTTTGTACAGGGAATCACAGAATCGTCATGGTGAAGCCTTCACATATTTCATAATAAATCAAAAAAATAATAATTTTTTTAGCAAATAATGTATAGTCGTATTATTTCAGTGAATATAAAAGACAGGAATATGAAACCGATTGAAAATTGCTAATAATTTATTTTAAAAAACAGTATTTATTTTGCGTCATGGTGAAGCCTCAGCGTCATGGTGAAGCCTTTTTTGACTTTCATTGAACTTGTGGTTTAAACAAGTGTATAATTACAACAATTTTTGTAATTTTTTCCAAATAAAATTAAACAAATAAAAGTTACCTTGTTTAAACTATAATTTTAGTAAGTTGTGACATTAATTACTTTATAAATTTTCATAAATTAACGTACAAATTTCTGAAAGTTGCCAAGAATTTATTTTCATTTAAATTATGTTAATAAATTACGATAAATGATTTAAAATAATTTATAAAATTACAACATATATTTCCATAAATTTTCATACATTACAACATAAATTTCCATAAATTACCCCACAAATTTCCATACATTTTAAAAAATAGTTTTTAAAATTTTCTTTTATTTACTCAAAAAAATTTATTTAGGTACCTCAAAAATTTATAAATTACTATAAATTTCCTGCATTTGTCTTTCTAATCTTGAATTATGTTTTGTAATAATATTATGAATTACCTCACAATTTTTATAAACGACTGTATTAATTTCCATAAATTTCTTTAAATTGCCATAAATTTCTATAAATTGCTATAAATTTCTATAAATTACCATAAATTACTGCATAAATTTCCTGAAGTAGATTTTTAAATCCTGAATTAAACAAAAAACAATTTCTATCAGTTCAACTATCAATTTTGTTATCATAACAAAACTATGGCAACTAATTATGCTACATGGATGCGTGAACAGTTACTTTGTTTAAAAAATACAAAAATTACAAACAATTTGTCCGGCCCGTAACAGATATTTCATTCTTGACTATCATACTTAAAATTTACATTATGATTTTTATTTTTATTTAAAAAAAAATAATAAAAATAACAATAACCAAATTGTCGGTTTCATGGAGAATCACCCATATATTAAAAAACAAAAAAATTAAAAATTTTCCATTTTTTAAATGATAGAAAAAATTGAATACCTCCCGTTCTAATTAATATGTTTAAAATCTGTAAATTTATTGTTTATATATATATATATATATATATATATATATATATATATATATCACAAAAGTCATAACTCATTATTTTACTGCAATCTATCAAAATGTAAAATTTTTTTGACAAAAATAATGTCCTATAACCAACATGTAATATAAAAATGTTTTCAAAAAATTAAAAAAATCGAAATTTTTCAAATTTTATATTTTTTAATGAATTGCTTTTAAATGATCTATAATTCATTGTTACATGTTATTTGGTCAAATTTTGGCATAATTTTTCCAAAAATTGTCTCTTATAAAAAAAATTATTTTTTTTTTAAATTTTCCGAAAACATTATTATACTTACATCTGAAATATGGAATAGTATTTTTTGCTAAATTATGCTAAAATGTGACTAATTAACATGTTATACTCAATTATAGATCGTTTAAAAGCAATATATTAAAAAATCTAAAATTTTTAAAATTTCGATTTTTTGAAAACATTTTTATCTTTACATCTTAGTTATAGGACCCAATTTTTGAAAAAATTATACTAAAATTTGACCAATTAACATGTAACAATCAATTATAGATCATTTAAACGCAATTCATTACAAAATATAAAATTGGGATATTTGCGATTTTTTTAATTTTTTAAAAATCATGTTTATATTTACATCTTAGTTATAGAACATTTTATTGGCAAATCTATTATAGAATGTTACTAAATATCATGTTATACTCAATTATACAAAGTTTGAAAGCATTTTCTTAAAAAAGGTAAAATTTGAAAATTTCTGATTTTTTAATTTTTGGAAAAAATTTAATATCTCCCGTTCTAATTAATATTTTTTAAATCTGTAAATTTAAAAACCTTCCTTGGCCTAAGGTCAAACATTCTGCCAAATTTGGTTACAAACGGTTGAGCCGTTTTTAAGTGATTCGCGAACAAAGATTCTGTGACATACGGACATACATACATACATACACGAAATTTTTTATTGGCAGTTTTGGAATCCTGGATGCTCAAAACGAATAAGTATGTGTAAAATTTTAAGTTCTGAGCAATGTACAGACAAAAGTCTCATCTTATATATATAGATTTGGAATCCTGGATGCTGGAAAGGAATAATTATGTGGGAAATTTAAAGTTTTGAGCAATGTACAGACAAAAATCTCATCTTATATATATATATAGATTAGTTACCAAACGTTTTTAAATTATTGCGGAAGAAAAAATTATTGCGGAACTTAATTAAGTTTCTAACTAAGTATAGTCCAGTCGCCCTGTGTTTTTTCGTGCCAAAATTGATACCTGAAGTCTGATTGTGGATTCACATAGTGTGGGGTGGTAGTATGAATATGTATATGTTTCCCACTCAAGATTTTTCATGCTGCGCGTTATAAACAATTTTGAAGGTGCCGAAAAACAGTTTTTTGATGACCGTTCTTTCCCATCAAATTATAGGGGAAAAAGTTGTTAATAAAAGTTATAGAGCTCGGAAATACCTTTAAAATGATGGGTCATATGTTAAATTTGATCCCTTTGTTTATTTGTAAATGAATTTAAACCACTAAAAATGGCACTTTCTTATTTGTTTAATAACTTGAACAAAAATTAACAAATTCTTTCGATATTCTCCAAAAATGTACCTCTCAAGACCCTCAAGATGTGTGCCAAATCTGAATACGATTCGATAAATAGTTTATGAGAAATTCCATTTGTTAACTAAAAACATGATTTTTTAAAATGGAATTTCTACATTTTTGGCGGGATGAAAATCAATTTTTTTTGTTGGGTTCTCTTCATGAAATGTCAATCTATCAATCACAATTTGTAGCGAATTGAATTTTTACAAGAAAACTGGTTTTTGGGGGGGAAAAATTTTTGGCTTATAAACAAATGAACACTACATGAACAATTTTTACTTTAACAATTTGTCATAAACGCCATTTGATTACTTATTCTTTCCTGCAAATTTTGCAAAAAAAAAAAATTTTGATCTAGGTCAAAACTTCTTGTTCGTAAAAAAAATCCTAAAAAGTATGCAACGTAGAGCAGCCTATCTGCTCTAGGCTGCATAGTGGGGGACATCATCAGTCGCTCGCGCTAAAGTTGAATTCAAACTTTCAAATTCGAAAAAGTTGTCATAACATTCAAACAAATTGATGAATTTTGATCATTTTTTTTTAAACTGGGCTAAAATTTTCTCAGAAATTCAAATTTTTTATTTGTTTTTTGAAAAATTTATAAATAATGTCAAAAAATTATTAATTAAAAAAATTTTTTTTGTTTTTTTTTAAATTCATTTTTTCAAATTTTTTATTTTTAACTGCTCAAATAATAAAAGCAATACAAATTTATTAAAGTTATCGGTAAAATGCTATTCGCAGAACTTTTTTCTTATCCAAAATTGAGGTATTTTCGAAATATATGTCAAATTATTAGTATAATATTATAATAGTATAACTATAATAAAAAATCGAGTATTTGAAAAGTCATAAAACAGAAAGTCTTGTAAGACCAAACCCTTAGTTGACCGTCCTAACAATAAGAAAAACCAGATGTGACACAAACCCTACACGACGAGAAAATATTTTCAGTTTCAAATAAAAATATTTGACGGTCCAAAGTAGAAAATTTTATTAAAAATTTATTTATTAAACGTTGTTTTTATGCATAATTTCAATATACCGTTTTTTTTATTTGTACTTATAAGTATAAAATTCGGAAATATATTTTCAACCGAATTTGCAATTTAGTTAAAAATTTTGTTATAATTTCCTAGTATTTAAAAATTTTTCTAAGGGTATTTTTTGTGCATTAATAAAACCTGTATAGTTCCAATACATCACAGAAATACAGTCTGAAATTATTTATAACAAAGAAGCAAAATAATTGGAAAATTTTTTTTATTGAAACTGTTTGTAAGCTTAAAAAATGATTCAATTATATTTTTAAGACTTAAAATCATATTCTCAAGGCTAAAATGAAGTCAAAATATGCTGTAATGTAAAGAAACTGCAGCTAAAATCACAAAATGAATATCTGTAAAATTCTTGAAGTTTTATACTGTGATTTCACAAACAATTCACTGTAAATACGTACAATTTTTTTTGCTGTAAAACCTTTAAATACAATGAATTTTTGCTGTATTTTTAAGGTTTTACTGTAAAAATCACAACATTTTTGTAAATTTACTCCGCTTTTGGGCGGAGTCCAAGGCAAGACTAGTGCCGAATCCCAAACTGACAATAAAGTGAGCAGATCTTCTAGTGACCTACATTATTATTTTTATTTGTCAAAATATTTACTTTTTTTGGAATATTCAATTTAAAACTGAATATAAAATCTAAAAATGAAACAACTGAAAATATTATAAAACTTTGAATTTGATAAAACTTCTCATTAGGATTTTTATTATTCTTTAGATATTTAAAAGTCGAATCTCTTTAAAAATTAAATACAAGTCCTTTGCCATTTTTACTAAAATGATTTGTTTTAAAACGTTTAAAGAAAGAGATTAAATTTAAATATCTACAGATTTAATAAAAATCCCAATGCGAGGATTTTTAAAATTAAAAGTATTCTCTACTTTTTTACATATTACTTCATTTTAGACTTTACATTTAGTTGCCTAAATTGAATATTCCAATAAAATATAATAACAATTAGGTATAACATAACCGGCTAAAAGCAAAATAAACACACTCCTAACCTCAAAATGAGATTAAACATTTCACTTAGATATTCAAAAGTGGAATTGAATTGCGAATTTCGAAAAGGGCTGTTTTTTGTTATAGAGGAGACCGGGGCTAAACCGGACACGGGGCTAAACCGGACACGGGGCTAAACTGGACAAGTCAAATATTTCCGAAACCGTGAAGAATTTCGCGCAATTTCGTGATGCATATGCTGCATGAGGTTTTAGGGACGTGTTATTTTTCTTGTAATAATAGTTGCCGTTAATCCTTTCTAAAAAAACAGAAAGCATAGAACTCGAATGAAAGGAAATCGAACTCGAAAACGTAACTCGAACACGTGAAACTCGAAAAATGGACGTTGCTCTTACGCACGCGTGAAACCAGGTTAGAAAGATGGCCACTGTTTGTTTTCTTTTGGAATCTTATTTTATTTTCGGCAAATAATTGTTTATTATAACAATATAAATAAAAGTATATTAAATGTTTTTTAATTTTTTATTTTTAGGCTGCGTCTACAATAGAAAAATAATGTGTTGAATGTGTTATGTTGTAGTATTTCTGGTTAGTGCTAAATGTATAAGGTATGCACTTTGTAAACAATTGTTCCTAACCTCACTAACTTAGTTACTTAATCGGAACGAAACAATTTTCTATTTTTGTAGTGACAGACTAAAAATACAACAAAATAATCATATATATTATATGTATAAATAATAAATAAACATTTATTTGCTGAAGAATGAGTAAAAATTAAAAAAAAACATACAGTAACAGTTTTTTCATTATTGTTTAAAAACCAGTTTTCGTCCGAAGTGATATTTTAATGTTTTATTATTTCTGAACAAATATCATTTTTGAATTTTGCCACAAACATTTTGTTTCAAAATTTATTTTAGAAAATGAAATTCGTTGTTTTTACATTTTTTTACCACAACAAAATCATAATTTTATACAAAATTTAGCAAAATAAGAAAAAAATAACAGAATAGACTCTTGGATAAAGTGAAGTTAATGCAAATTTAAAATATTCATTATGTGTGAAAAATAAAATAAGTATTTACATTTAAGAACTGTATATAATGCCTTTTTTATAATAATACCTATTCGTACATTTTCTAAGCACAAAAAGTATTTTTTATTTTCTATGCTTTCATTTAGTTGTTAAAATATTTTCAATTAACTCAAACTTTAAATTCCAAGTTATTTAACTTAGAATTTTAAAGTTTGAGTTTATTGGAAATATTTTGACAACTATGAAAACATTGAAAATAAAGAATACTTTTTGTATTGAGAATAATTAATTCTCAGTACAAAAAGTATTCTTAATTTTCAATGTTTTCAAAAATAATAAAATACAAATTGTGCGCTACGCGAAGAATTACTCATTAACAAAAAGAAAAAATAAATTATCTATTTTGAGCTAATTATGAAAACATTGAAAATAAAGAATACTTTTTGTACTGAGAATAATTAATTCTCAGTACAAAAAGTATTCTTTATTTTCAATGTTTTCATAATTAGCTCAAAATAGATAATTTATTTTTTCTTTTTGTTAATGAGTAATTCTTCGCGTAGCGCACAATTTGTATTTTATTATTTTTGAAAATTCTTTTGACAAACTATAAGTTACAGCCCTAATAGAATTTTAAAGTTTAATATTTCTTAATGAATGAAATATCAGTGGTAGATCGGACAAAATAATGAAAATTTTCTTTTTTACAATAAACAACCCTGAAAAATTTATTGCACCATGACTCACAAGGAAAACTATTGTTTTAAGCAAATTATTAGCGATTTTTATTGTTTTATTAATCTTACAATACTAAATTTTATTTGACGTGAAATTTAAATAATGGGGAATCATTATATGAAAAGCAAGTAAAGCTAATCTCAGATAGCAGCACCATTGCAAGGTCGTCTAGCGCTTAATTTTTGATTTCGCGAAAAATCACATTTGATTTAAAAACAAATGGGCGAAGTAAATAAATATTTTTTGTGGAATTGTGAAAAGTTAAAAATTTAATTATATAAGCGAGAAATTTGTGCCACAGGAAAAAAACGTTTTTGCAAGTCGCAGTATCGTAAATGTATTACATAAAGAAAATTGAGGTTGTGTTCATTCAGGAGAATTTATTTGTGTTTTATACTAATATTTAGTGATATTTCGGTTTGATCTTTTATGTAAATGTAATTTTGAAAACAAGAACTAACAAGAAGAGTCTGAAGAAACACTAAGGACATTGACTTATTATTGTTTAAAAAGTGTACAAAATATTGTCGAAAAACAGTAATAAAATTAATGCCTGTGCCATGTCTAAATTAATAACATTTAAATGGAATACAATTGAAAACTTGATCCTTTTATCCAAAATGAAATTATGATAGAATGTAAAAGATTCATCACTTCAATATGGAAAGTATAATTGAATTAATTGACAAATAGACAAAAGCTTTGGTCAAACGATTATTCACATTCAAAAATTTTTAGAAAAAAACTGATGTTTTGGTACAAGTTGAGTAGTATCCTTAGAGTGTTTCTATGCAATTGATAAATTTTGTTTAACATTGTGAAAAAAGCTAAATAATAAGAAACAAAAAATGTTGCTATAAAACTCACCAAGGTCTAATCAAAGAATATTAATTTGTTACAAATAAAATTAAAAAAAAACAAAATACTATTAAACGTAAAAGAACGTAGAAAAGTTTCCAATTATTAAATTAATAATTTTACAATAAAAAAATCATGTGTTGAAGAATATGTTGTGTAGGTTGTGTAGTATTGCTGGTTATATATTGTTTAAATGTTAGATAATTAAAAAACAATAAGTTTTTTTTCTTTTGAAAATTGATAAAATTAAATGATATATTTATTCAATTAAAAATGAATAACTTATCTTTTGTAATTACCTTCAAAATTTAATAATCATATCTTCAAGGTGGCCACTTGACCGGGAAATGATCGGGAAATTTGATACTAAACCGGAAATTTATTTTTAATTTTTAATTTTATTTTTTAATTGACCCAAAAAAAATATTTTTTCAATTATTACTCGAGAAGTATATTGTACATAAGTAGGTATATTAGAGAATACATAAATTAACAGACTTTAGTTAGTGAGGAAGAGGGATTACTGAGAAAATAATATAGTTACAGGGTGTCTAACGGTCAGGGAAGTCAGAGAATTTTTTTGGTCAGGGAAAAGTCATGGAAAAGTCAGGGAATTTCAGAGAATTTCATTAAAAGTCAGGAAAATTTCTAAAAATGTATACAAACATTAAAATTTCTTATGAATAAAATATTTTTTTAATCTAATAAAACTTAGAAAAATTTTTTTATGGTTTGTTTCAATCATTAGATAAAAATTTATTGTTAAATATGACAGTTGCCATATTTTTTGGCCCAAGAAAGCAGAAATAAAATTTGTTAAAAGGGATTAAAATTCAGGGAAAAAGTCAGGGAATAGTCAGGGAATTTTCTTCTCAATCTTTGTTAGACACCCTGAGTTATTTAAATTTAACGAAATCCTTTTATTTTAAGCGGATTTTTCTTTTAATGTTTATTCCACAGGATTTTTCTCATAATTTCTATTTGGGACAAAATAAGTGAAACCGGCCACTTGAAAAATTTTGTCTCCAATTTTCAAGTAATTTATAACTTTCGGTAGATATACAAGTACATTTTTACACCCTACAATATTTTTCAAAAAAAGATTTTATTTTGGAAGTAATCACGTGTTAAAGTTTTGGGTCATTTTATTTTCGTTTTCTTACTACTCTAAAACGAATAAAGATAATTAAGTAAACTTTTTTTTAAAATGAAGCCTAAAATCTATATTTTGAAGATAAAATGAAGCGATTACTAAAAAATAAATTTTTTTAATTGTTAGTAACAATTCTTTTAAACAATTGCAAATTGAAGATTATTCTCAATGTTTTTGAAAAATTAAAAAAAAAAATTAAAAAAAAAAATTCCAAAGATTAATTTAAAAATAAGAAAAATGACTAACCTTCAATTTTATAGAAATTGTGTAAAGTTTTCTCTCAAAATGCAGGCAAAAATAGACTCTTGATCTTAAAAATCCGCTTGAAAGAGTGATGTTTCTAACAAAACAAAAGAAGATCTTATTTATCCGTTTCCAATTTTATCTGTTTCCAGGAACAGGATTCTATTTTCGCCTGCATTTTGACAGAAAACTTTAAACAATTTCTAAAAAAAATTGAAGGTTACTCATTTTTCTTTTTTTTAAATTAATTTTTCAAAAACATTGAGAACAATCTTCAATTTGCAATTGTTTAAAAAAATTGTTACTAACAATTAAAAAAATTTATTTTTTAGTAATCGCTTTATTTTATCTTCAAAATATAGACTTCAGGCTTCATTTTTAAAAAAAGTTTACTTAGGGGAGAGCGGGGTTGAACGTGCCGGGGGTAAAAAGTTCCGTTTAATTATATCTCAAAAACAAAAAAAGATTTTAATGAAATTCAAATGAGGGAAGTATTGTTTAGGCTATTGTTTACGCTTTCCTTATTTGAATTGTATTAAAATCTTTTTTGTTTTTAAGATATAATTAAACGGTACTTTTTACCCCCGGCACGTTCAACCCCGCTCTCTCCTAATTATCTTTATTCGTTTTAGAGTAGTAAGAAAACGAAAATAAAATGACCCAAAACTTTAACACGTGTTTACTTTCAAAATAAAATTTTTTGTTGAAAAATATTGTAGGGGGTAAAAATGTACTCGTATATCTACCGAAAATCATAAATTACTTGAAAATTGGAGACAACATTTTTTTAAGTGGCCGATTTCACTTATTTTGGCCCTATTATTTTCCATTCCCGTTTTTCATACGCTTATTTCAGTTTTAAAGAATCAATCTTAAAGTTCATTATGAAAAATTTTAGTTCATTTAAAAAAAAAGAAATTCGTAAAGTAGTAAAAATTTCTTATTCTTTTACAACTTTCATATTATTATCAGTTCGGAAAAATGTCAAAAAAAAGTTATCTCTAAACGAGCTCAATATTGATAAGTTTAAATTTGTAATATGTATAATACAGAATAATTTAAGATTATTTGTTTCGTTTGTTATTAATATTTAAAATTTTTTTATAATTTGTTGGATAAAACAAATTGTCTTGCATAAAATAAAAGGATTTTCTTTGAAAAATAAAAGAAATCTTTTGTTATTTATTTAAACTTTTCGTTTTGTCTATAAATGTAAAACGTTTTGAAACTGAAAAGTTTCCTTTTATTATAAAACTAATTTATTAAATATTATTAAAGGACTGGTTTTAAAAGAAAATATATTTTTATGTTAAATAGATATTGTTTCAATCTATTTATAATGACCAAAAAATAAATAAAATTTGGCCGGGAAAACTGGGAAAAAACCGGGAATTCAATTTTCTAAAAAAAAGTGGCCACCCTGATCTTCTTCATATATCGACATTGAATATATAATAAAATTTGAATAAAAGTTGAAGTTAATCTGACTTTTTAAAGCTTCATTAATGATTTATTTGCTTAATCTTCAGAGAGAAAAAGAAATTAATTTACAGAAGTAAATGTGGAGTAGTTACTTACGATAAAAACTTTCATAGATAATTCACGTGTTAAACGAAAATAGCGAAACAACTCGATGAAATTATTATTTAAAACATATTCATGTACTTGAAAATTTAGTTTTTAGTTTGTATTAAATTGAAAAGATTAAATTTATACAAGGGGAAGAATAACGTAGATATGCAAAATTACATGTTTAAATGTTTATAGGAAAATTACGTGTTGAACGGAAAATGGAAGCAACGTAGTCGACCGCGAAGCGGTCGACGGAGGCGCTAGTATATGAAAATGTCATTTTTTGAGGTAAAGGTAAAAAAAAATTTTCTCATTTTTTTGGGTTTTTATCGTTCAAGTTGAAGTGCAAATATCATACTGCAATTTTTATTTTAGCTCAAGGTGTACTGAGTTTAGTAGAAAAAAAGTTTAATGGAAAAAAAGAAAAAATATATTGCAGGTTAATTATAAGATGACGGTGTGGGGCTGAATCGGACATCGTGGTAAAAAACAACCAAATCTTTGAATACTTTAATTTATTTTATACTAATTAACTATTTTATATTATATTCTTTGCATAGAACCATTTTATAAATAAATAAATAATTTTTATTAAAACTCGAATTCGCAAGCGAGTTGCTACAAACAGACAAGTCTGAAAACTGTAATTCATTTTATATTTTATTAATTACCGATTTTACAGTTTATATTATATTCTTTGTATAGAAGTATCTGCAAATAAATAAAAGAAGAATTGATTTGACTTTTCTACAAAAAAACGAAAATTTGTGTCTCATTCTTTAATTAATTAGCCGTGTCCGATTTAGCCCCATGGGGTGTCCGGTTTAGCCCCACCAATTTTCGTATTTTCGTTTTCGAGGTAGTCACCTTCGAATCAATATATCTCCAAAGCTACTGTAGTTTTTTAAAATCGAACAAGAGCGATTTGTAGGTGAAGGTAGAAGCTTCAAAACGGTATATTACTCTTTAGCAAAAAATATGTTTTTGTATGAGTTTTCTGGTCAAAGACCAAATCCGTCCGGTTTAGCCCCGGTCTCCCCTATAAAAATGACACTTACGGTTTTTAGAGTTGAGCCCTTTTCGAAATTCGCAATTCAATTAAAATTTAAAAAAAACTTTTTTGGGAAATTTATGGTAATTTATGAAAACTAAACTTCAACGATTAAAACAATTTGCTTTACTTCACTTTGTGGTGTTATTCACTTCACTCTGTTGTTATACGCTGTTTAATACAGAAAAGCCGTACCATGGCAAGAAGGCCAGACCATGACGCTCAAGAAAAACTTATTTTTTAAACAATTTATTTGCGATTTTCATTGTTTCATATTTACGTCATTTATATTCACTGATCTAATACTACTACACTTTAATTGACGTAAAATATAAATAATTATTAATTTTATTGAGAATTATGTGAAGGCCAGACCATGACGATTCTGTGATTCCCTATGCAACTTTAGTGCTTTTAATGTGTAAAAAACTAAACAATTAATTCTCAAATTAGTTTCTCTCTTAGTAATTTAATTTTAATTTTGACTGAAAAAATTATAAATTTTCGTAAAATAATGGGAATTTTGTTATTTCAATGCATCACAGTTGAAATGTTATGTGATGATATTTTGTCGTGTTACGAGTTTTTTTATCATAACTGTTATAATATTTTGACAGATTTGCAATTAAATTTTTTTTTGTGTTTTAATGAAGATTGTTAGAATTGGATTTTTTCGATTTGGCCATGATTACGTGAAACTAGCAAAATTATTGAAATTTTGTTGTTGTTAAATAGTTTTTTGGTGGTTTCAAGAATTAATTTTTGTGGAGAAACATACTAACGTAGCTAATGTTACTAAGCGAGTAGAGTAGAGTGGGGCGAAACCACCAATTTTGCACTTTAAGGACTATAACATCAAAACTAAGGCCAATAAGAAGTTAGTTCAAAAAGGGTTTGAAAGATTGCTTCCTTGGATACATTTTACTCCATATACTCAACTTTTTATCTTTTTTAGTTTTCAAGATATGGCCGTTTTACGCGACCTCTGCAATTGGTGGTTTCGCCCCACCAGGTGGGTCGAAATAAGGTTGTTCTTATAAGGTGGTAATAAAATAATTGTTTTATTTTTAATCTTCACCGACTTAATATTTAATAAAATAGAAAGTTTTTTGTTTTTTAATCTTCACTGAATTAATTTTTAATAAAATTGGATTTTTTTAAAAAAATTTTAATTTTGACACATTTAAAAGCCATTGGTGGTTTCCCCCACCATCACGTTGGTGGTTTCGCCTCACCAACACTTTTTTTGAAAAAATTTAATAACTTCCAAAACATTTAAAAAATTTCAAAATAAACTACCCTTCTGCGTACAGAAGACTCAAATTGATAAAAACATTCGATTCTTCTATTAATTTTTACATTATATTAACAATAATTAAATAATTAAGTGAAACAAAAAATTTTGAAAATTCTTAACATTTTATATATGACACTGTCCTTCCGCAGACATTTTGGTAAATGGCTTGAAACTACAGACACCAGCGGAAAATGTCAGAACTATCATTCACATTGAAGGTTAAGTCAGTAAGACGTAAAACACGAAAATAAAAGCGAATTGGTGGTTTCGCCACACTCTACTCTACTAAACTGGCAGGGCGTCCCATATAATTCCATTACTTAACGCTTTTTGTAGCCATTACTATAACTCTTTTTCCGTTTGTTAATAGCTACTGGTAGTAAAAATAAATATTTTTAAATTTTGTTATAATATATTTAAAGTGACAAAAAAACGGCAAATTTTGATGGATATTAGACCTTTCTATTATTTTAATTACGCATATAGCAATAGGGTCTCGCTAACTTAATATAAAGTTAGCGAAGCCGCCATTTAAAAAAACCGTTAACGACAAAATTAGTTTTTTCACAACTAATTAACGACTAATTAACGGCAAATTATCAAACTATTTCTGATTTGATTTAATAAAGTGGTCTCGCTAAATTCATATACATACTTTTGAGTCAATGAATAAACTTTTTGAAAATATTAAAAGCATTTAAAAATTTGTTGTTTAATTTTTTAATTGTTCTTGTCGGTTCAATAACACCATGACGCTAATTCAATTCTTTTATGAGATTAAAGATATACCAACGATAAATTGAAAAAATTAAATTTAGGTTTACATATTTTTATATGCTATAGAGGAGACCGGGGCGTAATGGATCACTTGAATTTATTCAAAAGTGTGGTAAATCAGAGCAATTTCAGTTTTTGATCAAAATAATGTACTTGGTATACTGTAAGTTTGTACCAAGTTTTATTGTTATTTATTTATTATTGTTAAAAATATGGTAGAAAAAGTGATTTTGACGCTCGAAAGTAAATTTTTTAAGTCTTTATTTTTTTGTTATACACTGTAAAAAATTTAGGGAGTTAACGGACTCGGGAGTTAGGAGTTAAATTTTTTGAGTTAAAAATTAACTCCAAAAAAGAGTTAATTTACAACACCCCTTCACTAACACCCGCGCGAGTTATTTTTTTCATGGGGAGTTAGCATTTGCGTGTGAAATTTTAACTCTCTTTATTTAACTCCCCTGGCATTAACTCCCCAATGGGTGCGACTTTTATAGAATCCCCTAGGAAGTTAAAATATAACTCTCTTTTTTACAGTGTATCTTTTTCAAAATTACTTGTAAAAAATTTTTGTTTATGAGGTTTTGAGCTTTAAACATTTGTTCTTAAAGAACAATTGACAATTTTTGTTTAATACTTACGGTGTTGATAAAAAATAACAAAATTTTTAACAAAAACCTCCGGGGCGTAATGGATGACTTTGGCTGGGGCGTATTGGCTCGCATATTTTATCTTTATATTTTTTTATTTTTTCCAACGGTTGAACACATACATACACATTCAAATACACTTATCTTCTTTTAGTCAGAAAAATAGGGCTATTCCTGAGCGATAGCCCATTCAAGTGCTCTAGATTTTTCGCACATTAAATGAAATAAAAGAATTTAAGTACACTAGAATTTCAATTATCCGAATCAATTGGGACCAGACCCGATCCGGATAAGCGAAAATCCGGATAATCGAAATGGGCTTAAGAATGATATACTTTAAATAATAAGACTTCAAACTGCTATTTCAAATCACTTTATTTGCAGTACAATGCCTCGTTATCGGTAATCCGGTTAATCGGACATCCGGTTAATTGGAATTCTACTGTCAGGTTTAATAAACGCATAAATTGAGTCGCTTATAACATGACTGAAATTAACTTTTTCGAAATTCAAAATAATGAATTCACAATGGTGGACAATAATTTTAAAATATGTTCGAAAAATTGCATTTTTGACAGAGACCGTCACAAACCATATGGTCGAGTTGTGTTGAATTTCTGACTCGACACACTTGATGAAACTCACATGTGTTGTGTCTAAAACCAGGCCCTCCAAGCTCTAATGCATTTCGTTACTCCAAAGTTTCAGCAATAATTTACGGAAACTAACCAGCGATAGCAGCACTTTTAGTCACAACTACACTGAGAAAACATTATACTTAAATGAAATACAAAAACAATGTTAGACGATTTTGTTTAATTGAAATTAGTTTATAATATATGAATAAACATTCTGAAACCTAACCTCAAATTTAATGTATAATATTATTGAAAAGAATTTAAGTTATTGTTTTTGCAGTACAAATATAATTAAAAATGGGCAGGAAATGTGCTGTTATTTTTATTACTTATTATTTATATTCAATAAATAAAAACCGACAGATTAGCTTGGTCGGATAAATGCCTCGCTTGGCGGACGTTCTAGGACCAAGGGTACTTGGTTCGCGCCCATTTGGCTTGGATTTTTCCGGCATGTGAGATAATCTGAGCGGGAGGTTTGACGTCGAGGTATAATGATGTGCACTGTCGATTATTGTCCGGTACACACCATTAGAACTCGACTGTCGATAAACCGGTTGTACTCAGGAGAAGGTTTTCCACAGTTTCCCTCTCCTCTGGCGAGAAAACCCATTAGACGGGTAGTCCAGGCTAATGCGAGTACTCCTAATTTCGAAAGACGCTCTGTAGGCGCAAACTTAGTATTAAGAATTGTATGTAAGAAAAATTTGTAACGCAAGAAATTGTAAGAAACACTTGTATAGCCAAGTATGTAAGGCTGAAGACAGGTGTATAAACCAATAAATAAAATAAATATTCAATAAATAAAGCAATTCTTTTTCTATATTTATCGACATTGACGGCTAGTAGCATACACTAGCGCACATACACAATCGTACAAGAGATGTTACCGACAAGACATATGTTTATGTAGTTTTGACTAAAAGTGCTGCCATCGGCGGTTAGTTACCGTAAATAACTTCCGGAACTTTGACATAACAAACTACGTTAGAGCTTGGAGGGTTTGTCTCGAACACAACTGCACAACACGTGTGTTCCTTCTCAACACAATATTTCTAATAATGAGATTCTAAAGCTTTCACAGTTGGTAGATTTTTCCTGCTCTTTCAAAAGGAAGAAAGTACTTTTTCAAAAAAATCCCAAATTCAACCCTTTTTTGAAAATTAAAAATTTTTTTGATTTTTTTCAAAAAAGACGATTTTTATTTTCTTTTTTTGTACCAGAAGAAAGCTTAAGATGTGTACTTTCAATATATGGGTAGTTTTACAAACGAAGGAAGAGAATGAAGAAAATTTTGGCACAACATTTTTTTACGTTCAGGTCTTAAAAAGTAGTTTAAATTCAAGTTATTAATATTGTCAAAAATACCTAAAAGTGGCCAGCCAAAAAATTACAAATTGCAAATTTTACATCTATTTATAAATAATAATTTATCCTCGAGACCCAGGTTGTGAAAAGAAAATTAACAATAACTCACAAGACAATGTAGGGTATATCCGGGGGAGATGACCATAGTTTTAAAGGATTGTAAAAACTAAAGAAAAGAGATTTTTGTAAAAACTTTTATTGGTAATTAAACAATAGACACTTTACTTTGAAGTAATGAAAGTTAAAATAAAATATTTTTATAATAACAATCTCTACGCTATTTTAAACATAAGCACTTGTTTATCCTGGCAGAATCTGCCTGAAAACTGAGATGTTTGATCATTTTTCGTCTAAAAAATTGAAAAATAACGTTTAATAACAAATTTCAGCTTACTGGTCAACAGGTAATAAGGTTCTACGACACATAGGGCAACAAAAGTATGAAAACATGAAATATTTTTTTTTAAATGCGTGCCAGGAAACTGAGAATTTGTCTAACCATGCATATGACAATTTCGATCACAAAGGACACATTTTTAGTTAATTGAATTGCAAATTAGGTATAATGCATGTGTTATCATCTTTAATTAACCTTTACTAATCACTTTAAAAAATAGTGATTAATCGGAATGAAAATTCTTAATAATTTTAACGTTTTTTATGATGCCAGGAAACTAAGAATGAATTCGAGGGACAAAATTCAAAATATTTTTAAAATAAAATATAAAACAATGTAACAATGATTTAAATATTTGTAAAGTACAACTATTTAAAATTATTATCCGAGTGTACATTTGTATTTAAATACTTAAAAATAAATTTTTTATAAATTTCATTTTCGTATTGGGACATGCCAGAAAACTGAGAATTTAGCACTTAAATGCTCATTCTTGTACAAAAAACTTTGCGAAATCAGGTAACGTTTGGTGACATAATAGAAACCATCAAGTTTTAGAATTCCCATGAAATATAATTTTCATTTTTCAAATTTAATGTAAAAACAACCTTGGACATCATAAATTCTCTTGTTTGCAGAACTATCCATATGTAACCAAAAATGACGTTTTTTTGTTTTCTAATACTTAATTAGTACAAAAAAAAGATAAACGAAGGGTCCTTTTTGAAAAAAAAACAATAAAATTTTTCATTTTCAAAAAAGGGTTAAACATAAAGACGTTGAATGTTTTTTTAAAACTGTGAATCGTTGCAAATAACTTGGATACATATTTTAAACGTATAATTGTATTAATATTCGTTTAAAAAAAGAATTAACTTTGTATCAGCTATCTTTATTTTTATGAATGATTTTAATTTGTTAATTAATTTTTTATAAATATTTATTTATAAAACGTCCACTTATCCAAAATATTTCATATAGGACTTGATGGATGTGGATTTTATAATGCTTTAAAGTGGTAAATTCAGAATTTCGTTAACTTTATTTTGATGCAAAATATTTTAATTTTTATTACTTTTTATTAATTAATTAATTATTAGAAAACAAAAATAAACGTCATTTTTTGGTTACATATATTTTAAGACTAGGGGAGACCGGGGCTAAACCGGACGGATTTGGTCTTTGACCAGGAAACTCATACAAAAACATATTTTTTGCTAAAGAGTAATATACCGTTTTGAAACTTCTACCTTCACCTACAAATCGCTCTTGTTCGATTTTAAAAAACTACAGTAGCTTTGGAGATATATTGCTTTGAAGGTGACTACCTCGAAAACGAAAATACGAAAATTGGTGGGGCTAAACCGGACACCCCATGGGGCTAAATCGGACACGGCTAATTAATTAAAGAATGAGACACAAATTTTCGTTTTTTTGTAGAAAAGTCAAATCAATTCTTCTTTTATTTATTTGCAGATACTTCTATACAAAGAATATAATATAAACTGTAAAATCGGTAATTAATATAATATAAAATGAATTACAGTTTTCAGGATTGTCTGTTTGTAGCAACTCACTTGCGAATTCGAGTTTTAATAAAAATTATTTATTTATTTATAAAATGGTTCTATGCAAAGAATATAATATAAAATAGTTAATTAGTATAAAATAAATTAAAGTATTCAAAGATTTGGTTGTTTTTTACCACGATGTCCGATTCAGCCCCACACCGTCATCTTATAATTAACCTGCAATATATTTTTTCTTCTTAACGTTTTCCATTAAACTTTTTTTCTACTAAACTCAGTACACCTTGATCTAAAAGAAAAATTGCAGTATGATATTTGCACTTTAACTGTAACGATAAAAACTCAAAAAAATGAGAAAAATTTTTTTTACTTTTACCTCAAAAAATGACATTTTCATATATTAACGGCAACTATTATTACAAGAAAAATGACACGTCCCTAAAACCTCATGTAGCATATGCATCACGAAATTGCGCGTTCATAGGTTATTTACATGATTTGAAATTCTTCACGGTTTCGGAAATATTTGACTTGTCCGGTTTAACCCCGGTCTCCCCTACATAGCGACTTCATTTAAACCTAACTACCGACTATTTAAAGACTTTTTTGTCAAACTAATTTTAAGTTTAGGAAGACTACTTTTTATTACATTTTAAAATTAGCTCGTTTGTATACTTTACTCAATACTTTTTTCTATGTAGATAGGATAATTCTTTTTATGTGAAAATGGCAAAGTGAAACAACATAGAGTGAAAAGTTAGCTATAACGCCTCGGCCTTTCCTACCTTAAAAAACAGATGCTTTGCCTTATTTCGTTCAATTTAAAACTTTTGAGATTGACAGATATTTCCGAAGCACCATATTTTAAGCCGCAAAAGGTACTTACCTGAAACAAAGAAATAGATTGATTAGTGAATGTGCTAGAAAGTCTTAGAATTTATATACAAAAATAGTTGTCCTTGTTCACTAAATCCAGCATTAACATGACTAAGGGGCTGAATTTGTGTGTATATGTTATAGTTGAAGTCCAGAATTCAGGTAATGTGACATTTCATGTGCGCGCACTGAGCGCAATTTATTGTTATTTATCATTTTTGGGATCTCTACTTAATACGAATTTTGAAACAACCATTTTGAGCTTTTTAATTTTGACTTAATATTCGTAATCAGCCACCTTGAAAACCCCCCAAATACCAAGTTTTAGTCAAATCCATAAATTTTCAAAATTTATATGTCCGCCATTTTGAATTTTTTAATAACGACCTTACATTCACTAAGCAACATTCAGCAAGCCTAAAAATGATAAATGGCAATAAATAGCGCAAATAAAATTAAAAGTATAAAAGTGCCATAGTGTACCGCTCTATGAGTACAAGTAGAGCGCGCGCGAACATGAAAAAGTTGTGCTATATGAAAATTTTTGACTGTTTCAGAAATTTTTTGATTTGATTCTTATAGTTGACAGTTCAGGATTTAATTTAAGCCTAATTAGAGACTTCTATCACGTCGGCATCATTCTCTACACCTGATCAAAAAAGGCCAAAAACAGGGTTTTTGAGACTTTGAGTCCATTTTTCTCAAAATCTCGACGTGATGGGCACTTTTGGAGGTCATATTCGTGTTCAGTGATGAAAAAATATATATCCAGATTGAGGAAATTTCTTGGAGGTTGAATAAGACATTCATATACTAAAAATTATTTTATAAATAAGTGTATATAAATTAACGAATGAACAAGAAATTTATAAAACAATATTAATTTGTATTTAAATTTAATACAATTACAAATATATAAATACTAAAAATCCTTTATTATTATTCTTTTTAAATGCCACAATATTCTACAAGCAAAAATTTACTTTTGCTTTATATTTTGATATTTATATTTTGATGAAGATCGTATACACGTGGTTCAAATTTTGTTTATCGTGTTGTGATAGTGTTATGACTCAAAATGCCTACAAATTGTGTAATAAATAATTGTAATTCGGGTAGTCATGAGCAAATTAAATCGCAAGTATATCGAAGTTTTTTTTCACCACAAACGGTATGTTGTAAACTTTTGACGTAAATATTTTGCATTAATATCTTATTTATGCCACACATTTTGAATTTACACTAAAACTTTGTTAACTCTGGTTCCCCTTCAAAAAGCGTATAAATCTTTCGCCTTTTACTGACTCAAACTTTCTTTAAATCACGTTCTTGTTGTATGTAATATGTAAATACTAAGCAGACGATATTTTAATACCAAATTTCCACCACAGAGGCGCAACCTCTGAACGTTGTGAGAACTCTCATAACTCTGATCCCCCAAATGCAGGCTGATTTTAAACCCGCGTGAGGTCTCCTTATACTACTTCATGGTTGCGCCATTACACTTCGTCGTATTTCTTTAATTTGTAGGTTATGTTCATATACAGTAGCAGAAGAAAAATGTTAGTACAATACTTTAACCACAGAGGCGCAACCTCTGCTAGTGGTGCAACCTCTGAGATCTCTGTCCCCCCCAATGTGTGCAGATTTTTATGTGGCGTGAGGTCTTCTTATACTACTTCGTGGTCGAGATAAATTGCCATGCAAATTCCAGTAGTGGCGCTAGCATATATCTAGGCTTCCATTAAATTTTTCTACCTGGGAAATTAATAGACAGAATCTCGAGTTATACACTGAAAGAATTGTATGACTACACGGGAAAAAATTTTGTGTATTACCTGCCCACTAGTGGTTACGCACTGCTGTCTATGCTTTGTGTGTAGCTGGTATCCAACTTCGGGACATGAGATACCCACTAACAGCGCACGCGCTGTACGCAAATGCCTAACCCATGTGAAATGTGTGCGAGTTGTCTGTAACATGGGTAGTTGATGCCCATAATCTGAGCCGCTGCTATACGTAGTTTGTAGAAACGCCGCTGCACAGTAAAAAAAACAGCGCTTATCCAAAATTTTTTCCCGTGTAGCGCTGCACTACAGTCAATAGCGGAACCAAGAAGACTAGAAACAGGAGGTCTAACTCCGGTAGTGGGGGTACGTAATGGTTTGGTTTCCAGAATAATACAATTTCTATGGGGACACCACTGAGGGTACAGTCACACGATCAATGCATCTGCATGATGCATGCATGCACAAACATTTGACTGTTCACACCTCAATTTTTCGCTCTCGAAAAATCATTTTTCTGGCGGGATATTTAAAATTGATTAAAATTTAAAAATAACGTATTACTAATTATTACAATAAAAAATAAAAAAATTGAACGTTTATTATAAGGAATTAATTGTAAATAAATTTCTCTTAATTTGTGGCATATTTTAATATTGTGAATTTTTATAATTTAAAATATGCCACAAATTAAGAGAAATTTATTTACAATTAATTCCTTACAATAAACGTTCAATTTTTTTTATTTTTTATTGTAATAATTAGTAATACGTTATTTTTAAATTTTAATCAATTTTAAATATCCCGCCAGAAAAATGATTTTTCGAGAGCGAAAAATTGAGGTGTGAACAGTCAAATGTTTGTGCATGCATGCATCATGCAGATGCATTGATCGTGTGACTGTACCCTAACATGGTGTGCTCGACAAAGCGATACTTGCTTTCTGCCACCAACCGTACAAGTTATAGATGTGATAGAATGCTGCAATTTTTTTTCCTTTAGAAGCGATAATTACTTAAAAATATGAAACTTATGGACAGGCGATTTTTGCATATTTCTTCAAATTAAAATTTTACAACTTTTGACATTTTTCCAAAGTCCCAGACCAATAATCTTCTTGAAAATATTTACTAGGTTAAACTTTTTAAAATTTGTCAAAATTTTAACCTAGAAAATAAAATTAATTTTCACAAATGTTAAAAATTTAACCTACACGGAGAGAAATATGTTACGAATAATGCTAGAGACATGTTGATTCGCTTTTTGCATAGACGTCTGTACGACACAGACGTTATTTAGTTTTATATTTTAGTATAAATTTACAGTAATCTTACAGTAAATTTTTCAAAGCAAAATTAATTTAAAATTCCAGTAATATTACACGAGCAATTAAAGTAAATAAAAATAACTTTAAAATGTATATTTAACGAATAAACAAGAATTTTTTACTTATTTTAACATTAGAAACAAAACTGTTTTGCAATTTTTTCAAAAGCGTGTAAGACTTCGAGCAGTTAATTTGCATATTTTTAAAAGGTTATGTTGATTTTTTCTGTAATCACTACAGAAATTATTTTTTAAATTAAATATATAAAAAACTCCATTACTATTGGTAAACAAATGTTTAGCAATAATAGAAGATATGTACTTAAGTCAAGAGTTTGCGCCTTGTCGTTACTCTCTTTAAAAGTGTTTCGTTCAATTTCTAACCTTAAAATAATCATTCCGAGATAAAAGAGTAACTTTTCTCTCTGACACTTGAGAACAATAATGTGTTTACAACTTCTTTTGCAGCTATTAAAAAAGCCATGCCACATGACATTTTAAAAAATCTATAATAAAATAATTAATTAAATTTGACGAAATCTCGATTTCGGTAGCTCTTTGTCATGTATTTATTATGAAAGTGTCACGTACATATTACACCCAGAGAAATGATTGAAATGATTTATTTGAATTAAATAAAATTCATTTGAAACAAATAAAAAAGAATATTTGTCTCAGAACCAACTAAACTTTTATTTAGCTCAAATAATATTTTTTATTTGAATTAATATATTTCGTTTAAATATCCATTTTTAAATAGAAAAAAAAATTTTTATTTTCTTTAAATATATTTTATATTTAGAGCAAATAAAAACATTTTTCATTTTAATAATTCCTGTAAACACTCTGAAATATTAAAATTCACTTATAACCTTCAAAATAAATTTAACAATCACAATCACTAATGAAACTTTTAATATTCATTAAAATAAATGTTTATTTTTATAAGAATATTTGTTAAATAATCTTAGATCTTCTCAGTCATTTTACTTTACTTTTTTACTTCATATGTAAAAGTCCACTGTCATACTATTCACACAAAATCTCAAATAAGACACTAAAATGTAAATGAAATCACATGTACACCCAGAGAAATGGTATATTTGTCTCAGAACCAACTAGACTTTTTATTTGTTTCAAATAAATTTTATTTAGTTTAAATAAAATTTTATTTAACTCAAATTTTCTCTGGGTGTACAAGTCTGTTACTTTGTACTAATTAAAATTTTCACTTAAAAAGAAAAATTCTGTACTTAAATTAATTAAATTTGTTAACTATTTATAATGAATAAATTTCTTATTACTTATAACGCTTTAAACTGTTAAAAGCAAAACATCTTATTGTTTTACTATAGTAATGGAATATGCACAGGCGTCTACTTATAAGTCAAACAAACATTTATTTGAATCAAATATATTTTTTATTTGCTACAAATATACTATTTCCTAAATTGCAAATATATTTCTTTATTTTAGATTACTAAGTGCATTTATTTGAAATAAATATTAGTTTATTTATTTTAAATAAAATATTTATTTGCAACAAATCAATTTTTTTTTAAATATACACTTTTAGTTAAAATAAATAACTTTTTTCTCTGAGTGTAAGAAAAATATACTGAAAATACATTTATTTATACATATTTTTGAATTGAAACTATAAAAGTTTTCTTATTCCCCTTTGTATTTAAATTCTTTTAATTATTTAATTACTAATTAAATGTAATGTGAGTTTAGCCGTTAATTTGTTCGAATGGAACAAATAAAAAATTATAAAGATTTGTATGTAGTTATAAGGGTTTTTGGGGTTACTGTTTACGAATCATATGTTAGTTTTGCACCCAGAGAAAATTATTATTTAAAACAAATATATTTTATTTGACTTAAATAAACGTATATTTGTCTCATAACCAACTAGACTTTTTATTTGTTTTAAATAAAATTTATATTTGACATAAATAAAACATATATTTGAGTTAAATGAAATTTTATTTAAAACAAATAAAAGGTCTAGTTGGTTATGAGACAAATATACCATTTCTCTGGGTGTGCAAAATCTTCAAAATTTTGAAGAGTGAATGATTTTTCTTTAATGCTCGGATTTAAATGAAACTCGTTATTCGGGGTTTTTTGCGTTAACCCCTTAGCAGTGTATTTAAAATTAGCTTTTCGTGCCACAAATGTGCAAAAAAAATTTGTTTTTTAAATTATTTGATATGATTCTATTTTATGTTTTCGGGGTCGCTGAATCCGAATATTTGATCAAAATTGAAAAATTCAAAATGGCGACCAAAAAAAATTTTAAGTTTTCGGATTTGACTAAAAATGATCACTTGGGGGTTTTTGGGGTCGCTGATTTCGAATATCTGGTTAATATTTTAAAATTCAAAATGGCGACCGAAAAAATTTTAAAGTTTCCGGATTTGGCTAAAAATGCGCATTTGGTGGTTTTTGAAGTCACTGAATTAGAATATTTGGTTAAAATTTTATAATTCTAAATTTGGACATCAAGATGTCAACTAACAATTTAAAAGTTTACGAATGTGGTTATAAATAGTTATTTGAGACTTTCAGTTTTAAGAACTGATTTGAGAACTTTAAATTTTCTGGTCGACGTTTTGAAACCGCCATTCTGAATTTTTGACTAAACATTTGGATTTCGAGACCTGAAAACCCCCCCAATGAGCACTTTCAGCCAATTTCGTAAACTTAAAAAATTTTTGGTCGCCATTTTGAATTAAAAATTTTCAATAACTGATTCAAATTCAGCGACCCCGAAAACCTTCTAGTGAAGATTTTTGGTCAAATCCGTAAACATTAACATTTTTTTAGTCGCCATTTTGAATTTTGAATTTTTGACTAAATATTCAAATTCAGCAACCCCAAAAACCACCAAGTAAACATTTTTAGTCAAATCCGTAAACTTTAAAATTTTTTTTGGTCGCCATTTTGGAACCGCCATTTTGAATTTTGAATTTTTAATTTTCAATAACGGATTTCGATTCAGCGACCCCGAAAACCCCCGAGTAGGCATTTTTATCAAGATTCGTTAACTTTTAAATATCTGTTTTTTCGATGCCGCTATAGCGGTCATACACACTGGCACTGGGGGCACGAATTATTTTTGCCTCTATAGACGTCAAACACTGTGAAGGGGTTAAGCAGGGTTGCCAGATTGGGCTACAAACCGCGATTTGGGCTATCTCTTGCATATATTTCGCGGCCTAAATTTTAAAATCGCTGCAAGTAGCGATTGGACTATATTTTAATTAATGCCTGCGGTTTTTGGGCTTTAAGTCGATGCATAGCAACTTTCATTTAAAATCATATACGAAAAATCATATTTGTGGTTTTTTCAACCAAGTAAATAACAAAAGATATAAAAATTTATACCTTATTAATTTTATACAAAATTAACTTTTTTGAAAGTACATATTTTACTTGTATAAAAAATATCTATTCTTCGCCAAAACCTCTTATGAGACAAAATTACATTACTCAAAAACCGCGATTTGTGCTACATCCCTATTTTTAGACGCTTTTTTGGGCTTTAAATATTACCGCGGTTTTTGGGATACATCAGCGTCTTCTAATTGCGGTTCTCTTTACTAAGAACCTGGCAACCCTGGGGTTAAGAAGGTTCTCCGGCAAATCCATTTTCTTCGAAATTTTACCAAACTTTGGGAAAACATTCATTTTTGTAAACTTTATAAGTGGTAAAAACCTCAACACCTCGTACCATGCTAAAAATATAAATATTCAGGTTTGAATTTTCAACATTTGCATAGAATTTCATATGAAGCATTTGAAAAGATGACATTTTATTTAATTGCTGACAAAGTTTTCTTACAATTTCTTCAAAAAACTAGTATATTATAGAGTGAAATGAATGGAATAATATGAAACAGTAAAGTAGGAAAGTCAGGTTGATTTTCTATTACACTGTAAAAAATCCTAAGAATATTACCCACATTAAATGTGGCTATTTTACAGACAAGGGGAAAAGTGCCGCATTTAATGTGTCAACATAACCTTGTTTAAAGCGTCACTTTTCCCCTTGTCTGGGTAATATCCTTAGGATTTTTTTCAGTGTACGCGTCAAGCGGTGAGAGAGACAACTGCTGACACGCGCTTGAGAAAAGATAGCACAAAATCGATCTCAACTACTACTAGGTGGCGGGAGTGGTCGATTCGTGTAAAATGTATCGCGCGCAACTGATTTCCTTAATTTTTGACTACCTTAATTAGTAAAATTTTACTGATTGAGTTAATTATTTTTTATTGATAGTCAATTTCAAAACATTTCAAAGATTCAGAATAAAAAAGTAGAAATTTTAATGCTTTACTATAAATTTTGTATAATTCTTTACTCAGTGTATTTCAATAAAATCAAGGAAAAATGTTTAAGTAATTTATTGCAATAAATAATTTTCAAAATATTATCACATCTATAAAGTCATATTATTATTACCAAGGTTCAGTAATGAAAGAATGTGAAACACTTAATAAAAACCGAATATATCTTCATTGATAACCTTTAATGAACTCATCATTATTATTATTATTACTGAATGATCACTATAAAACAACTTAGTCTTTTCTCAGACTATAATTCAATTTTCCTTTTGGTTAGTAATGTTATAATTATAATTGACATTTAAAATTAGAAATTACAATAATAACAATAATAATCTGAACTTTTCAAAAACTAATAAATTAATTAAAAAAAATTGTGATAGACATAAATTTAATATTTTAAGGTTATATAACCTTATTTACATATATGAAAAATTGGCCTCCCACTTTTAAAAAAATTAGAATTCTTTTAGAATTTTTTGAGTTCTGATCAGAGTTTTGCGAGCCCTCCAATAGTGTTCGTTAAACCTCCTAATAACAATTTAAAAAAAAAACAGAAACTACTGAACTACAATACTTTTAAGATTTAAAGATAATTTTCATTTTGAAAAAATGGGGACTTAGAATTTAATGATTTAAATAAAGGAATGGAACACAATTAACGACTAAAGACACATAGAAAGGTAAACATTGAATTTTTAATTTATTAAAAAAATGGTTAAGGTAAAAAAAATATATAACATAACTATGTTATATACAAAGTGTTTTTTAAAATAAATAACTAATAAAAAATGTTTATTCTGATAATCTTAGAACACTAAATTAAAGGCCATTTAAAAAAATAATTTAAAACGTTTTTAACTTATTCATTTTTTTGGACAAATGTTTTTTTAAATAAATAATAGTATATTGTGCATCTAGGGAGAAAAATGGATGATTTCCACGAGTGTCAAGTTTGCAGTTCGAGGCGCAGCGAGCGCACGAGCGAAGCCGAGAACTGTAAACACACGAGTTGGAAATCATTTTTTCTCCCGAGTTGCACATACTATTTTTTCTAACACACGTATACCGAAAGTACAAATATTTATTGAATCTTTAAATACATTTACGCCACGGTTGAATACAAATAAAAAAGTTAGTTACGTAAGTTACGTAACTGTTGAATGTAAACAAAAAGTTAGTTACGTAAGTATCTTAACTAACATCAGATACGTAAGTTACGTTACTAACATCACACACGTAAATTACGTAACTAACATCACATACGTAAGTTGCGCCAGTCGTTTAAGTTACGTATCTCACGTAATTGATTCACTAATGGTCATACTTTGATTTATATATCGCACCTAATAATAACATTACCGAGAAGGTAAGTTACTTTTCCTCCCTGCTAATGACGTCAACGGGAGGAAAAGTACTTTTCCTCCCGCTCGAGGGAAAAGATAAACTTTTCTCCCGCTTGACAGGTAGGAAAAGGTGTACTTTCGGTGTGTGTGTTAGAAAAAAAATTTTATTGTTTCTAACAATAAAATTCAGATTAACATCTGAATCATTTTTTTTATCTTTTCAAACAAGTCTATTGAAATAAATAATTAAAAAAAAATTTTATTGTGTTAATCTTTGAGCACTAATTCAGCACTAAATAATAGGCTATTGATTCGCTATCCGCACCATTACGAAAACACGCTAAAAACGCCAGGTAGGTAAACTTGTAAGTACCACTTTCACAAATAAAAATTTTTTTAATGCCAAAAATTAGAACTAATTTAGTACTAATTTACTACCGAATTTAAAAATTTAGAGCTGTTAAACTTTTTTAAAAAACATATGGTACTGCTAGCTTGACGTATAGCTACAAGTACCATTCTCTTAAAAGTAAGATTTTTGTAAAATTTCTTTCACGAGAATTTAGAGCTAATTTAGTGCTCTAACATAGCTTAAAAACAATTTTTCAAAAACTACCCATAAACTCAAAAACTACCTAACTAAAATATAAAAAAGGTTTTTTTAAAAAAAATTTTTCATAGAAATTAAAAACTAATTTAGTGCTGTATCATAGCATTAAAATCAATTTCCCCAAAACTACTCTTAAACTAAAAACTACCTAGGTAAAATAAAAAACCTTAGTTTTTGAAAAATGGTTTCACGAGAATTTAGAGCTAATTTAGTGCTCTAACGTAGCATTAAAAACAATTTTTTAAAAATTACCCATAAACTCAAAAACTTCCTAACTAAAATAAAAAAGCATGTTGTAAAATTTTTCCAGTAGAAATTTAATTTAGAGCTTTAACATAGCCCTAAAAATTATTTTTTTAAATAATAGGGGAGAATGGGGAGTTATGAAGCATGGGGAGTTGTGAAGCACGGCCATAGATCTCGCATAGTAATTGTTTAGATAGATGTCACTTACTCTGAATATTTTTTCACCTAATATCTTCGTTTTGTAATTGGATTCATTCCGATAGAAGATATTTTGCATATCTTTCAAGACAATGTGTTCAATTTTTCGTTTATAAAGTTTTTTTGTGTGCTCCATTTTACAGAATTCTTACAAAATTCGCGAACAAATCAAAAAGATAAGTTCACCCATATAATACCCAGCAATGATTAGGTTCTCGAAATTTAAAACGATTTATGCAAAATCGCAATAAAGAATATTTACCAAAAAATATAATTTTTAGCGATTTTTAGTAGTGCTTCACAACTCCCCATGATTTTTAAAAACTTGAAAAAGCAGCTTTTTAGTCCAACTGAAAAAAATTGTCGATTTTATTTTATTTCATGCAAATTCTTCAACCAGTAAGCATATTTGAAGACCGTCTAGAGATTCAAGTGGAGAAAATTTGAAATAAAAATTTCTTTTTGAAGTTACAACTCATAAACAAAGCGTGCTTCATAACTCCCCATTCTCCCCTACCTTAAATCTAAATCTCCTAAATTTTACTTAATTTTAATTTAAAACTATTTATTTAATAGCAAATGAAATTAGGCAAGTGCGAGTTGTACTTGCACTGCAATGGCGGGTTCCGTACATAAATATTAAAATAATATTTTTAACATTTATCGATAATTGGTAGAATTAAAAAAAACAATTGACAACATGTATATCCAATTTTTTTTTAGTTACAAAATTTAAGGGAGAAGACAATTTCTCATTTATATCATGTTGAAAATCAGCAGCTCTATACTTAATTTAAAAAGTAGAACTGTAAATTCAGATTTCTTATCCTTATTTTCACTCAAGCCGTGCATAAATTAAGACTGTCATTACTTTCAGGACTTGATTAATTTTAGACTGTATTTAAAATAAGATTTAGTTTTTACTGTGAAAATTTTAATGATTCAAATGGTGAAAATTCAGCCACTGAAAATCAGTTCAATTACACTAATTCCGTTTTAGAGAGTATAATTAATAAAATTCCCAGGCAAAAAAGTCGGTGGTGTGCCGATGCCTAAGACCGGCTCGACACCGGCCCGGTGGTAAAGTCGGACAACACCCGGTACCGGCACTGTGGTACCGAGCCGGTTAATAAAAGACAACCAGCCCGGCACCGGCCCGGTACTACTTTTTAATACCGTTTTTACACCGGCGACGGACTTTTGCAGGCATAATATTTTTGTGTCTTAAAAAGTCTAAATTTTTAATTTTTTGAAATTTTTTTTACACCATTCGGAAGAATAAGAAAATCAAATCTCTCGAAATCAAATGTTTTTTAAAATCTTTTTTTATACAGTTGGAAAAATTACATTTTATTAAACTCTATTAATTCAGCTTTAAATTGTCCGGGAAAATCACTCAAAAATCCGGGAATTTGTTACTGCCGAATTACTAGACACCCTATAATAACTTTGTTCGTTAAAAATAATTTTGGTCAGGTTTTATCTGATTTATTGTTATAAAATTTTGATAATCTAACAAGGTATTGTATTAATTTCATTATACTAAGTTTCTGCAAGTTGTTTCTATAAAGCCGGTACCATGCCAGCGTTTTTTCTTTAGCCTTAGTCCCAACGTATAATGACATTAACAAATGTTATTATAATTATTAACTTTGACATTACATTATTCAAACTGTCTTTTAGAAAAGGTTTTTTCTATTAATTTAGAACATTTTGTAAATAGTCCTGGTGTCACACTTCATATATAAACTTTCCATTCACTTTTCATAAGCAGGTTTGGGTTAGCGGATGCGGCGTCGACTTTGCAGCCCGAGGGTCCTGAGTTCAATTCCTCATGTCTTCAGATTTTTCGTTAATAATTAATAATAATTCATATGTTTCAGCATTCTATTTAGTGTTTACAATTAAATTAATTAATAAATAATATTGTGTAACGTTTAATATATGTAAAAATGTATAATAATAATAATTAATAATTTTTTTTTACTACCGGCCCGGTATCGAGCCGGTGGTTTACCGGCACCGGGGCGGATATTTTCCGGGTTATCATTGTTGACTGGACCGGTTCCGGGCCGGCGGTAATGCCGGTCTCACGCCGGCACCGGCAAGTCCGCCCTTGGTACCGGGCCGGTACCAAGCCGGTCGTTAATTTCTGCCTGGGTTGAGTTACATTTGGTATAGTTAACATTTAGCTTCAGTAGCTAACTTTTTTTCTTCGTGAATGTTTGTTAATTTAAATTCTCATGAATTCTCATAAGGAATATTATCAACAAAAATTTAAATAATATTGAATTATTTTAACAATTTTCAATAATTTCAATAAAATTTGAAAATAACTTAATTTTTGCAGTCATTTGTAACTACTGCAAAGTTCTATTTTTTAGTCTTTAAAAACACGAAAATTTTACATACTTTTAGAAAAATTTCAATTATTAATATTTTAAAAAAATCGAAGTTCTTTAATATTTCTAAGAAATTTATCCAAAATTAAAATAATTTCAAACTAAAACCTTTTCAACATTATCTATGTTGTTTCTATTATTATTGTCAGAAATAGGAAAAATTGGAAAGTTTTGTATCAGAATTCGCAATAATTTTCTAATTTTTTTTTAAGTATTCCGAAACATGTCTACTCGTGGTAGAAAACAAGTGAATGTAGATAGTTTTTGAGTTTATAGGTAATTTTTGAAAAATTGTTTTTAATGCTTTCTTAGATCACTAAATTAGTTTTAAATTCTCGTGAATCAAATTTTTAAATCTACGCTTTTTTATTTTACCTAGGAAACTTTTGAATTTAAGGGTAGTTTTTTCATTTTACATAGGGCGGTTTTCACGTCAAATGTCCATCCGAAATAAAAAAGTCGATTAATCAATTCAAAAAATTTTTATGAGTTGTCCTATATGTTAGTAATTTATCTGCCAAATATTTTTGAATTTTATAAAAAATTATAAGAAGAGGAGGGGGTAAAAGTTTTGACTTTTGATGCTACACGCACTACTTTGTTTATTTATTGTACTTAAACGAAACGATGAAAAAAATTCGCGTATATGGGTTTTTTAGATTTTTTCATAAGCTTTCGAATGCCGTAGTCCGTTTTAAAAAAAATTTTTATTTTGACCAAAATTTTTGAGAATTAAGAATAAAATTTAACTTTTTTCATCTTCGGGCCCGTTTTTTTATTTTATTTTTATAGGAAAGCTGAGATTTTTTCCCAAAAAATACTTAATTTCCAGAAAACCGATTTTTTTTGTTTTCGAGAAATTAAATATTAAAAATAGCGCGTCACGTTTCTGCGCGGACGCTCTGCGCTGCGCAGCTGTACTGTATGGTGCATAATGAACTTCATATTAGTGGCGATAGGTGCGTAAATATTATAAAAGTTATAACATATGATTTGAACTACTCTTTGCATTTTACAGGGTTGAGACTGTCATTAAAATAGAATAATGCCTGCATTATTGTTCTTTTTTTAATTTCTTTATTTTATATTTTTTTTGTAATTTTTAATACTTTTAAAATTTTTTTTATACTTTCTTATTTTCTTTTTATTATTTTTTTGTTACTGTGTAATGCTTGCATTATTGTTCTTCTTTTTTTAAATATTTTTTGTAATTTTTAATGTATTATTAATTTTTTTACACTTTTTTGATTTTTCTTAAAGTTAAACATTAAATAAAAAGGCTGCAAAATCATGTTTACATCATTTTTATTTCGATTCTGCATTTACTATTTTCTGGTTCCTTTTTGAACTTTTTTATTTGAACCAATTTTTAGAACTTTTTTCTTAGGAACCTTTGACACCGCAAATACATCATATTTTGTCTCTAATAAAGTTTTCTTTAGAAGTTATTGTGACGGCGTTTTTGAATCGTTTTTATATTTTTTTAAAATCAAATTCCTGATCTGCTTTCTTACTGAAAAAAACTTCTGTTTCCTTGCAATGTTCTCTGCTCCATTGAAATAGAGATTCAGGCACAAATAATATTTTGACTCCTGAATCTCTATTTCAATTTTCTTACTGAAAAAAACTTAAAATAAAAAAAAGAGATTAAAAAAAAAAAATAAAAATAGAGATTAAAAAAAAAATAAAAAAAATAGAAAAAATAAAAAAAAATTAATAATTAAAATAATTAATTAAATAATTAATTTAATAATTAAAAAATAGAGATTCAGGCACAAATAATATTTTGACTCCTGAATCTCTATTTCAATTTTCTTACTGAAAAAAACTTCTGTTTCCTTGCAATGTTCTCTGCTCCATTGAAATAGAGATTCAGGAGTCAAAATATTATTTGTGCCTGAATCTCTATTTCAATGGAGCAGAGAACATTGCAAGGAAACAGAAGTTTTTTTCAGTAAGAAAGCAGATCAGGAATTAGATTTTAAAAAAATAGAAAAACGATTCAAAAACGCCGTCACAATAAATGGAACAAAACAATATCATGCCTTTCTACCTACGAAAGATGGTAAATTACTTCTAAAGAAAACTTTATTAGAGACAAAATATGATGTATTTGCGGTGTCAAAGGTTCCTAAGAAAAAAGTTCTAAAAATTGGTTCAAATAAAAAAGTTCAAAAAGGAACCAGAAAATAGTAAATGCAGAATCGAAATAAAAATGATGTAAACATGATTTTGCAGCCTTTTTATTTAATGTTTAACTTTAAGAAAAAATCAAAAAAGTGTAAAAAAATTAATAATACATTAAAAATTACAAAAAATATTTAAAAAAAGAAGAACAATAATGCAAGCATTACACAGTAACAAAAAAATAATAAAAAGAAAATAAGAAAGTATAAAAAAAATTTTAAAAGTATTAAAAATTACAAAAAAAATATAAAATAAAGAAATTAAAAAAAGAACAATAATGCAGGCATTATTCTATTTTAATGACAGTCTCAACCCTGTAAAATGCAAAGAGTAGTTCAAATCATATGTTATAACTTTTATAATATTTACGCACCTATCGCCACTAATATGAAGTTCATTATGCACCATACAGTACAGCTGCGCAGCGCAGAGCGTCCGCGCAGAAACGTGACGCGCTATTTTTAATATTTAATTTCTCGAAAACAAAAAAAATCGGTTTTCTGGAAATTAAGTATTTTTTGGGAAAAAATCTCAGCTTTCCTATAAAAATAAAATAAAAAAACGGGCCCGAAGATGAAAAAAGTTAAATTTTATTCTTAATTCTCAAAAATTTTGGTCAAAATAAAAATTTTTTTTAAAACGGACTACGGCATTCGAAAGCTTATGAAAAAATCTAAAAAACCCATATACGCGAATTTTTTTCATCGTTTCGTTTAAGTACAATAAATAAACAAAGTAGTGCATGTAGCATCAAAAGTCAAAACTTTTACCCCCTCCTCTTCTTATAATTTTTTATAAAATTCAAAAATATTTGGCAGATAAATTACTAACATATAGGACAACTCATAAAAATTTTTTGAATTGATTAATCGACTTTTTTATTTCGGATGGACATTTGACGTGAAAACCGCCATAGGTAGTTTTTGAGTTTATAACTACTCTTTTTTCTTATAGTTGGGTAGTTTTTGGGCATGCAAAATCTGCCCCCGCTCAAAAAAATTTGAAATTTTTGTTACATGTTGGCAGCATTAATTCCAGTTCAAAATGTCAAAAAAATCAATTTTTTTTGTTTTTATTTTCAGATTTCTTATAGTATGCAGATAAGCAATCGAATGATTTAAATGTTTTCCCATTTGCATTTTTTAAAAAAGACGAACAAAAATGTATTTGGTGTTGCTGATCATAAACTAGATATCAAATTTTCAAAATTCAAAATAGCGGATCCAATATGGCGTAAAAGAAAATTTTTTTATTTTAATTTTTTTGTCGTTTAATTTTTTTTCGTCCAGCATATTGCATCCGCCATTTTTAATTTAAAAAAAATGATGTCATATTCGTAATCAGCGACCCCAAAAAACCCCCTTGTAACGATTTTCAAGCAAATTCAATGATTTTGAAAAAAAATGTCCGCCATATTGAAACCGCCATTTTGAATTTTAAAAATCTGATTCCATATTCGTAATTAGCGATCTCAAAAACTCTCAAGTAACGATTTTCAAGCAAATCCGATGATTTTTAAAAAATGTCGAAACTTATAAACAAAAACATTAAATGCGTTTTTCTCAAAATGTCTTTTTTTGATCTGGTAAGACTGATGTCTCGAGTTTTTCTGAAGCGATTATAAAAAATCAAACGGCTTTTGATTCAACGTCATCATGCCTATAAGTGGAACCTCAAAAACTGGAAAATTTGTAACTCTCCTTTTTTTATAAGAGAAATTCTGAATAAAAACACCTTTTTTGCATATTTTGGGGAAAAAGTACTCTAAAAAAAGGGGGGGGGTGAAAATTCCACTTTTTCCTTTTTTTATTTTTTTTCCATACCTAAAGAAATATCTAACGAAGAGAATGTCACTTTGTTTTTGATTTTATTTATTTTAGAAAGTTTGGAATCGATCAAAAATGGCTTAAATCGCCGCCACTTTGAAATAAAAATGAAATTTTTTTTTTACAAATTCTTCAATAAATAATATATTACATGTAAAAGAAATTTTTTAAATAAATGTCAGTTTTTTTAATAATATATACTAGAAAAGCCTTCTTTCTACCTGTTTAGAACTGGAAAGTCCCCTTAACGGTATTCAATGGTCTCTTAAATTTCTCGATAATGTGCGACTAACAGTTATTACCCAAAAAATACGGCACTGATCGGTTTAAATGCCGTAAAATTGGTAAACATTCATTTTTCAACAAATTTCCCTCTGTTTACAGGCACTTTTTACAAAATATGACAACGTACATTTGACACAAATATTTTTAATTGTCTGAATTGAAAAGATTTTGTTAATCCATACAGAAACACGGTTGCAGCACTGGAATTAGCACAGCAATGTAATGCAAATCTTTTTGACAGCTGAGTCTTTACGTTCCCTGCTTGCTTCTGCCCTCTACTGGCAAAATGGCTGTAACTCACGTCTTACCGTCTGTAATTATATTACTTTTGTAATTCCAATCCTGAAACCGCGTTTCTGCATGGATTAACAAAATCTTTTGAATTCAGATAATTAATAATATTTCTGACAAATGTACGTTGTCAGATTTTGTAAAAAGTTCTTGTGTGCAGAAAAACACTAGTTCGAAAACGGTTGTTTACTATTTTCACGTGATTTCAAACAGGCAGTGCCGTTTTTCTTGGGCGATAACTGTAAGTCACACATAACCTACAAATTTTAGAGACCGTCGAACACTCTTAAGATAAATTTTTTCACCAAATATTTTTTCAAAAAATTCATTTTTGTAAGAGTTATGGAGGAAGAAAGAAAAATAAAAAATTGGTTTGTTCTCGAAAACCACTGGATTGATTGTAATGAAATTTATATGTGTTTTATAAATTAATAAGAGGAATTAAAAAAAAAAATTCAAAAAAATGTTGACCACAAAAAACCCCAAAAAATTTTTTTGGTCTTAATTAGGAGATACTACTTTGCAATTTTTAGAGAAAATTCTCCTAAATGTGTACTTTTCTGAAATATTTAAAAAAAATTTTTAATCGGGCACCACATAGTGAAATAATTAAAATCGTAGGTGGCGCATCATTCCGGTTGAAGCACAATGTATCCAGTAACTGATTATTTTTCAATTTGCTTGAAATTTAGTAATTATGCTTTTTTAGGGTCACTTATTACGCATGTAATGTTAGATTTTCACCTATTTGTTTTAAACTTGTCACTCGAGGGGTTTTTAGGATCACTGAATACAAATATAATATTAGTTTTTCCAAATTCAGAATGACGAACTACTTTTTTAGATATTTTATCGTTTCTGCTTGAAACGAATGATGCGCCAGCTAGGATTTTAATTTGTTTTTCCTATGCAGTACCCGATTAAAAAAATTAACAAAAATATATCTTAAAAGTACACATTCAGGAGAATTTTTTTAAATTCCAAAGTAGTATCTCCAAATTAAAGGAGCATTCAGACATCTGCAGACTGCCTGCCTGCCCAGGCAAGCAGTCTGCGGAGGTCTGAATGCTCCTTTAGACTAAAATTTTTTTTTGAAAATTTAAAAAAAGTGTTGGAGTTTTTTGTGGGCAAAATTTTTTGACATTTTTTTAAAATTCCTCTTATTAATTTATAAAACACGTATAAATTTCATTAAAATCTATCCAGTGGTTTTCAGGAAAAAAAATTTTTGAATTTTCTTTCCTCTCCATAACTCTTAGGAAAATAAATTTTTTGAAAAAATATTTGGTGAAAAATTATATCCTAATGCAGCCAACATGTAACAAAAATTTCAACTTTTTTGAGAGGCGTCAGATTTTGCATGCCTACTCCGCTGACCCTTTTGGGTGGAATTTTCCAATGAATTGGGTGAGAAAATGAAGCCCAAAACTTTGTACAGCCAAATGTGCGACATTAAAAAAAGTGTGTATTTTATTAAAATTTTCATAAAATAATTAAATGTCGGAGAAGAATTTTATTATTTATAATGATACTTGGAATATTAACAAGAATTTTTTAAAAAAATTTTTGAACATAATTATATTTCTGCGAAGAATTTTACTACTTTTGAAAATAATTTAATTCTTCCAACGAATTTTATTGAAATTTATCAAAATAACTGTATTTCTGCGAAGATATTTAATACTTTTAAAAATAATTTAATTCTTCCAACGAATTTATTTATTATAATTTATAAAAATAACTATTTCTGTGAAGATTATTATCACACGGAGAAAAATGGAGTATTCAACGACCTATCTGGAGGAACAAATAGACTATATTTGAGGTTAAGTTTTTCGTAACCATCTTGAAAGGTTAAATAGACACTCCGATGATTAGTTTGACTTAGTCGGAGGAAAAAGTTAACTATCCTGAGAATCAGGCTTAACACACAAAACCTAACCCCCTAAGTTTGATTATCCAGTTTTCTCTGTGTATTTATAAAAAAAAAATAAATTCTAACAACGAATTTGATTCAAGTTTATAAAAATAATTAAATTTCTGTAAAGATTTTATTATTTATAAAAATCTTTATAAATCTTTATAAATTCTAACACCTTGAAAAAAAATTACGACTTTATACACGTTTAGAGGGAATCCCTCACCACATTGTAAAATAAGCGACATTACAACATAAACAAAGAAATCAACAAAAATTTAATTTTAGCACTAACGTCCCAGTAAAAAAGGATTTTTTGATATATCATTTTGGACAATTGAGCAAGCCGTCTGCTCAATTGTCCAAACGGCATTTGGACAATTGGACTGGTTCCTCTATTATCCGATACATTGGGTCCAATCATCCCAAATGTTTTTCGTGGCTAAAAAACTGCAGAATTAAGAAAAAAAGTACTGAAATGTTACAGAAACTTGAGAGAATTCTTAATTCCAGACAAATACATAAAAATTAGTTATAAAAATACGTCGAGTGAGGAAAAATAACAAGATTTCTAAAATATCACTTTTTAACTGACAGTGCAATGCTGTACTTGGAATTTAGTTGGTAAAGAAGTGAGGATTCTGATAAAGAAAAACACTTCATTATCCACTCTCAATACTCCTCATGTGGTAATATATAATTGTAGATTTCGGTTTCTCATTTTAAAAAAGATATAATTCAGCAAAATAAAATATTGAAAATTGTAAATTAAATTAGGTATTTGTATAATATTACAAAATTAATTTATTATAATTAATATATAAATTACTTATTTATTTCTAAGGGAAATGAATAAAATTAAAAAAAATATTTCAATGAAGTGTGAATTTTAATATTTCAAATGATATACGTACTACATAATGAAATATTTAAAAATTATAATAAATTAGTAAAAATAAAAACAATATGTTAAAGAAAAAATATATGATTTAGAAGTGAATAAAATTATTTAAAGAAACATGAAATAGTGCAGCACAAGAAATAATAAAAGTTTTATTTAATTTTTATATGTACATATATTATTTAATTTGTAAATATCGTTATAAAAATTCGTCGAACAAAAGATGAGAAAAATTAAAACTTTTTGTCATTAGTAATCAAATTATTGAGCTTCCCAAGTGTTTGGTATGTGACAGACATACTGTTTTTTTTCTAAATCGATTACTACCATTTTTGCTTCCACATCGGTTATAGGAACAGAGAATTGTTGCAAAGGAGAAGAGAGAACAAAAAATATGTGTTTCATTGTTACAGTGCCGATTTGTAATAATCCAAGATTTAATTTATTGACAATTAAAAAGCCATGTCCGTCATTTTTTAAACATATATCAATAATTTGAACAATATCGTCATTTTTAAGTTTAACTACAGTGTCATTAAATGATTTATTTTGGGTGTATTTTACAGATGTTAAAATGAAATTGTTATACGTGCACCGTAAAAATGTTTTACAGTCATTTGGACATTCGTTATTTTTATAAAACTGAAATATTTAGTTGAAATTGTTCAAATTTTCAATTAAATTAAGAATTAAAATTAAAATATTTTTAGAGAAAAAAGTATATATAAATGTTACATTAAATGACTGTTTATAAAGAAATGTAGATGCAAATTTATAAAATAAAATTTATTTTAAAGCATAAGTTCCTATAAAGTGTAATTGTTTATAAAAATTGTTTACAACAATTTTTAAATGTAAAACCTTTTTTTACTACTTACACGCCACCAGACATTAAATGTATATAATATTAAGTTTGCAAGAATTTTTTTGAGCAACATAAATCGAAAAGTGTAAAAAATTATTTTTTTACAATTTGCATAAACAGTAAAAATTTATAAAACAAATAATCGACTATCACAGATTTCTTTAAAATTTAGTTCTGTTTCAGAAAAAAAAAAGTTTTTTAATTTAGTTAAAAATTGCCGACTAAAAGTCAACTGGAACCAAATTTTGCCATTTTGACACACATAACTTTTACCCTATTACAATATACTGACTTTCTTTTTTTTTTAAATACTCGTGATAAAACTGGTAATCAATTGACGAGAAAAAATACAAAATTAGGCGGAGAAGTTTATTTTATTTCCATTTGTTTATAACAATTGTTGCTATTTTAAAAAAATTGTGATTAAAATCTAACAAATATTTTTTGTCCAAAAGGTGTATTATTCAATATTACTCATACTAACTTTCATAAAAATCCATCAAATAGAACGGTAGAAAAAAATTTTTCAGTAATGTGATGCTTAAAAATTGTTTAAACAATAACTCTTTAAAAAATTGAAAATTTGCAAAAACAACTTCGGGGTCATATTTTGGTACGAAAATACTATAAAATTATTGATATGAAATATAATAATATCTCCATCGAAAAATTAGTGGCATGCTTCGAAACTTTTTAGCCATACTTAATTTAATTTGTAATTTTCAATAATATATTGTATTAACAATAATATTTTATTTTGCTGAATTATATCTTTTTTAAAATGAGAAACCGAAATCTACAATTATATATTACCACATGAGGAGTATTGAGAGTGGATAATGAAGTGTTTTTCTTTATCAGAATCCTCACTTCTTTACCAACTAAATTCCAAGTACAGCATTGCACTGTCAGTTAAAAAGTGATATTTTAGAAATCTTGTTATTTTTCCTCACTCGACGTATTTTTATAACTAATTTTTATGTATTTGTCTGGAATTAAGAATTCTCTCAAGTTTCTGTAACATTTCAGTACTTTTTTTCTTAATTCTGCAGTTTTTTAGCCACGAAAAACATTTGGGATGATTGGACCCAATGTATCGGATAATAGAGGAACCAGTCCAATTGTCCAAATGCCGTTTGGACAATTGAGCAGACGGCTTGCTCAATTGTCCAAAATGATATATCAAAAAATCCTTTTTTACTGGGGTGCAAATATGTAGTAAGTTATTCTAAATTATAAAATTAATCAAATTAATTTTGGGTCTCAAAAATAAAAATTAAGCGCACTCGGTAATAAACAAACTGAATTTTTTGTTCATGATTGATTAAGATGACATGAATTAAGATTAGATGTTCAAGCTTCACACAAGAAGGTTGACCGAGTCTTGAATCGAACATGGGATGAACATTGTTGTCCCATGCTAAACCAATATATTCTATGATTAAAGAGTTTTGACAGAGAGGTTGGGTTATATAGTAGGGTCCAGGTATAGCTGGTAAAGACAATTTGGATAAAGTATATTATAATTTAATTACTTCTTTTAACACGTAATTTAAAAAGTTTAATAACATAGATTTCTTCTTTACCAGCTATACCTTGACCCAACTATATAACCCAACCTCTCTGTCAAAACTCTCTAATCATAGAAGAACATTTCTTTAAAAAAATGTGCTTCTACAAAATCTTTAAAATTAATTAATTATAAAAATATGGAAAATAATAAGGAATTTTTTGAAAAATTTTTTGTTACATGCTTGTATTTTTCTAAAGGGTTAGAAACCTTTTTCACTTTCTTTTTCACAAATTAAAATATAACCTTAAAATACATAATACAATTTAAATTTTAAAATAATGATGAGGAACCATGTATGGCTCGAAACTAGTCGGAATTAAAATAATAAATATCATCTTAATAAACCGTAAAATAGGCCTTTTCATTATCTTACAAATGAAAAAACCCTGAGGTTTCCACAATGGTAAAACCCCCGTGTAAAACTCGGTCTTATCGGAAAATGTCCCACGAGCTAACTGAAGAAGGATTGTCACGTTGACCGGCTTCTTCCTTTTTTTAACATCTCTAGATATAATAAACGGCACAACCTACCACCGGCACTTTCAACCCCGTTCTTCCCTATTTTAAATTAAAAACTTTTGAGTATTGATAAAAGTATACGAAAAACCAGTATAGTGAGTAAGTATTATTTGTTGAAGGACAATTTTTATTTGCCATCTTCAAAATTAAACTGATAAACCGTTAATCGTACAGACGTAATATATCATATAGTGATGCGTTGTGACGGATTTGTTAGTTATCACTGCTCGTTCAGAATCGGTTAATTCAGGTAAGACTCATTCGTTCAACTTCGGCAAGATTTGACGATCTTCGTCAATTTTATCTGCTGTCTTTTCATTTTTCGTGAATTTTCATACCAACTTTATCAAAATTTGAAACTATTATGGAATTAAACAGAATTTTAACTACGCAGTTTAAAATATTTCGTTATAATATTTCTTAAAGCGCGTATTAAAATTTGACATTTTGAGTTTTAAAACAAATATATTGAATTTTGTAAAGATTATACTAAATTATCTCTTCTAAGCATTATACTTCTAATTTATTATACTTTATTATAATACTTCTAAGCATTCTTAAAAGTAGTAACGACATTCCTTACACCCTAAAAAAAGTAATCTTATAGTTAGAGGAAAAATCCTAATATTAATTAATAATATCCTCTCACGCTTTCCTCTCAAAACAAAAGTATTCAATACTGTAAAAACACTGCAAAAAGAAGTATCTTAAAATACATTATAATCACTTTTTAAACGATTAAAACATCTTATTTTTCCATCTTCTATCTTAGAATCTAATGCATTTTACGATGCTTTGGATAACTTTTTGGAAACAACTTAAAAGTGACTACCAAAGTATCTTAAAATAAGATGCCTCTTTTTACAGTGAACTTGAATTTATATTATTTTTATTCTTTGGTACCTATTAATAACTAATTGTATTTACTTAATTAAAAACGCTTAATTCAGTGCCTTAATTCTTTTCTTTATTCTCTCATAACCATAACCATAATTAGCAAATAATATTAGAGATGAAAATCCTCTAAAGCAAAGTATATTACTTTTGATAACATATATAAGAGGAAAATATGAATTCAGTTTAGAGGAATCCACATCAAATTAAGATTAATTTTTTTTAGTGTGTACTACACAAAAAAAATAGTAATAATTATACTATTTTCGATGAAAAATTACTACTTGAAAGTAGTAATTTTGAAACTGCTCGAAAAATAGTAACTTTATACTTCTTTTTCAAAGACTTTTTACTTTTTTGAAAAAGTATAATTTATTTCAAAGAATCTAAATTGTATTAAAAGCCTAATAATATTTAAAATGTCCAGAGCAATAAATACTCTAAGCGAAGCAACTTTTATTACAAATCAGAGCAGTTATTACTATTTCGTAGAGATTTTAACTCAGAGAAGAAGGGGAGACCGGAGCGTAATGGATCAGTTTTCACTTTTTGTTGCTTAACTTCGTCATTCATGCTTTAATAAAAATTTCATCATGTGAAACACTTAGCCTAACATCTCATTTTTAAACTAAAAAAAAGTACGCCCTAATATCACTTATACTTTTTTTCTAGAACAATGTTTTTGGAGAAATGCAAGGTGAGAAATTTCGCCACCGGCCGTGGCGTAATGGATCAGCAATGAAATTATAATTTAGATCATCAAAAATTATTACAGTATTGACAATTTTGGTTTCTATTGTATATTTATAACAAAGAATATTAAAAAATAGAAAATATTTTATTTAAACTTTAAACATTTTCATGCAATTTTCAAATTTTAAAAAGTTGTAGCGAAATGCAAAATCCATTTACTTAAAAAAATCTATTCGCCAGTAATTTTTTTTATAAAAGGTTAAAATTAAACAAAAATTGTCAATTGTTCTTTAAGAACAAATGTTTAAAGCTCAAAACCTGACACACCAGGCTCCTGAGAATTTTAGGTTTCATAAAAATGAACGCAAAAACCTGTAAGTACACTGAAAAAAAAATTTATTTGATTCAAATAATTCAAATTATTTGAAAAATATTTAATTGATTCAAATACTTTTTAGTTGGATCAAGAAAATATGTATTAAAATAATATATATATATATATATATATATATATATATATATATATATATATATATATATATATATATATATATATATATATATATATATATATATATATATTTCTATATATATATAGATATATATATATATATATATAATATATATATATATATATATATATATATATATATATATATATATATATATATATATATAGTACCGGCCAGAATTGTCAGTCCACTTACAAAATTCGTATTAAAAACATGCCTCTCGTTTTTTGATAATATTTCAGTTAAAAATAAGTCTAGAAAAATTTAAAAATAACCATTGGAAAGCTTATAAAATTTCGCGTGAAATGAGCTAAAGTTCAAAACTATTCGTTAAAAATAAACTGAGTTAGAGTGTGAGAAATATCGTCTAATTTTCTGATTTTTGAAAATTCTGTTATCCAACTTCAAGTTCAGGATTGCTCTAAACGAGGTTAGAAAAAAAATTCAAATTCACATATAATATAGCTTGAGATCTCCTCTTTAAAAGTAGACTAAGTAGCTTAAAAAATATTACGTGGTTTAAAAGATATTGGAGATTTTAAAAAAGTCTGCACGATTGACAAGCAAACCATCATTCAAGCAAAACAGTCACATCGCGCCTCATAGCCAGGGCCGAATAGGACGCTTTATCAAAAACGAGCCCCATTATTATAATTAATTATGAATTATTATTAATTATTAATTATTAATAATATTATCTTTATTCTTTCCATGTACACCTCGTAGGTTTTTACATTTATACATCCCTTATGTTAATAACTAAAATAAAAGTACATAATCGCTCTCAACTTAAGCCTAATTAATAATTACAAAGATATAAATACAAATATCGACGTGTAACTTCATGTACAAACAATCTTTGGGAAGAAATTAGGGGAATAAAAAATCGAAATCCTTCAAAATGGGGTCAAAATCTTGTCAAAGCACTCGAAGAAGTAGGGGATGACATCACTCTTAACTTAATCTGGGAAAGGGTGGATTTAGACAGCATAAGAAAAAATTTAGAGCTTGGGTTAAAGACTAAATTAAACCAAGATATACAATTAGACTGGGGTAAAGTATATAAAATATAAATATAAAAATATAAAATATAATAATTAATAATAATTCATAATTAATTATAATAATGGGGCCCGTTTTTGATAAAGCGTCCTATTCGGCCCTGGCTATGAGGCGCGATGTGACTGTTTTGCTTGAATGATGGTTTGCTTGTCAATCGTGCAGACCTTTTTAAAATCTCCAATATCTTTTAAACCGCGTAATATTTTTTAAGCTACTTAGTCTACTTTTAAAGAGGAGATCTCAAGCTTTATTATATGTGAATTTGAATTTTTTTCTAACCTCGTTTAGAGCAATCCTGAACTTGAAGTTGGATAACAGAATTTTCAAAAATCAGAAAATTAGACGATATTTCTCACACTCTAACTCAGTTTCTTTTTATCGAATAGTTTTGAACTTTAGCTCATTTCACGCGAAATTTTATAAGCTTTCCAATGGTTATTTTTAAATTTTTCTAGACTTATTTTTAACTGAAATATTATCAAAAAACGAGATTTGATTCAATTAAATAATTAATTGAATTGAATAAATGAATTTATTTAATACTAATAATGAGTTACATGAAACTAATCTTATATTTATTTCATTCAAATACTTCGTATATTTGATGCAAATAAAAATTATTTGACACAATAAATTTATTTTATTGATTCTAATAAACTTAATTATTTAATCCGAAGAATTCATTATTCAAAGCAAATACACTATTTTATCAAGACAAATAAAAAATATTTGAATCAATTAAATAATTATTTGAAACGAAAATAATGAATTACTTGAAACTGTTCATTTATTTATTTCATTTATTTAATACAAATAAAAAATATTTCGACAAATAAATGTGTTATTTGGATACAGAATATACGACACTGGCTTTGATATAGTAGATCAGCCCGAGATCTCAACAAGTCTCCGTGGCGGTGTGGCTTAAATAGGTGCATTTATAAGCTTGCGGTCTGCGTTATAGGCGAGGGGACGTGAGTTCGATGCAATGTGCGAGCGAATATTTTTCATTCTTCGTTTTAAGCGTTATATAAAATAAAAAAGTTGCGTGTTGTGTTGTGAATAAAAATTGTGTAAATATGTTTATAAATAATGTTAAAAGTCTGTTGAAAAATCAGTTAATGTATATAATATATACATATAATACAATAATATATTAAATTTAAAAAATACTTAATATTTTTAAAAAAATTTTGTATTAAATATAGAATGAAAAAATTTTCGTAATTGATTCAGATTATTATTTACTAGCTTGAAATATTACATTTATTTGATTTGAATAATTTCAATAATTGATTCAAATAATTATTTATTAGTTTGAAATATTCTATTTATTTGATTTAAATAATTTGTATTTGATTCAAATAAATAGTTATTTGATGAGATAAAATAAAATATTTAGGTCAAATAAATATGTATTTGGTTCAAATACACATTTATTGGATTACAACCAAATAAATGATTTATTTGGATCAAATAATTTTTATTTGATCCAAAAAAATTTTTTTCAGTGTAGGATTTGATAAGTGTCTGTTTAGATTGTCAAAATCCGTTCAGAACGAAATCCTAGCTGATCGGGTTTGTTAGATATCCAAGTTTAACCATAGGGAGTATAGTAGAGCTGTGCAAAATAATTCGAACCGAACCGAGTTGTGTTCGGTTTTAGTACGCTAAAATGTCGAATTCTAAAATTTGACATTTCAGTCGCCCAGTTCGAATGTCGAATATTCTACATTCGACATTTCGGCGCCCAAAAACCGAACAAAACTCGGTTCGGTTCGAATTTTGCACAGCCCTAGAGTATAGACTTAAGGAGACCAATGTAGTGTGTATGAAATCAGCCATTTTCAAGTGGGAAGTTCATGGTTCCGAATCTTCTCGTATAGCGCGCAACGATCGTATATATAGCTGAAGTTTTTAAATGCACATGGATTTCTATAAGTTTACTAATTCATGTACTAATTGATGTACTAATTCATGTATATATATATATATATATATATATATGTATATATTTAAATTATAAATATAATATAATAATATAACAATACAAAGTAATTGTAGAGAATGTTTCAAAGGACAGAATTATTGTTTTTATAAATAATTAAATTCTTTTGAAGAATTTCTTTGTTTTTATAAAAATTAAATCCTTTGGTGAAGTTTTATAAAAATTCTATTGAAAATAATTCAATTCTTTAGAAGAATGTTATTATTTATGAAAATAGAATTCTTGCGAACAATATTATGAATTTTTTTAAAGAATGTCTTTGATCTACAGGATATACACGTACTACTGGTGTACTTCCGACAAAATGCTGCGCCTTTCAGTGAAGTACATGCATAAAAGATTGGCCTCCTTAAGTCTATACTCCATGTTTAACCATATTAGCGCAAAAATTATAGTTTACATTTGTATATTGTTGCATAGGTCGACTGCTAGGTGGAGCTTTAAAGAAAAAAAACCTTCATATCTTGATCTGTTAAATAAGTAAACTTTTTTGACACTAGATTTGAATTCCTCGGTTCCATATTAGGTAGACATCTTTCGATATCTGAGTTGAAAATTTTTACATACTTTTACATACTTGGGATATAAATGTTTACTGATTGTAACGACTCTTTATGGCGCTCTTATAGGGCCTTTTTTGGGTCTAAAAGTTTTGACAAGCCAAATCAAGCTCTTTGCATTCATTTATCGTTCATTTAAGTGTTTTATCTTCCTGGTTCTTTAGAAAGAAGGGTCTATTTTGTCGATCCTTTGCAAATGTTGGAAATTCCTGCCATTTCTGAGTTTCTTGCAATTTTATGGTTTGATTTTGAAATAAGCAATTAATTACAATCTTATTTCCGTTTTTTCTTGAAATTAAATTTTTGGGCTTCTAAACTTTAAAATTTTGCATCTCACCAAATTTTCACCAAAATGTTATAAGACTGCTCAAATTTTTCCAAATTTTGCAAGGAATTCGTACATTATAAATAAGTCCAATAGTGCCAAAATAAGCCCTTTTCATGTGGACGTCCACATATTAAGAGCACTTGAACCATAATGACGTTACAGTTTGTGAAAAGCATGTGTTTTAAAGTTTTAATGTCATAATGGTTCAAATGCCCTTAAAAAATTAACTTTATTTTGCGCTGATATAGTTAAACTAGAATATCTAGCAAACACGATCAGCTAGGATTTTGTTCTAAACAGATTTTGACACTCTGAACATACACAAATAAAATCCAATATACAGATTTTGCGTTCATTTTTATGTAACCTGAAACTCTCAGAAGCCTGGTGTGCTGATAAGTATATAAAAAAAATTTAAAAAAATTCGGCCCCAATTTAAAAAAAGTTAATTTGTTTATAATAAATTAAACATTTTTTTTTTAAATTAATAATTTTTTTTGACTACATAATTCAAAAGTCGAAGAAAAAACAAATTTTTCATCTCTTGGAAAACATTTTCTACGTCCAATAGTTTTCGAGTTATTTACATTTGAAAATAGGTCTATTTTTGATAACCCAAAATTTTGAAAATTCATAACTCAAAAATTTGGTCTCAAAAAAAAAAAAATAGAAAAATACGTATCTGTTTTTTCCAATACAGAATAGAAAAAAAATTATTTTGGCCGATTCTAAAAGGTCGACTAAAATCTCACGTGGAATTGCCCACATATGTATAAACTATAAAATTCAAAATAGAAAATGTTAAATTAAAACCATTTTTTGCCAATGTACTCTTGACTATTTCTAAGGCGTGTCATATACGTGATTTTTGCTTGAGATACATTTTCCCATTTAAATAAACTGAAGTTGGAGTCACATCGAGCAACTTTATACGCTTGAAAGTGATGATGAAAATAATATTCAATGGTGCTAACAATCACGTTTAAATCATGAACTTTATGTGTGATGAATAAAGTAAAACTCTGATTCATCTTGGTTAAAATTAACAAAAATCATTAAGCCAGGAGGCTTAACTACTTCTCCATTAAAAGAGATCAAAGAAGTAACTAACAAATTTTCAATTCGCAAGTCATTTGCGAAATTCATACAAGCAACATGTCACAATGTGTCTAATAATCGCATTACTCTCGGGTAATGAATAAGGAAGTGGTGCTTTGGTTTAAAGGAATTTGGAAATAATGCTTGCAATAGACAGATATTCTTTTATCGTGTATTCTAAGAGGTCAACGCAACCGACTTGACAACACTTTGAACTCACACATAATGTAGGGGAGAGGGCCCCAAGTCGAGAAATGTTTCTCTCAGGGTGTTAAAATCATCGAAATTAACCGTTTTAAATTAGTAAAAATCGTTATAATTATTTTTATATATCGTACAATAATATTCCAAATGGATATAATTAATATTGTGCTTTAAAAAATTTTTTCATTAACGTTTAAAAAATTGTGTCTTGGCCCTAAGGTGGACTCTTTTTGGCTACAATTGATCACTTTTCATTTTTTATGAAAATGTGTTTATACGCTATATTTATCAACATTTATCATAATGAATGTGAATTTTATCAATTTTTAAGTTTTATGATGAATAATAATGAAATAGAATTATTTTCATTTTCATTTTTGATGAAAGGACAAAGTGCAAAAAAATGTAATATGTTTCTGTGATCCTGAAAAATAATTAATATTATATAAACAACTTAATAATACGTTTTTTAAATTTTTTAATAACTTTTTTAGTGAATTTTCGTATGGTGACCACCTTGGGCCACTTTTTTAAAAGTCGAATTTTCAACTTTTTTTGAAAAGTGACATAACTTTTTTCTTATTAAAGAAATAAAAAAAAGTTTATGATAGGAAGTTAGGTAATAAGACAAAGCTTCAAACGCTGTATTATTGACCTTTATATATAATTCCATTTAAAATCTACAGTCGTTCAAAAGATGGGTGACCACTTCAGGGCCCTCTCCCCTACCAAAATGACCAATCACCATTGATAAATTTCGAATTAAACACATCATTTCACTTATGACATTGAAAATGTTTGATTTTTTAAATGAGTTTCTTTAAAATCAGATGGCTTATTTCTTCTTGTAACCTAGATATGTTGGGTCACTTTGACGTCAGGCTACGGTCTCTGCGCATGACAATAGTGACGTGATCACCCACACAGGTGTGTAATAGTAGTGGTACGGATTACTACTTTTTCGAGTAAAAAGTTCGCTCTGCAATAGTAAAAGTTGCTTCTTGCAGAAGCAATCTTAACTTTCCGTATAGTATTAATTATTAGAATTTCTACGAATAGGGGAACCATGAAGGAGGATAAAGAGATGAAAACCTGCAGTATATAGCAGAAAAAGTTGACACCAAAATGGGGGTCAGAGTAGTGCGGTTTTTCTCTTCCTACTAGTTACAGCGCTCACAGTGGTAATTTTTTTAAACTATTTTGTCACGTGATCTAAGGAGAAAAACATAAATATAACCTCAATGTTTTTGTAGTAAAATGACTGCAAGAATGAATTTTTATATTAACATAATATTATTTACTCATAAATTTATTATTTTATACAAACTTTTCATTTTTATTTCCAATTTCAGTCATAAAACTCGTTCAAAACCTTAAATATAACCCGATTCATTCAGCTGTCATCTCATAAATGTCATAAACAACCGTGTAGCAGACGATACTTTATAATTCTGTATTTTTCCTCAAGGAGCGCTCGAGACAGTAGGAAGATAAAAACTTCACTACTCTCACCTCCCTATTTGGGGGCAAATAAATATAGGCCGTTTCATCTCCATATCCTACTTCATGAGGGGAACATAGTCGAGGTCGGACACTTTTTTTACTTTTGTTTATAACTTTTTTTTAAAAATGAATTTGGACAATTAAAGTATATGGTTAAAAAGTCCTGTTTAATAGGAACATCTTTTCTGTACAAAGTAAATTGATTGGTTTTAAAATGAAAAAGTTATAAAGATTTTAAAAAAAATTTGTAGTCCAGGTTGGCCCTAACAGTCAAGGTAGGCCATGTTTAAAATTCAAAGGGCATTAATCGTTAAAAAATAAAATAACATGTTTGGAGTTACGGAAAATTGATTCTTTATTGTTTACAGCTTGTAACTTAATGAAATAACAAAATAATAAAAATAAACAATATAAAAAAATAAATATAAAATATAAAATTTTGCACTAAAATAGTAATAAAATTGAATAAAAATATTAATAAAATGATCAATTATATTATGAGAATTGCAGTTTTTGCAAATGAAGTAGCTCGTAACTATAAAGAAATACGTTTCGGGATTCGATTTTTTACTTTGTTTTTCTTTCAACCATGAGTCCCACAAATCTTCTGCGTACTTGCCTTGACGATTCAAATTGTTTTTTATCTTTCATTAATGGTTTTTCACATTATGCACAAAACTTTTTTTGAGCTTTTTTTGTACCAACGTCACAGAAAACACAATTTTCGATCCTCCGAAAATGTAATTGAGAGGATGGGAAGAAGAACTCGCCGAGACGCTCCGCTGCACGCTGTATTGTCAGTCAAGAGTTCCAAATGCCGATAAAATTAAAGTTTGAAATTTTGAATTTTAAAAAGTGCTACATTGTAGAAAATAAAGAGGCGCATCTTTTTTTCCTATGAAATTTTTTTATAGGACAATTAGTTTAAATAGTAAGTGCAAAAAACTTAAAAAAATTAATTATCATTTTTTATTCAATTTTAAATCATAAATCATCGTAGTTAAGACGAATATTGATAAAATTAATCGGTATTTAATATACAAACTCGTTAGGGTTAATAGAAGACGATAACATATCAAAAAACTTAAAAATTAATAATTGTTTAATAATATTTAATTGTTATTAATGATCTACCAGCAATCACATTTTCTTATCGTACCATAATATACAGAATATTATTCTCTATACACGGCGATTCGCTATCGCGCCACGCGCAATTTGTTTAAACTTGGATATTTTCTAAACTTTTCAGTAAATCAATTTTCCAGAAAACATCTTTTTACATTGAAGAACAAATGTCTTACTGGAAGTTCTTTTAATTCGAAACTTCCCCACTGATTTTTTGTCGGCAAAGGTAAGAAAATGTGATTGCTGGTAGATCATTAATAACAATTAAATATTATTAAACAATTATTAATTTTTAAGTTTTTTGATATTTTATCGCCTTCTGTTAACCCTAATGAGTTTGTATATTAAATACCGATTAATTTTATCAATATTCGTCTTAACTACGATGATTTATGATTTAAAATTGAATAAAAAATGAAAATTAATTTTTTTAAGTTTTTTGCACTTACTATTTAAACTAATTGTCCTATAAAAAAATTTCATAGGAAAAAAAGATGCGCCTTTTTATTTTCTACAATGTAGCACCCTTTATTATTCAAAATTTCAAACATTAATTTTATCGGCATTTGGAACTCTTGACTGACAATACAGAGTGCAGCGGAGCGTCTCGGTAAGTTCTTCTTCCCATCCTCTCAATTGAACAAAAAGTTAAGGAGCATTCAGACCAATGAATCTGAAGTTACCAACGTTGATTCAACGAAAAACTTAAAAAAAAATTATCTCAGGATATAAATTTTTATTGTATATTTTTAACCCAAGTAAACCCTCCAAACTCTAAAATAAAAAAAAGTGGAAAACGCAATGATTTTTATTCATTTTTTTTAGGGTTCCGTACCCCGGTAGGAACCCTATTGGAACGGTTACAAAAATGACCATGTACCCCCCCCCTCCCTAGAACTCACAGTTTTTCATCTATAGAGCTAAAAATTGGTACACTTATGTATTTTCACGCGTAGATTACAGGAAAAATATAGCGAACGTGATTGGGATTGATCTTCATAGAGTTTTCGACGAAAAACATCAAATTTTGGCCATTTTTCGCAAAAAAAGGCATGTACCCCCCCTCTAGCGCTCACAGTTTTTTACCTAGAAAGTTGAAAATTGGTATGCATATGTATTTTCAAAAATGGATTAAAGGAAAAATATAGCGAACACATTCGGTATCGATCTTCATAATTTTTTCAGCGAAAAACTCGAAAATTTCGAAAAAAAGCATTTACCCTACCCCCCCTGGCGCCCACAGTTTTTTACCTGGAGAGCTGAAAATTGGCATACTTATTCGTTTTTATGCATAGATTACAGGAAAAATATAGCGGAAGTGATTAGAATAGATCTTCATGGTGTTTTCATCGAAAAACTAAAATCTCTTTTTGCAAGCTCGAAAATTCTTCAACCCTTGCTGGTTCTCTCAATTCTTAATCTAGTGAACTGGTGTTATATATTTTTGTTTATTTTTTCCTGTAGATTCCAACAAACGTACAGAAAAAATTATTGGAATTCATCTTCATATTTTTTTTTGCGAAAAACTAAAAAAAATTTTCGTTTTAAAAAAAAAGTGTGTACCCCCCCCCCCCCTCCCCTTGGTTTTCACAATTCTTTGCCTATTGGACTGCATTTTTTTTTATTTTATGTATTTTCATTTGTAGATTTCAGGAAAAATATAGCAAACATGATTGGATTTGATCTTCAAATTTTTTTTATCGAAAAACTCAATTTTTTTTAATTTCCTCAAAAAATCGTATATTTTACCCTAGCGCTCACATTTTTTTACCTAGAGAGCTGAAAATTGGTACACTTATGTATTTTTACGTGTAGTTTATGGAAAAATATAGTGGAAATGATTAGAATTTATCTTCCTTACGTTTTGAGCAAAAACCTAAATTTTTTTTTCAATTTTTGATAATAATTATACATATGCTAGTTCTCTCAATTCTTAACCTAGTGGACTTGCGTTATACATTTTTGATTGATTTTTCGTGTAGATTCCAACAAACATACAGAAAAAATTATTGGAATTCATCTTCATATTTTTTTTTGCGAAAAACTAAAAAAAAATTTCGTTTTTAAAAAAAAAAGTGTGTACCCCCCTTGGTTTTCACAATTCTTTGCCTATTGGACTGCTTTTTTTTATTTTATGTATTTCCATTCGTAGATTTCAAGAAAAATATACCGAACATGATTAGATTTGATCTTCAAATTTTTTTTAGCGAAAAACTCAAATTTTTTTGTAAGAAAAAAATTAGAAGTTTTTATGGAGGGTACGGAACCCTCGGTTTTAGTACGAGTTCTACTCGCACTTGTCCGGTTTTTTTAGTTTTTTCCAAAAATTACTAAATTTGAAGTAAATTAATAATTCCTCGCCTCGGTAGCCATTTTTTTCTTTTGATAATTGTTTATTCTAATGTCGTGTGCCATTTAAAAAAAATTCCAAGTAGTTCCAAATCGGGGAAAACAGTAATTTTGGATTTTTTTGTCACGGATATTTGGAAAGTCCGTAAATTTCAAGTAATTTAATAATTCCTCTCCTCGGTAGTTACTTTTTTCTTTTGATAATGGTTTATTTTAATATTACACGTTATTTAAAAAAAATTTTAAGTAATTTCAAGTCGGGGAAAGCTGTGATTTAAAATTTTTTTGTGTCACGAATTTTCCCAAAATTCCGAAATTTCATTTAAATTCATAATTCTTCGCCTCGGTAGTCACTTTTTTCTTTTGATAATTGTTTATTTTGACATTAGACGTTATTTTAAAAACATTTCAAGTGATTCCAAGTCGGGGAAAGCAGTGATATTTATTTTTTTGTCGAATTTTTTCCAAAAATCCTGGAATTTTATTTAAAAAAATCAAAATCACTGCTTTCCCCGACTTGGAACTACTTGGAATTTTTTTTAAATGGCACACGACATTAGAATAAACAATTATCAAAAGGAAAAAGTAACTACCGGGGCGAGGAATTAATAATTTTTTTAAAATTTCGTGATTTTTGGAAAAAATTCGACAAAAAAATAAAAATTACTGCTTTCTTCGACTTAGAACTACTTGGAATTTTTTTTAAATGGCACACGACACTAGAATGAACAATTATCAAAAGAAAAAAAATGACTACCGAGGCGAGGAATATTTTACTTAAAATTTAGTGATTTTTGGAAAAATTAAAAAAAAATGAATAAAAATCACTGCGTTTTCCACTTTCTTTTTATTTTAGAGTTTGGAGGGTTTACTTAGGTTAAAAATATACAAAAAAATTTATATACGGAGAAAATTTTTTTTAAGTTTTTTGTTGAATCAACGTTGGTAACTTCAGATTCATTCAGACCTCTGCAGGCTGTCTGCCTGCGCAGCCAGATGCAATAAGAGTAAGGGAAAGGGTGTAATTATGAATTTCCTTAAGTTGTACTAAGACAAGCTTCGACAAGCATGCGCGTAGGTGGCGCTAGTGAACTTGACAAAAAAACGCGAGTGGCCTACCTAGACCGTGGTCCAACCTTGACTATACTCCCCTAATATTCACAACATATTGAATGTAAAAAGAAATACAAAATTTAATAAAATTTACAATGACGATGTAAAAATTAAAATTTTTTAAGCAATTTTTAAAAATGACTACTGTAATAATTACTATTAGTAATTTTTGCTATCAGAAATCTATCTTACTATTAGAAACAGTAATATTCACTTCATGCAAAGTACATTTTACAATGAATAGTAATTTTTAATATTAAAGTAGAATTATTACTATTCCATAGAAACTTTTACTAGAAACTAAACACCATTTTTCTCCGTGTATGTGTACCAAAATGTCCTACACTTGTAACTTAATATACTAAAAAGTGACACCAAAATATTAACTATTGTAACAAAGTTTCTTTCAGTGTATATATTGTCCTGAAAAATAATATATATTTTTAATATTTAGTAAATTTTGTTTATTACACTAGGTGTTTAGAATATATTCTTAATTTCAGAATAAATTTTTTTCAGCATGGGTATTGTTGATGAATTGCCCACTCGCGCGCACGTCAGTTTCCAGGCAAAGCAAGAAGGTAATACGTTGCAGATATCGATCGACATAGTCGCAGCTTCTCTTTAAGTCATCTGGGACTGAGGACCAGCTTTTCATCCCACGTATCCCGAATTACTTCTACATGATTGGATTTCTTTTCATACTCTTTAAATGGACAAGTTTAACATTTTTATTAAGTGAAATGCTCTTACTTCTCAATCGATCACTTTTGTTTTTTTCTTTATTTTAAACACTGCAATTTTGGTTATTCAGAAATATATTTACTGCGGAGAAGATAACAGAATTTCTAGGTAAGCCGGAACAAAGTGTACATACCCAAAACCCAGAAAATCGATTGTAAAGCGCGAGCAGGGCGATTTAACTGATAGTGATAATAAATTTCCAGAGAAACGCTAATTTATCTACACGTCTATCGGTATATAATACTTTCTTTTCACCTATATCTGCACTAGTAACTTTTACTCTAAACAAAAAAAGGTTAAGACATGACTTTGTTTTAATTGCGAATCCCATATCCAATCGACACTACTGCACTGAAAAAACCGTATTTTAAATTTAAGAATATAATCTTGGCTCCTATTTAAGTATACACGGAGAGAAGGGCGTAGTCAGATTAACTACTTGCTAAGTAGTACTTGCTACTACCTACTAAACTGGTAGTAGGATTTATTAAACAGGCGTTTAGTCATTGTGACTACTCAGGAAAACGTTAATTCAACTGCACACAAAGTCAAATGGACTAAACAGTTTAGTAAAATGTAAAAATATTGTTTTCTGCATTTAATTTTGCAATAATTTCAAAAGTAGTAGAAAGTCAACGTGAAATATTTATATTTTAACAAAAAACAAAATCGTAATTATCACAAAAATTTCGAGCAGTTAATTTGTATATTTTTAAGAGGTTATGTTGATTTTTTCTGTAATCACTACAGAAATTATTTTTCAAATTAAATATATAGAAAACTGCATTACTATTGGTAAACAAATGTTTGGCAATAATAGAAGATATTTAGGTACTACTGATTTTATTATTATATTTATTAATACACTGTAAAAAAGGGAGTTAAATTTTAACTCCCCAGGGGATTTTATAAAAGTTGCACCCATTGGGAAGTTAATGCCAGGGGAGTTAAATAAAGAGAGTTAAAATTTAACATCCAAATGCTAACTCCCCATGGAAAAATAACTCGCACGGGTATTGATGAAGGGAGTTAGTAAATTAACTCTCTTTTGGAGTTGATTGTTAACTCAAAAAATTTAACTCCCGAGTCCGTTAACTCCCTAAATTTTTTACGGTGTACTTGCATTGCATAATTACTATATTATTATTTTTAAAAACAGTAAACAAATTTTTTTTGTAATTTTGTTATTCTGTATAAATCACGGCCAGTCACGCGGTCCTGTTTCTATGGAAGGGGCTTTGGGCTTAGGTCAGGCGGTTTAGTAGGACTTTGGGGACGTAAAGGGATTATCCAAGCGTCAGCGGCTGCTAAGCGGCTGCAACCCTAATAGCTGATAATAATAATAATCCCTCAATGGGTGTTTAATAAAAATGAAAGTCGGCAGTATGTAGGATTTATGTTGGCTGGACTACCTGGCGACATAGGCCTGCGAGTCTAATCCTACATAATATGTACGTAAGAATGTAACTCTGGACGTGACAAATTCTACCTAGTTCCAACATGCTAGAACCTACGTATTAGTTTTACTGTAGGTCGTACATTGGCCACATAATGTAGGATCTGTAAACGCTTGGCTACGTCTACTCTATGTATGGCAGAAGATGTAGACCCTACGTAGCAAAAGTATATATGTTCTACGTAGGTCACGCTATATAGAATCTATGTAGTATTTTTCTGTAATATTTACATTGGCCTGATTATGTAGAATGTAAATAGAAATTTTGTATAAAGTCTATGTAGGCCAAGTGTTATAAGATCTATATAGTGCTTATAAGTACTTTCTACATAGATTTATAATCGCACACAAGATATATAATAGTCATTTTAGTCAAAAATTAAACTTTATATAAATGTTGACTCTTTGAAGTCTATAATGATAAACCTAGTGACACCTAATGATTTACCTAGTGCAGGATGAAACTGAAGTTACCAACATTGATTTAACAAAAAACTTTTTAAAAAATGTTCTCCAGAAACAAATTTTCTTGTTTATTTTTAACCCAAGTAAACCCTCCAAACGCTAAAATAAATAAAAAGATGGGTAAAGCAGTGATTTTTATTTTTTTGGCGAATTTTTCCAAAAATCATTCAATTTCATTTAAATTCATAATTCCTCGCCTCGGTAACAAAAAACCAAAATCACGGTTTTCTCGATTTGAAACGTTTTGAAAATTTTTTAATTAGCATCTAATGTTAAAATAAACAAGTATCAAAAGAAAAAAATGACTACCGAGGCGAGGAATTATGAATTTAAATGAAATTGCATGATTTTTGGAAAAATTCGCCAAAAAAAATAAAAATCACTGCTTTACTCACCTTTTTTTTATTTTAGGGTTTGGAGGGTTTACTTGGGTTACAAATAAACAAGAAAAATTTGTTTCCAGAGAAAATTTTTTTAATGATAGAACGTCCAAGCGCCCGTCCTGCCGGAAGGATGTTCCGAAAATAAGGCTTTTAAAAAAAGGGAATTCAATTTTTCTTTTCCGGAACTCCTTGGGATTAAAGTAGACGAAAAGACGAAAAAATCCATGTACTTAACTTTTTAAACTAATAATATTAAACCATTTTTCAAAGCCCACAAACTTGCTGTTTCTAAAAAGTAAAAAAAAAACATTTTTTTCGTAAATTCAATGTAAAATCCACAAAAATCAATATATTTTGGCTGGTCTAGTCTCTTTTTCTTCAGAAACGTTCAAAAAATGAAACCTATTACTTTAATTTTAAAAAATTTCATTTTTAATGTTAATTAGCTAAATTGCAGCTAATTGAATAAAAACTCTCTTCAAATTTTCTTTATGAAATTAATATGGAAGCAGATGAAAACAAAAACAAACATATCGTTGGAAAGGTAATGAAACAAGCTTTCCAATGATGTAAATATCAAGTTTCTAAATTTATATGCCTAGACTTGGTAGCCTTTTAAACAAAGCGAAAAGCGCCCTGCCGGCAGGACCGGGTTTCCTCATTTTGTGACTAAAAATTATATAAATTTTTGGGAAATTCAACTTCTTTAAGCTACCCTGCTCTTCGGTTTGAACTTACAAGCTCGACATTTACATGCGCTGAAAGCTTGTTTCATCACCTTTCCAACGATATATATTATTTTTTGTTTATGTTAATACATGTTAGTTTTATTTAGCGATTTCGAGCGGACTCACCTGAGTCTTTTTGGTCCTGCCGGAAGGACGTTGGACGTTCTATCATTAAAAGTTTTTCGTTGAATTAACGTTGGTAACTTCAGTTTCATAGGCTGTCTAGGATGACAAGTCTCCTGAAAAAGTGCCGGGACGTGATAATTTAGTTAGTTTAGTTTTGTGTCCACTCGAAACTAAATTCAGTTTGTTAATTTAGTTTCGTGTAGACTCAGAAACTAAAACGAAACTAAACTTTGGAGACGGTCTCTGGTTATATTATTTTCTATTTTGAGCAATAAGCTTTATTTTTATTAATTTATCTACAGAAAAAACAAAGAATTAACATGTGGGCGTAAATTACTTTCAGAGCGGGTGAAAAATACTTTACCGCCCGCTGACGTCACACAGCGGGCGGTAAAGTATTTTCCACCCGCTTCCCCTACTCCCGGGCAGAATGTGCTACTTTGCACCCTCCTTAAGTGACCGACAAAAAATTTTAAACTGCAATGTCCAAGATGATCCTTTTGTAAGGTTTAAGAAAAATTAAATTTACTTGTAAAATATTAATTAGTTGTATATGTTTCTAATCAGAAAAGTTAGATAGATTAATTATCTACTAGTTCGTACAAAAAAATTCGAAAATGGTGATTTTTCTTTGAATAATGGTCATTTTCCCTTAGGGGAATCATCTCGTACACCTTTCCCCTACTGACTTACTAAACATGTTAAGTAGAATTAACTACAACTTTTCTCTCCGTGTATATTTTCTATTTGTTTTATTCTTAAAGTTAAAATATTAACAGGATGTCCACCAGAGAGAAAAAGTCAGAAAATTTGAATAAAATATACGTCACTTCGTCTTGAAGCCTCGAAAATGTTTCAATTAATAATAAGTTCATGTCATGATCATTTAGCTTCTTCATTTAAATTTCGTGTTACGGATATTTGCTGAGATATAAACTTTTTATATTCTAAATGCTTTATTTTTTAAAATAAAAGAATTGTTTCAAAGTGTTGAGATAAGTTTTCAAAATTTCAATTCTTTACAATTGTTATTACTATCTTAACAAGTTACATCCCATTATCAATAAGGGAAAGTTGTTATAATAAACCCTAAATTAACAAAAAATTTAAATAGGAAACAATGTTATTTATAAACACACTGAAAAAAAAATTTATTTGATTCAAATAATTCAAATTATTTGAAAAATATTTAATTAATTCAAATACTTTTTAGTTGGATCAAAAAAATATGTATTTGATTCAAATAACTTGAATTATTTGAATCACACTTATTTGAACCAAATAAATCGTATTTGATTCAATTAAATAATTATTTGAATTGAATAAATGAATTTATTTAATACTAATAATGAGTTACATGAAACTTTTATTTTATTTATTTCATTCAAATACTTCGTATATTTGATGCAAATAAAATTATTTGACACAGTAAATTTATTTTATTGATTCTAATAAATTTAATTATTTTATCTGAATAATTCATTATTCAATGCAAATACAAATTTCTCACCAATTCTCAGTGGTGGTGTGGCTTAAAGAGGTGCGTTTATAGGCTTGGGGTCAGCGTTATGGGCGTGGGGACGTGAGTTCGATTCTACATTCGAGCGAATTTTTTTCATTCTTCGTTTTAAGCGTTATATAAAATAATAAAATTGTGTGTTGTGTTGTGAATAAAAACTGTGTGAACATGTTTATAAATAATGTTGAAAGTCTGTTAAAAAATCAGTTTATATGTATAATATAATAAATAAATATATATAATAATATATTAATGCATTAAAAAAAAATACTCAACATTAAAAAAAAATTTTATTAAATACAAAATGAAATAATTTTGGTAATTGATTCAAATAATTATTTATTAGTTTCAAATATTCCATTTATTTGATTTGAATATTTTAAATAATTGATTTAATTAATTATTTATTAGTTTGAAATATTCCATTTATTTAAATTGAATAATTTGTATTTGCTTCAAATAAATAGTTATTTGATGCGATAAAATCAAATATTTAGGTCAAATATATATATGTATTTGGTTCAAATACACATTTATTGGATTATAACCGAATACCCAGGCGGAAAAGTTGGACGAATGCCGGATCATCAAACCGTCAAGGATCCGCGCCTTTTAAATTGGAGAGACAATGCCGATACAGGCAATCTGTACCGATTCGGATGTTAATGTCTACTGGCGCAGTACAAAGACGGAACCGAGCGCCGGATCAAAATTTATACTGTGTTGTAATGGCTGAGCGTCCGGCTCGGTACAGATTTCATGCCGCCGAACAACCGGCGTTGTACTGGCATTCGTCCGTCTGACAACCCGAGCGGGACAGACATTCTACCGACTGCGAACGAATATCATTTATGTTGTTATTATTAAGAGTGTAATTAATAATAATAAGAATATGGTTATTGTCATTGTTTTTTAAAAACAATTTAATGTTTTCTAAAATAATTATTTTTTTTAATTAACACATTATTTAGAATCTTCAGAAATAGAATTTTTACAATGCAAAATTTAGCTATAGTCTTATTGTTTTCAATAAAAATTAATAAACTAAAATGAATAAAATAATAATTATATTAATAAAAATTTTAAATCTATTATGTTGTAAAAAATTTTTGTAGGAGAATTGTTTAAAGTTTAAATATTAAAAAAAGGATTAACAATACAGGAATATAAAATTTAATTGTAAAAATTAATGAATTTGAAAAATAAGTTAAAATTATATTTTTTATTTATTAATTAACAAGTAAATTAAAGAATTAAATTTTTTTGTTATATTCAAATTTCTTTAATATTTATAAATAAAGTATACAGCTAATTATTTGTAAATATCAAAAAAATAATAAATAAATATAATAATAATAATAGAATAATTGAAAAAATAAAAATTTTAAAATATTGTTTTAAAACACTAGATTTATTTACATAATATTCATAAAATGCTAAAATATTCCAAAGTACACTACCGGCAGAAACTGTCGGTACGAACGACGGGCGAGCTACGAAAAGTTGCTGCCGAAATTAAATTAACATATTTTATTATGGAAAAATGATAGAAACTTGGTTCTTGGATCGTTTAAAAGCCAATTAAATTCTGCGTCGTTTGATATATAAATGAAAATTATTTGATATTTTTGAGAGATTTTATCACCTAAAAGATTTTGAAAAAAAATTGATTAATTTGTCTATTTTTTTGCACCACGTTTGTGTGGCTGCACATTCTAGAAAAATTTAGAGAAAAATTTTAAACTCTAGCAACTTAATCTTTAAAGTCTCAGCTTTTATTTGAGCCTTGAAAATTGAAAATCCGTTCAGTAGTTTTTGAAATATCTAAAAAAATGTCCAAGCATGTTGTTTTATAATTTAGACGGTGATACACACTTATTGCACTCTCGCTGCTCACCTGGTTCGTTGCGGCAGGGCCGAATAAGCGGCATATAGAGTGGGGGTCATATTTGGAGCCCTTTTTAAGTTTTTTGTAATTTTAGATTTAATATTCATTGAAAATTTAATAATTGTTAAAGTTAATTATTATATGTATATAATTAAGTTATCATTTTACAAACTTTCATGATCAAATAGTCGTTTATTTCTACGTACAAATTTTCACTTTTCTAACTTTTTTTCCCAAATTAAACGACTCTTTGATCATAAAAGTTTGTAAAATGATAACTTATTTATGTATATAATAATTAACTTTAACAATTATTAAATTTTCAATGAATATTAAATCTAAAATTACAAAAAACTTAAAAAGGGCTCCAAATATGACCCCCACTCTATATGCCGCTTATTCGGCCCTGCCGCAACGAACCAGGTGAGCAGCGAGAGTGCAATAAGTGTGTATCACCGTCTAAATTATAAAACAACATGCTTGGACATTTTTTTAGATATTTCAAAAACTACTGAACGGATTTTCAATTTTCAAGGCTCAAATAAAAGCTGAGACTTTAAAGATTAAGTTGCTAGAGTTTAAAATTTTTCTCTAAATTTTTCTAGAATGTGCAGCCACACAAACGTGGTGCACAAAAATAGACAAATTAATCAATTTTTTTTCAAAATCTTTTAGGTGATAAAATCTCTCAAAAATATCAAATAATTTTCATTTATATATCAAACGACGCAGAATTTAATTGGCTTTTAAACGATCCAAGAACCAAGTTTCTATCATTTTTCCATAATAAAATATGTTAATTTAATTTCGGCAGCAACTTTTCGTAGCTCGCCCGTCGTTCGTACCGACAGTTTCTGCCGGTAGTGTATATGGTATAGGTACTAGTTGATTTTGAAGAACTTTGTGTCCCATACAGAAGTATTGTACTACTTCACGAACTTTCTTTTCCGTATACAAGTTGTCCACCTGCTTAAGGTCAATAATTTCTTGGCTTAAGCTAGAAAGCCTTATCCTAGCCAATGCTGCACTGAGAGAAAGAAAGCCCAGAATCGGTATTGTTACGAACACCAGCCGTGTAAAATGGGTGACAGCACCCGTTCTTAATTTTATTCAGTTAGTGTCGTTCTTACAGATTCTATCTCATATCGACCGACAGATACTGTACTTCGACAGTACCATTTGAAGGGTAACACCTTTACTTCAACATCTTTTATATAGTGACAGCTGCAACGTTCAACCTGATGTATAAATAGGTCTGTGAAGCTGGCTGAACCACTTTCATAAAAATGAATTTGTATTGTACCATTAATTAGTGCTCAATTAGTGCTATTTTTGTGCCATATTGACAAATTTAGTGCTCAATGTTTATCTAAAAAAACACCGATTCTGCTAAGTGAACGTTTCGCTGGCCGGATCATAACGAAAAACGCGTTAAAAATGACAACAAAATATTTCTAAGTAGACTATTATTTAGTGCTCAAAGATTATCAAAAAAAAATTTCTTTATAATTATTTATTTAAAAAAACTTATTCCTCTGACTGAGCGTTATGGTCCGCTGGACGGACCATAACGAAAAACGCGCTAAAAACGATAACAAAATATTTCTAAATAGACTATTATTTAGTGCTCAATTAGTGCTCAAAGATTAACAAAAAAAATTTCTTTATAATTATTTATTAAAAAAAAAAACTTTTTTGAATGAGTGAGCGATCCGCTATCCACACCATTACGAAAAAGACGCTAAAAACGCCAACAAAATATTTATTAATAACGTATTATTTAGTGCTCAATTAGTGCTCAAAGATTAGCACAAAAGAATTTTTTTTTTAAACTACGGATTTAGTAAAAATTTAATATAATTTTTACCTTAAGGGGGATTAACTTGTGCAGTATTATGAACATTGTTTTAGTAAAAATGTTAGAACACCTATGAATGTTTTTCTGTAATTTTGTAGTTTTTTTAGACGCACCTTTTGAGCCCTCAATGAAAATTTTTCGTCCATATTCACCAGAGATATTAAACTTTTAAAAATCAAAAATTTTGGAAAATAAGACTTTTTTGAATATTTTGTTGAAAAATGTAGAAATAACTTTAAAACTATTATTATCATCTTGTAGAGCATTAAAACACGCTTCGATTGACCTATTTTTGAAGCTAATTCGATTAGAAATAAAGAAGTTATTCATATTTTAAAAAACAGAAATTGTGATGGAAACTTAAAAAAAATTATTATTATTTATTTTTTATTATTTTATTATTATTATTTATTAATTATTATTAACATCTCTATGAGGAAGCAAAGTGTTCATGAAATGATCACCAAAATTATTATAACAAAAATATATAACTTGGCAGCGGTTTGTAATATTTGTTGTTAAAAATGAAAATATCGATAAATAATGTATACTTTATATAGGGCCATTTGGGGTAAATGTAATCAGTAGATGTTTGAGCTAAATAATAATAAAATAAATATGTTCTTAGTATTGCCAATTTTTTTTTTTTGACAATTGGCAATGCCATTGTGTAAGTTATCTTTTAATGCAAAAAAGATTGAAAATCAAAGTTTTACTACTTCAAACTAAAATTTTTCATTATTCCTTATTAATGCCTTAACAAAAATTAACTTTGATTTTTGATTTTCGTCAATTTATTTAATAAATAATTAAGTGTCTACATTTACCCCAAGAATTCGAAAACGCAGTGTAAATGTAAACAGAACTTTAACTTCATTTTTAAAGAAAATAATTCAATAAATTATTGGATCCGCCATTTTGAAATTTAAAAATTCCAATTTATATTCTTATTCAGCAACCTCAAAAACTTCTTTTTATCAAGTTGAATAAAAATTTATTAAAATTTGTTAAAGTTATTCAAGTTTTTACATTACTAATTTTGTAATGGTTGATTGTTTTTTTTATATGATACATTATCAGTTAACTCGTTGATTTACTATACATCTAAGAAGAATTTTTTCAGTTTTTTCATCCCTTAAAACCAGGGTCCGTCACGGAAATCAAATTTTGATTTCGTTACGATATTCCAAAACAAAACGAAATTATTAACGTATTTTGATTTTGATTCGGTAACGAAACAAAATTTACTTCTTATTTTGATTCTGATACTGTAATAATGCAATTCGGTTTTCTTATAGAAACAGAAGTCAATGAGACTTTTACATAAGCAGTAGTGTTTTATCAAAATTAAAACAAAGAAGAATTTTGATTTTGATATTGTAATAAAAACGAAATAGAATGGAATTTTGATTTTTATATTGGAATCAAAACAAAACAGAGTGGACTTTTGATTATGATATTGGAATCAAAACTAAATAGAGTGGAATTTTTATTTTTATACTTGAATCAGAACATAAACAACATTTATTTTTTATTCGGTTATCTGAATCAAAACTGAATAGAGACTAATTTTGATTCTGATACCCATATCCGAATCAAAACAAAAATATTTTTTAATTTTGTTTTGATTCCGTGATTGTCCCTGCTTAAAACAGTATTATACTTGAAATAACTTGTTTCTTAAACTTCGCTTAACTACTGTGGTGTTTACATTTACCCCGAATTTTAGGAAAATTTCAAAATCTCGGGATAAATGTAAACAGTCAGTTTTAGGCGATTCAGGTGCATCAATATTTTTTTGTACATCATAAAATTTTTCTAGGGAAGTAAAGAAACAAGTTCATGCAAAAGAAATCCGTCCGTTTTACCTTTTAACACAAAGAACTAGTTTTTTTGATGAAACATAGATATTCCGTATCTGACACCGTGCTAGCATAAAGCCGGCAGAAAAGTAACAAAATAATTTTTTTTTTTTACAACCGGCCCGGTATCGAGCCGGTGGTTTACCGGCACCGGGGCGGATATTTCCCGGGTTATCATTGTTGACTGGACCGGCTCCGGGCCGGCGGTAATGCCGGTCTCACGCCGGCACCGGCAAGTCCGCCCTTGGTACCGGTCCGGTACCAAGCCGGTCGTTGATTTCTGCCTGGGATTATAGTTAGGCATTTAATTTCTATTAAAAGAATTAATTAATTTAATTTATTTAAAATTAAGATATAAAACTGTAGAATACAATGAACGCTTAAATAAAATTTTAATTAAAAACTTTTGTAGAAATTTCTAAAAATTAGATTGCTAAACATTTTTCTGGAATAAAATATAAGTAACCTGAAAGTAATATAAAATGTTATGAATTTAAATGCTAAAAAGTTCGTTTGTTTATCACTTGTTTCACAATGCTGAGGTTATACATGGTGCTAATAAAATTTGATTAATAACAAAATTTAATGCAAAAGAAAAAATCATTTTCAATTGCGTTATCGGAAATGGCTTTGAATTCTTCCTCAAAGAAAACAATGTTCATTATACTGCACAAGTTAATCCCCCTTAAGGTAAAAGTTAAATTAAATTTTTGCTAAATTCGTAGTTTTTAAAATAAAAAAAATTTCTTTTGTGCTAATCTTTGAGCACTAATTGAGCACTAAATAATACGTACGTTATTAATAAATACTTTGTTGGCGTTTTTAGCGTCTTTTTCGTAATGGTGTGGATAGCGGATCGCTTAGTCAGACGAATAAGTTATTTTATTAAATAAATAATTAATAAACAAATTTTTTATTGTGTTTATCTTTCAGCACAAAATGAGCACTAAATAATATGCTACTGATAAATATTTTGTTATTGCTTTTGACGCGTCTATCGTAATGGTGTGATTGGCGGACTGCTCACTCATTCAAAAAAGTTTTTTTTTAAATAAATAAATTGTAAAAAAAATTTTTTTATTTTGTTTATCTATGAGCACTAATTAAGCACTAAATAATAAGCTATTTATGAATATTTTGTTGTCGTTTTTAACGCGTTTTTCGTTATGATCCGGCCAGCGGAACGTTCACTTAGCTGAATCGGTGTTTTTTTTTAAATAAATAATTATATAAAAAAATTTTTTTTGTTAATCTTAGAGCACTAATTGAGCACTAAATAATGATACAATTCAAATTCATTTTTATTAAAGTGGTTCAGCCAGCTTCACAGACCTCATTTGTTTATTATTTTTATTATTAATTTTTTTTATATTTATAAATAATTAGCTGTATACTTCATTTATAAATATTAAAGAAATTTGAATGTAACAAAAAAATTTAATTCTTTAATTTATTTGTTCAATAATAAATAAAAAATATAGGGGAGAGTGGGGCAAACCGGACCGGTGGTAAACCGGACCCCCCTCAATATTTCCGAAATTGTAAAAAGTGCTATTTAGAAATTTGAAACAACCTTGTGTAGTATACCTTACTTTTTCAATTTGACATTTTTTACTTTTATTTGTGCAACGCTGGGAGCAAAAGTTTTTTTTTAGTTTTTTCTACACTTTTCCGAATTTTTTTTAAGGAAATTTTGAGGAAATCGTGTAATATTTCCAAATATTAGGTCTTGGGTTTTAAAGGTACACACCTCAGGAATATTTACCACCAAAAACTTTGAAGAATTTGCAAAGCGTTTCTTTTTGACAAACATTAATTCTCAAAATGAGCCTGTGGGGCAAACCGGCCATAGGATATTTCCATTGAATTAAAGTTTCATAAAAATTATTTTTAAAAAATGTTTCTTTTATTAAAATATTTACTTACAATGAAAAATAATTGTCTTCCAATCAGAATTGGACCCTTTAATATTGTTTCTCTGATAGGGTAGAGCGGGGCTAGTTGAGCATAGAGGTAATTTGAGCAACCGAAATATTTCAGGCTCTATAAATTGGCCGCTAATTTTTTCAATGCCAGAAAGAAGCAGGCGCAGGAGGGAACATATCTGGGCAAGTGCCTGCTTCTTTCTGGCATTGAAAAAATTTAGTGGACAATTTATAGAGCCTGAGATATTTCGGTTGCTCAACTTACCCCTATGCTCAACTAGCCTAGCTCTACCCTATTAAAAAAAATATTTATTTAATTAAAATTCAATTCCGAATTCGTATTTTCATTACTACAACCATTGTTTACATGATTCTATATGTTTGTTATTATTGTACATTATGTAAATGCAATATTATAAATAAAAAACCAAACGGTCCGGTTTGCCCCAGGGGGGTCCGGTTTTCCCCAGGGGGTGGGGTAAACCGGACCGTTTGCAAAATTTTTTAAAGTTAACACAGCAACTAAACAATAAAAGATAAAGTATAGGTGTCTCTGGGAAAAAGTTGCGCAATTAAATGATCTTTCAAACAAGCCATCGAAAAATGAAATTGGTTGATTCGTTTAGTCACAAGAGTAAAAAAACCGTTAGGGGGTCCGGTTTGCCCCACTCTCCCCTAATTAAATCTATTTTTCAAATTCATTAATTTTTAAAATTAAATTTTATATTTTTGTATTGTTAATTCATCTTTTGTTAATATTTAAACTTTAAACAATTCTCCCACAAACATGTTTTATGATGTGTTAATCAAAAATAAGTATTTTAGAAAACATTAAATTGTTTTAAAAAACAATGACAATGACCATATTCTTAGCATATTATTATTAATTGAAATCTTAATAATAACAATATAAATGATATTAGTTTGCAGTCGGTAGAATGTCTGTACCACTCGGGTTGTTAGACGAACGAATGCCAGTACAACGTCGGTTGTTCAGTGGAATCAACTTTGTACCGAGCCGGACGCATAGCCATTACAACACAGTATTAATTTTGATCCGACGGTCGGATCCGTCTTCGTACCGCACCAGCAGACATTAAAATCCGAATCAGTACAGACTGCCTGTACGGCATTGACTCTCCAATTCAATCGTCGCGGATCCTTGACGGTTGGATGGTCCGGCATTCGTCCGACTTTTCCGCCTGGGTTGTTTTAATTTTGATAAAACACTACTGCTTATGTATAAGTCTCATTGACTTCTGTTTCTATAAGAAAACCGAATTGCATTATTACAGTATCAGAATCAAAATAAGAAGTAAATTTTGTTTCGTTACCGAATCAAAATCAAAATACGTTAATAATTTCGTTTTGTTTTGGAATATCGTAACGAAATCAAAATTTGATTTCCGTGACGGACCCTGGTTTTAAGGGATGAAAAAACTGAAAAAATTCTTCTTAGATGTATAGTAAATCAACGAGTTAACTGATAATGTATCATATAAAAAAACAATCAACCATTACAAAATTAGTAATGTAAAAACTTGAATAACTTTAACAAATTTTAATAAATTTTTATTCAACTTGATAAAAAGAAGTTTTTGAGGTTGCTGAATAAGAATATAAATTGGAATTTTTAAATTTCAAAATGGCGGATCCAATAATTTATTGAATTATTTTCTTTAAAAATGAAGTTAAAGTTCTGTTTACATTTACACTGCGTTTTCGAATTCTCGGGGTAAATGTAGACACTTAATTATTTATTAAATAAATTGACGAAAATCAAAAATCAAAGTTAATTTTTGTTAAGGCATTAATAAGGAATAATGAAAAATTTTAGTTTGAAGTAGTAAAACTTTGATTTTCAATCTTTTTTGCATTAAAAGATAACTTACACAATGGCATTGCCAATTGTCAAAAAAAAAAATTTGCAATACTAAGAACATATTTATTTTATTATTATTTAGCTCAAACATCTACTGATTACATTTACCCCAAATGGCCCTATATAAAGTATACATTATTTATCAATATTTTCATTTTTAACAACAAATATTACAATATATAATGTATAATTTAATATAAATGTAATACTTTTACACGTTACTAAAACAATGTTCATTATATTGAATTATGTATATCATTATATTATATTGTGTTCATCTTTCATCACGAAATGAGCACTAAATAATATGCTACTGATAAATATTTTGTTGTTGCTTTTGACGCGTCTTTCGTAATGGTGTGATTAGCGAACTACTCACTCAGTCGCATAAGTTTTTTTTAAATAAATAAATTATAAAAAAAATTTTATTTTGTTATTTTTTTAGCAGTAATTAAGCACTAAATAATAAGCTTTTTATGAATATTTTGTTGTCGTTTTTAACGCGTTTTTCGTTATGATCCGGCCAGCGGAACGTTCATAATTATTTTAAGAACTTATAGTAAAAATTTGGATAGAAAAAAAGGTGGTGTTTTTGCGAAAATTGATCTTATTTATTTTCAGAAAATCATCCCCTATTTTTATAATTTTAAATATTTTTTCAAATTTCAAACTGGATTTTGAAGAGGACAAGCCCATCTACAAGATCCAAGAAAGAAAATTAAATTATACTCAAAAGAAAAAAAATGACAAGCAAAACAATTTTTTTTCACTATTCATTCGAGTTTTACCACTCAAAGTTAAAATGTGCATAACTTTGATAAATTTAATTTTTTTGAAAAATAAAAAAATACTTGTCTCTTTCTTTTTCATGTACAATAACATATTTTATCGACAGCTAAATATATAACTTGAAGTTAGTCGACCTGCCTGATTTGAAATGGATTCAGTCCAAAGTATTTGTAAAATTATCATTTATTGTTGTAAATAAGTTGCAAAAATTGTTTGCTTCGTAGCATATCGACATTATTATGCTCACATCCGCATGCGAGCGAATAGCGTAGTGGTTAGCATCACAATGGGAAAAAAACCATTGGCGCATTAATGGCCCAATAATGGGAGCCAGGCATGCCATTATTGGCACCCATTAATGGACCAATAGTGGTAAAGTCATGGGCTGACTACGTCGTTGCCAATAATTGGCAGCGACCATTGGCACATTAATGGCTGCCAATAAAACGCCAATAATAAAATTTTTTTTTAATTAACAAAAATTATTAATTAAAAATATATTTATTTAATTACAAAATTTCAAAATTATTAATTAATTTTTTTTTAAATTATATTTGTAACAGAAAAAAGTCATCTCAATCTATTCTATTCTATTTTTAATAAAATAAATAACAAATAAAGAAATAATAGAATTAGAAATAAATAATAATATCTATTGTTTTCAATTGTCTTATAAAATAAAACAAAATTTAATTTCTTTTCAAGTATTTCTATATAATTTATTAAATTAGACAATTTTTTAAATTTTGAAATTCATTTAATTTTTTCACTCAAAACGAAAGTTCAACAAATATCGTACAATTTAATACTAGAAAAAATATTTTGACAAACAAAGAATAAAAGTAATTGACAAATTTTGAAAAACTGCGATATTTTATAAATTGTATGCAAAATTTATTCAATTTTCGTTTTTAGTAAAAAAATTAAATGAATTTTAAAATTGAAAAAATTGTCTAATTTAATAAATTCTGAAATTTAAGAAATTGAAAAATTAATTACATTTTAAACTTGAAAATATTAAATTCAGAACTAATTTAAAATTTTAAAAAGTTATTAAATTCGTTTATTAAAAAAAATCTCAATTATTTTTTAGAATGTGAGTTAAAAAAATAAGTTGTGAAACTATTTTTTAATTTCGATTTTTAACAAAATTTTATCTTTTATTTTTAATAAATGATAAGTGGTAATTATTTTTATTTATTAATCACAATTAATGAGTAATAATAATAATAGATTTTTATAAATACAAGATTGAATATTATTTTCAAAGAATTCTCAGCATTTTTTTTGGTTATAGAAATACTTGAGAAGAAATTAAATTTTGTTTTATTTTATAAGCGAATTGAAAACAATAGATATTATTATTTATTTTAAATTGTATTATTTCTTTATTTGTTATTTATTTTATTAAAATAGAATAGAATAGATTTGGAATAAATCGGCAAATAGTTGAAAGTTATTGAAATCTTCCTGCATGCGTGAACACGTGTGCGCGTTGTGCTTGGAAGTCAGTTCCAACCGTGCCGCATAGGGCGAGCAAACATCACTTCTACTCGCATCGAAGTTACTCCAGCCAGTACATATAAAGTTGACTCTACATTCCATGGTACACGACGTGAACGTGAACGTGTACGTTCCCCCATTTGATTAACATTGTGACGTCACACGTTCACGTTCGCGTTCACCTCAATGTATAGCCACCTTAAAGGCTGAACTCCTGAGGTCCATTCGTGGAATATATTTCTGCCCCCTGCCTCTCCTTTTTTTGCACAGGATGTGAGGCAATTTTTTTTGAATGAGAAAAGATCTTGCTAATTACTGAGATGACTTTTTTCTGTTACAAATATAATTAAAAAAAAATTAATTAATAATTTTGAAATTTTGAAATTAAAAAAATATATTTTTAATTAATAATTTTTGTTAATTAATAAAAATTTTATTATTGGCGTTTTATTGGCAGCCATTAATGTGCCAATGGTGGCTGCCAATTATTAGCAACGACGTAGTCAGCCCATGGCTTTACCACTATTGGTCCATTAATGGGTGCCAATAATATACCAATAGAAAATCAATGGCTCCCAATATTGGTCCATTAATGCGCCAATGGCGACTTTTGGCAGTTTCCCAGTGGGGTATTAGACTTCGGTGCGTAGATTAGGAATAGCTTGGGCTTCGTATCTCACTTGCGAGTGTTTAGAATTGTAATTTGTAAAAAATGTAGAATGTGTTAAAAATGCTTGAAATGATCTATAAATAAATATTAATTAACATGCACCATGCATAGTTAATTAAATATTTTTTTATTTTATTTTTTAATAGAAAATATAATTTAGTCTGGCTAGACGGACGAATGCTAATAGGACGCCGGTCCGCTGAAGCGAGTCGTCTTTTGAAAGAATATTTGGCCCGCGGCGGTTGCTAGAGCGGACGAATGCCGGTACATCGCCGGTCTTGATTTAAGTAGTTTTCTTAATAAACACCTTCTAAAAAAGTGAAAAAATCACAAGAAATTCGTCGAAAAAATTTATTTTTAGTAAAACAGATAAAAGATTTATTCTCATGGCTTTTACATTTTATAATCAAAAAATTATCGTCTCGGTGCAGTATTATGTAAAATATAATCGCGATTGGTTAATTCGTTTGTCGGCCGGTAGCCCGTCTTGCCTCACTCACCCCTATTACAGTTTAATATTTTAGATGTTAAGGATTAATATGTGACGCTCCACGGTGAAAGGGACCTTAGCTGTTATGTCCTACATTTTTCCGGTTTTTTCTTATCAAATTTAAATTTATATTTGATTTCGAACAGGAATAAATCTTTAAATTTTTTGAAAATTATGTTTTTTTAATAATTTTAATTGATAATTTAGAAAATAATTGAATTAAATAAAGCATTTTCTCAATTTGTTGAAAATATACTTGTATCTTTATAATTATAATTGACAAGTAACTATTTACGGAATAGTATACTTAAAAGATGTAGTTTTTTCTAATCATGCAAATTTAACAAACTTTTTTGGTACGCAGATTGACATTAAAAATAAAATTCTGAATAGTTTTGTTTCATATACAAAATATTCAAACTTACTGATTAAATTACTTGATTTTGCTAACTAAATAAGCAAGAAAATAAATTACACTTTTACTAAAAAAAATTCTTCGAAGTAATCGTTCGAAGCTTATTGGAGAACATTAGCCATTAAAGACTTCCGACCTGTTATGTAAACTTAATGCATACAATTGGTTACTTGGATATTCACCAAATCGTTAATATAAATAAGGAGAAAATTATGTTACAAATGTTACTGAATGAATAGGTTCCTAATGATGAAATGCAGTAAAAATAAATATAAAAAATTCATTCGTATCACGACGTTGAAGTCCACAACGTTTATCAACGAAAAAAAATTATTTACTTTATAAATTAAAAAAAAATAAAGCAGCAATATTGACATAAAAACATTTAGAAAACATAGATTGATAGATTAAGACTTATTGTATTGGAATAAATTAAACATATTTTTTCGATGATGAACGTTGTGGACTTCAATTCCATTCGTATCATTAAATTAACCATTTAATTCAATAGGGTTGAATTAAATGGTGAATGAGTCTTTTTGCTTCGTAGCCGAGAAAGCTCTTGGTAAGATTATAAATAAAGAGGTCACTGATCCCGCGTAGACGCTTCGTTAACATCGTCATTCCTATTATTATATTTTCAATCCATTATCAACCAATGAAATGGAAAACACTGTATACGAGAGAGACGACGATCGAACTGTCATTTATCCGCGGTTAATAAAGCATCGCACGGCACTTGCTCTTATAAGTCCGTTTAAAAATTCCATTTATTTTTGATAAGTTGGCTTCTACAATATAGCGAGGCATTATGATTCTCTGTTATTTTAAGAAATTGGAAACTTGTAAAGAATAAATACATATATATTAAAAAATATTTTTACTTAATTAATTTTCTGAAATTGTGTTAAAAATTATGACAATACTTACTCGACATGTGGTTGACGTATGACTAGTATATTAATAATATATTGTCTGAAGATAACCTCAAATTTTTCAATTAAGGACACGAAAATTATAATAAACAAATGTAAAATATAATTACACTAGGGTGTCTACTAACCGGAAAATAACCGGGAATTTAATTTGACCGATAATATTTATTTATTTATTGGTTTATACACCTGTCTTCAGCCTTACATACTTGGCTATACAAGTGTTTCTTACAATTTCTTGCTTTACAAATTCTCCTTACATACAATTCTTAATACTAGGTTTGCGCCTACAGAACGTCTTTCGAAATTTTAGGAGTACTCGCATTAGCCTGGACTACCCGTCTAATGGGTTTTCTCGCCAGAGGAGAGGGAAACTGTAGAAAACCTTCTCCTGAGTACAACCGGTTTATCGACAGTCGAGTTCTAATGGTGTGTACCGGACAATAATCGACAGTGCACATCATTATACCTCGACGTCAAACCTCCCGCTCAGATTATCTCACATGCTGGAAAAATCCAAGCCAAATGGGCGCGAACCAAGTACCCTTGGTCCTAGAACGTCCGCCAAGCGAGGCATCTTATCCGACCGAGCTAATCTGTCGGTAATTTGACCGATAATAACCGGGAATTTTATTCCAAACCGTGAATTTTTTCACCAAAATTGATAAGTTTTATTATTTTAATTTTTTTTTTTAAAGTCACTTTTTATTTCAATTTTTATAGATATTTATACTGTTCTCTAAATTTGATGTTTTGAGTATTGCCAATATTTTATTTTGACAATTGGCAATGCTGTAGTGTCAGTTATCTTTAAATGCAAAAAAGATTGAAAATCAAAGTTTTAGTGTTTCAGTATTTTGTCTTGCATTTGCATGAAAATAAATTAAAAAATCAAACTAAAATTTTCCATTCTTCCTTATTAATGCCTTAACAAAAATTGACTTTGATTTTTGATTTTCGTCAATTCAGATAATAAATAATTAAGTGTTCATATTTGCCCCGAGAATTCGAAAACTCTGGGTGAATGTAAACAGAACTTCAACTACAGTTAAAAAAAAAATAATTGAATAAATTTGCTTCTATTTCACAATTTCATTACTTTGGCAATGTAAAATTACATAGAAAAGAAAATTAGGACTTCTTTCATACCTCATTCGTGTTAGTTAGTTGCAGGTATAGACCTGCATAGCATTGCATGGTGCATTTACCTGCTTAGAATATAGGAAAACGGTTCTTCACGATTGGTAAATGAAACTCAAGTACGTAGGAATTAGATCAATTTTTAAAAACCTCTTTCGCCATATTGAATCCGCCATTTTGAAATTTTAAAAACTGATTTCAGATTTGTATTCAGCGTTCTCAAAAACCCCCGAATAGCCAGATTCAAGCAAATTTGATTAATTTTTAACAATATTTTATGTTTGACCGTCACATTAGATCCACCATTTTGAAATTTAGAAATTCGATTTTAGGTTTTTATTCAGCAACCTTAAAAACTTCATTTTACCAAGTTTGAATGAAAATCTATTAAAATTTTTTGAAGTTATTCGAGTTTTTACATTACTAATTACTATTTTTTTTAATCGAAATGTTTAAAAAACATTTGTATTTGGCCTTAGGAATGTATCCACCAAAAAATAGGACAAAATTTATTTCTATGAGCGTTTTTGCAGAATGAAATTTTCTGTTTGATATAAAAAATTTTTTTTAAAGTTTATTTTTTAATAATTGTTTAGATAATAAGTTTTTTATAAACAATTAATTTTTTTTAATGTTCTGCGCATTTTAAAAATTTGAAAAAAATTAAATTGACGTGAGGTAGTGCACCAATGCTATATCTACTTTTTGATCATTGTTATGGTTATGTAATTGAATGCAAAGGTTAATTCGACAGTGTTTTGTTCATTTCGTAGTTGAAAATAATGTCATAATTCTGAAAAGTGTCAAAATCGCATCTCTGCGCTGTATAATTTTTAAAATAATTGTCGCTCCTAAATTTTCTTGTCTCGAAAAAGTCTCGTCTTGAGACATAGAATATCGTCTCGTCATGAAGTCTCGATATTTTTTCAATTAATGATGCTACTACAGGTTCGGAAAACAGGAAATTTAATAAAAAATTAGGGAAACTAAAAACTCCTAGTTACGAGAGTCATCCATTAAGAATTTAGGTTACTTTCAGTAGGAATCCTGGTTACTACAGCAAGGAATTAGTTACTACGACAAGAAATTTGTCAGTGTAACCAAGATTCACTGATTCATTCAATTTGTATAAATCATGTAATTTCAAAATGTTTTTAATTTATTTTTAGACTTTTTTATATATGATCAATAATTTAAAAACTATTTTCTTTCTTTAAATTATAAAGACTTATATGGGTGATTTTCAAATAACTGTCATATTTGCATGTCCCCATAGATAAATGACTAATAAAATTATTATTTTTTGCCACTCACTTCATAAATCACTTAATAGAAGTCTCTTCTTAAAGATACTTAATATTCAGTTTGTTAACATTAACATTATCATAGTTAAAATTAAGAAAATAGGGTTAAATTGTCAGGTCCGTGGCATACGTTTTTTTAAAATTTTGTTCTGAAATTTTCACGTAAGCAAATATTAAAACTATCTCTTAAGTACTTTGTAGGCCAAATCTAACCAGATGTTTTACATATAAAAATATTTTTATTACAATGATATTCTACGTACACGAGCACTTTTTTCATGTTTTAAATTGTTAATTACTTTCTACCAACACATGTTAACGTCATCGTGATTTTATTACTCAATTTTATGTTTAATTGACTTCTACTGGTATTATTTTGAAGTGCGAACATTGAAAAGAAAATATTTATTCGATTTTTTATTTCTTTACGTGTTTTAACTGTGACACACATGTCAGGACCGTGGAAAAATGTCAGGTCCGTGGCATGTAACTTTTGCATTTTCTTTGCGTTTTCCATCGTAACTTTAGAAATATTTAAAATCTTGTAGTTTTCATTTGAACATATACTTTAATAACAAAAATGTACTGGAATATGTAATAAATTTCAAATTTGGTTCACTATTTTAGCAGAAAAATGTCTTATTCAAAAAAATCACATTTATTTGAAAATCACCCATATGGTAGATTGAAAAATTGCAAAAAAAGTTAAGTGTTAAAACATTTTATTTTTTTCCATGTATAAAAATTTTAAATTGATGAAAAAGTTGGTCTTATATTTCACTTTTTACATTAAACTAAAATTTTAGATTTATAACTAAAATTCACAGAATAATTTCATAAAATATAGATGTACTATTTACTATATTTTATAGTATAATAACTTATTCAAGTGTTAGTTTTTCGTATTTTTCTAATCCGAAACTGTATTTAACGATAGTTTTCGAGTCTTGAATCTTGTCTTGGTATTTAAAGTTTTTGTCTCGTCTTGTCTAGAATAGATATTCTAGAATAGGTATTAATGTTAGGTCCGGTAAATTGCAAAATTAGAAAAAATACCTCTTTAGATACAATATGTAAAAAGTTAGTAAATAACAATAATAATAATAATTTGTTTAAACAAATATAAATTTTTAAATTTTACAGTATTCTTACGAATTTATAGTCTGACATTCTCCAAAAAGAAAAATTGAATTCGGTTAAAATTTACGACTTATAGGTGACTTTGAACATTAGTTTATATAGAGTATTGCCGGAAAATGCGCTTTTTACGTTTGCGCGAAAGGGTAAAAATTCAATATTTCCTAAAGCTTCAGACCCTCCATCTAGTGATGCCGCAAGACTCGAGACTTTCGAGACGAGACGAGACAATCGTCGTCAAGACGGAGACCAAGATGAACGTTTTTCTCATCTTGTCTTTTCAAGACGAGACGAGACAAGTGTCAAGACCAAGACAAGATTCAAGACTTGAAAGTTATCGTAAAATAGTAGTTAGAAAAAGATTATTACAGTTTAAGTATAAATAAATACTTTATTTTTTATAAATCTTTAATTAAAATAAAACAATATTTTACACAGCAGATTATAAAACATTGTTTAATTATTTTTTAGCAAATAAAATTTAATAACTTATATATTTAAAACTTTTAACGTTTATACTAATTTTTTAATTGCTTTTTGATTTTTTCTGATATTGAACTTGACAACCAAGAGTTTAAACATAAAATACTCTCAATTTTGCTGATACTAAGACGGTTTCTATGTTTTCTCAAAAGTATTCCCGCTTTGGAAAACAAAAGTTCAGCCGGAACGCTTGTAGCACATACAGCTAATAAATCTTTAGCCATTCTTGCTAAACGCGAAAAAGTGACTTCATTTTTACTCCACCAGTCCAATATATCCGTGTTACGATGAGCACGGTCCAAAAGAAAGTAGTGGTCCAATTCTTGTTTCCATTTAAAAGTGTCAGAGTCTTCTTCTTTCTTGAATAATGCATTCACTGATTTTGTATAATTATCATCATCGGAGTCATCTTTTTCATATTTTTTTCTTCTTGCGCTTTTCGTGTATCTTCAGGTAGATTAGAATATTTCGTTTTCAAGATTTGTTTGAAATACTTATATGATTCTTCCATTAGTTCTTTTCCCCAAACGGTTTTACCAAATGTTTCTAGTTTATATCGTGGGTCAAGAATGAGTACAGTGCAGTAAGTCCAATTGGATTTCGAATAATGCTTAACAATTTTATCTTGACCTTTTTGGAAAGCATTAATAATAGCCTCATCGAATGAATTACGATCAACTTTTGTATCCAGTTCGTGACACAAACGCTCGATATTATCTAATACGATATTAATACCTATTACGACAGATTGTAATGTTGCATGTTTATCTCCGCTTAATGTTTCAGATAACTTTTTAAAACTTTTAAGATGAGGTTGAAGAATGGACATAAGTTTCCACTCTTCTTCTGTTATATGCCAACATTGTGAGCCTTCCATATTTTGAATTAAATAACAAATCGATTTTTTCATTTTTAATCTAGCTGAAATCATATTATACGAACTATTCCACCTTGTTGACACATCTAGAGGGAACTTAATAAGATCTTCGTCGCAAACTTCACAATAATTTCCGAGTTTATTTCTTAGTTTCTCTGATCTTTTAATTTTTTGCAAATTTTTCACAATTTATTTATTGGTGGGATATTATCCATTTTTTGATTATCGACGTTCTCAGTATAAAAAATCTCGGTATCGGAATCATAATTTTCTGAATCGGAATCAGATTCATTGTCTATTTCGACTCCAGTTATGTCAACGTTTAAATTTTTTATTATGTCCTGAGCAGCCAAGTTTAGGACATGTGCAAAACAGTTGCTCCGAAGAATCGAATTTAATGTCTTCTGCATGAAGCAATTTTTCAAGTTCCTTTGAAAATACTCGATTAACAGAAGCATTATCAACTGTGATTCCCATGATTTTATTAAGTAGGCCCAATTTTTCTAAAGGTTTGTAAAAGAAATCAGCGATGTCCATACCAGAATGACGACCATTACTTGGAATGAAATCTACAGCTATTGAGTTCATTTTCCATTCCTGATCGATGTAGTGGATAGTTATACCATAGTCGGACTTATTTCTTATTGATGTCCATCCGTCAATTGTGAATGAGAATCTCGAATCATTTTTGTTTAAAATTTCTGTAACGATATGCCATACTTCATCATACACAGTTTTAACATAACCAGACATAGCAGTGCGATGTGGATATTGATAGTCAGGACTAATTCGCTGAAAAAAGCTTTGTGACAGATCATCGTCAATTATATTTAACGGCAACAGTTTAATTGATATCCACTCGACCAAAAGTAAATGAAACTGAGGGGCTGGATGCTATAAGGGGATACGCGTGGATTCTGACGAATAACTATTGTCCAGAAGGTCGATTTTTAAAAGTTTTTCAAATTGCAATTTTAATCATTGTTTCTTATAGAGAATAAAATTCTACATCTTTTTTCTTCTATAAACATTTATCTATCTTTTTTACTTTTAAAGTCAATGAGAAAAAACTGCATTTTTAAAAATCGTAGAATTTTAATGTTTTTTAACTTCAACTCGTGATATTTTGGTTAATTTTTATTATTTTTTGATAAAACAAAAACAAAATTAAACCTCAGAATGTATCAAAACTAAATAAAGCATAGAAAAAAAAAATTTTTTTAAACAAAAATTAATAATGTCTAATGCTGTCTAATGCTGGCTTATGTATATGTATTTTTTATATGTATTTTTGACATTATGTTTTATTTTTGTGTGTCTGTGACTTTTTGTTTTATGTTGACATGGTGAGAACTCTTTTTGTGATCTCTTTAGAAAGAGAAAATGATTATGTTTTGAACTTGTTTTCTTTTTTATTTTATATGTTATTTCTTATTTGTTTTCTTTTTTAATTTGTAAAACAATTTTTTAGATTGATTTGATATAACCTGATGAGGTCTTTCATGGAAAGACGAAAGCTCGAATTTTGAAAATGTATAAATAAAGGACCAGCGAAAACAAACACTATTTTACGTTTTCTCACTACAATTTATTCTGGTCAACACCAAAATACATCTTTAAATAAAAAATAATAATAATTTTTTTTCAAAACAATGTAAAAAATATAGTTTTACACTTTCAAGCGCTTCGTTTATCTGAAAAATTTTAAGACCTGACAAACTTCCAGTGAGAAAGTTGTCCATTAATAAGTAAAGATGTTTTCTGGAAAATTTTATTAACATTGGATAAAAACTTTAAAAGTTACTAACATTTAAAAATCTAAGCGCATCCTAACCTTACAGTTCCCATGTTTCGCACTGCAACTGAGTCATCGTGGTCGTCATCTCTATTTACACATTTTCATAACACAATGTCTATATATTTATAATAACCATTAAAATAAGTTAAAATTAAATAAAAAATTTATTTAAGAAATTAAATTATTATTTGATTGAAACAGAAAAGGTTTTACTATTTTTTATTTTTCATTTTATTCGTTTCTCCTTGACAAAATGTCAGTGCACAGTTTTTAAATGTTTTGACTCAAACAATTGAGAGCATGCTTTTATTTAAAAATTACTAATTTAACTATTAGAATACTTTTTTAAAAAAAGTGAAGTGAAATATTAATACCAAAGTATTTAGTGAAGTAAATTGTGATTGTTAAATAATATTTGGTACAAATACAAATAATATTAAAATAAATTTATTAAAGAATTGTGTTTTTAATTGTTAATAAATAAATTTTTTATTTAATTTTAACTTATTTTAATGGTTATTATAAATATATAGACATTGTGTTATGAAAATGTGTAAATAGAGATGACGACCACGATGACTCAGTTGCAGTGCGAAACATGGGAACTTTAAGGTTAGGATGATAGTGTAAAACTATATTTTTTACATTGTTTTGAAAAAAAATTATTATTTTTTGTTTTAAAAATATGTTTTTTTCTATGCTTTATTTAGTTTTGATACATTCTGAGGTTTAATTTCGTTTTTGTTTTATCAAAAAATAATAAAAATTAACCAAAATATCACGAGTTGAAGTTAAAAAACATTAAAATTCTACGATTTTTAAAAATGCGGTTGTTCTCATTAACTTTAAAAGTAAAAAAGATAGAAAAATGTTTATAGAAGAAAAAAGATGTAGACTTTTATTCTCTACAAGAAACAATGATTAAAATTACAATTTGAAAAATTTTTCAAAATCGACCTACTGGACAATAGTTATTCGTCAGAATCCACGCGTATCCCCTTATAGCATCCAGCCCCTCAACTCTTCTTTATCTAAAATCTGAAGAAAACAATTTTAATAAAAGTATACTATAAATCTTACATAATAAAAATAAAATCCAAAAGTTTAAAATAAATTTTACCACATGTTTACTATAATATATTACCAACCTGATTATTATTTTGCTGACGAAAAAATTCTTCTATTTTTTTGAGACTTTTTATCAGTGTCTGGAGGAAACATTTTATTATAAAAATGCGTGTGTTTTTGGTTAAAATATTTTTATATTCCTGTTGTATTAGAGTTCGACATTTTAAACTCCATTACGACATTCTTTTCCTCACACAGTTAACAAACCCCAATTTTATTTTATTGTCATATTTAAAGCGAAAGAAATCACTATATTGGTACTTTTTTGATGAATCTGAAATTACCAACGTTGATTCAAGGAAAAACTTTTAAAAAAATTTTCTCAGGATATAAATTTTTCTTGTATATTTTTAACCCAAGTAAACCCTAAAATAAAAAAACGTGGAAAAGGCAGTGATTTTTATTCTTTTTTTTTAATTTTTTCCAAAAATCACGAAATTTTAAGTGAATTAATAATTCCTCCCCTCGGTAGTCATTTTTTTTTGATAATTGTTTATTCTAATGTCGTGCGCCATTTAAAAAAATTCCAAGTCGGGGAAAGCAGTGATATTTATTTTTTTTGTCGAATTTTTTCTAAAAATCCTGAAATTTCATTTAAAAAATCAAAAAACACTGCTTTCCCCGACTTGGAACTACCTGGAATTTTTTTTAAATGGCACACGGCATTGGAATAAATAATTATCAAAAGAAGAAAATGACTACAGAGGCGAGGAATTATTAATTTACTTAAAATTTCGTGATTTTTGGAAAGAATTCGACAAAAAAATAACAATCACTACTTTCCCCGACTTGGAATCACTTGAAATGTTTTTAAAATAACGTCTAATGTTAAAATAAACAATTATCAAAAGAAAAAAATGACTACCGGGGTGAGGAATTATGAATTTAAATGAAATTTCGGAATTTTGGGAAAATTCGTGACACAAAAAATTCAAAATTACTGCTTTCCCGACTTGGAATTACTTAACATTTTTTTTAAATAACGTGTAATATTAAAATAAACAATTATCAAAAGCAAAAAGTAACTACCGAGGCGAGGAATTATTAAATTACTTGAAATTTCCGGATTTTCCAAAAATCCGTGACAGAAAAAACCAAAATTACTGCTTCCCCCGACTTGGAACTACTTGGAATTTTTTTAAATGGCACACGACATTAGAATAAACAATTATCAAAAGAAAAAAATGACTACCGAGGCGAGGAATTATTAATTTACTTAAAATTTAGTGATTTTTGGAAAAAATTTTTAAAAAAGTGAATAAAAATCACTGCGTTTTCCACTTTTTTTTTATTTTAGATTTTGGAGGGTTTACTTGGGTTAAAAGTATACAAGAAAAATTTATATCCTGAGAAAATTTTTTTTAAGTTTTTCGTTGAATCAACGTTGGTAACTTCAGATTCATCTTTTTTGGGGTGGCGTTAACCTTGCACTCGGATAAACATCACCAAGAGAAAAAAGTTATTTATTTTAACTAAAAGTGTATATTTAAAAAAAATTTATTTGTTGCAAATAAATATTCTATTCAAATTAAATAAACTAATATTTATTTCAAATAAATGCACTTAGTAATTTAAAATAAAGAAATATATTTGCAATTTAGGAAATAGTATATTTGTAGCAAATAAAAAATATAATTGATTCATATAAATGTTTGTGTGACTTATAAGTAGACGCCTGCGCATATTGCATTACTATAGTAAAACAATAAGATGTTTTGCTTTTAACAGTTTAACGCGTATAAGTATAAGAGATTCATTCATTATGAATAGTTAACAAATTTCATTATTTTAAGTACAGAATTTTTCTTTTTAAGTGAAAATTTAAATTAGTACAAAGTAACAGACTTGAATATGATTTCATTTACATTTTAGTGTCTTATTTGAGAATTTATGAGAAAAATTTGACAGTGGACTTTTACATATGAAGTTGAAAAGTAAAGTAAAATGACTGAGAAGATCTGAGTTTATTTAACAAATATTCTTATAAAAACAAACATTTATTTTAATGAATATTAAGAGTTTCATTAGTGATTGTGATTGTTAAATTTTTTTGAAGGTTATAAGTGAATTTTAATATTTCAGAATGCTTACAGGATTTATTAAAATGAAAAATGTTTTTTACTTGTTCTAAAGATAAAATATATTTAAAGAAAATATAAAATATTTTTCATTCAAATAAAAATGGATATTTAAACGAAATATATTAATTCAAATAAAAAATATTATTTGAGCTAAATAAAAGTTTAGTTGGTTCTGTGACAAATATCCTTTTTTTTGTTACAAATAAATTTTATTTAATTCAAATAAATCATTTCTCTGGGTGTTTCTAATGCATTTCTCGACACTTCTGTGCTTTCATTTTTGTCACTGTTATTTTGTCTTGCTATTTTAGTTATTGGAGAAGTACTATTTTTTTCACGAGCTCTTTTCATTTTTGTACTTTTATAACCTTTCTTTAGAGAATTTAAGATTAATACAATTACACTTGAACTACGTTAGAGACAAATCGGTTGTAAAAAAGAATAGGTTATGTTTACATGATTACGTTAAAATCATAAAGTAGGATAAGGAGATGAAACGGCCTATATTTATTGGCCCCCAAATAGGGGGGTCAGAGTAGTGAAGTTTTCATCTCCCTACTATCTCGAGCGCCCCTGGAGGGAAAATACAGAATTATAATGTATCGTCTGCTACACGGTTGTTTATGACAATTATGACATGACAGCTGAATGAATCGGGTTATAATTAAGGTTTGAACGAGTTTTATAACTGAAATTAGAAATAGAAATGAAAAGTTAGTATAAAATAATAAATTTATGAGTAAATAATATTATGTTAATATAAAAATTAATTCTTGCTGTCATTTCACTACAAAAACATTGAGGTTATATTTATGTTTTTCTCCTTAGATCACGTGAAAAAATAGTTTAAAAAATTACCACTGTGAGCGCTGTAACCAGTAGGGAGAGAAAATCCGCACTACTCTGACCCCCCATTTTGGTGTCAACTTTTTCTGCTATATACTGAAGGCGTTTCATCTCCTTATCCTCCTTCATGGTTAAAATAGTTCAAATGCTTAGGATTGTAAATAATAAAGGGCACTGTATTACCAACTAATTTATAAAAGAAATCAAATTTTTACCAATTTGTGAATAAATAGAAATCTATATTATCCTATTTTTACTCATTAAATTTGAATTACTTTAAAATAATTAATTGATAGTAAAATCGTAATTAAAAATAACTGATATTAATAAAGAATCAATAACTGTCAGTCAAAAAAAGAATTTTTTCATTGTCTTGAAAAATGTCGAGACATTTCGAGACGAGACGAGACTCTTAGGTTCAAGACGAGATATTATCAAGACGAGATTCATTATTCGTCTTGACTTTCCAAGATGAGACAAGATAAGGAAAAATCTCGTCTTGCGGCATCACTACCTCCATCGATTTTTTTTCTGAAAAATATTCGTGAAATAAGTAGGAATCAAATCATTATTATTAAAAAAATAAAAATGATACTTTTCAAAAAATTGGTTATTTAAAAATTATTTTTTTAATAATTTGTTTTAAAAAAAAAATTTTTTTTTAAATATTTTCTTAATTTCTTTCTTTTAAATATGTATTTATAATTTAATTTTTTTTGCAATTTTTACGTTTCTGAAGAGGGCAGCTTTGCTGTTGAAAACGTTAAAGAAATTGTTTTAATTTTTTTCCATCTACTTGATTAGGAGTGACTGATAACTTCAACACATAATTAAATATAAATGTTTATAAATTATTCAATACTTTAATATATTCTATGATAATTTTTTTGTAATTTTTTATATTTATTTATTTAAAAATTATTACTTAAAACCATAATAATTTAATAAACATTAGAATATCAATGGATAAATAAATATAAATATTTATTTAGTTTTAGTGTATAATATTTATGTTAATAATATAAGATTCATATAAATAAAGTCAAATTATATATTATTTTTTTCTTGCACAGTGTCAAATTATTATTTTTAAAGTTGAAAAGTTTCCTTTGTCTGAAAAATTTTCAGTGATCAAAAACTTACAGTGTAAAAAATGTTCATTAGGATGTAATAAATATTTACGCCAAATATTTTTACACTAGGATTAACCGTGTTTAGTAAATATTATCAAAATACTATTTTTTGTCAAATGCGTGTGACCTTGCGACTCAGCGTAGCCAACTCAACATATACGTTAAACTCTCGAGTTGTCAACGCTGAGTCACAAGGTCACGCGCATTTGACAAAAAATAGTATTTTGATAATAGAGTAGAAGCTCGGTAATCCGAGCCTCGATTATCCGAGATTCCGGATTATCCGAGGCACTTAACATGCTCAGATAATGCGGAATAACTCGGATAAAACGGATCGAGTGACTAAATTTGGAAAATAAATTTTACAAAACCACTGTTTGTGATCATTGCATTTAAAATTTCGTCCATTTTTGTCATTTAATATTATTCTAACACTTTAAACACATGAAAAATAATTTAAAATTTTGAAATTTTCATTGGTTCCGTGTTATCCGAGTTTTCGATTATCGGTACCTCTTCCCCACATTACCTCGGATAATCGAGGTTCTACTATATTTGCTAAACGGTTAATCCTAGTGTAAAAATATTTGGCGTAAGTATTTATTAAACCCTAATGAACATTTTTTACACTGTAAGTTTTTGATCACTGAAAATTTTTCAGACAAACGAAACTCTTGATCTTTAAAAATAATAATTTGACACTGTGCAAGAAAAAAATAATATACTCTGTAAATTTGAATCAGTTAAAAATAACTGATTTAGAAGCAAAAAGTCAGCCACTTATTCTAATTAGTAGTATTTATACTGATAATTAGTTAAAAACAACTGATTGTCAGTTAAAAATGACTGATGTTTTAGTAAATTTTTGTTCAACTGATTCTAATATCCAATTTTAACTAATTTTTCAGTTAACTGTTACTGAAAATCAGTTACACAGGCCTGCAAATTTTGGCTCAGTTCTGTTACAGAAAAAGTGAAATGTTAATCTTATAGCTTTTTGACGTAGAATACGAATCCGTTTTCCAAAATGGCCCATCACGTCAGGATTTCTTGTAATATTGCCTTAAATAGCAAAAAATGGTCTATTTTGGACACTTTTCGGAATTTTTTTGGTTAACTATGTCTAAGCTTTAAAATCCATTTTTCAAAATTGCTTTACGATTTTCTAAAAAAGAGTTATGTAGATTCAGGGTTGCCACGCTTTTGCTCATTTAAAATTCCCTGACTTTTCCAGGTTTTCCAGGTTAAAAAACGGAATTTTTCCAGGTTTTTAAAAATACATTTATTGTTTACTGAATTAAATAACTTTAATAAAGTTTTATAAATACAGGTTAGAAAACGGAAATTTTACAGGTTTTTAAAAATACATTTATTATTTACCGAATTAAATAACTTTAATAAATTTTTATAAATACAGGAAACATTCATATCAAACTGTATTTCGCTTTAAAATGTTTGTTAATTACTCTATATTTTTCATTTGGTCATCTAATAAATTTGCTTCTTCTAACAGTCTTCTTTTCTTTTCAGTCAACTCCTTAAGCATTACAGCCTTTCTCTTTTTTTCTTGTTGTTCCTTAATCTTTTCACTGCTCTCGCTTTTCTTCTTTTCAAGATGTTCAACATATTTTTTTCGCGCGTTTCGTGCAGCATGAAGCATATGATTATCAATTTTGACTTTTTCAATTCCTCCAACACTTTGAACTGCATCCCATATACGTCGCTGAGCCACGAGAGATTCGTCATTTTGATTATCCACGATGCATTCTTTATTTACAGAGAAACCCCGTTCAACACTAGCATTTCCATGAAATAGGACAAATATGATTTTTAAACAATCAAGAAGAACATCCGATTCTGTAGTATTGCATCTTTTCAAAACACTACACCAGAATATGTCTATACGATCAGTCTTCCTAGAGAAACTTTTCATCATATCTAAAGCAACTGGCTGAGATATAATTTTTTGAAATTGCTTCTCAGCTTTATCAGCCTTTATTGCACTCAGTCTTTTTTTAATCACAAGAATTTCTAAATAAGCCGCGATTCTTTTAAGACTAATCTTTTTGTTATCTACAATGAGACAGGGATCACAGAATGTAATGACTCTCGCAAACTTGTATCTTAGAGGTGATTTCTCTAAAAGTTTACTGGTCATGTGTTGCAAAAAACTTAAGCAATCTTGCTTAAAAAACAACAATTCTTTTTCTGAAATTTTCACCTTTCGCAAAGCGTCTCGAGTTCCATAACCAAGATCTAGATTTTTCGCTCCAACAGTATTTTCAGATTTCATCACGTCAATATCAATCAATGACTTTTCTTCAAGTATTTCTTTTTTAATAAATTTTTCCATTAAATTTACGACAATTATTTTCAGATCCGTATACAGAAAAGGAGTCATGGGTTGGTCAGTTTGATAAATTGTTAAGAATGGTTCGATTTGATTAGCAATAGCTTCAAAAAATGCTAATTTAGGACCAATCAATTTGTCAGCAATCATTGCAGACATTTTCTTAAAACTCGCTGAAGATGTGTTTTTCGTCTTATCTTTGGTATATTCTTCAACGAACGTTTTAATCTTTGGTGTAAGTTCTTGAGCTCTTCTCGCAGTCGATCCATTATTTAACCACCGGACAGAACAAAATTTGAGCGGAAAAGAAGTTGAACCAGTGTAGTGAGTGAAATCAGCTTTACGCGCTGGTGAGTTTTTGAAGACATTGTATATAGTTCTCAAGAATTCAACAAGTTTCCAGTCAGCAGCTTTTTCTCCTACCTTAAATGCATTATGTGCCGTATGAAGACCGCAAACGCCGATATCCAATAGTTCTGGATAATTAGGTTCTTGTTCTGACAAAAATATTATAAGATCATTTAAAACTTTCTTATTAACATACGGCCCGTCCATCGATAGCTGAAGTAATCGTTTTAAATCAAAGAGCTTCAAACTGTTTAGAATTGCTTTCAGTAACTCTGACGCCGTCGTGTGTCCTAAAAAGGTCGAATTAAAGTACCTGCAAACTGCTTTGTTTTCAGAATCACTCCAGTATCTGATCATTAAATCCAATTGCTCCTTATCAGATACTTTGTTCAGTGATTCATCAAATGCAACCGAAAAAATTTGACTGTTCATAATTTCCTTCTTAAGATCTTCATGAAAATATGGTCCTAACCCATACACTAAGAGATATCCTAATTTGGTACGTTCTAATTGCATTTTTTGAACTACTTCATAGTCGGGACACATAAGTTTAACACTCTGGAGAGTTTTTGCTGCCGATGAAATCGAAGAGTGCGTCATTACCGTGTTTAATGACCATATTATTTCAGCTTTGATAACTGCTTCTTTTATTTCAAAATAATTCGATTTTCTCAATTTATTAACAGATTGTTGTGATTGCAGGTTCTCATTAAGCGAAACATTTTCTTTTTGATGATCGGATTCACTTTGTTGTGTTTCTGAAATTAAATATAAAAGTGTTAAAAAATTCAATTATTCAAAATCGATTAATTTTTTCAAGACATGTTTAATTACAGTCACACAAAAATATTTTTTTCCGAAACACTACACTAGTGTATTCCCATGTATTTCTTCCCGCTTTTTCCCATGGCTCAATAAAAGTGTATTCTGATGTAATTTTTCTCTTAAATATGAATTCAAAATCAGAATTGCTAAACTTCCCCAAGTTTTTAACATAAACTAAAAAAACTATCCGAAAAAACAGTTATATGAGTTAATTTTCAAAGTTAAAGTCAATATGACAGTTCTGACTTCAAATTCGGATTCATTGGAAAAAAATACATGGAGAAAAATAAGTACTTCAAAAAAATTTTTTTCATTTTTTTCTAATTCGTTCCATTGAACCGTTTCTTGAGTATTAGTTAAATATAAGAGCCAATCTGATAATTTTGATTCTAGATCTCTATTTAGCGCGAGAAAGTACATACGATTACACTAGTGTAGTATTTTCAGTCAATAAATTCTTTTCAGTGTGTGCCTGTGTTAAATATCAACATTTTACGTTTTTTAAAAAATATTTTTCTGAATAAGATTGACAAATACAATACCTTCATTATTACTCTTCAAATAATCTTCCATTTTATTGAATGCGTTTCGAGCATTCACAGCTGCAATGTGTTTATTTCCATCCATATGGCTTACTAAAGCACTTTTACCCATATTACTTAAATTGAAACTTTTTTTGCAAATTTTACAGTAACATACATAATTATTATCTTTGACTCTTTCGGCCCAATCAAACTTTGAATTTAATAACCAGATGTCCTGGAACACAGTCTTTTTATTCGACATTTTGATAAGAAACCTGTACACATTTAAAAAAATTGTCTTATAAGAATAAAAGTTTAGATAAAGGAAATTATATTAGGTAAAATAATATAGTTGTACATATAAAAAAATAAAAAGAATAAACATGATCATAATAAACAGTATTATCTTTAAACATAAAAATACAGGTTATAGGTTATGTAAGATACACATATGAGAAAAAGTGAAATTTATGACAAAATATAATAAATTTCAATCAAATATTTAATCAAGAATTACAATTAAATTGAATATAAAATACTTACTTATTTACAAGGGATGGAAAAAGACAAAACTTTACATTTTAAAGTTCGAAGGTTCAAAGTGTAGCAAAAATATTTACTACCAAACATATGATTGCACAGTCGCGTCGCGGGTTACGTAAAATTATACAGTATAGGTAAATAAAATACAACATTATACGTGTTGACCTTTCATCCGGACAAAGTACTTTTGACCAATCACATAACAGTGTTCCTTTGTAGCTGATCACGCGATTGGTCAATATAATATTCAACAACATGAACTAACATTTCTGAAAGAAAAACTTGTTAAATACAAAATGCACCATGTGTTTTTCTCACATAAACCGCATTAAAGAAATATACAGTATTATTTTCGCTTTCGAAACTTAGATTTCAAAAATAAATACAATAAAATTTGGAAAATATCAATTTTCCAGGTTTCCAAGCAAAATTCCCTGACTTTTCCAGGTTTTTTCAAGGTTTCTTAAAATTCCCTGACATTTCCAGGTTTTCCAGGTTTCCAGGTTGCGTGGCAACCCTGCAGATTTGAAATTTTTTTATGCAAATGTAAGTATGTATACACAAGTTCAAAATGGCATTTAATTTCAAATCTACATAACTTTTTTCTAAAAAAATCGTAAAGCATTTTTGAAAGATGGGTTTTAAAGCTTAGATATAGTACTATACGATGCAATTTCGCAAATTGAAAGAAAAAATTTTGGTTAACAAAAAAAATTCCGAAAAATGACCAAAATAGATCTTTTTGGCTATTTAAGGCAATATTACAAGAAATCCTGTCGTGATGAGCCATTTTGGAAATCGGATTCGTATTCTGCGTCAAAAAAGCTATAAGATTAAACTTTCACTTTTTCTGTAACAGAACTAAGCCAAAATTTTGCAGGCCTGTTATTTTTTCACAGAAAATCAGTTGTTTTTAACTAATTTAGAAGCCAAAAGTCAGTCACTGATTGTCAGTTAAAACCATGATTTTTAACTGATTGAAATTAAGCATAGCCATTCTACAAATTAAATTTCTATATATTATACCTAATTTGCGTCTACAGCCAGCTTTATTAGGAGTACTCGCATTCGCCTGGACCACCTGTTAATAAGGTTTTCTCGACAGAGGAGAGGGAAACTGTCGATAAAACCTCTCTTGAGTACAACCGGTTTTATCGACAGTCAAGTTCTAATGGTGTGTACCGGACAATAATCGACAGTGCACATCATTGTACCTTAACGTCAAACCTCCCGCTTGATAAATCACGAAAGTAGTGAGAAAAACACCGGGGCTATAGTTTGTTTGGCCGTATGTAGTGATGCACGACGAGACTCTGTCCTTTCATAAAAGAAAAGAGATGAAAATATTACATTCAATTGTTTTCATTGTTTTTCTCGCGAGATTCTCGACTTTTCGAGACGAGACTCGCTCGAAGTGCATCACTAGCCGTATGACATAATTTGTACACTGAAAAAAATATATTTATGGTGCTGCCATAAATATAGGCAATTCTGACATAATATATTGGTAGATATGATACTGCCATACAGTATTGCTGTTTTAGCCATACGCAGTGTAGAACAGCAATATGTATTTGAGAGACAATAATGTCAAAGTTAATAATTATAATAACATTTGTTAATGTCATTACACGTTGCGACTAAGGCTAAAGAAAAAACGCTGGCATGGTACCGGCTTTATAGAAACAACTTGCAGAAACTTAGTATAATGAAATTAATATAATACCTTGTTAGATTATCAAAATTTTATAACAATAAATCAAATAAAACCTGACCAAAATTATTTTAAACGAACAAAGTTATTATAGGGTGTCTAGTAATTCAGCAGTAACAAATTCCCGGATTTTTGAGTGATTTTCCCAGACAATTTAAAGCTGAATTAATAGAGTTTAATGAAATGTAATTTTTCCAACTATATAAAAAAAGATTTTAAAAAACATTTTATTTCGAGAGATTTGATTTTCCTATTCTTCCGAATAGTGTAAAAAAATTTCAAAAAATTAAAAATTTAGACTTTTCAAGACACAAAAATATTATGCCGGCAAAACTCCGTCGCCGGTGTAAAAACGGTATCAAGTAGTGGTACCGGGCCGGTACTAATTTTGATGCCAGCAAAACTCCATCGCCGGTGTAAAAACTGCATCGAATGCTAGAACCGAGCCGGTACCGGGCCGGTACTAATTTTGATGCCGTAAAAAGTCCATCGCCGGTGTAAAAACGGTATTTAAAACTAGTACCGGGCCGGTTGTCTTTTATAAACCGGCCCGGTACCACAGTGCCGGCACCGGTTATTGTCCGATTTTACCACCGGGCCGGTGTCGGACCGGTCGCAGGCATCGGCACACCACCGACTTTTCTGCCTGGGTTATCAAATAAATATTTACTTGAATCAAATAATTTTTATTTAAATCAATTACATAATATTTGCTTCAAATACTGAAATATTAGATTCAAATACAATTTATTTGATTCAAATAGAAATTATTTGTTTCAAGTCAGGAGTAAATATTTATTTGATAATAGTCAAATAATCGGTTACTTGAATGAAATAAATTTTTTTTCAGTGTAGTCGTTAATTTACGAGATTTTCAATTTCTTTCATTCCACCCCCTAATTCACTTCCAAATGTGATAAAAGTGAGCTATGCGAAACGAGAGATCATTTAATTAATTTTAACCCGTGCATGTAGAGTGTTAAAGTTTAAATGGGGTTAAGGAGGAGATATTAAGGAGTAATATTTTTGAAAAATTATAAAGAAATTTTCAGAATTAATTTTTTAAACATATTTTTGAAAAATAGTTTTTTAATTTCAAAATAGTTTTAAATAATTAAAATTTTTTAAAATTAATTGAATTTTTGAAAAGTATAACTAAATATATTCAAAGTTATGGAGATTTTTAGTTATGGCTTTTTTATTCCCAAGACCAGTTTTTGAAAGAACTAAAATAAATTTTAAATTTAGTTCTATTTTCAAAAATTTACATTGCATACGTTTTGAGTATAGTTTTCTCTTTATATACAATCATTTATTTTTATTACCCAGTCACATAATCAGGTTGTAATAGGTTTGAAATGTTCATCAAAATATTTTGCGCATAGCAACTCAAAAATTAAAATTGAAATAAAAACTAGATTAAAGGTACAACATCCAAAATAGAATTAAAAATTTGCGTGTTACCAAATAGTATTTATATTATAAATAACTGATAAATCGGTTAATTAGTTTTTAAATAAAAGTCAAATGGCTTTTTCACCCCATTCTACTCTAATGATAAATAAAAAATGTACCATTAACACTGCAAAAAGAAGTATCTTAATTAAGATGTTTTGGTAGTCATTTTTAAGATGTTTTTGTAGTCACTTTTGAGATACATAAAACATCTTATTCTTATCTTAATAGCTTACCTCAGTAAGATACCTACGTACAATATCTTACCACTTTGTTGTAACACGAAAAATGACCGACTTCAGTTGAATATTTTATTATTTTGCAACGACGCTCATCTCCACTTTCCATCGTACAGAACACCCTTTTTAAAGACATTTTTCAAATCATACACGGAAAAAAAAAGTTCACGAATCTCTCGTGAACTAGTATATCACTTTTGGATGGGACACAAAATTTCAAAATTTTCATTCACTTTTGATTAGAAATGGCGAACGTCAACGAAAAACTGAAACAAAGTTAATGAATTTTTGATGAACGAGTTAAGGATGAGTAGTTCGTCAAAAGTAGAGGTACAAGTTGACGAAAAAGTCGTGAACTCGCGAGTCTCAGTAGTATGCGCAGTTCGCAATGCGCATCAAATATGGCTGATCAAGAATTCATCTGTCATAATTCAGTCGGTGTCATCAGTGTTTACACTCGGACAAATTCTTTGTTTGATTAAATTTATTATTTAGAATCAATGTTTTTATTATTCATTGAATATTTTTGTGTGCTAATTTCTTTTGTGAAACAAATAATTCATAAAATAAATTAGAAGTTGCGACAAGGATCGTTTTATACTTTGCACGGTCCTGAGTTTTGTAGCAGACAAAGCTAATCGTGTCGTTTGCAGGAGTATTGTCAGTGTATATAGATTTAGCCGTGTCGGTTAGTTGTTAGGAATATTATTAGGGTACTAGGTTCGAATCCCGTGAAGCGAGTTGTGAATTTTAATGGCGATAAAATTGTGTTTTCTGTGTAGTTGGTTGCGTATAGGCGTCAAGTTATCAAATTAAGTGAAATACTATCAAAAAAGTAGTGTCTAGAAATTATTTTTTTTTGTTTTTAACATTTTTTAAAAGTTCACGAATTTTTCGTCAACTTTGACGAAAGGTTCAGAAACCGTACTACTACGTTTCTAGTGAAGGAGTTGATGAAATTTTGATGAACTGTGTTTATAGATTTTGAAGAATTTTGTGTCCCATCCAAAAGTGATATACTAGTTCACGAGAGATTCGTGAACTTTTTTTTTCCGTGTACTACCTGATGATCTGACACTATCAAATGATAATATTTTTGTCTTTCGACTGGTAGGTTAAATGCTGGCTAGCTTGAAAATGCAATTATCTTTCTTTTGTGTCATTGCGTTTTGTTCGCATTCTATTTTGTTCAGGGCTTTAGGCTGCTTTACTTAACCCGAAAAACTTTTAGTGATTTACGAACTGCTATGCCATATTTGAACGTAACCAAATATGGAATCAGCATCAAGGTAGTAAGATAGTATATAAGATGCTTAAAGTGTCTCCGACTTTAAAATGGCTTTATATGTAAGATATTTAAAGTATATTAGGCTGTCCTAACTTATCGTTCTCAAGTATCTGACGACTTACAAGTATCTTAGAAGGTAAATATCTTACGGTATGTCTTTAATAACTTATATTAAGATACATAAAGTAACTACAGAAAGTATCTTAAATATTAAGACAGTATAAACATATTAATTCTTACGTAGATATGAAAAGTGTCTTAAATTCTTTAAGATACTTCGTTTAGTGCCTAATATTAAGATGGAAAACGGATTTTTACTATCTTACATCTTAGAATAATATACATTGTAAGATACTTCTTTTTGCAGTGTAAATAGTTAATAATGAATGTTAATAAATAACTTGCTTTGTTAAAGATTATTTATGAAAAAATAATAAAAATATAAATACTGGATATCAGTACTGGTCAGTACAGCACTATATTGG